>CM053035.1:169461085-170661085 GCA_028564925.1 Lithobates sylvaticus
CTGCGCCATGCAGTGTCTTTGGTTGCTAGGAGGCCGGCAGCTGCACCATGCAGTGTCTTTGGTTGCTAGGAGGCCGGCAGCTGCGCCATGCAGTGTCTTTGGTTGCTAGGATGCCGGCAGCTGCGCTATGCAGTGTCTTTGGTTGCTAGGATGCCGGCAGCTGCGATATGCAGTGTCTTTGGTTGCTAGGATGCCGGCAGCTGCGCTATGCAGTGTCTTTGGTTGCTAGGATGCCGGCAGCTGTGCCATGCAGTGTCTTTGGTTGCTAGGATGCCGGCAGCTGTGCCATGCAGTTTCTTTGGTTGCTAGGATGCCAGCAGCTGCGCCATCCCGTGTCTTTAGTTGCTAGGATGCCGGAAGCTGCGCTATGCAGTGTCTTTGGTTGCTAGGATGCCGGAAGCTGCGCAATGCAGTGTCATTGTTTGTTAGGCTGCAAACTGAACTGAATAGCATCTAGCGTCTTTCGTTGCTAGGGCATGGACAGCTCCAGTCATTGCTAGGATGTCGGCCGCTGCGCCATGCAGTGTCTTTGCATGGCACAGCTGCCGGCACCCTAGCAACCAATGTCATTGTTTGATAGGATGCAGATTCACATTCATTGCTAGGGTATGGGCTGCTGGGTTACATGGCATCATTGGTTGCTAGGACACAGGCTGCCAGGCAACACTGCATCCTGCATTTCCTTGCTGTGGGCAGCTTGGCCATCTTGACTCATAACAACCAATGAGGTTATGTGACCTGGCTGCTTGTTCAATAGCAACTTATTAAGCAGAGCTCAATGTTAGAAGCCCAATTTGTGGCCATTACTATCAGGGGAAGAGCACTGAAGCTGGAAATCTTTTCACATTTCAAAAGTGGTATATTGGAGAGGCCAATTCAAAGATTTAGAAATAAACATAAGGACCTGTCTTGAATATTTGTAATGATTATGAGCGTTTCTTGCACCCCAACGTGCACCCTCAGTGCACTGCAGAGAAATGGCTGTTTGCATCGCAGTACGCTTCATTGTATTTTGTAAAATAGATCAGGATCTACGCTGAAGTGTGTTCACAGCCCATTCAGAATGAATAAGCTTCTTAACACAATGCGCCTCAACTCCCAAAGATTTTGTCTCATGAATGGGTCCATAAATTATACAATCAGATTATAATAATCGTAACGCCGATGGAACTGCAGATCAATAGTGATCCCCGGTCCACCAGTGTCAGCCGGCCCACTGAACATTCATCTTTCTAGCACGGGTGGTGTAGACCGGTGGTCAGATGCTGTTGTTAGGCTGTGTGCCCTTCACCCGTTTTACTAATCTGATCACCCTCATTTCTTTTTTTAAGTTTAATAGTCTTTTTTTTATTTTTTAAGAAAATACATTTTTGTTTTCCATTCTATTTAACCACATTGCGTAAGTCTTGTACATTTCATTATGCAACAGAAATAAAATAGAAATACATAAAAATTAACCACAAAAATAGAAATAAACCGTACTCTGTCCATTATCTCCCCTCCCCTTCTCACCCCTCATCCCATGCGTACCTCTCATTCTTCTTCCATTCACACACTTTCATCCTCTCATTCCTTGGTCACATACATCTATTCCGGGGTATTCCAACTCCAACCATTGCTGCCATATTTTTTCTAATTTCTTGTAATTACACCTCTTCATACATACATACATACATACATACATACATACATACATACATACACATGTCTATATAATTAGGGCTGCGGAAATTAACGATTACTTGTTTGATTAATCGTTAATTTCTTTGATCGGTCAAAATAATTTTGATTGAGGACGATCTCGCCCATAGGAAAGGCTGCGGCTTCAGCCTAGCTCCGGAGCCGCGGCCATCTTAGTCCACCCAACGGCAGCTTAGTAGCAGCGCTCTGACGTCATCATCGCCTGCCTGCTTGTACCGTCTACTCTGAGGACGGACGGGTCCTCAGACAATCGT
This sequence comes from Lithobates sylvaticus, assembly GCA_028564925.1. Classification (NCBI taxonomy): domain Eukaryota; kingdom Metazoa; phylum Chordata; class Amphibia; order Anura; family Ranidae; genus Lithobates; species Lithobates sylvaticus. Next base: position 169,463,041 of record CM053035.1, read on the forward strand.
GAATATTAAGGTATGGGGGAGGTGTGGACAGTACAGTATGGGGGGAATTTTTTTTGAAAAAAGCTGTGCGTTATAATTAATCGATTAAAAAAAATCGATTAATCGAACGCATTTTAATCAGTAACAGCCCCAATATATATATATATATATATATATATATATATATATATATATATATATATATATATATATATATATATATATATATATATATATATATATATATCTCTATCTTTCTATCTTTCTTTCTTTCTCAATCGTATCTTTTACCACTTTCACCCATTGTGCAACCGGGATTTTTATCTTGCCATTTTTATATGCGATCAGTTTTCTTCCTTGAAACAAACATCTAGTTTTGCTATCTGTGTGGGTCCCGGTGCACCCTCCTCTTCTATTAAGCCCAAAATACACACCCTGGCCTCCGTGTCCAGTGATGTCCCAAACACAGAATTTATCTTTCCCATTATTCCTCTCCAATACCTATACAGTTTGGGACATCGCCAACTCATATGCACCCGGTTTCCACTTCTATCCCCACATCTTTGACATTCCGCATTTGGCCTCCTTCCAAACAAAAACATTTTGCAGGTGTGTAGTAAGACCTATGTACCAGATATAAGTGGGACATAATTTGCGAGGGGGAGAGCGAGACCTTAGGTCAGTGGCGTCACTAGGGTTGGTGTCACCCGGTGCGAAAAAAAATGGTGTCACCCCCCCCCCCCCACCAACTATAGTCCCCCCTCAGTACAGACCCCCTCCACTAACTACAGACCCCCCTCCCGCAGTATAGATCCCCCTCCCTCAGTACAGACCCCCACACTAATTACAGACCACCCTCCATCAATATAGACCCCCCTCCCTTAGTATAAACCTCCTCCCTCAGTACAGACACCCCTTCAGTGCAGACCCCTCCATCAGTACAGACACCCCCCTCCTTAGTGCAGTCACCCCCCAGCAGTACAGATACCCCTCCCAGTGCAGACCCCCCCAGCATTACAGACACCCCCCTCAGTGCAGACCCCACCAGCAGTACAGATACCCCCCTCAGTGCAGACCCCCCCCAGTGCAGGCCCCCAAGCAGTACAGATTTCCCCTCCCAGTGCAGACCCCCCAGCATTACAGACACCCCCCTCAGTGCAGACCCCACCAGCAGTACAGATACCCCTATCAGTGCAGACCCCCCCCCCAGCATTACAGAAACCCCCCTCAGTGCAGACCCCCCAGCAGTACAGACACCCCCCCCTTAGTGCAGTCACCCCCCAGCAGTACAGATACCCCTCCCAGTGCAGACCCCCCCAGCATTACAGACACCCCCCTCAGTGCAGACCCCACCAGCAGTACAGATACCCCCCTCAGTGCAGACCCCCCCCCCAGTGCAGGCCCCCAAGCAGTACAGATTTCCCCTCCCAGTGCAGACCCCCCAGCATTACAGACACCCCCCTCAGTGCAGACCCCACCAGCAGTACAGATACCCCTATCAGTGCAGACCCCCCCCCCAGCATTACAGAAACCCCCCTCAGTGCAGACCCCCCAGCAGTACAGACACCCCCCTCAGTACAGACATTCCCCTCAGTGCAGACCTCCCAGTGCAGACCCCCCCAGCAGTACAGACACCCCTCCCTTAGTGTAGACCCCCCTCAGTACAGACACCCCCAGGACAGGCCCCCCAGCAGTACAGATATCCCCCCTCAGTGCAGACCCCCCCCCCCAGTGCAGATCCCCCCCAGGGCAGGCCCCCCAGCAGTACAGATTCCCCCCCTCAGTGCAGACCCCCCAGTGCAGACACCCCCCCAGTGCAGACACCCCAAAAGACAGACAGTACAGACCCCCCAGTGCAGATATCCCCCCCAGTACAGACCCCCCAGTGCAGACACCCCCAGGACAGGCCCCCCAGCAGTACAGATATCCCCCCTCGGTGCAGACCCCACCAGCAGTACAGATACCCCTATCAGTGCAGACCCCCCCCCAGCATTACAGAAACCCCCCTCAGTGCAGACCCCCTAGCAGTACAGACGCCCCCCCTCAGTACAGACATTCCCCTCAGTGCAGACCTCCCAGTGCAGACCCCCCCAGCAGTACAGACACCCCTCCCTTAGTGTAGACCCCCCTCAGTACAGACACCCCCAGGACAGGCCCCCCAGCAGTACAGATATCCCCCTCAGTGCAGACCCCCCCCCCCAGTGGAGATCCCCCCCAGGGCAGGCCCCCCAGCAGTACAGATTTCCCCCCTCAGTGCAGACCCCCAGTACAGACCCCCCAGTGCAGACACCCCCCCAGTGCAGACACCCCAAAAGACAGACAGTACAGACCCCCCAGTGCAGATATCCCCCCCCAGTACAGATCCCCCAGTGCAGACACCCCAAAGTACAGACACCCCCAGGACAGGCCCCCCAGCAGTACAGATATCCCCCCCCCCCAGGGCAGGCCCCCCGGCAGTACAGATTTCCCCCCTCAGTGCAGACCCCCAGTACAGACCCCCCAGTGCAGACACCCCAAAGTACAGACACCCCCCCCTGGGTGCAGACACACCCCAGTGCAGACCCCCCAGTGCAGACCCCCCCAGTACAGACATATCCTCCCTCCTCCTCCCACCAGCTCTTTGGTGGCGTGTCTGTGTGGGTAGTGGGTACCATGGCGACCCCCCCCCCCCCCCCCCCGCCGGCCCCCCCACCACACACAACTCAGCTGCCTGTCTCAGCAACCTGGCTGGGCTGGCTTGGACCCCCCCCCCCCCCCCCGTACCTGATTACAATAAGGGCGCCGGGCGTCTGGAGAGGAGGCTCAGGAGGGCAGCTTTACAACTTCCAGCTGCCGTGCCGCCCGGGCGGAGCGGAGACACAGTGTTGTCACGTCATCAGCCTGTGTCTGCACTCTGCACTCCACACTGAGATGTGACAGGGCCGGCTGAGGCTGGCTGGAAGGAGGATACCAGACCACCAGGCGCTGCTGCTAATGTTGTTTCAGCCCAGGGCCAGCGGGCTGCGGGGGTGAAGTGAACGGGGGCACACTGCAGTATAAAAATAAATAAATAAATCCCCAAAAAAACGGCAGCTAAAAAAAAAAAAAAAAAATCACAAAAAAAAAAAAAAAAAATTTCAAAAAAAAAAAAAAATCAAAAAAAAAACAGGGAGGGTGTCACCCCTCTAGCGGGTGTCACCCGGGTGCGGACCGCACCCCCCGCACCCCCCTAGCAACGCCTCTGCCTTAGGTCCCATTTCCATTGCTCCTCTGTTATTGTCCCCACATCTTTCTCCCGCTTGCACCTGTTACCGGGTTCCACCTCGCCTTCCTGTCCTGCTTCCATTATATGCTTATACATATCTCATATTAGCCCTTTTGGATCTTCTGGCATTTACCAGTTTCCTTCGAAGAGTCATTTCCCTCCACTCTGGTTCCTTCCCACTGAATTGTTTATCCAGGGCATGCCTGCCCTGTAAGTATCTATAAAATAGTCGGTTTGAGATCTCATACTCTCCACTTATCTCCTGAAATGATTTCAGTATCCCTCATTTCAGATCATAATTGATCTTTCTTCCTCTGCCTTATTGAATGCGGTGATATACTGTATTCTGTATTTTTATGTGTTACAATCTGCAAAATGCACTGTGGCCAAACATGAGATTTTAATCAAGTGAGAGATTTCACTTCTTACCGATGTCTGCCCTGGTAGGAATGGCTGTGCTGCTAGTGAAGTCGTGCCAGGACATTGTACAAGTAGATGTGAGATCTAACCGGAAATAAATGCTCCTTACATTGATAAACTGCTCTGTAGTTTTCTTTTAAATGGTAAAATAAGCACACTGGGGGTTCTAGCTAACTTCTCAATCATGGAGGATTGCCATGGTAACCGCATCACCTATTCCTCCTAATACATGCGATCGCACCACATATATACGAAGTATGAAATGGGTCATAGAGCTGTGCGCCAAGAAATCAGATTACAGCTTTATTATGTGTCTTAGTCATCAATTTGGGTTTCTTTTGTACTAATTCACCTACATAATCGTCACGATTCAGCGGCATGCTGCCTGACATTCTCTCCAAAGAAAATAACGTCTGTCTAAAGCGGGGGCGTCCAAACTTTTTTCAGAGGGCCAGATTTGATGAAGTGAACATGCGTGAGGGCCGACCATTTTGCCTGACATTCTTTGAACCACTAAAATTCGGTTATAAGTGTGTTCCTCTGAGTACGAATACACTACCCAACAAGAAGTCTCTTGCCCTTGTGGCTGTATGCAGTGAAGAGATGAGCTTGGGCGCGTTATTTGGATATATCGTATTTATTCACTTTAAGAGGGAAGTTTCAGGAAAAAAACTTATATTTTAAATAAAGAACTGTGAAGTAGAATAAGGGTCAGTACAGCACCCCCCATTGCCAGGAATGCAGCACCCCCCATTGCCAGGAATGCAGCGCCCCCCATTGCCAGGAATGCAGCGCCCCCCATTGCCAGGAATGCAGCGCCCCCCATTGCCAGGAATGCAGCACCCCCCATTGCCAGGAATGCAGCACCCACCATTGCCAGGAATGCAGCACCCCCCCATTTCCATCAGTGCAGCACCCGCTATTGCCAGGAATGCAGCACCCCTATTACAATGAATGCAGCACCACCCGTTGCCAGGAATGTTAAATTCTCTGTATGTCTTCACATCGGTCCGTTGCGCTTCCATTGTGGTGTTAAAAATCCTGCTTGCAGCATTTTTGGTCAGTTAAAAAAAAAAAAAAAACGCACCTCCCTGTTGAAATGCATTGAAAACTCATCAATACCGCACCCATGTTACATTTTTGATGTGGTTTTGAGTCACATGACCTATGAAAAACGTACCATAAGCTCAGTGAAATTGCGGAAAGATACATTTTCGACGCTATTATCAGCACTATTTTTTATTTTTATTTTTTATAGGCAGAAGGGCGATAACACCATTTTCGACCGATTATTTTTCAGCCGCCAAAATTTTGATGCGTCTCTAATTTTTATATATAACTGTATTATATTTGACTTTTTAAATAATATCATGAGTTTAAATGAATATGAATTTATCGTCGGCCATTATTGGCACTTTTAGTGCAAGAAAAATGTATCCCTTTTAAATTCTCTGTATGTCTTCACACCAGTCTGTTGCGCTTCCTTTGTGGTGTTAAAAATCTTGCTTGCCGCATTTTTGGTCAGTTAAAAAAAAAAACGCACCTCCCATTGAAATGCATCAAAAAAGCATCAATAGCGCACGTGTAAGGTTTTTGATGCGGTTTTTGAGTCACATGACCTATAGAAAACTCAGTAAAATCGCGGCAAAATTGCATGCGTTATTGGCACCTTTTTCTCTTTCAGCAAAATGCCAAAAACTACATTTTCGGCCGATATGTTTCTCTAATTGAAGGTGAACATCACCGCTCTATAGGAGCGTACAGGAGGGTTCCCCTTTAAGAGGGCCCCCACTTCACAGGCCTGTTTTTGTTAGCCGTGTTTTCTCTTCCTCCCCCCCCTCACGTTGCGGCCCAGCTGGATGCGATTTCCTCATTCCTCTTCTTGTGTAGCATTGTTTGATGCACGCTGATAGAAGAATGAGAACTTCATCAAATCTCATTCCTCCCCAGAGCCGGGCGGCGGAGATCTCGGACCCCCGGCGAGCAAATCTCAGTAAACAGGCGGCCTGCTGGCGGAAGTCTTCTGTACTTCAAAGGAGAACAGGAAACAGCTGGTGTGTATGTTCACTGCTGGCATCTGAGCAGAGCGACTATGTCGCTTAGAGGATTGCAGGCTGGACAGCAGAATGTGCGGGCCACCATCATTTAGCAGAGAGTGCGGGCCACCATCAACTGCAGGCAGTCGGCAGAGAGTGCGGGCCACCATCAACTGCAGGCAGTCGGCAGAGAGTGCGGGCCACCATCAACTGCAGGCAGTCGGCAGAGAGTGCGGGCCACCATCAACTGCAGGCAGTCGGCAGAGAGTGCGGGCCACTATCAACTGCAGGCAGTCGGCAGAGAGTGCGGGCCACCATCAACTGCAGGCAGTCGGCAGAGAGTGCGGGCCACCATCAACTGCAGGCAGTCGGCAGAGAGTGCGGGCCACCATCAACTGCAGGCAGTCGGCAGAGAGTGCGGGCCACCATCAACTGCAGGCAGTCGGCAGAGAGTGCGGGCCACCATCAACTGCAGGCAGTCGGCAGAGAGTGCGGGCCACCATCAACTGCAGGCAGTCGGCAGAGAGTGCGGGCCACCATCAACTGCAGGCAGTCGGCAGAGAGTGCGGGCCACCATCAACTGCAAGCAGTCGGCAGAGAGTGCGGGCCACCATCAACTGCAAGCAGTCGGCAGAGAGTGCGGGCCACCATCAACTGCAAGCAGTCGGCAGAGAGTGCGGGCCACCATCAACTGCAGGCAGTCGGCAGAGAGTGCGGGCCACCATCAACTGCAGGCAGTCGGCAGAGAGTGCGGGCCACCATCAACTGCAGGCAGTCGGCAGAGAGTGCGGGCCACCATTAACTGCAGGCAGTCGGCAGAGAGTGCGGGCCACCATTAACTGCAGGCAGTCGGCAGAGAGTGCGGGCCACCATTAACTGCAGGCAGTCGGCAGAGAGTTCGGCCACCATTAACTGCAGGCAGTGGGTAGAGAGTGCGGGTCACTGTCCCCATATGGAGAATGTCGTCTTTTAAAGGGAAAGTATTGTTTATTTTGAGCAGCATTAACCACTTAAGGACCAAGCCTCTTTCTGAGATTTGGTATTTACAAGTTAAAAACATATTTTTTTTTTTCTTTCCTTGAAAATTACTTGGAACCCCCAAACATTATATATTTTTTTTTCCGAACACCCTAGAGAATAAAGTGGCGGTCGTTGCAATACTTTGTCACAACGTATTTGCGCAGCGGTCTTACAACCGCACTTTTTTGGAAAAAATACACTTTGTTGAATTAAAAAATAAGAGTTAACCCAATTTTTTTTTTTATGTTGTGAAAGATGAGGTTACGCTGAGTAAATTGAGACCCAACATGTCGCACTTCAAAATTGCGCTCGCTCGTGGAATTGCGACAAACTTTTACCCTTAAAAATCTCCATAGGCGACGTTTAAAAAAATTCTATAGGTTGCATGTTTTGAGTTTACAGAGGAAGTCTAGGGCTAGAATTATTACTCTCGCTCTAATGATCGCCTCGATACCTCAAATGTGTGGTTTGAACATCGTTTTGATATGCCAGCGTATTATGTATGAGCTCGCTTCTGCACGCGAGCTTGGCGGGACGGGGCGTGTTAAAAAAAAAAAAAAAAATTTATTTTTTTTTTATATATTTTACCTTTTTTGTTTTTTATTTTTACAATGTTTGTTTAAAAAAAAATGTGTCACTTTTATTCCTATTACAAGGAATGTTAACATCCCTTGCAATAGAAAAAAAGCATGACGGGACCTCTTTAAATATGAGATCTGGGGGTCAAAAAGACCTCAGATCTTATATTTACATTTAAAATGCAATACAAAAAAAATTTCATGTAATTTAAAAAAAATAAAATGTTGCTTTAAGGGCTATGGGCGCAAGTGATGTTTTGACGTCTCTTCCGCCCTGCACTGGTATGGAGACGGGCGGGGGCTATCCTCCCCTCACTTGACTACATACCAAGCCAGGAAGAGGATCCGATCACCTCGACCAGTAAGTAATATAAATAAATAAATAAAAAAAAAAAAAAAAAAAAAAAATTTTTTTTTTATATATATATATATATATATATATATATATATATATATGTCTGGATAGCCGCACTCCAATGCAATCGCCCATACCATATTCATGTAAAAAGACAGTCCATACAGCAAATGGAGGTGAAAATTACAGCTTCAGCTAACGCATTTCACACCTTCCCTGGTGCTTTGGCATAGCTGAAGTACGAGTACTGATGCTGTCAGTCAAGTACTCGCTGATAGCGAGTACCAATACAAAAACAAATTGCACTTCAAAGAATCGCATGCGATTTTGATCAGGAATGTGGTGCATTTCCTATCCGAATCTCATGCGATTTCACCCACTGCTTGTGTGTGTGTGTGTGTAGAAAGGGAAATGCACCATCTAGTGGGCAGTTTACATTTTTTTTTTTAGAACTTGCAGTACATATCTGCCCATATGCAAAATAATCAACATGGGTATCCCAGCCTGCCGATGATAACAAATCAAAGCCGCTGGAGGTGCTCGCAAGGCTAGAGGAGGTTTTCCGGGATCCAATGGGTATAGGGTCGAAGTGATGAAGTGATGTCAGCTTGGGGGGCGGACTGCCTCTACATCTCCAGCACTGTGAGGACTTCCAGCGGCCATGATTTGCTATCAGCGGACTGGGAAACCTATGTAGATTATTTTGCATGTGGCCAGATATGTACTGTGAGTGCTAACATTTGAACTGCCCACTAGATGGCGCTTTTCCCTCTCTATACACACACACACAGGAGCAGAGGGGGAAATCGCATGCGATTCGGACAGGAATCGCACGGCATTCCAGTTCAAATCGCATGCGATTCTTTGCTGTGCGATTTTCGCCCATTCATTTTGTATTGATGCAAATTGCACCTTAACGTTTCGGTATTGGGAGCATTCGGGCGAGTACCGATACTCTTGCAGCTGCTTGGTATCAGCATCCCTAATGCATGCGCAGCGTTATGGTGTGAATAGGACACATTGGAAATGTATTGTTTTTCAGATGTCCTCCTGTTGCTCTGCATTTTACAGCTGCGCTAAAACACAGATCAGAGTCCTGATGTGAATTGGCCCTGAATCCTCCAATGAAGTCCCGGTACAGCGCGGCCTCCAGTCTCTATCATCTCTTTTGCTAATTGTTTTTTTTTTCATTTACCTCTGCAGAGCTGTACTATGACCGAGGGAACCACCATGAGTTTGTGTCCCTGGTGAAAGATTTGGCTCGGCCCGGAGAACTGTCCCAGTCGCAGAGCTTTGACTTTGAATTCACCCACGTGGAGAAACCCTACGAATCGTACACGGGTCAGAACGTGAAACTGAGGTAGGGATCCTTTGCAGTCCACAGGTTCATTATCTGATTATAGCAGAGCGCCTTCAACTTGTTTCTTAACCACTTCAGCCCTGGAAGGATTTACCCCCTTCCTGACCAGAGCACTTTTTGCGATTCAGCACTGCGTCACTTTAACTGACAATTGCGCAGTCGTGCGACGTTGCACCCAAACATGATGGACGTCCTTTTTTTCCCCACAAATAGAGCTTTCTCTTGGTGGTATTTGATCACCTCTGCGTTTTTTAATTTTTTGCGCTTTAAACTATAATATCCCCCAAAAATATATAAAAAAACTAATTTCTTAGTTTAGGCCGATGTGTATTCTTCTAAATATTTTTGGTAAACAAAATCGCAATAAGCGTATATTGATTGGTTTGCACAAAAGTTATAGCGTCTACAAAATAGGGAATAGATTTATGGCATTTTTATTATACATTTTTTTTTTTTTTTTTTTTTTATTAGTAATGGCGGCGATCTGCGATGTTTATCATGACTGCGACATTATAGCAGACACATCGGACACTTTTTACACTATTTTGGGACCATTGTCATTTATATGGCGATCAGTGCTATAAAAATGCACTGATTACTGTGTAAATGACACTGGCAGGGAAGGGGGTTAACACTAGGAGGCGATCAAGGGGTTAAGTGTGTCCTAGGGAGTGATTCTAACGGTGGGGGGATGGGCTACCTAGGACATGACAGCGATCACTGCTCCCGGTGACAGGAAGCAGTAGATCTTTGTCATGTCACTAGGCAGAACAGGGAAATGCTTTGTTTACATAGGCATCTCCCCATTGTACCTCTCCGTGACATGATTGCAGGGCCCCTGGCAGACATGGAGTCCACGGGACCCGCCGGCACTGTCACAGGGTACGTGGCGGGCGCGTGTGTGCGCGCTCACAATGACGCCATTTAAAGGGGACGTACCTGTACGCCCATTTGCCCAGCTGGTTGGCATGTGGTTAAAATGTTAGTTCACCTTTACATTTGTTCTGTAAAGGTGAACGAACACCAGATACCCTGCCCACCCCGATCCCAGCTGTACTTACCTCCAGGGTTGCTGAGCTGTCAGAACCCCCACTGCTGGGATCTGAAATCCTCGCTTTTCTCCCTATTTTCTGTGCAGCACTTCCAGCATGAACCAGATTGATTCTGATTGGTCAGTGCTGTCAATGTGATGGAGGGGGGGGGGTGTGTGCGATGTTAGATCACCTTTACATTTTTTCTATAAAGGTGAACGATTTCTTTAAGGCTCAGTTCACATCTGCCCGTTGCTATTTTACAGGCGTTTTTGTACAGGCATTCTCGAGGTTAAAAGGTCGCCAATGTAAAAGAATGAAAAACGCCTGCAATCTGCCAAAAAAGAAGCTCATGTACTTTTTTGAGCGACGGGTGTTTTGCTTCAGGCGACAGAACACTCAGATGCGCAGCTTGCTATGGGGGCACCTGATCCCGAGCCGCTGCTTGTGTGTCCCTTTTCACACGGAGCATGGCTCGGTCCTGCCCTCGCTCTCTCCTCATTGGCTCACTGGCTGTGATTGACGGTAGCAAGAGCGAATGGCTCCAGCTGCTGTCTCAGCCAATGGAGAGAGAGAGAGAGAGAGAGAGAGAGAGTTCCTGGAGAGCCAAGACACTCGTGTACAGCGCTGGAGAAAGATCAAGCTCAGGTAAGTATTAGGGGGGCTGCTGCACACAAAAGGTTTTTGACCTTCATGCATAGAATGCATGAAGGTCAAAAACCTTCAGCCTTTTGGAACCACTTTGAGCCTTTATAACCACTTTAACTTCTGATTTAGCTGGTTTGTGATTTCTGTAGCAAACAGGACTCCAGGCATTTTATGTGATTGCAGTCCGTATTGCATATTTGTAGTAGTCTGCAATTAGATCTTTGGTGTGCTTTGTATAGCCAACTATTGACTACATCAAGTCGTTATTTGCCTATTAGAATGCCCTGCGTTTCTTGGCAAATAATTGTTCCTGTAGGTGCCTACTTTTTGTTCATGGTCTCACTTTTTTACTTTTTTTGCCTAAAAAAATATTTTTAAGTGGTAAATGGAAGAGACTTTGAACTGTTTGGTATTTTAATGATTCCTTTACAGGCAGGCATAGGAAGGAAATGGTATATGCAAATTAATTGAGTTCTGCATTAATGTAGAATAACGGATTGTATTGGTACATTTGCTTCTTTCCAGGTATTTCTTGCGTGCCACCCTCAGCCGTCGCTTGAATGACATCGGGAAGGAAATTGACATTGTGGTCCACACATTAAGTACCTACCCGGAGCTTAATTCCTCCATCAAGATGGAAGTGGGCATTGAGGATTGCCTGCACATTGAATTTGAGTACAACAAGTCCAAGTAGGTTTATTGGTTTGCATGTACTGTTATAGGGCCAGTCCACCAGGATGTGATAGAAATATATATAATATGTGGAGATGCGACCCCCCCCTATGTCACAGGTGCATATGAGCAGTGCATGCCTGATTTTGGCAGGAATATTAATTGCACACCTGTGGGCTGGGTTCATAAACATCCCAGGAATAGAAGTCAGTGCTCAGACTTGGAGACAGCTCCACCCGGCAGACAGGGAGTCTGGCCTAGGAGGTTGGGAGAGTCCCAGTAGGAGACGGCTCCAAGAGAAAGAGACAGGAGGTCTCGGAGTGAGGTGCCATGTTGAACTTCCAGTGACCAGTATGAGAGAGATAACACCAAATTTAACACACCTGCTCCCCATTCACACCTAAGACCTTGTAGCGCTAATGGGTCACATGACATCGGGGAGGGAAAATGGCTAATTGGCCCCAATTTGGACATTTTCACTTAGGGGTGTACTCACTTTTGTTGCCAGCGGTTTAGACATTAATGGCTGTGTGTTGAGTTATTTTGAGGGGACAGCAAATTTACACTGTTATACAAGCTACACTCACTACTTTACATTGTAGCAAAGTGTCATTTCTTCAGTGTTGTCACATGAAAAGATAGAATAAAATATTTACAAAAATGTGAGGGGTGTACTCACTTTTGTGAGATACTGTATATATAATTTTTATTTTTTAATTTTAATAACAAAAAGATGTGATATTTTAGTTGTGGATGGAGTCTTTTGTCCCTCAGGGGCTCTTAAAAATAACATTTTCCCATCAAGATGATTCAAAGTTAGAAAAGGGCTTTAATATGGCCAATATGCCAGTGCCGTGTTCACCATTCCAACCTCACTCCTTGACATCTGGGTGTTTTTTGCTACAATACAGGTACTCTTGAGTCTATTGTAAATATGTTGTATTTTCCACGTTTTCTCCAGATATCACCTTAAAGATGTCATCGTGGGCAAAATCTACTTCCTGCTGGTGCGGATCAAGATTAAACACATGGAGATCGATATCATTAAAAGAGAGACGACGGGCACTGGGCCCAATGTTTACCATGAGAACGACACCATCGCCAAGTATGAAATCATGGACGGAGCCCCCGTGAGAGGTCAGGATCCCAGAGCGGGAGGGATTCACAGAGAGACTTTGACAGGAAGAAGCAGTCATGACTTCACTAAGGACACCACTAAGGGATGAGTTCCAGCGTGTTCGCATAGGGCACGTGCAGAGCCCGCCAGGAAGTCGGCACTGCAGAGCGCTAGTCACAGGCAGTGAGACATTTTCCCGATGTGCCGCTGCAGAGATCGGGAAATGTCTCACTGCCTGTGATTAGCGCAGTGCAGACATCCTGGCAGGCTCTGCACGTGCTCTATGTGAACACGCTGGAACTCATCCTTAGACACCACCCAGGCTGCCTAGTCCTTGCTGAGGCTTTGGTCATGTGGCCTTTGTTGGAACCTTGGTTAGGGTGATCTCAGGAAGATGGTTCAGGTAGAGATGCTGAGTGACTTGCTTTGCCTGAACAGCCTCAGGACATCAATCTTCCAAGATCCTCTAAGAGAAGCTACATGACCCCACTGTCTTGAGTCAAGTGACTGAACCCTGGAGGGATCCTGGTGTCGCCTTGTTACAGAGGAACTTTACCCATTATTTTTAATAATTTTGATTGTGATGGTTCATTTAAAAAAAAAAATGTCAAACATGTTATAATTACCTCCTCTGTGCAGTTGGGTTTGCACAGAGCAGCCCGGATCCTCCTCTTCTCGGGTCCCTCTTTGCTGCTCCTGGCCCCTCCCTCCTTTTGAGTGGCCCCTCAGTCAGCAGCTCTCTATGGGGGCACCCAAGCCGAGTCAGAGCTCCATGTATCCATTCAGACACGGAGCCCCCGACCCGGCACCGCCCCCCTCTTTTTTCCGATTGGCTGAATGACTATGACAGCCACGGGAGCCAATGGCGCTGCTGCGGTGTTTCAGACAAAGCGGGAGGAGTGTCCCGGATGGCTTAGACATTTGTGGTCATCGCTGGAGAGAGATGGGGCTCAGATAAGTATTAAGGGGTGCTGGGAGGCTGCTACACACAAAAGGTTTAATGATCAGGCCATTATTTGCGATAGGGCACTGCGTCGCTTTAACTGACAATTGAGCGGTCGTGCGACGATGTACCCAAACAAAATTGAGGTCTTTTTTTTATCCCCACAAATAGAGCTTTCTTTTGGTGGTATTTGATCACCTCCTGCGATTTTTTATTTTTTTGCACTATAAACAAAGAGCAACAATTTTGACAAAAAATAAAAAATATTTTTTTACTTTTTACATATGCAATTTTTTTTTATTTTATTTATCAGTTTAGGCTGATTTATATTCTTCTATATATTTTTGGTAAAATAAATCGCAGTAGGCGTATATTGATTGATTTGCACAAAAGTTATCGCGTTTGCAAACTATGGGATAGATTTAGGGACTTTTATTTTTTTATTGTTTTTACTAGTAATGGCGGCGATCTGCGATTTTTAGCGGCACCTCGACATTGGGGCGAACAAATCTGACCCCAAATGACACTTTTTGGGGACCAGTGACATTATTACATTGATCAGTGCTATAAAAATGCACTTATCTATGTAAAAATTACACTGGCAGGGAAGGGGTTAACACTAGGGGAGATCAAGGGGTTAAGTTTGTTCTCTAGGTGTGTTCTTATCTGTATGGGGGATGGGCTGCCAGGGACATGACAGAGATCACTGTTACCGATGACTGGAAACCAATAGATCTGTCATGTCCCCTGTCAGAACGGGGATTCGCTTGTTTACAAAGGCAGATCCCCCATCGAGTCCGCGGGCACGCTCCAACAGCAGGAGTGCGCTCCTGCCCACCACTGCGCCTACGCGAGCCGCCGTACAGCTACGGCGATTCGCGCAGGAGAGCCGACCTGCCACCGTATAACGACGGCGGCTGGTCGGCAAGTGGGTAAAGAAAAAATGTTAACTTTTTGATTCCTCCATTTGCTTACAGCCTGGAATTTTTTATATAATTTTGGCAAGATAAGGAAAGGGTTAGAACCTCTGTCTCCACAGCCGCCCCCCACCCATATTTAAGAAGCAGTAAGGGCACCACAATGGTCCAGTCCAGAATGTTTTTTTTATGAAATGAATAGAAGAAGAGAGCCAATGCGTTTTAGATATTGCAAGGGTCTTCCTTCTTCAGGGCTTGGAAAAATGTTCAAAATTGAGAATGCGAAAACTAAGACCTGGACTGGGCTGGGAGATCCAAAGAAGGCAAATTTGTAATGCTTGTTGACTGCCTATTCTGCACATTCCACCAGCAATAAAATCAATTATTTATTCCTTTGATCTTCCAGCCCAGTCCAGATCAACATTTTCAGAATTTTTTCAAGATTCTTCTTTCCGTTCTTTCAGTCCAGATCCCAATTTTGTGAATTTTTCAAGCCCTGAAAAAGGGACGCACTGTTTGCAACACGTTGACCCTTTTTGTTCCATTAAGAATTTAACCACTTACGCCCCGGACCATTTGGCTGGCCAAAGACCAGAGTGTTTTTTTTGCGATTCGGCACTGCGTCGCTTTAACTGACAATTGCGCGGTCATGCGACATGGCTCCCAAACAAAATCGACGTCCCTTTTTCTCCACAAATAGAGCTTTCTTTTGGTGTTATTTGATCACCTCTGCTTTTTTTTATTTTTTTCGCTATAAACAAAAAAATAGCGACAATTTTGAAAAAAAAACATTATTTTTTACTTTTTGCTATAATAACTATCCCCAAAAAATATATTAAAAAAACATATTTTTTTCCTCAGTTTAGGCCGATACGTATTCTACATATTTTTGGGGGAAAAAAATCGCAATATGCTTTTATTGATTGATTTGCGCAAAAGTTATAGCGTCTACAAAATAGGTTATAGTTTTATGGCATTTTTGTTATACTTTTTTTTTTTATCGGGACTGCAACATTATGGCAGAAACATCGGACACTTTTGGCGTGATTTTGGGATCATTCACATGTATACAGCGATCAGTGCAATTAAAAATGCATTGATTACTGTGTAAATGTGACTGGCAGTGAAGGAGTTAACCGCTTGGTGGCGCTGTAGGGGTTAAGTGTGTCCTAGGGAGTGATTCTAACGGTGGAGGGGAGGGGGCTGTGTGTGACACGACACTGATCACCGCTCCCAGGCAGTGTCATTAGGCAGAACGGGGAAATGCTTGTTTACATTAGCATTTTCCCGTTCTTCCTCCCCGTGAGACGATTGTGGGTATCCCCGTGGACATCGAGTCCGCGGGACCCGTGATCCTGCTTACGGAGCTCCCGCAACCCACCTGTTAAAGGGCAAAGTACAGGTACGTCAATCTGCCTGTATGTGCCCTTCTGCCGCAGTATATCTACGTGAGGTGGTTGGGAAGCTGGAATGGACTGAAATGGATGTAAATGTGATGTAGATAAAAATAAATAAATAATTTCAGAAATTTTTCCACCTTTTAATGTGACCTATAAACTGTACAACTCAGTTGAACTACTAACTGAAATCTTTTAGGGGGGGGGAGTAAAAATTAAAAACTTATTTTCAGGTTCACTTATTTTTGGTTGCATAAGTATGCACACCCTTAAACTAATATTTTGTTGAAGCACCTTTTGATTTTATTACAGCACTCAGTCTTTTTTGGGTATGAGTCTATCAGCATGGCACATCCTGACTTGGCAATATGTGCCCACTCTTGTTTGCAAAAACACTCCAAATCTGTCAGATTGAGAGGGCATCTCCTGTGCACAGCCCTCTTCAGATCACCCCACGGATCTTCAATGGGATTTAGGTCTGGGCTCTGGCTGGGCCATTCCAAAACTTTAATCTTCTTCTGGTAAAGCCATTCCTTTGTTGATTTGGATGTATGCTTTGGGTCGTTGTCATGCTGAAAGATGAAGTTCCTCTTCATGTTCAGCTTTCTAGCAGAAGCCTGAAGGTTTTTTGCCAATATTGACCGGTATTTGGAAGTGTTCATAATTCCCTCTACCTTGACTAAGGCCCCTGTTCCAGCTGAAAAACAGCCCCAAAGCATGATGCTGCCACCACCATGCTTCACGGTGGGTACGGTGTTCTTTTGGTGATGTGCGGTGGTGTATTTGGGCCAAACATATCTTTTGGAATTATGGCCAAAAAAAGTTCACCCTTGGGTTCATCCGCCCATAACACATTTCCCTATATGCTTTTGGGAGACTTCAGATGTGTTTTTGCAAAATTTAGCTGGGCTTGGATGTTGTTCGTCATAAGAAAAAGCTTCCGTCTTGCCACTCTACCCCATAGCCCAGACATGAAGAATACGGGAGATTATTGTCATAGCCAGTACTTGCCAGATATTCCTGCAGCTCTGTTAATGTTGCTGTAGGCCTCTTGGCAGCCTCCCTGACCAGTTTTCTTCTCGTCTTTACATAAATTTTGGAGGGACGTCCAGTTCTGGGTAATGTCACTGTTGTGCCATATTTTCTCCACTTGATGATGACTGTCTTCATTGTGTTCCATGGTATATCTAATGCCTTGGAAAAGCTTTTGTACCCTTGTCTTGACTGATACCTTTTAACAATGAGATCCCTCTGATGCTTTGGAAGCTCTCTGCAGACCATGGCTTTTGCTGTAGGATGCGACTAAGAAAATGTCAGGAAAGACCTACTAGAACAGCTGAACTTTATTTGGGGTTAATCAGAGGCACTTTAAATGATAGCAGGTTTGTACTGACTCCTATTTAACATGAGTTTGAATGTGATTGCTTAATTCTGAACATCCACGTTATAAGAGGGTGTGCACACTTATGCAACCACATTTTTTTATTTTACACCCCCCCCCCCCCCCCCCCCTAAAAGATTTTAGTTTGTTTTTCAATAGAGTTGTACAGTTTTTATAGGTCACATTATAGGTGGATAAAGTTCTGAAATGTTTTATCTTTGTATCATTTCATGTGAGCATCCCCATTGAAGCGTTCCATCAATGAGAAGATCACTCACAACACCTGATATTAATATTAGGAGATCTAGCACCTTCTTCTGCTGTCTATGGCCCTACAAAGGTGATTTCTGTTCTCCCTGATACTCTTCCTGGGAACGGTGTCACTGCCTGATAGGAAATATGATAACAAGTAAAGAAACATTTTGTTCAGTTAAAAATTGGTCACATCAGAATTCTGATGGATTCTGGGTGAAGTTTTTTTAGGTTATGTTTTGTGATATAAATACAAGATTCTTTTTTAGAATAAGTTTTTTATCTTTGGAGCAAAGACATATAATGTTTCTATCTCTTATCTTTTTTGCTGCAGGGGAATCCATACCCATCCGGCTGTTCCTTGCTGGCTATGAGCTGACGCCAACCATGAGGGATATCAACAAGAAGTTTAGTGTGCGCTATTACCTCAATCTTGTGCTCATAGATGAAGAAGAAAGGCGTTACTTCAAACAGCAGGTATGTATGGGGATTGTAGGTTCCTCATTGCTGGCATTATTGTAATGTAAAGGGGTGACTTATAGATCGATTGTCTCTCTCTCTCTCTCTCTCTCTCTCTCTCTCTCTCTCTCTCTCTCTCTCTCTCTCTCTCTCTCTCTCTCTCTCTCTCTCTCTCTCTCTCTCTCTCTCTCTCTCTCTCTCTCTCTCTCTCTCTCTCTAGCTCTCTATCCTTTTCTGGATCTCCAGTTTGCTCTATCTCTTTCTCCTGCTCACTCCCTCTTTTCAGCTCTTTCTCTACTTCCCTCTTTCTCTGAATATCCAATTCTTCATTCTTTTTCTTTCACACCATCTTTAATTTGTATTTCTCTCCCTCCCCCACTTTGTCTTGCCCTTCTTCACGCTCTTGTTCTCGGTTTTGCTCTCCCCTAACCTTATTTCTTTGCATCCTCTTCCAGGAGGTGGTGTTATGGCGTAAAGGGGACGTTGTGAGAAAGAGCATGTCTCACCAGGCTGCCATTGCCTCTCAAAGATTTGAGGGAACCCACCCCGACAACCGACCACAACACAGTGGAGCTGCCGCAGGAGATCAGGAGATAGAGTGACCACTTTCTGAGAGCAGAACAGGTCTCCGCTGAATACTCAGACTGAACCTCTCCGACACCCACCTTTACCACCTGTGCTAAACACAGACACTTGGTGGGTCAGCCACGCAGATGGGCGTGGCCAGCTTCACTCACCGGACCTGGCCGGCCACTCCTTCAGCTGCTACATGACGTTCAGTGACATGGGGGGGAGGGGGGAGAAAAACATGCACGACCAGCCCCTTTTAACCTTACGTTGATTTCTTTTTAAGCTCATTGCCTTGTAACAAATACCCACCATCCTGCCATTGAGGCCCAGTACATTCTCCGACACCCAGAGGGAAAAACCAAAAGGGATGGCCTTTGATGGAAATATTCCTGCTTATGAACAGTGACCTCCTCACCTTGTGGTTGTATAGTCAGTGCTGACCTCAGTTACCGTTGTTTCGGTGCCAGTTTTGAACCTACCTTTTTTTTCATTCCGAGCACCTGTCTCCCACGCAATGGGGCCCTGGGGGGACCATTGCTCTGCATGAATTCCCATGATTCCAATATGTTGATACAGATGATGTGACTTTTATACAAGGAAAAGGAAATTTGGAACTCTTCAAAAAAATTATTTAATTTGCTTCTTCAAATCACACGGAACGAACAATGGACAGTATTCATAACCAAACATGTCCTACTCCCAAAAATCAAAACAAAATGTGTTTCAGAGCTAGCTGCTTGGTTAAATGTACGTTTTTTAGAAGAGATTCAGTGGATTCAGTCCTAAGGAGAAGGTTTGTGATTACACATCGATAAGTTCAGTGAGATATGACGCAAGTCATCCTGGGGATATTCAAAATTTTTGTTGATCTACTTGCCTTGCCCAGTTTCTAGTGGTCTCATGGTGCTTTGAGCATTTTGCTTGTAGGCATCTACTGCCACATTGACCCCTACACATGAGCAATTATGTAACCTGTTTCACCAATTTACCTTGGCACTTGACCCAAAAACCCTTAAGTCCAACCAGCTGTGCATTCAGACAATCCCAACAACCTAAGGGTTGCAGAAAATGATCCTTGGGTAAGTCGGGGGTGGATTCAGCTTGGTGAACACAACTCACGCTGTCCTATAGAGATAGTGCTTCCTATAGCTTTGCTTGCTTGTAGAGCCCTGGTGTCGATGCTAACCCTAACAAGATGGATGAACAAATGTTCACTGACATTTGCAGTTTAGGGTTCAGTTTTAATGTTTTTAAGTCTTTTAATTGGACATATTTCTTAAGTATTTAATACTATAATGCTATTGCATAGTGGGAATCCCAGTTGAAAGACTTACAGTGCACTTGTACTCCATTTTAAACTTTTTAAAGGACCCTTGTCGCATTCAAAAATGTTAATTCAATCATATTTCCTCTGACCTCCACCCATTGTGGGGTATCGTAGTAATGTAAAGGTCAGCAGGAGGAACCAGTGAGAGTTGCGGGGGACCTCAGAGTTTGACAAGTTTTTTTGCAGGCCTCTGGGGACCAGTTCTCTGTAACAGAGCAACCCTGAGTGGCAGGAATCCATTTAGATCGATGTATGTGCGTAGAGGTGCATTATCATGCATCAGCATTTGTTTCCTTTGTGTGTTAACATGTATACCACTTATGGACCAGCGACGTACCCATATGTCGCTGGACTTCAAGGGGTTGTAGCGGGATGATGGCTGCTGCTGCAGCCATCATCCCAATACCGTTTTTTTAGAGCCGAAGGTCGACTCTCTTGTAAAAGCAATCCTAGTGGCAAACTAGCCACTGGATTGCTTTTACAAGCAGCGGGGGGGGGATGTCCCCTCCGTTCCGCCACGTTCCGCGGCTTTCTCGAGCTCTCCCGTCCCAGCGGGAGACCTGAGCGACCAGCCAATTTTTCTGCCGACTGATCGGAGAGCCAAACAAAGCCCGGATCGGCTTTGATCGGCTCTCGCTTATGGTAGCCCGGAAGCAATGACCTGACATCACTTCCAGTTTACCCGAATGTCAATGGCGCCATTTAAAAAAAAATCAAAAGCATTCTAAAATACTGATCTTGGTGGGATCGAATGCTTTTAAGTGCAGAGGAGGGATCTGGGCTGTGTAAGGGCTCATGCATGCTGCAGCTCAAAATAAAAAGCTGCTTTTACAGGCATTTGAGCTTTTATGCATAAAAGCTTGAAGAAGCTTTTGTGCTCTTTCGCGCGTTTTTATTTCTTGTTTTTGAGCTTTTGTGATCATAAGCGTTGTTTTTTTTTTTGTTTGTTTGTTTTTTTCACATGCCCTCCCCTCAGCTAATTTTTTATTTATTTTTTTCTTGCTTTTTCACGCATTTTTGGGCACTTTTCTGCTCAAAAGGTCCTATCAAAAACGCGAGCACGTTTTTTTTTTTTTCTTCTGCCTATAATAGCATGTTCCTGTAAACTTCTGAAAAAGCCATAGTGTGCAAGGACACATTGGCTAACATAGAGGGGAGTTTCCAGGTAGAAAAAAATGAGCTCAAAAGCCTTTAGGAGCCGCTTCTTTGAGCCTCTTTGAGATGTAGTGTGCATGAGCCCTAAGAGTACCTGTCACATGCCTATTGCTGTGACAAGGGATGTTTACATTCCTTGTCACAGCAATAAAAGTGATTTAAAAACAGTGTAAAAATAAAAAAAATGTAATTAAATGAATAATTAAAAATAAATTAATAATTAAAAAAAAATGTAAGTGCCCCCGGAAAAACGAATGCACGAGTCGGTTCCGCACGCACGCAATCAGCGATCGTCCCACACATGTGAGGTATCACCGTGAATGTTAGATCTTGGGCAGTAATTCCAGCACTAGACCTCCTCTGTAAATCCTAGGTGGTAACCTGTAAAGGCTTTTAAATTGTCGCCTATGAATAGTAACATTTACATCGTCTGTTGCCATTTCATGGGCGTGCGCGATTTTAAAGCGTGACTTGTTTGGTATCTATTTACTCGGTGTTGCATCATCTCTTATATTTCACAAAATAATTGGGTTACATAATGTGTTATTTTTATTTTTTTATTCTGTAGGACCTCTGATTTAAAAAAAAATGTATGATGTTTTGGGGGTTCTAAGTAATTTTCTAGCAAAAAAAATGATTGTTGTAAACTAAAAGGCCTGGTCTGGAATGGGTTATTGACGTACATTGACACACCTTTCCAAAGCATTTTTGAATTCAGGATTTGGAGTTGATAGAGTTGTTGACCAAGGCTAGTTGATACCTGTTACCAATGCATCTAAACGCATGTTCTATGCATTTTTGATGTGTTGCCATTAATAGGCCTCCCAACGCGCAAAACAGACGTGTCATAGTTTTAAAAATGCGCTGTGTTGCTGCACAGAGATGGGAACAGGCACTAATATTATAGGAAAGTTGCCCATTTTAACGTGATGTAATGCAACCATGTAAATGGGCCCGAAAAGTCCTGCAAAAGAGCGGAAACCAAAAGACATCTTCTATTACCTTTTGTTACTCAGACATTGGGGTTGATTTACTAACACCGGAGAGTGCAAAATCTGGTGCACCTATGCATGGAAACCAATCAGCGATTAACCTCACCTTTGTTCAAATAAGCTTTGACAATAAGACCACTCTGGTACGACACGATTGTTGTACCACTGTCATCCTACTTTGCCCTGCGACATCATCGGTCCTACTTCCATCCGACTTGAATCAACAAGATAAGATTTTGCTCCGACTTTGAGATAGTCTGAGTTGTCCTTTTGACCAATCAAAACAATCCCAGTATGATATGATTTCCTTTTGAGACCCCTTTCACACTAGGGCGCTCAAAAACTGCCCATAAAACGTTGGGCGCCCACATATGTAAACGATGTCCAAACCACATATATGAGGTAACACCGCAATAATTCTAGCACTAGACCTCCTCTGAAACTCTAAACAGATAACCTGTAAAAAAAATGAAAACCGCCGCCTTGGAGGTTTTGAAGTACCGAAGTTTGGCGCCATAACAATAAGTGTGCGCAATTTTGAAGCGTGACATGTGGGGTGTCTATTTACTCGCGTAACGTCATCTTTCTTATTATACAAAAAAAATGGGCTAACTTTTTACTGTTGTTTTTTTTCCGTTACAAAATAACGTGTTTGAAAAATTACCATGCAAACACCGTGTGACATAAAAAGTTCCGCCATTTTATTCCCTAGGGTGTCTGCTAAAAAAAAAGCATATCTAATGTTTGGGGGTTCTAAGTAATTTTCTAGCCAAAAAAAACACTTATGTTTGGGAGAGAAGTGTCAGAATTTGCGCGGTCTGGAAGTGGTTAAGCCGGCTCTCATAGGGAACCAATGATTTCGGAGCGCATGTTGTACCAGTGTGAACCCGGCCTTGAACTTTTGTAATCTGATTGGTTTGTATGTAGAGCTGCACCAGATTTTGCAGTAAATCGGCCCCATTGTGTTGCTTTTTTTTCTACTTTCTGTGGTCTACACTGACACCAGCGATCTGCGATTTACACTGCAACAAAAATATTCTACTATCAGATAGCATTGTATTTAGTAATGAAGCTGCAAGTTGCACTAGTGAAATATTATACAAATAGTTAGCCACAATTGATTCTTGTTTCACGTGTGAAAATTGTCACAATTTGATCGTTTTGCCAGCAGATACTTAAAGCATTACAGGTCAGATCTGCATTGTGCCCTCGGCCAGTCCTGGTTTAATAGACTGACTCTGGTTTTATTAGGGAGTGCTCATGGCAAAGTCTCCCTCCTCCTTCTATGTTCACAGACAATCCTCATCGAGGTTCCATTTCAGCTACAAACAAAACTGGATTTTCTATTATTCCTTCTGAACATTTCAGGTAGGACAGGACCAACTTTTGAATCAGCCATAGCTTTTGTAGCAGCATGAACTAGCGGTCCACAGCTTTGTGCTATGTAAACTTTCCTTTGGTATACATGCAATCCTCAGATAGCCGTGATCTGTGACTTATACAGGAGTGATCACTCTAACTTTTATTGTTTACTAGTGCTATATCCAACAAAACAAGCAGGAGTCTGCGCCATGGAGGAATGTTGTATACAATTTGCATCGGACAGTCATTTTGTAGACTGCACTATTCAAAAAAACTGCTTTAAAGGATGTAAAGCTTAATAAAAAATAAAAAAAACTTGCCTTCTCTGTGCACTTGATTTTGCACAGAGTGGCACCGATCCTCCTCTGGGGTCCCTCAGCGGCGCTCCGGACTCCTCCTCTTCTGGAGTGACCTGCCGGAGGAGCGCTCTCCCTCAGGGCACCCCTGCGGACGCGCTTCCGTGTCCTGCTGCTGTGTCCATTGACACAGACAGCAGAACTCGGCCCCGCCCCCGCGTCATTGGATTTGATTGACAGTAGCGGGAGCAAATGGCTGTGCTGCTATCAATCTATCCAATCAGGACCCGAGACACCGGCTGGAGCTGGTGTGTTCCTTGGTGTCATTGGGAGAAATTATGCCCCATCAGTGTCATTGGGAGGAATTGTTTTCTGTCAGTAGTACCATTGAGCCTCATTGTTTGTGTCATTGAGAGGAATTGTGTCTCGTCATTTTCGTTATTTGGAGAAATTGTGCCCCATCATTAGTGTCATTGGGAGGAATTGTTTTGCATTTATTGGTGTCATTGGCCCTTATTGTTGGTGTCATTGGGAGGAATTGTGTCCTGTCAGTGGGAGGAACTGTGCCCCATCATTGGTGTCATTGGAAGGGAATTGTGACCCATCATTGGGAGAAATTGTGACCCATCATTGGGAGGAATTGTGCCCCATCATTGGGCTTTGTTGGTTTCCATTGGGAGGAATTGTGTCCCATCATTGGTGTCAGTGGGAGGAATTGTGCCCCATCATTGGGCCTTGTTGGTTTCCATTGTGAGGAATTGTGTCCCATCATTGGTGTCATTGGGCCTTGTTGGTTTCCATTGGGAGGAATTGTGCCCCATCTTTGGCGTCATTGGAAGGAATTTTACCCCATCATTGGTGTCATTGGGAGGAATTGTGCCCCATACCCCAGCAGTGTAGGGTCAAGACTCCATTCATCAAGACCAGAGCAAGGGACAGTCCATTGCCAGAGCATGGGGGAGTTCCATCTGCTGGAAGAGCGGAGGATCAGGTAAGTAAAACGGTTTCTCTTTTCCATTGGACTATACAAGCACTTAACACTTGCAGCTGGAGTTCAGCTTTAATCGATGGCGGCTTGCTATGGGGGCACTGGGCAGGGAGGAGGAGCCAAGAGCGCCGGCGAGTGACCCGAGAGGAGGAGGACCGAGGCTGCTCTGTGCAAAACCATTACACAGAGAAGGTAAGTATAACATGCTTGTTACTTTTCTTTATTTTTTTACCTTTTTAAAATCGCTTTAAAAAGAAACAAAATTTTGGTGTACTTTTGAACAGCATTTGTCAGATCATCAAATATACTGAGACATTTCATGTCTGTACGATTGTTCGTTCAAAAACCTACTAGCGTATTGCCAGCTTTAATGTGTTAATAGATTATCCCATCCCCTGGCTATAGATGCCACCGCAAAATTCTTTGCAGATCTAAATTATTTAAAGAGAGACTGCCTTTTACATGAATGTTATCGGAATTGCAAAATGACTGTCTTCATTGATGCAGCAGGGAGTAAAGTGCAGTAACCCTTAGCAGCCAATCAGAACTCCTCTTTCGTTGATCTGATGACAGGAAGGGAAATCCAGGTTGCTACACTTTTCCCCTGCGTTTGTCGTAGAAGCCTCAGTATGTATGCAACAGGCACCTTTCCAAGATGGCGGCAGCAGTATTTACACAGCCACCACTCCTGTAAAATGTAATTATCGTATTGACAACTCAGAAATTTGTGTTCTACAGTATTTCAATTCTATACCAAGTATAGCCGACTGGTAAAGAAATAATATATAAATATATATTTATTAGATGGTAATTTGATGTATTCGTCCGTAAGAGAGACTGCACTTTTAATACATGGCTGTGCCTCACAAACCAAGCTTAGATTGTAAGCTCTTGGGAGCAGGGCGCGTAGTGCCTGCGCTGCGCTCCGGCAGCGCAACACCTATAGAAACGTATTGAAATATTAGGAAGACGAATGCTGAAGCAGAACTCCAGGCAAATACATTGAAAGAAAAGCTTCAGTCCAGTTGTGTAATAAGTGTAGAACAGCTAATATAACCACCTGAGATCTTTCTTTATATTATCTTCCTACAGTCTTGCTCAGCAGGAATTAGATTGCAGAATGGGAAATTGTGCACTTCAGGTTTCATTGTGGTGCGTAGTGCTCCTAACATGCTTCAGGCACTGGGAGCTGGAGGTGTGCACTGAGAGAGCCACAGTGATCGTTGCAGGTTTGTTTGTAAACCAACCTTGTGTGATCCATGGTTTTCATTGTGATTGCATCGTCTAGAACAGGGGTCTCCAAACGTTCTAAACAAAGGGCCAGTTTACTGTTGTTCAGATTTTAGGGGGCCCGGAATGTGGCCATTGGCAGTAGAAAAAATGTCCTGGCATTAATGGGGATAAACAATGCCCCATCATTAATATTAGGAGGAGAAATAGTGCCCCATTGGTGTGGGTGGGAGGAATAGTGCCCCATCATTGGTGTCAGTGGGAGGAATAGTGCCCCATCATTGGTGTCAGCAAGAGAAAGTGCCCCATCATTGGTGTGGGTGGGAGAAATGGTGCCCCGTCATTGGTGTGGGTGGGAGGAATAGTGCCTCGTCATTGGTGTGGGTGGGAGGAATAGTGCCTCGTCATTTGGTGTGGGTGGGAGAAATAGTGCCTCGTCATTGGTGTGGGTGGGAGGAATAGTGCCTCGTCATTGGTGTCGGTGGGAGGAATAGTGTCCCGTCATTGGTGTCGGTGGGAGGAATAGTGTCCCGTCATTGGTGTCGGTGGGAGGAATAGTGTCCCGTCATTGGTGTCGGTGGGAGGAATAGTGTCCCGTCATTGGTGTCGGTGGGAGGAATAGTGTCCCGTCATTGGTGTCGGTGGGAGGAATAGTGTCCCGTCATTGGTGTCGGTGGGAGGAATAGTGTCCCGTCATTGGTGTCGGTGGGAGGAATAGTGTCATGTCATTGGTGTCGGTGGGAGGAATAGTGTCCCGTCATTGGTGTCGGTGGGAGGAATAGTGTCCCGTCATTGGTGTCGGTGGGAGGAATAGTGTCCCGTCATTGGTGTCGGTGGGAGGAATAGTGTCCCGTCATTGGTGTCGGTGGGAGGAATAGTGTCCCGTCATTGGTGTCGGTGGGAGGAATAGTGTCCCGTCATTGGTGTCGGTGGGAGGAATAGTGTCCCGTCATTGGTGTCGGTGGGAGGAATAGTGTCCCGTCATTGGTGTCGGTGGGAGGAATAGTGTCCCGTCATTGGTGTCGGTGGGAGGAATAGTGTCCCGTCATTGGTGTCGGTGGGAGGAATAGTGTCCCGTCATTGGTGTCGGTGGGAGGAATAGTGTCCCGTCATTGGTGTCGGTGGGAGGAATAGTGTCCCGTCATTGGTGTCGGTGGGAGGAATAGTGTCCCGTCATTGGTGTCGGTGGGAGGAATAGTGTCCCGTCATTGGTGTCGGTGGGAGGAATAGTGTCCCGTCATTGGTGTCGGTGGGAGGAATAGTGTCCCGTCATTGGTGTCGGTGGGAGGAATAGTGTCCCGTCATTGGTGTCGGTGGGAGGAATAGTGTCCCGTCATTGGTGTCGGTGGGAGGAATAGTGCCCCGTCATTGGTGTGGGTGGGAGGAATAGTGCCCCGTCATTGGTGTGGGTGGGAGGAATAGTGTCCCGTCATTGGTGTGGGTGGGAGGAATAGTGTCCCGTCATTGGTGTCGGTGGGAGGAACAGTGTCCCGTCATTGGTGTCGGTGGGAGGAACAGTGCCCTGTCATTGGTGTCCATGGGAGAAGTAGTACCCCAAGGGCCAGATAAAGGCCAGCAAAGGGCTGCAGTTTGGAGACCCATGCTCTAGAACCATGCTAATTGGTTCTGGTAGTGCAAGATTCTTAGAACTAAAAGGTGTAGAAGATGCACTGCTAGTTCTCTGGTAGAACCATATTCTGCAGATTGCAGGCAACAAGGGGGGTTACATAACTTAGGGGAGATGAGCATGTGAGGAGCTCAGCAGTGTGTTTGTCCAATGAGCAAACAGATGAGACAGGAACCTGCAATCATGAACACACCTCCTGGCCATGTATTGTTGGGGGTATGTACTGTACATTGCAAGACTGGCTGAACAGAATTCTAAATATTTTGGCTGGTTTAAACCATTCTTATGTGTGTTTAGCCATTTGGCTGGAGTTCTGCTTTAACACTCTCTTCATTGCGATCAAGAAGGACTATAAAAGGAATTCCATTCTGGTTGCAGTGTTTTTTCATGTCTATAATTTCAATGTGTTTTAAATTGTCTATTTTTCATTGTTTTTAATTAGTCTCAGATTAAAATAATAAAAAAAATAATAATACTGAAGGTGTGCAATTATTACTCTTACTGAATGACTTCTTAAAAAAAAAAAAAGGCAGAGATCAGTAATCCATAACACATTCATTGTTTATTGACACGATCGAAGGCTGGATGGGCTCTTATGGGACTTGCTCTCCCTCGTAAATGACAGCAAAAGGCTCATTGAGATCTGTCACACTGGAGATCCCCTATCAACGTTTCTGAAGAAAGAATTGTCCTTGGTGTCCATCACAATCAGATTCTGCCTGTATACCCATAACTGTCCTTGGGTTGATATATTGGGCCCGCTGGCAACTGGGTGTCAGCCATACACATACAGACATTTTTTCAAGAGATAACTTGCTCCTTTTTTCAGAGGAAACTTGGCAAGGAGATGGCAATTTTATGCAGAGAAGCATTTTAAGAAGTCTTATCAAATATTTTGATTCTATACCTCAGGCATCAAAATGCATAAAGCACTTGATCCTCTCCTTTTAGGTTGTGTTATTGCTGAGAGTGGTTGACAGTGCACCCCCTCCCCCACTGCTGTCCACACATCTAGCGAGGAGGCGAATGTTTGGTAACCTGTGATTGACACTGTTTTCTTCTGGAACCAGGCACTTCTCGAAGACAAGCACCTCACTAGGAATGTAGGGGGAGGGGGGCGCATCAGCCACCCCCCCCCCTTCTGACAGTGTCAATGGTTGCTAGGATGCATGGCCACACAGCATGATTTGTTACTAAGATGCAGACAGTTGGGCTGCGCAGGATCTTACATTTTTATGCAGGCGATGAAACCATAACAACTAATAATGTTGTGCAGCATGGCTGCCTGCGTCCTACTAATAAATGATGTTGTGTGGCCCAGCTGCCTGTGTCCAGTAAAAAGACAGAGACAGGGAACTGGGTGAGAGCTGACACGCCCCCTCTCTTGCAGGTGCAATCCCTGAACAGCGGGGATTAACAGGATCAACGGCCACAAATCGGGCTTCAATCAGGGGAGGAGCAGAGAAGCTGGAAAGCAAAGAATCGAGAAGGAATTTTTCTCACTTTTTAATACCATTTTCATTAGAGAGGCTAATACAGGTATATAGATATGAATGTATGGAGTGGTATTTAAAGTGGTTGTAAAGGCTTAAAGTGGAAATTTAGTCAGAAAGTTCATTCCTAATGGATCACTTCAGGCAGGCCCCTTTTGGCCCCTGGCACCTTTTGCAAGTATAGCTATGTAAAACATTCAAAATAATGTGGAATGTATGTTCCTTGCTAAAGAACATAATTTTTTCTAAAGATGTTATGGATAAAGTTCCATGGTAAGGATTTTAACGTTAAAGCATTTTCTGATAACAAATGTATTTAAAGGTACAAAATGCAAAGTACACAAGTGCTAATAGTTCTTCTCAGTAAACAGAACATGTATGTGAGTTTCCTCTGCTAGAGCTTCTTGTCTTCCAGGCTCAAGACTAAGTCGAACTCTTCTGCAAGATAAAAAAAAGTAATTGTGTGTCATTATCTACATGAAGCTGTAAATAAATGACTTTGGCAAGGCCATACATTAACCACTTTAGCCCCGGAAGATTTGGCTGCTGAATGACCAGGCCATTTTTCGCGATTTGGCACTGTGTCGCTTTAACTGACAATTGCGCGGTCGTATGACTTTGTACCCAAACAAAATTGACGTCCTTTTTCCCCCACAAATAGAGCTTTTTTTTGGTGGTATTTGATCGCCTCTGCGGTTTTTATTTTTGCGATATATAAAAAAAAAAAGTGCGTAAATTTTGAAATAAAAGCAATATTTTGTACTTTTTGCTATAATAAATATCCCCAATATTTTTTTTTTTTTTTTTTTATTTTAAAAAAGCTCCTTTTTTTTCAGTTTAGGCTGATATGTATTCTGCATATTTTTGGTAAAAAAAATCGCAATAAGCGTATATATTAATTGGTTTGCACATATGTACCATATGTGTGTGTGTGTGTATATATATATATATATATATATATATATATATAATAATTTTTTTGTTTCTAGTAATGGGGCAATCTGCATTTTTTTTTTTTTATTTTTTTTTTTTTTTATTGTGACTGCGACATTACGGTGGACACATTTTTGGGAACATTGGCATTTATACAGCGATCAGTGCTATAAAAATGCATTGATTACTGTGAAAATGTCACTGGCAGTGAAGGGGTTAACACTAGGGGGCGATCAAGGGGTTAAATGTGTTCCCTGGGAGGTGATTCTAACTGTAGGGGGAGGGGACTGACTAGAGGAAGTGACGGATCGTGGTTCCTAGCTAATAGGAACACATGATCTGTCACTGCTCTCAGAACAAAACACGGATTTGTGTGTTTACACACACACACTTCCGTGTTCTGTGATCGTGATCGCTCATGGCCGGTGGCCATCGCGACTGTCAGCCACGAGCATCGGCACCCCTGCTGTCCCGATCCCGTGAGCCGACATATAGCTATGACGGTTCGTGGGATTGTGCTGACCTGCCGCAGTATAATGACGGCGGCTGGTCGGCAAGCGGTTAAGCAATTTTTGGTTGCAGGATAGAAAATAGCTCAATTCCCCCATCAACATAGTCAGTATTGATGGGAGGGAGAGATCCCTCCAGCAGCCTTATTGTGTTCTGCTGGCAGTACACAATGATAATGAGCTATTGCCGCCAGCAGTGATCACTTTTAAATAATACGACAGATAGCCAGCCTGCCAAACTGGCCGAGATTCGATCCATCTATGGCCGGTTTTATGCATGACAGATCTGTTGAATATTAAGCACATCTGGGATTGGGAGAATGTATACCTAGGACTTTGTGCATTTACTTAATAGGTATGTCGCTCCGCTGGGGCAACTTGTGGCGCTTCATTCCATGTACAATGGATCTGTTCTAATAGGAGCGACACAAGTCGCTCCGATTCAGAAAAAGGTTCCTGTACTACTTTTGGGGCGACTTCAGGCGACTTGCATTGACTTCTATACAAAAGTAATTTTGCAAGCCGCCGCTGAAGTCGGATGCAGGTCGTCTGAGACAGTTACGCTGCAAGTCGTGCTGCCTCAGTGTGAACCGACCCTAAGAATAGTTAGAAAACTATTTAGAAAACAAAGACGGCAAAACATTACAGCAGTATATAGTGCCTTGAAAAAGTATTCATACCCCTTGAAATTGTTTTAATTTTGGCATATTACAACCAAAACACGTAAATATATTTTATGTGATAGACCAACACAAAGTGGCCCATAATTGTGAAGTGGAGAGAAAATGATAAATGGTTTTCAAAATTTTTTAACAAATGAATTTCTGAAAAGTGTGGCGTGCATTTGTATTCAGCCCCCTTAAGACCCCTTTCACATTGAGCAGTCCCGGGCGTCAGCGGTAAACTGGGGCTATTCGGCCACTAGCAGGGCAGTTTTAACCCCCACTAGTGGCCGAAAAGGGGTTAAATCCGCCCACAAAACGCTGCTGCAGCAGCGCTTCCCTATTGTTTTCAATGACGGGTGAGTTCACTTCTCCTAATGCGCGCCAAAGAAACTGCTGGCAGGACTTTTTCTGACGCCCTACCAGTGCACCGCTCCAGTGTGGAAGCCCTCTGGCTTTCACACTCGAGTGAATGGAGCCATTGTTTCAGGGTGATTTGCAGGTGCTATTTTTAACGCTATAGCGACTGCAAAGCACCTCACTGTGAAAGGGGACTTAGGCCACACTGGGGCGGGAGCCGCGGTGACGGTAAAGCAGCGCTATATTTAGCGCTGCTTTACCGTCGTTTTAGCCGCGGTATTCGCCCGCTCACGGGGCGGTTTTACCCACCGCAAGCGGCAGAAAAAGGGTTAAAATCCCCCGCAAAGCGCCGCCATTACCGCGGTGTCCCATTGAAATCAATGGGTAGGAGCGGTGAATACACCGCTCCTATACCGCTCCAAAGACTTTTTTAACTGTCCTGCTAGCGCACCGATCCAGTGTGAATGGGGCCGGATCTTTCAGGCGGTGAAAACCGCCCCAGTGTGAAAGGGTCCTTACTCTGATACCCCTAACTAAAATCTAGTGGAACCAATTGCCTTCAGAAGTCACCTAATTAGAGTCCACCTGTGTGTAATTTAATCTCTGTATAAATACAGCTGATCTGTGAAGCCCATCAGAGGTTTCTTAGTGAACAAACAGCACCATCAAGGCCAAGGAACACACCAGACAGGTCAGGGATAAAGTTGTGAAGAAGTTTAAAGTAGGTTTAGGTTATAAAAAAAAAAAAAAAATATCCCAAGCTTTAAACATCTCACAGAGCACTGTTCAATCTATCAACACGAAAATGGAAAGAGTATGGCACAACTGCAAACCTACCAAGACATGGCCGTCCACCTAAACTGACAGCAAGGAGAACATTAATTAGAGAAGCAACCAAGAGGCCCATGGTAATACTGGAGGAGCTGCAGAGATGCACAGCTCAGGTGGGAGAATCCACAGGACAACTATTTGTCGTACACTCCACAAATCTGGCCTATGGCAAAAAGAAATCCATTGTTGAAAAAGAGCCATAAGAAGTCCCGTTTGCAGTGTGCGAGAAGCCATGTGGGGAACACAGCAAACATGTGGAAGAAGGTGCTCTGGTCAGATGAGAATAAAATGTAACTTTTTGGTCTAAAAGCAAAACGCTATTGTGACGGATCCTGTACTCAAGGTGTCCGCCGTAAATGCTTCCTAAGTCCTGGAACATGAGTCCAATGGATCTGGTTATAGGAACCCCCAAGAATTAGACAGCACTAGTTCTTGAGGTACATCAGGAATGCTTTATTTGACATTTCACACACATATATATAGCCAGATGACTAAAAGCTAACCTAATTAGCATGAGCTAATTATCTTAATCATTGACCCAGACTAGTTGACTGGCTGAAAAGACTTTTCAGGGTCAGACTTTAAGGCTCCTAGTTAATTTGAATGACTATTCAACAGACATTACCATAAACATTAACACAGGGCTAATTAGCACAACAACATTGTGTGGAATACTCCTTACAAGCCAGACCAGCCTCATCTACATTACACAAGGCAAGAGACATGCTGACTGGAGTTCATTACATTAGCATCTGACAGCTTGAGTCCAAACAGACATTCAGTCTCTTGCTAATGCCAAATGCATATACAGAGAGTGTGTCTTGGGGGGTCCGTAATCAGTTGGCAGGAGGCTCGCATTTAGTCCTCTCAAAAAGCCTGTGTCCCGGCTAGGTCTGTCACAGCTATGTGTGGTGGAAAATGAACCCACTGTGAAACATGGTGGGGGCAGCATAATGTTGTGGGGATGTTTTTCTTTAGCAGGAACAGGGAAGCTGGTCAGAGTTGATGGGAAGATGGATGGAGCCAAATACAGGACAATCTTAGAAGAAAACCTGTTAAGAGTCTGAGAAAGACTTGAGACTGGGGCAGAGGTTCACCTTCCAGCAGGACAACGACCCTAAACATGCAGCCAGAGCTACAATGGAATGGTTTAGATCAAAGCATATTCATGTGTTATAATACCCCAGTCAAAGTCCAGACCTAAACCCCATTGAGAATCTGTGGCAAGACTTGAAAATTGCTGTTCACAGACTCTCTCCATCCAATCTGACAGAGCTTGAGCTATTTTTCAAAGAAGAATGGGCAAACATTTTCTATTTATAGATGTGCAAAGCTGGTAGAGGAATCCCCAAAAAGACTTGAAGATGTAATTGCAGCAAAAGGTGAATCTAATATTATTTTAGGTACTTATATTGCACCGTCAATTTACGCAGCGCTTTACATATATATTATACATTCACATCAGTCCCTACCCTCAAGGAGCTTACAATCTAAGGTCCCTAACTCACATTCATATACTAGGACCAATTTAGACAGGATCCAATTAACCTACCAGCATGTCTTTGGAGTGTAGGAGGAAACCCGCACAGGGAGAACATAGAAACTCTAGGCAGATGGTGTTGTGGTTGGGATTCAAACCAGCACACCTTTTTCCTGGTAGGCGAAAGTGCTAACCACTGTGCCACCCCAAGGGAGGAGGAGCCAGTGACGTCAGAAAAAGCCAGCACACACAGCGGCTGTGAGGAGGATTTACTCTGACTGTTTCCTACATTACCCAATACGATTACATGCTAGTCGGCTAGAGGCGGTTTGTGAGTACGCTAGTGATATAAGTTGATAGTCCTTGTCTGGTATCACAGGTACACACTATTGTCTCTCTCTCTTCATTTATATATGATGCCCTGAGATCAAGAGCCGGTCCATAATAGAGGAACACCACAAGTTCTATACCCATAAGCAAGCCGGATTGCATGGTATGCACAAGCCGGTGTATGGTCAGCTATCTTTTGGTTGGATTGCCAGCAGTATTTGAGCATCTGAGCAGTTTTTGAACAATAGGACTGTTTTTTTTGCAGTGCGATATGTGCAATTGGACAACCATCACTACTATACAGTCATATGTGATATTGTATATGTCCCACTGTTTTTTTTCTCACTCTGAGCTTATATACCAGTGTATTGGATTTAATTTGCCCATTGCTATTTATGTCATTTTAATCGTTATTATAAGTGTCTATTGCACATTCATATTTCTCATTACCATTTCTTTGGATAGAATTGTCTCACATGGATTAAGAGCAAGAGAGCACTCTTGACCACACGGAAGTATTCAGAATTTTGTATGATTAGTTATTTGTCAGCACACGGAATAGCACTTTATCATCATTTTATGAATTTTGGCACCTTATTACATTTATGCTTTGTTGCACATGCAAGTTGCACTTTATCGCAATTCATGAATGTAGGCAGTTGTTTTTAGCACATTGTGTTTTAGTTCCCACGGCAGGAGTTTTTATAACTCTATGGCCTCATACACACAGACGTTTTAACAGTGGCTTTTTTGAGCTTTTTTTGCTGCTTAAGAAGGCAACTCTATGTTATTCAATGGGCTCATACACACCATGGTGTTTTTGAGCTGTAACAGGCATGGTCGTTTTTAAGCTCCAAAAAAAACCAAGGACCAGCGCCTTCAGAGGCTCCAGCGTTAAAGCTGTTTTGACACTGACACCGAAAAAAGCTCAAAAACGCGCATTAACGCTATTCCGACGTTTTTTAGCGTCAGCGTTTTTTTTTTTTTAACAAGAAAAGCGTCAGCGTTTTTAAGCTGTAAAAATGTTTATGTGGGTAATTTGAGAGTGGAAAATAGCAGAGGGATGTTCTTTTAAAAAAAACGTGCCTTAGCCTTAACGCTTAAAAACTACGTTAAACGCGCATTGACGCTACAGCAAAATGCTAATAAAATCGCGTTTTTAACGCTGATTTTTTTCAGGCATTGTTCCTAGCTTTACAGCCCGTTTTTTAAAACGTATGTGTGTATGAGGCCTAATTCACCATAATTCACCATTTAGTCGCACGGTGACTGTGTGCATACTATTTCTATTAGCGCACTCATTTTTTACATTTAATAATTCTAGCTGTAGCCCTCCTCTGTAACTCAAAACATGCAACCTGTAGAATTTTTTAAACGTCGCCTATGGAGATTTTTAAGGGTAAAAGTTTGTCGCCATTCCACGAGCGGGTGCAATTTTGAAGCGCGACATGTTGGGTATTAATTTACTCGGCGTAACATTATCTTTCACAATATAAAAAAAAAAATTGGCTAACTTTACTGTTGTCTTATTTTTTAATTCAAAAAAGTAAATTTTTTCCAAAAAAAAGTGCGCTTGTAAGACCTCTGCGCAAATATGCTGTTACAAAAAGTATTGCAATGACCGGCATTTTATTCTCTAGAGTGTTAGAAAAAATATATATATAATGTTTGGGGGTTCTAAGTCATTTTTTAGCAAAAAAAAAAAAACTGTTTTTAACTTGTAAACAACAAATCTCAGAGGCTCGGTCCTTAAGTGGTTAAATCCATTACTATTGCAATTCGGATACATAAAATTTACAAATAATGAAAAATTTGGTGGAATTTCAATTCAGAACAAAATAAAACTGCACGTCTACCTACAGGAAACAGAGGCAAAGAGAAACAGGGACAGGGGTTATAACCCTTCCTTACTCTATCCAAAATGAAAGAAAAAATTGTTGCCTATAGTTACATTTTAATGTTTTGAAAAAAGTCAGACATGGTTGCCCCTAGCAACACTGCTCCTTTTCCTTCACACCGTCACCTGAACATGAATAATAAAACCATGTAATAGTATGTTTATTCACAATAGAGGTAATAATAATAAATATGATAATATTCGGCCTTTGCACACTGTTGCTGGGATTATGAGGAGACACTCTCATAGGTCACATGAAGCAGGCCAATCACTGCCATCCATGAGGCTGGGCTCGCTGTCTCGTTGCTGATTGGTGATGCCAGTGGCCAGGTTGTATCTTTGGTTCTGGGTCCCCTCTTATCAGTTTCAGGTTGTCACATGTGTGAAGGTTCCGCCATGGCTGCCGAAAAGAAGACACTGCTGCAGATGAAGGTTAGAAGAGACTGGGGGGGAAGGGGGCGCTGTAGGCCGCCATATTGGAATATTAAGGACTGACCAGTCACCTGGGTGTCAGTCGTGATCTGCAGAACTAACACTTCCAGCATTCCTTCCTGCACAGGGCATGTTTGGGGACCATTCACACCAGTCAGGGCCGCTGTACAGTGCTAAATGCACTTTGTGTTGCGTGTTAATGTGCGTTACGTCAGGGTTGCCCATAATGCCCCACAAGACATCAATAATTGTACAGGCAGCCTTTTTAGCAGCCCAACACTATGAAGGTAAACCAGGAAATCCCACATTTCGGGTTGACATTCGAAATCAATAAAGGGGAATTCTTCCAATGGGGACATTAGTTCTGGGATTCCCTCAGTTTGGAGGGATTGTGTCTCACTTCCTGTTTTGGCTGTGGGAAAGGAAGTGAAGGGGAATCTCTCCTATGGGACACAGAGGCAAAAAAAAAAAAAAACCTGACAGGGTTTATAACCCTCCCTTAATCTATCCTAAACAAAAAAAAAAAGGTTTCTGCTTTAGTTACACTTTATTGTTTTGAAAAAAGTTAGACATGGTTGCCCCTAGCAACAGTGCTCCTTTTCCATCACGCCGTGGGCTTGAGTCACTAAAGAATATCATAAACAAAACTTAATACCCACGCCAAAGAATGCTAAATAAACATAAAAAGTGAAAAACGCATAACACCATGCGATAATTTGCAAACGATACTGCTGCTGCTGCCTAAAAGGTTAAAAGGACCTTAAATATGAAATACAAGGGAATGAGGCTGCGCTAGCAGGTGTGAATCACCACTAGGGGTGTAGGTGAAACAAACAAAAGTGTATAAAACAGATTGTGCAACTATAGTAGCAAAATTGCTGGTACACGTGACTCACCACTAGGGAGTAGTGCAATTGGTGCAACTAAGATGGCTAATAAACGTGACTCACCACTGTGAGTATAAGTGAGAAAACAATCCCATATATGATATTAAACAAACGGTTTGAACAACAAAAATAGTGATTGAAAAAGTCAATATTCAATATTATGAGGTTGGGATGAATTGCAGGTAGTCCTAGAGGGATGATCCCCTTAAGAACCCTACTCACCAAAACGATGTGACCCACGGCTTTGCAGTCCTAGGGTCTAGATACGCATTAATAGAATGGTGAGATGGGTGGTGTCAGAAATCCTAAGAGATACTTCAAATGGTCCAATGGAGACTCCAGTTGAATGTGGGTGCCGTGAAGAGGAAAAAAGGAACATACATGTGTAGTATCGCCGTACTAAACCTCTGCAATGCTAAACAATAGTAACTCACTACTGAGCAGACTTGGATCAGCGAGTTCCGGGTGCGCGCTTGGCGTGCGCTCCAAGCAGAACAGGAAGCAGGAGTCACAGGCTTACTGGCCGGAAATTGCGTCTACGCGTTTCGCCCCTCCTCCAGGGCGTCATCAAGGACATCACTTCCGGCTAGCATTTGGAGGTTTTTATATGTTAGGCGGCTGGCGCCTCCCAGTTAACCAGCCAATCAGAGGATTGGACTGATTAAGACTTTTACTTCCGGATTACATCATTTCCTCTAGTCAGTTGCTCATTGAAAACTTTATTAGCAAATGGACAACTTGACAGAACATGATAGGAAGATTAAAATATAAGGCATTTCGTATATTATCGCAAATGTCATTACACATTTATAAAAAATATAAATAAAAACAATTGACAATGATAAGAATTTTTGGAAAAATTAAGTATAAATAGAAAAAATATAAAAATAAATTGGAAAATGAAAATAAAAAATAAATAAAATGAAAAATTAAAAATAAAAATAAAATTAAAATTAAAAATAAATAAAAATTAAAATTAAAAATAATGAAAAGTGATAAATAAAAAATAAAATATAAAAAAATA
Organism: Lithobates sylvaticus; assembly: GCA_028564925.1. Lineage (NCBI taxonomy): Eukaryota > Metazoa > Chordata > Amphibia > Anura > Ranidae > Lithobates > Lithobates sylvaticus. The sequence goes on from CM053035.1 coordinate 169,501,235, forward strand.
TAAAAAATAAAAACTAAAAATGAAAAAATTGGAAAATAAAGTAAATAAATGTGAAATATAAAAAAATATAAATAAAAATAAAATAAAAATAAAGATAGATATAAAGTAAAAAAAATACAAAAAATAAAAATAAAAATAAAAGTAAAAATAAAAAAATTAAAATATAAATGGAAATAAAAATTAAAAATGAAAATAAAAATAAAAATAAAAAATAATAAAATTAATTAAATCAGAAATTGAGAAATAAAAATGTAAAATGAATATTAGAATAGATTACCAATTTGACAGAAAACAATTCAGATCTAGATCTATATTAAGGCCATGCGGATGGAGAGTGCCTAATCTATGGATCCATTGGGTTCCGTTTCTCGATATTGCCTGTTTGAGATTAGATCCTCGCCAATGGGGTTCTACCCTGTCTATGCCACAAAACCTCAAACCTCGAGGGTCACGATTGTGAAAAAGTCTGAAATGATTGGATAGACTATGATGCTTAAAACCCTTTTTTATTCTGTTTACATGTTCTCTTAATCTGATGCCCAATTTTCGAGTGGTCCTACCCACGTACTGAAGGCCGCATGGACAGGCCAAAAGATAGGTGACGTGGGTGGTCGCACAAGTAATACATTTTTTTATTTCGTACGTTTTACCTTGGGTCAAAGATGTAAATTGTGTTGTTTTTCGCACTCTATGCCTAGAAGTACGACAAACAACACATCTACCACAGCTAAAATAGCCAGTTTGGTCCAAGAAAGTGTGGAGCTTTTCAGGGGGATTGACAACATTGTGTGCCAACTGGAGTCGCAAAGTGGGTGGTTTAGTATAAATGAATTGGGGCACTTGAGGAAGGATCTTATTAAGGTCCCGATCTTTGAGTAATAGTGGCCAATGGTTTTTCAAAATTTTTTCAAACTGTTTATACTGTCTAGTAAAACCAGTCATGAATGCTGTACTATATTCTTTTTTAGGGGTCTTAGTGCCATTCAAAAGGGACTCTCTTGTTAAATTACGAATATTATCTCTGGTGGTGAGCAGTTCATCGTGGTTGTAGCCTTTCTCTTCGAATCTTTTACAAATGATATCACTTTGGATTTCATAATCATTGATGTTTTTACAGTTTCTACGTATTCTTAATAATTGACTTTTTGGTACCCCACTAAGCCATCTAGGGTGATGGCAACTAGTTAGGGGTATATACCCATTACGGTCAACTTCTTTAAAAAAGGTCCGTGTGGAAAGTCTACCATGCTCCTTGTAGATCACGAGATCCAAAAAGTTGACGGACTCTACACTAGGAAACCTTCCTATCATGTTCTGTCAAGCTGTCCATTTGCTAATAAAGTTTTCAATGAGCAACTGACTAGAGGAAATGATGTAATCCGGAAGTAAAAGTCTTAATCAGTCCAATCCTCTGATTGGCTGGTTAACTGGGAGGCGCCAGCCGCCTAACATATAAAAACCTCCAAATGCTAGCCGGAAGTGATGTCCTTGATGACGCCCTGGAGGAGGGGCGAAACGCGTAGACGCAATTTCCGGCCAGTAAGCCTGTGACGCCTGCTTCCTGTTCTGCTTGGAGCACACGCCAAGCGCGCACCCGGAACTCGCTGATCCAAGTCTGCTCAGTAGTGAGTTACTATTGTTTAGCATTGCAGAGGTTTAGCACGGCGATACTACACATGTATGTTCCTTTTTTCCTCTTCACGGCACCCACATTCAACTGGAGTCTCCATTGGACCATTTGAAGTATCTCTTAGGATTTCTGACACCACCCATCTCACCATTCTATTAATGCGTATCTAGACCCTAGGACTGCAAAGCCGTGGGTCACATCGTTTTGGTGAGTAGGGTTCTTAAGGGGATCATCCCTCTAGGACTACCTGCAATTCGTCCCAACCTCATAATATTGAATATTGACTTTTTCAATCATTATTTTTGTTGTTCAAACCGTTTGTTTAATATCATATATGGGATTGTTTTCTCACTTATACTCACAGTGGTGAGTCACGTTTATTAGCCATCTTAGTTGCACCAATTGCACTACTCCCTAGTGGTGAGTCACGTGTACCAGCAATTTTGCTACTATAGTTGCACAATCTGTTTTATACACTTTTGTTTGTTTCACCTACACCCCTAGTGGTGATTCACACCTGCTAGCGCAGCCTCATTCCCTTGTATTTCACTAAAGAATATCGCATGAGATAACTGGATCAGGCAACACATTTTTTCCAGTTATTTCATGTGATATTCAAAATGTCAGTTCAGTGTTAGTTTATGTGGTACTAGTATAAAACGCACTGTAAATATCGCATAAACTGGCTCTAAAGTCAATTCACTAAACTACGTAAATAAATAGATTTGTTAACCACTAGCTGACCGCCCACTGTCAAATGACGGCGGGACGGTTCAGCTACTGTGGCGGGACGCCGTCATATGACGTCGTCTACAATTTGGCCACTGGGGGGCGCGCGCGCGCGCCGCGGGAGGCGCGCGCCCGCCGCGTAGCTGGGGCCTCGGTGCGCGTGCCCGGCGGTCGATGACCGCCAGGCACCCGCGATTGCCCGGTAATCGAGCAGGACGTGGATCGGTGTGTGTAAACACACAGATCCACGTCCTGTCAGAGGAGAGGAAACCGATGGTGTGTCCCTTGTACATAGGGACACCGATCGGTCTCCTCCCCCAGTCAGTCCCCTCCCCCCACAGTAAGAATCACCAAGATAGGGTACACATTAACCCCTGCAGCGCCCCCTAGCGTTAACCCCTTCCCTGCCAGTCACATTTATACAGTAATCAATGCATTTTTCTAGCACGGATCGCTGTATAAATGTGAATGGTCCCAAAAATGAGTCAAAAGTGTCCGAAGTGTCCGCCGCAATGTCGCAGTCACGATAAAAATCGCAAATCGCCGCCATTACTAGTAAAAAAAAAATAATAATAATAAAAATGCTATAAATCTATCCCCTATTTTGTAGACGCTATAACTTTTGCGCAAACCAATCAATATACGCTTATTGCGATTTTTTTTTACCAAAAATATGTAGAAGAATACGTATTGGCCTAAACTGAGGAAAAAATTTGTTTAAAAAAAAAATAAAAATTGGATATTTATTATAATAAATAGTAAAAAATATTATGTTTTTTCAAACTTGTCCCTCTTCTTTTGTTTATAGCGCAAGAAATAAAAACCGCAGAGGTGATCAAATACCACCAAAATAAAGCTCTATCTGTGGGGAAAAAATGATAAAAATTTTATTTGGGTACAGCGTTGCATGACCGCGCAATTGTCATTCAAAATGTGACAGCGCTGAAAGCTGAAAAATGGCTTGGTCAGTAAGGAGGTGTTCGTGGCTGGTAGGCAAGTAGTTAAACAAGTCGAGGCCTAGCCACGCGTCATTCAAGGAATATATTCAGTTAGCGCTGGTTGTTAAGGAGCCGGCACCTTCCAGTATCCTTAACAACTGGTAAATAGCTGGGGCCACGTGTAATGTCATCGCATTTATGATGTAATGGAAAAGGTAAAAAAAAGCTAAGGCAAAAAAATAAAATGACAGGGATTAACCCTCACTTACTCTATCCAAAATGGATACTCTTTATTGTTGCGGCAGACAGATCGGAAACTTTTGACACTTTTTTGGGACCATTGACATTTATACAGCAATCAGAGCTAAAAATAGCCACTGATTACTGTATAAATGTCACTGGCAGGGAAGGGGTTAACACTAGGGGGGGGGATCAAGCAGTTCAATGTGTGTCCTAGGGAGTGTTTCTAACTGTGGGGGGATGAGACTGCCTGGGGGAGGAGACCGATTGTAGTTTCTAAGCATTAGGAACAACTGATTAGTCTCCTAACCCTTGACATAATAGAGATCTGTCTATTTACATTGACAGACCTCCGTTCTGTCTCGGTGTGGAGCGATCACGGGTGTCAGCGGCGTGAGCGCACACCCTACTGGTTTTTAAAGCGGCCGACGTACAGCTACGACAGCTCGCCCAGGGGAGCCAACGTGCCACAGTATAACTGTGGCGGCTGGTCAGGAAGCAGTTAATCACCACTGGGGTTTTTTTTTTTTTTTGCTAAACAAAAAAAAGACAGAAAATTTAGAAAAAAGTGTTTTTCTTTGTTTTTGTTATACAATTTTGCCAATAAATAATCTATCTTCATAAATTTAGGCCAAAATGTATCATGTTGCATTTCTTTGGTAAAAATAACCCAAATTGGTGTATTATTATTATTATTATTATTATTATTATTATTAATAATAAGGATTTATATAGTGCCAGCAGTTTGCGCAGCGGTGTATATTATTTAGTCTGTAGGAAAGGTATAAAGTCCACAAACTAAAATACCAGGACAGTACAAATACCCCTCAAATTAACCATTTTGGGAAAATAGACAGTCCAAGATATTTAGAGGCATGACAAGTTTTTTGAAGTAATTTTTTGTCACAATCTTTTGGAAAATTAAAAAAAATGTTACATTTTTTTATTTTTTTTTACATACGGTTACCAGTGCAGTACAGCGTAATCATATAACTGATGTGGCGGTGATCAGGGACACTGACTGGTGACATTACGTTAAAAAAATAAAATTTTTTACATACTGTGACCATAGGATTTTTTTTCTTTATACACTGTTATACATTTTTTTTTGAATAACATCCATTCATCCAGTGCAGGGGTAGGCAACCTTTCGAAGGTTGAGATCTACCTAGAAAACGTGAAGGAAAGCAAAGTTTCACGGGAAGGTACTAGACGGCACCCTTAAAAAAAAAAAAAAAAGATCAAACTCCCAATAAAAAGACGTAGACGTATTGTTCTGTACCCCCCCAACTCAGTGTCCTCTGCCCTCTTCATATCATCCCAACCCCCCCCCCCCCCAACTGCAGTGTCCTCTGCCCCCTTGCCCCACAGTAGTGTCCTGCACCTACAATGCAGTGTCCTCTGCCCACATCACCCCCCCCCCCCCACTATAGTGTTCTCTGCCCCCTCCCCCCCCACAGTAGTGCCCCCCCAAAACAGTGCTCCCTTCACATCACCTCCTCCCACTGTAGTGTCCTCTACCCCCCCCCCCCCATAGCAGTGTCCTCTGTCCCCCTTCAAAGTGTCCTCTGTCCCCCTTAAAAGTGTCCTCTGCCTCCCCATCCCCCAAAGAAATATCCTCAATCCCTCCTCCCCTCCACACTGTAGTGTCCTCTGTCCCCCTCCAACAATGTCCCCCCCCCCCCATATGTACACAGGCTGTGTAGGTAGCACTTTCTACCTGCCAGCATGTGTACAGCAGAGGACATGAGATGGCACAGTGCTTGGGTGGATGATGGGAGCAGGAGCTGCCGGAGTTAACATTTCATGAGCTGGTGATTGGTTGCTAGGACTGCCTAGCAATCAATCACTGAGCAGCTCCCACCCCTGCCCTCCATTCAGCGCTAAGGTAAGCAATCCACCAACCGGCTCCCCGCAGTCAACCGGTCGATCACGATCAACGGCTTGCCGACCCCCGATCCAGTGTGTACTATTGTGAAGTTGTGATTGTCCACAGCTATCATGTAGTACAGATGCACTGTGATTGGCCCTGTCTAAACCAAGTAATCACTGGGACCAATCACAGAGATCAACATAATAGTACACAATGAATGGCTATGAATGGAAGCCATTCATTGCGTACAATAGCCATGTGATCCGCTGCGATTGGCCACAGCAATCACATGGAACGGTACATTGATCTGTCATCCGCTGTGTCCAGTGGACAGGGTGACAGATCACACCGCAGCGTGGCCCATGATCCTGGAAAGGACATGATATGACGTCCACCCAGGATAGCAGCGCTCCCGCTTGGCCGTCACATTACTATAGGCCGGGTGGGAAGCTGTTTAAGCATAAACTGTGTCCTTGGAGGGAATACGTTAAAACATGCTAATTTCTCTCTCTCTTTCTATTCGTTGTTTATGGAGAAGAGCAGAAATCAGGAAGAAGAGGTTGAGAAAAAAGTAATGGATGAAGAAACATCTAACGATGAGCGCTGGTGCCTGGATGTGCTCGAGGAGGAGTAAGAGTTTTAAATAGGGCTGCAACTAACAATTATTTTTCCTTAGCTGGCCAATCATTGTTTTGATGAATCGGATAAAAATCCCAATATGAAATTTTTTCTTTTATTTAAAATATTTTAATGGATAAATGGAGTGTTACACACAAACCGCAGAATAAAAAAAAAACTCACATTAACATAACAACTGTACAAATTTTTAAAAACGGAACAAAAAAAATACAAACTTTCAGAAACTTTGCATTGGAATATAAGAATTGTAACACGTCCACATGCTCAGGGCTGAGGCTGGCTCTACAACAGATACTGGTCCACCCGCGCTTCTCCTCCAGGATGTTTGCAGCAGCTACAATACACCAATGTCGTTCACAAAGGCAATTATTTTCTGAGCCAGAATTTCTGATTTTGCAGTGACCTTTTTCAAGCCGATCTGCAATATTTGCTGCTGTACAGGGGGTCCCCGACTTACGAACGCCCGACCTACGAACAACCCCTACTTACGAACGGGGCGCTGCAGGGACCCTCCGCCATTTTTCAAAGTTTTTCGCCGTCTTTCGGCCGATCTGCGCATGCGCGGCCATACGGAGCCTCTGAAAATGCTGGAAATGTCCGTAATTTACTGCGCCTGCGCAGAACGGCATTAGGCGGAACATCGGAAATCTCCGTATTTGTCGGTCTGCGCATGCGCGGCCGACTTACGAACATTTCCGACTTCCGTACAGGCGGGCAGTTCCTAACGAGTTCGTAACTCGGAGACCCCCTGTATAGAAATCATCTTCCACCCCTCCTCTATGTAGGAATACGGAAAAAAAAAAACCCCAACATAATGGGATTGTAGCGGCCCAAAGTAAAGTTGTGTATAAACAGAAATATATATATATATATATATGTGTATATATAAAAATCTATAACAAAATGTATTATAACATTTAAAAAACTGACATACACAGGGTTTCACGATTTGAAGCGGTTTTTGTCCAGCTGTAATATGCCTATACCATCATGCTAATATACACATATTTGTTATGTACGTATGGTTCTATTTAATTGCACACCAGTCTTTTCTTGTTGTATATCAGTTTTTAAAAATGTTGTAATAAATTTGTTATTTTATATATATATATTTCTGTTTATACATGACTTTACTTTTTTTTTCTTTGGGCTGCTATAATCCCATTATATTTAGGGATTTTTCTTGCATATTTCTCTTAAGGATGATGGCCCATGCCCTTACAACCATACCCCCTCACCTCTATGTAACTCCTCTATGTAGTGGCATGTAAGTCCAATGTAAGCCTTGGTCACTATACTTGTTCATATGCCCACAGTAAAGACAATTCTGCTTTTATTGGCAGATTTCCATAGGGGACTGTGATATAATATTATGCATGACAGGGTCCCTTGTCACAGGTAGCTTGATACGAGCTAATGGTAAAGGAGGGGGGGAGCATACCCCAGACGATGTCTATGCGGACGAAACGTGTCGGGTGGACCAGAGCGACAGCACCACGCCATCTTTATTTTACAAACAGGCCTGTTTTTATTCTCCTAAATGTGAGTGTTTTTAATCTGTTTATACACTATTAAAAACCTTCTTAAACGGTATTACACTATGTAAGTTTTTCCCTTCCATGATATCACAATACGGTTGTCTACATGGACCATTGATGCCCATTTTTCCATCCGATACACATCTCCCTGTGACCACTGACCCATGCGGTACCTGTACGAGTCTTGGTGCCATTGTGTGGAGCAGAGATCTGCCAATGATAAGCGTTTATGACTTGTGAGGCATATGCCCCTTCAAATCCACTCCATCCGGTAAGCCTTATTCCATTAGGCTTAAGAGCCATCAGTCAACTATCACCCCACGTAACACATCGAACAGAGTCACCTGCTGGAAATTGTGCCATTCACTTGACCACCAACCATCCCTATGGACTTCACTACAATACACTTTAGTGTATAGGTTTCTCACCCAGCACCAATTGTCTCAACCTCCGTTGAGCCCACATTGTCACTTTTATTTATTTTTATATATATCTGTCACAATATATTTATCACCCAAACAAATCAAGGATTTTTCTCACTAAATATAACCACATGTGTTTTTAGTTTGTTTTTTATTCCGCATTTGTTTAATATAACTTTTAAATTTCACTTTATTATAAGTTTTTACATTGCTCATGTCATAAGGTTTTATGCTTTTATATTCATTTATATCTAAGGTATATAGAGGCTGGTACTACGCCACACCTGGCCAAAACATCTTCTTCTCTTTTTCCTTGCATATTACTATTATTAAGACATTTCAATTGATCTCACTCATATAGTACTTCTTCTCTAGGTACTAAACTTCCCCTTAAGCGCTGCATTTATCTACAACCCAAGCTTGATACGAGCTTACTGTGCTTGCTGTCTGTAAGAAATTTAGTAGCGGCAGTATGCTTTTTGTATCATCTGTCATGATGGGGTTAAAACTAGGGTTGCACCGATACTAGTATCGATATCTGTGCCGATACCGAGTATTTGCACAAGTATCGGTACTCGTGCAAATTCACCGATACCTGAAACTGATACTTTCAGGCTCAGTTCTTTGAGCTGTCAGTGGGTCTCCCCTGTTGACAGCTGAAGTGTTAAAGAAGTCCCGTAATTGGAGCTGTGAAAAAAAAGCAGCCGGCAATGTTTATTAACAACATTGCTCAGCCACTGAAACACTAAAATAAAGAGAAACATTGTTTCTTTTTGAATCTTTCTGTTTCTCCATCTGCAGATCAAAGGGATGAACAAATGTTCCTCTGTTTAACCCCTTATAAACCCTTAATTTACTCTAATCAGCCTTAATTAACTCCCTGTTTTCCTCCATTTAATTATTTTCCTGCTTTTTTTTTGTTCACGTCTATTTTACAAACGATAAACAATTAAAACTTTTTTGTTTGCTTTTGTTAGTGAATATTTTTACACATATATATTAACATATTTCACATTGAAAAAGCGCAAAATGAAAAAAAAATCAATTTATTTCATTTGTAAATAACCTTTCAATGCTTTGTACCATTGCTGAGAGCTGAAGTGAAAACAAAACAGTTGCGGTAGGTATCGGTAATTGGTATCGGCGAGTACTAAAAAAAAGTTATCGGTACTTGTACTCGTTGGTATCGGAGCATCCCTAGTTAAAACCAAAAATGTGTACTTTATAGTACAAAAACAAATCTGCAGATAATCACTACTTTAAAGCGGTTGTAAACAGCGGCAGTAATACAAACAAAAACTTCCCCCTGTAAGGCAATTGCATTATGAATTGCTTACTTACCGAAGCCCTCCAGCAGGGCGCTGTCACCACGCTTTTCCTTCTGGGTTCATGGGCTCTGGCTGTATGAGTGGTGGGGAGCCGCTATGATGTCACTTCCACTCATGCTCCCAGGGGCCATCGGCTCCAGAACAGAGCTCTGAAGATTCCGGCACTGTATGTTGGACCTTCCAATCGCATGTGCAGGTGCTGTCACCCTTCATAGATACAGACAGGTGAGTAAGCATAGCCACTATTGGACAGGAATTTTGTTATTTGTAGGATCACCAGGTAAAAACAAGGAGGGAAAAAGCCCTGAAAAAAGAAAACAAATGCAGCCACCACATCTAAGGACTGTCTATGGATGTCACATACAGGACCCAGAAGTCTGATGACGCCAGTACAGTGAAACGTACGTAGAAGCACGGACTTGTCACTTCCGGGTCCTGTATGTGACATCCATCTTTCCAGAATATCCAGAACGAGGCATGGATCCCACACCGCCGCGATTTTGATATACCAACCCGCACATGCTGTAGGCACCTTAGGGCTGGGAATAGCACAGTCACATGTGAGTGTTACCTTTGATAATTTTTTTTAAATCAATTTTAATAAAACTTACTACACCATAAGATCTCTTTGTGTCCTTGGTGGAGTCTGTTCCCTTATCCTCAGCCTTTCCTGGAGGGGGTCTCATAGCGGAGAGATGTCTACCTAGGATCCATTTGGTCCATTCAATCAAAGTGCAATTTCTCCTACTGTAAAAAGTGGTCAATCACCTATGGTGACTTGCCATCTACCGCATGATCACTCGTGGTGAAGCTTGTATTTGAAGGAACATCAAATCAGAAGATTTTATATGTTCATGGTGTTGGGTTTGTCACTTTGGACTTTAATATTTTGCTTGTTTTGCACACAGTATATGTATACCAATTCATATGTTGTATTCATCTATTCACCATGTTTTATAGCGCCAACACCTTTACCTTTGCCTATTCACAAGAACGGTATTATAACAAGTCCATATATAGCCATTGGATAATTCCTTGTTCCAAAAGGACCTACAGTATATGGCATAGGCGTGCACACAGGGTGTGCTGGGTGTGCCTGGGCACACCTTAATCACCTAGTGTGCATTAGCATTGCCATAATAGAAGAACTTACGCTCTTCTCTTTCACTGTGTCGGCAGGGAGAGCAATGTGCCGGGGCCATATACACACACACGTGTTTGAGCTTTGGGGTACACACCCTAATACAATAGGCTGCGCACACCTATGGGCACCGGGAAAATTGACTGTGCACATCCAATGAAATGGTCCTGTTGCTACCAAGAAACTTTCAGTAAGTTTCAGGGTTCTATCACTTCTGTGTCTATCAATATAACAATGTATTATGGATTGGATGGTACAGCCTGCTGCCCATGTGGAAAAAGGATTTAGTGGCCATAGGGAGTCAGGCAAGATCATGTCCATGCAAGCTTTGGCCACAATTTGGATAAAAGAGCGCCTTGGATTTCTGGCAGGGAATGCCGGCTCCCATAGGGCTGCAGCTTGCTAGGTAAATAAAACAGTGTGTATATTGAATTGTTTTATATTCGTTTTTTCCTTTAGAAGTCATATTATTGAAACACAGAGCTTCTCTGCCTGTCAAGATTTACTTTTTGGGCGGATGTCTTTTCAAGGCTTTAACCCAGAGGTTGAGGTGAGCACTGAATGATATACTGAATCCTTTTACCAATGGGACTTACAGACTCTACTGCAGTCATATGGTGCGCATTTTAGGAGGAAACTCCTCCCACCCATTCTTCTCTCTCCTTTTTCTTTCTAGCCTATGTGAATGAAAAGAGACTGTCACGTTGCCTTAGGGTCCTTTCACACGGGGCAGATCCATTTGATAGACTCTACTTGCTCAGCAAGGGAATGCTCCGCTGATCCCCACTGAGCAGGCGGGTGACAAATCCGTCTTCGCTCCACTGTATAGAGCGGAGATGGACAGAATCCCACTCTCCTCTATGGGGAGATCGGATGAAAACGGACCGCCTATCCATTTTCATCCGATCCGATCTGCTAGACGGATGGAAAATAGGACATCCATCCATCTGGATTTGGTGGACAGGATCGGATAGCAGCAGGTGTCAGCAGCGGGTGTCAGCAGACACTCCATCGGAATGAATGGAGTGCCCGATCAGGTCCACCTGAAAAACTGACAGGCGGACCTGATTGGACAGCCCGTGTGAAAGGGGCCTTAAAGTGGTTATAAAGACATATTTTTTTTTTCCTAAAAGAAGAAACATGTCATACTTACATGCTCTGTTTGTGTATTGCCAATGGCTCCTGCTGCTGTCTCTGTGTACTGTGTCAAGAGGGAGAGAGGAGAAAGCTGCTGCAAATGCGCAGAGCGCAGAATCGGGATAGGACTATTTACAGGTTGTGCTTCGGGGGAGCTGATCATGGAAGATTTTTTACCTGTTTAAAAAGTTTTAAGAACGACCGTTTTTTCAGGAGCAGCGATTTTAAGAATGCTTAAAGTGAAACAATAAAAATTTAATATATTCCTTTAAATATCATGCCTGGGGGTTCCCTTAGTCTGCCTGTAAAGTAGTGCATCTGTCTGATGTGTTTTACAGTCCTGCAGCAAAATGACATGTTGAGGGCAAGCGGCCTGGTATGGTTCAGGAGGGGGGGGGGGCGGGCGCTTGCTTGTTCGCTTGGGCCCCACACCATTTGTTTTTTTTTATTTTAACGCAGGGTTCTCCTTGACACCACTTCAATACACTGTGTTATATATACTGCACTGACTGAATATAGAGTCTACACTGAATATCTAGTCTACACTAAATGCAGAGTATATATATATATATATATATATATATATATATATATATATATAATACACTGCCTGCCTAATCTAGCTCAATCTATGTCCGACCACACACTATACACAGCAGCTATGTGAGCAGCCTTATATAGTGTGGGGCGTGGACTTAGTCCCCCTGAGCCATGATTAGCCAATTACAATTATGGCTCTCGCAGAAGAGTGCGCTGTGATTGGCCAAAGCATGCAGGTCAAGTGCTTGCTTTGGCCAATCATCAATCGATCATGGTCAATCGATCTCGCAGTGCATTATGGGGCGTTCCACGGCGCTCAAACTTCCCGCGAACGCCTCATATGTTCGGTTCGTTTGCGAGCAAACAAACACCCGATGTAAGTTCAACTCGAACCGCGGGCTCATCCCTAGTCAGTACCAGTGTGCAAAAGTGTATTTGCTTTGGAACCATAAATCATCTCTAACGTTGGGTGTCCTACGTGTGTGGATGTTGCTGCATTGCATAAAGCTACTAGAATTGTTTTTTACATTTTAGAATGGGGTTCCTTCGAGACTGCCCATCATTTTAACCACCTCCCACCCGGCCACTGCACATATGCGGCCGCGTGGGCGCTTCCTCCTTCTGAGTGGACGTTCAGGAACGTCCACTCAGAAGGAGGGGGATCACGTGCCTGCTCAGCGGCGTGATCCCGATGCGCTCGTGTCACCCGAACACGGCACATCTCAGCAGGAGAGCTCTGTGATTGGCCCTCCTGATCACATGACGGCTGTGTCCAATCACATCCGTCATGTGATGTAAATAGAGAGCTGGTTGCCAGGCGATCGGCTCTCCTCTCCTCACACGGAAGTTGTTAGTGAGGAGAGGAGAGAGGATCAATGCAGCCAGCAATCAGTGAGTATGAGCTGTTTTTTACAGCTTTTTACACACTGATCACCGGCCCAGTGTCCCCACACAATGTAAACACACAATGTCCCCTAAATCATGTCCCCAAAACACTATCCCACACGTCCCCACACAGTAAAAACACCTGTCCCCCACATATGTAACAGTAAAATCACATGTCCCAATGATTATCTGCACACATATGTCTGTGATCATCTATGCACATGTGTACATGATCATCTGCGTACATCTGTCCGTGATCACACACACCAATTATTATACACTTAACTGGATTTTTTTTTATCAAAAGACATGTAGCAGAATACATTTTGGCTTAAATTTATGCCAAAATTCGATTTTATTGGATTTCTTTTAAAACAGAAAATAGAATATATATATTTTTTCAACATTTCCGCTCTTTTTTTCACTTATATCGCAAAAAATAAAAAACTGATTTGTGAATAAATACCACCAAAAGAAAGCTCTATTTGTGTGAACAAAATGATAAAAAATTTCATTTGGGTACAGTGTTGCATGACCGCGCAATTCTTATGCCGCGTACACACGAGCGGATTTTCCATCGGAAAAATCTTGGATGGTTTTTCTGACGGAATTCCACTCAAGCTTGGCTTGCATACACACGGTCACACAAAAGTTTGCTGAACTTTCGACCGCCAAGAAGGCAGTGACGTACAACACTACGACTAGCCGAGAAAATGAAGTTCAGTGCTTCCGAGCATGCGTCGAATTGTTTCCGAGCATGCGTCGAATTGTTTCCGAGCATGCGTAGGAATTTTGCGCGTAGGAATTGGTACAGACGATCGTACAGACGATCAGAATTTCCGGCGGAAAAATTGAGAACATGCTCTCAAACTTTTGCTGGCGGAAATTCGGCCAGCAAAAGTCAGATGGAGCATACAGATGGTCGCATTTTCCGCCGAAAAGCTCTCATCGGTCTTTTGCTGGCTAAAATTCCGATCGTGTGTACGCGGCATTATTGAAATTGCAAGAGCGCTAAAAGCTGAAAATTGGCCTGGGAAGGAAGGGGGTGAAAGTGCCCAGTATTGAAGTGGTTAAAGGGTGCCTTGAGATTTTCTATCATTTTAAAGGGTGCCTTAACTGAAAAAAGGTTGAGAAACACTTGTGTATATTACAAGAAAAAAAGAAAATGCCCTGCACCGCTAAAGTGTTTGGGTTTAGCTTGAAGAAAAGGTGGCAACCCTAGTGACAGCGTGTGAGGGCTTTGTTTTCAGGTAAGTCTGTCATAATGTGCTAGCATGCAATGCATACTAGCACATTATGACTTAAACTGCCCGGGGACCCAATTATTATTATTTTTTTGTATGTGGTTTACTAGTGCTTTAAATTTAATTGTAATGCCTTAATTTGCCTCCAGTCTATCAGCCTCCAGTGATTGTCTTTTTGCTTTTCCTTATACTAAAAACCTCTATAAAGAGAATTTTTTTTCAAAATGTCACCACTGCATACTTGGCTAATATATGTAAACATTTATAACACATCCTTATGAATACAAATATTTTAAAAGCTCTTCCTTTATGTCTGGGAGGGGGAAAAAAGAAAATCCCATGATTATATTTCTGGACGCACATCATTTCTTTTTGTTTATATACTCATACATACTAAGGCCATTTTCACACTGAGGTGCTTTACAGGAGCTATAGCGCTAGATATAACGCCTGCAAAGCGCATGTAAAGCGCCTCTCGTGTCACTCCAATGTGAAAGCCTGAGAGCTTTCACACTGGAGCGGTGCGCTGGTAGGACGTTAAAAAAAAAAGTCCCGCAAGCAGCATCTTTGAGGCGCTTTAGGAGCAGTGTATACACCGCTCCTAAAGCGCCCCTGCCCATTGAAATCAATGGGCAGCGCCTGCAAAGCACCTCTGCAGCGGCGCTTTGTGGGCAATTTTAACCCTTTTTCGGCCGCTATCGGTGGTTAAAAGCACCCCACTAGCGGCCGAAAAGCAACGCTAAAATGACGGTAAAGCGATGCTAAAAAAAGCGGTGCTTTACCACCGACACCCCCAACACCCCAGTGTGAAAGTGCTCTTATAGTTTCCTTACAGGCTGTCAGCTGACACTAATTCACTTTGTTCACTCTCGATTTGCAGAAACTGATGGTGGAGATGAACTGTAAGGACCCCAAGGATGAAGCTGCATTAGATGAAGAACATTCTCGCATGTGAGATTTATCTTCCTACTTGCTGGTCAGAAGAGACTTATCATTAAAGTGATACTAAAGTCAAATTTTTTTTTTCTTTAAAGGAGTTGTAAAGGGAGAAGGTTTTTTCTTATCTTAATGCATTCTATGCATTAAGATAATCAACCTTCTATGTGGGCTCAGGTAACTACTTACCTGAGCCCCATCTCTCTCCAGCAATGTGGAGCCACGGTTCGGCCCAGCCCCCTCTCTCTCCTGATTGGCTAACTGACTTTGACAGCAGCGGGAGCCAATGACACCGCTGCTGTGTCTCAACCAGTCAGGAGGGAGAGTCCCGGATGGCCGAGACATTCGTGGACATCGCTGGATAGAGATGGTGCCCAGGTTTTTTTTATGTTAATGCATAAAAAAATAATAAACCGTAGCAGACTGGTACACACAAACCACATCCAAAAAGTGCAATGCCGCCTCCATAGGGTGCAAAGGGCATGGACACAAAGAAGGCAGGTACAATGTCCTCGAGCATGGAAAAATCAGCTTCTACCTTTGACAGAAAGGAGGGGTGCTGACAGAGAACCCCTGTACCACTGTGCACAACCGGGTAGGGGAACTTACAGGACAAGCTAGCTCCAACAAGCGCACCAATGTGAAAGCAATCAAGAAGATGACCTTCTGGGAGAGCGTGAGCAAAATGAGCATCACTAATATTTTGAAACATGGGCTTTTGAAGGAATGAAAGAGACAAGTTTTGATCCCAAGGTGCCCTTGGATAAAGGTTTCAAATCATAGAGTGAGAAGCTAACATGAAATAAAAAATATGGAATAGAAACCTGATCCTTGATGGTGCTTAAGGCAAAGTTTTTGGGCAAACACCCTGTTGAAAAAAGTCCAAGTCACCAAGGAAGAACGCAGATGGAGCTCTGCAGCCCCACAACACAAAATGAAGGACTTCCAAGTTCTATGATAAATCTTCTGAGAGGTAGACATACGGGCCTACAGTATGGTGGGCCCAGGTCTCCTGGCCCAGCTTCTCTGATTATCCAAGGACAGGGAAAACTTGTCCTACTTGGACAAAATTTCTACACACCCCTGTATGTGGAACTGTGCATACAGGACCACCCTAAAAGCAGAAACCATGAGACCCAGAATCCATATGCAGGATCACGAAAAAAAAAACCCTGAGAGGCAGCAGCAGTGCCAACCAAAGCTTTCAGAACTTAATCAGTTGAGCCACACTTGGATCCAATCGATGATCAGGCCCAGATGCTCCAGTCTACTGATCAAGGCCAGGGCGAACTTCTTGAGATTCAGGGCCAATCCAAAGTCCTGCAGAGTAAGTAGCATGAGCGCCATGTTGTCCATCAGCAGCACGAGTCCCAACTCAGGGAAGAGGATCATCCAGATAGCCATTCATGGCAACCCCCGTTGTCGCAGCAATGCCAGAACTAGAGCCAGTCGTCAGAAGAGATGAGGATTTAAAGGGAGGAGATATTTTCCTTCAGAAAGAAAGAAATGCCATTGTGTGGCCTGACAAACTCAGAACATGGGCTCTTCAGAAAGTAGTGAAATCCAAGGATCTGTGAACAAACAAATGTTTCATCCCCCCTGGTAAATAGGTGGGGGCAAGCCCTCACACCAAGGAGTTCTTGTTCACAGGCTTGGATGGCTTGCAAGCCCAGGATTGCCTGCCACCCGCCGGAGCTTGGAAGTGTTGGGGCCCTCTGCTCGAGGAGACTGGAATGCTTGCGGCGCAGCTCCTGCCACTGCTGGATCATGGGAGAGAATCATTCTATCCTCCCGTAAATTCCCTGAAATCTCGACAAGGGGTGCACCAAAAGCTGCGCACCCTGGAATGGTAAACCGGCCTGAGACAACTAGATCATAGACCAAACCTTGAAGTCAGAAAAACGACCGGAAACACCCCAGCCAAGATGAAAGCTAGAAGACAATTGGTCACATTCAAGATGCAGCACACACACCCGAGGCCCAGGACCGGACTGTTTGTCATGATCATGGAGCTCAGGGGGATCTGATCCTACCAGGCCTTGGCGTAAGCGTAGAGCTACTGGGTGATCGTCAGTGAAAACAAAGAGCATGGTCAAAAGGACCGAAACAGCGACCTACACCGGAGGGCGGGCTCCCTGTCAGCTAGACTCGTAAAGGCCGGAGGGGGGGGGGCAGAAGAAGAGGATTAGGGCTGCTCTGTGGAAAAAACATTGCACGAAGCAGGTGAGTATAACATGTTTTTTTTTTTTTTAAAGCTTGAGGTTTAGAATCACTTTGACCAAGGAAATGCTTAGACATTTGGCTTATGGTAGCAGCACAGGAGGGAACTTGGATCAGGGTTTTCTTCAGGAAATATTTCAGCCCTTTCATTGCTTTTCATTTTTCCACCACATCAGGACTGTCAAGATAAAGAGTATTTGTGGGATTTCCGTTCACATAACACTGATCCACAGAGCTCCAAAACTCGGGAGAGACCATAAAACATATTGCATCCAGAGCTTGCATGTTTGTGCTTCAACCCAGCCCCCTTCAACTTCATTTTGGCTTTTGAAGTTGCCCATTATATGGAGGCTAAGTTTACACAGTCAATAGGATTACGCCACAACTGTGTGCCAAAAAAAAAGATAACAGGCATTCAGGAGGCTGCAGTAGTGACTACTGAATTCCTGTAAACCATCTTCAAGCCGCCTTTGAAAAAACACTCCACCTCAAAAGGATTTTCAGAAAGATGGTACAATACCTCCCAACTTTCTGAGATGGGAATGAGGCACACCTACTAGTAAAAGTACGTAGGCATAGGACACACCCCCTACCATGCCCACCTAAAGAAGAATTGTACAAAAGAAATCGATTGTTTTAAATCCACAAGTGCTTTTTTTTCCCGCCACTAATTCCCGTTATATTGGCTTTTGAAATTTACAAATGCAGCAATTTAGAAATTGGATTGGATAAAGGGTTTAGCACTGTAAAACACTTTTTCATAGATAAATAGTGCATTTTGTATACAACTATATAGATCAGACCAAATTAGGGACAAATGAGGAGCTATGAGGGACAGAGGGACTTTGTTCCAAATCAGGGACAGTCCCTCAAAATCAGGTACAGTTAGGAGCAATGTGGTACAGCCTGCCGCCCATGTGGAAAAGGCCTTAGTGGCCACAGGGAGTCCGGCAAGATCGTGTCCATGCAAGCTTTGGCCACAAGTTGGGTAATAGAATGCCCTGGATTTCAGGCAGAGCATGCTGGCTCTCATAGGGCAATAGCTTGCCTAGGTTAAAAAAAAAGGTGTGTATTGAATTGTTTTATATAATTTTTTTTCTTTAGACGTCAACTTATTGAACAAGGAGAATGTGCAGGTTCTTCTCATAAGGATGAGGTGAGCATTGAATGATATAACGAATACTTTTACCAATTGGGCTTACAGACTCTACTGCAGTCATATGGATACGCATTTTAAGAGGAAACTCCTCCCACCCATCCTTCTCTCTCCTCCTTTTTATTTCTAGCCTATGTGAATGTAAAGAGATGGTCACGTTGCCTAAAAGGAGGAGTAAACTCTTTGTTGTTTTGTACCTACAGGTAAGCCTATAATACAGCTTAGCTATAGGTACAGTAAATAACTCTTAAACGTGCACCGGAGATATTTACAAATTTATTGTAAAGCAGCCAGTGATGTCAAGAGAGCATGCCGTCCATTGAGAGAGCTGTGCCACGGCCATAATCTGTTTCACAGGTAAGTCTGTCATAATGTGCTAATATGCGCTACCCTGCGGGGAAGCCCCCCCAGGTTTTTGGGGGATTTTTTTAACCACTTAAAGACCAGGCCTTTACTGACACTTTTTGTTTACATGTAACAATGTGTTTTTTTATGCTAGAAAATTACTTAGAACCCCCATATTTTTTTAAAGCTGAGGCCCTAGAGAATAAATTGGTGGGTTTTGCATTTTTTTTTTGTCACACATTTTTTGTGCAGCGATTTTTAAACTCAATTTTTGGGTAAAAAATAAACACAATACATATTCTACTTTTTTTGTAAAAAGATGATGTTATGCCGAATACATAGATACCAAACATGTCACGCTTTAAAATTGCACGCGCTCGACAAACGACATCAATTTTACTATCCATAAGTGATGCTTTAAAACCCTTTACAGTTTTCAACGTTAGATTTACAGAGGAGGTCTGGTTCTAGAATTACTGCCCATGATCCGGATGTTCGCTGTGATACCTCACATGTGCGGGACAATTGCTGTTTGCGTGTATGTGGGACCGACACATGTGTTCGCCTTTGCGCGCAGTATGGGGGGGGGGTGGGTTCACTTAAAGTTTTTTACAATTATTATTTATATTATTTAAATTGTATTTATTATTATTATTATATATGATTTTTTTTTTTTTACACTGTTGCTTTAATTTTTAATTAATTTTATTGCTGTCACAAGGAATGTAAAAATCCTTTTGACAGCAATAGGCATGTGACAGGTACTCTTTATGGAGGGATCTGGTGTCAATACAACTCCAAATCCTTCCTCTGCACTTACAGTGCCTTGAAAAAGTATTCATAATCCTTGATATTTTCCACATTTTGTCAAGTTACAACCAAAAACCTAAATGTATTTTATTGGGATTTTCTGTGATAGACCAATACAAAGTGGCACATAATTGTGAAGTGGAAGGAAAATGCTAAATGGTTTTAAAAATTTTGTACAAATAAGAATGTGAAAAAAATACTTTGTAAAACCACCTTTCACTGCAATTACAGCTGCAAGTCTTTTGGGGATGTCTCTACCAGCTTTGCACATCTAGAGAGTGACATTTTTGCCCATTCTTCTTTGCAAAATAGCTCAAGCTCTGTCAGATTGGATGTAGATCGTCTGTGAACAGCAATTTGCAAGTCTTGCCACAGATTCTCAATTGGATTTAGGTCTGGACTTTCACTGGGCCATTCTAACACATGAATATGCTTTGATCTAAACCATTCCATTGTAGCTCTGGCTGTATGTTTAGGGTTGTTGTCCTGCTGGAAGGTGAACCTCCGCCCCAGTCTCAAGTCTTTTGTAGACTCTAACAGGTTTTCTTCTAAGATTGCCCTGTATTTGGCTTCATCCATCTTCCGATCAACTCTGATCAGCTTCTATGTCCCTGATGAAAAAAAAAGCATCCCCACAACATGATGCTGCCACCACAATGTTTCACGGTGGGGATGGTGTGTTCAGGGTAATGTGCAGTGTTAGTTTTCTTAGCTTTGCTTTTAGGCCAAAAAGTTCCATTTTGGTCTCATCTGAACAGAGGACCTTCTTCCTTCTGTCCCCCACATGGCTTCTCGCAAACTGCAAATGTAACTTCTTATGGCTTTCTTCTTGCCACTCTTCCATAAAGGCCAGATTTGTGGAGTGCACGAATAATAGTTGTCCTGTGGACAGATTCTCCCACCTGAGCTGTGGATCTCTGAAGCTCCTCCAGTTACCATGGACCTCTTGGCTGCTTCTCTGATTAGTGCTCTCCTTACCCGGACTGTCAGTTTAGGTGGACGGCCATGTCTTGTTAGGTTTGCAGTTGTGACATACTCTTTCCATGTTCGGATGATGGATTGAACAGAGCTCCGTGAGATGTTCAAAGCTTGGGATATTATTTTATAACCTAACCCCGCTTTAAACTTCTCCAAAACTTTATTTCTGACCTGTTTTTTTTTAAACAAACAAAGGTGCTTTATTGATGTCATATAGGGTAAATACAGCATACCAGTTGACATAGTACAGAACACTTCATGCTAAATATACATATACAAAAAATAAATGTATGGTGACCAAGATATACAGAAACTAGTCAAATATCCATAATACAGTGCAGAGAGTAGGGTTACCAACAGGCGCATTTCAGTCCCATACACCACAGTAACCACGATGAGCTAATCACCTTTGGACACCTAGAAAGAGGTCCAAGGGGCCCACACTTTATCGTATTTCCACTGACACCCCTATTTACGTAAGTGATCCTATACCTAGGCAATTGTGCCTCCCTCGTTCTTAACGAGGTGACGTACAAAACGTACGTCTGGACTATAAACGGGCCAGTAGCCAATAGCTTTCGTCTCTTAATCTATTCTGAGCATGCGTGGCACTTTGTCGGTCGGAATTGTCTACACACGATCGGAATTTTTTTTTTTACAAAGATTTTTTATTTATGTTTCAAAAAACAAAGAAACGAACAAACATTATCTGAAGACAAATAAGGTTACAGACAGAGATCAAAGTTCAAGATAGGATTCACAAAAGTACAATCTTACGCAGCAAGTATATACATACATTCAGTCTTTGAAAGGCACAGTAGGTACAGTGAAAACAACAGTATCCAAAAGCAGGGCCACAAGGGCCACCATAGGGGAAGTGGCGGATCCATAAGAACCCAAGGGGTTCAGGCAATTGTCAGGTGTTTTGCTTCTACCCAATCATCCCAGATCTTCCCAAACTTTTTAGGACAGTTCCTACCTAGATATGTCAGTTTGTAGAGCGGTAAAGCCGTATTAATTAAAGACTGCCACATATGCTTAGTAGGGGGGAGAGGTTGGTTCCACTGCAGAAAAATAGCCTTCCTGGCGTATAGTGTGGTATAGAATACAAAGAGTTTCTTGCCCCATGATATTTCCAGGAAATCGCACACCCCTAGTAAGAGAGGTATGGGACTAAACGGGACCGCCAGTAGCCCAATATCATTAATGTCAGTCAGCACCTCCCTCCAGAAGTCAGTCAGCCCAGGGCAGGCCCAAACTATGTGGAAAAAGTCTGCGTCGGCAGAGGAGACACGATCAGAATTTAAACGATCGGATTTTGTTGTCGGAAAATTTTAGATCCTGCTCTCAAACTTTGTGTGTCGGAAATCCCGATGGAAAAAGTCAGATGGAGCCCACATACGATCGGATTTTCTGACAACACGATGCGATCGCACATTTTCCGTCAGAAATTCTGTCCGTGTGTACAGGGCGTTAATGTGAAGAAAGCTTTTCTTATTTGGAGATGAAATCTCTTTTCCTCTAGGTGTAAAGTGCCCCCTTGTCCTCTGTGTTGACCGTAAAGTGAATAACTCAACACCAAGTT
Source organism: Lithobates sylvaticus (assembly GCA_028564925.1). Taxonomy (NCBI): domain Eukaryota; kingdom Metazoa; phylum Chordata; class Amphibia; order Anura; family Ranidae; genus Lithobates; species Lithobates sylvaticus. The sequence goes on from CM053035.1 coordinate 169,523,549, forward strand.
CACTATATGGACCCCTTATATATTTGTACATGGTGATCATATGGTGATCATATCCCCCTTTAATCTCCTCTTCTCAAGAGTGAATAAATTCATTCAGCTCCTCTAATCTTTCCTCATAGCTGAGCTCCTCCATGCCTCTTATCAGTTTGGTTGCCCTTCTCTGCACTTTCTCCAGTTCCCTGATATCCTTTTTGAGAAATGGTGCCCAAAACTGAACTGCATATTCAAGATGAGGTCTTACTAATGATTTGTACAGGGGCAAAATGATATCTCTCTCTCTGGAGTCCATACCTCTCCTAATACAAGGAAGGACTTTGCTCGCTTTGGAAACCGCAACTTGGCATTGGATGTTATTATTGAGCTTATGATCTACCAAAACCCCCAGATCCTTCTCCACTACGGATCCCCCCAGTTGTACTCCCCCTAGCATGTATGATGCATGCATATTCTTAGCCCCCAAGTGCATAACTTTACATTTATCAACATTAAACCTCACCTGTCACATAGTCGCCCAATTAGTGCATTAAAGTCGGCTTTTAAATTGGAGACATCCTGTGAGGACGTTATTCCACTGCACATTCATTCATATACTGTACAATATTTAATATTTACTTAAGTAAACAAAAGGAAATTATATTTATATTTTACACACACTTAGTTTCCTTAAATGCTGTCATCTGACAACAATTCACTTCATTTGCTCTCGATTCGCAGGACATGATGGTGTGGACTAGGGATGAGCCGAACACCCCCCCGTTCGGCTCGCACCAGAACCCGCGAACGGACCTAAAGTCCGTGCGAGCTTTAGAACCCTATTAGTTATAATGGATGCGAACGTTCGAAATTAAAAGTGCTCATTTTAAAGGCTAATATGCATGTTAATGTCATAAAAAGTGTTTGGGGACCTGGGTCCTGCCCCAGGGGACATGTATCAATGCAAATTTTTTTTTTAAAAACGGCCGTTTTTTCAGGAGCAGTGATTTTAATAATGCTTAAATTGAAACAATAAAAGTGTAATATTCCTTTAAATTTCGTACCTGGGGGGTGTCTATAGTATGCCTGTAAAGGGGCGCATGTTTCCCGTGTTTAGAACTGTCTCTGCGCAAAGTGTCATTTTTGAAAGTAAAAAAGCTATTTAAAATCACTCGCGGCTAATGTTAATTCACGGCTCCCGTAACACAGAGAACAGTGATTCATTGAAACTCATTCATAAAAAAAAGTCATTGATAAAAAAAAAAAAAAAATGAAAAAAAAAAAAAAGCGTAGGGGTCCCCCCAAATTCAATAACCAGGCCCTTCAGGTCTGGGATGGATATTAAGGGGGATCCCAGGCAAAAAAAAAAAAAAAAAATGGCGTAGGGTCCCCCTCAAAATCCATACCAGACCCTTGAGGTCTGGTATGGATTTTAAGGGGAACCCTAGCCAAAAAAAATGGCGTGGGGTCCCCCTCAAAATCCATACCAGACCCTTACCGAGCACGCAACCTGGCAGGCCGCAGGAAAAGAGGGGGGGACGAGAGCGGCCCCCCCTCTCGCCTGAACCGTACCAGGCCACATGCCCTCAACATTGGGAGGATGCTTTGGGGGTCTAAGACCCCTAAAGCACCTTGTCCCCATGTTGATTAGGACAAGGGCCTCTTCCCCACAACCCTGGCCGGTGGTTGTGGGGGTCTGCGGGCGGGGGGCTTATCGGAATCTGGAAGCCCCCTTTAACAAGGGGACCCCCAGATCCCGGCCCCCCCCCTGTGTGAAATGGTAAGGGGGTACAAAAGTACCCCTACCATTTCACCAAAAAAGTGGCAAAAATGGTAAAAATGACAGGAGACAGTCTTTGACAATTCCTTTATTAAAATCTTCTTTCTTCTTTCTTCATCCTTCGGATTCTTCATCTTCTCCTTCCTTCATCTTCTTCCATCTTCTTCTTCCATTTTCTTCTTCCTCCGATCCGCTTCTTCTTGCGCTGGTCTTCTCGTCCTTCTCGTCCGGCATCTTCTTCCGTCGGCGTCGGCGTCGGTGTCGGTGTCTTCTTGGGCCGCTCCGCGCAATGGGAGGCTCCCGCTGTGTGAGGCTCCGCTCCATCTGACAGGTCTTTTAAAACGGAGGGCACCTGGTGACCCCGCCCCCCTCTGACGTCATGGGGAAAGCCATCATGGAATTCCCCATGACGTCCCTGTGCGTCAGAGGGGGCGGGGTCACCAGGTGCCCTCCATTATAAAAGACCTGTCAGACGGAGCGGAGCCTCACACAGCGGGAGCCTCCCATTGCGCGGAGCGGCCCAAGAAGAGACAGAGACACCGACGCCGACGCCGACGGAAGAAGATGCCGGACGAGAAGGACGAGAAGACCAGCGCAAGAAGAAGCGGATCGGAGGAAGAAGAAAATGGAAGAAGAAGATGGAAGAAGATGAAGGAAGGAGAAGATGAAGAATCCGAAGGATGAAGAAAGAAGAAAGAAGATTTTAATAAAGGAATTGTCAAAGACTGTCTCCTGTCATTTTTACCATTTTTGCCACTTTTTTGGTGAAATGGTAGGGGTACTTTTGTACCCCCTTACCATTTCACACAGGGGGGGGGCCGGGATCTGGGGGTCCCCTTGTTAAAGGGGGCTTCCAGATTCCGATAAGCCCCCCGCCCGCAGACCCCCACAACCACCGGCCAGGGTTGTGGGGAAGAGGCCCTTGTCCTAATCAACATGGGGACAAGGTGCTTTAGGGGTCTTAGACCCCCAAAGCATCCTCCCAATGTTGAGGGCATGTGGCCTGGTACGGTTCAGGCGAGAGGGGGGGCCGCTCTCGTCCCCCCCTCTTTTCCTGCGGCCTGCCAGGTTGCGTGCTCGGATAAGGGTCTGGTATGGATTTTGAGGGGGACCCCACGCCATTTTTTTTGGCTAGGGTTCCCCTTAAAATCCATACCAGACCTCAAGGGTCTGGTATGGATTTTGAGGGGGACCCTACGCCATTTTTTTTTTTTTGGCTGGGATCCCCCTTAATATCCATCCCAGACCTGAAGGGCCTGGTTATTGAATTTGGGGGGACCCCTACGCTTTTTTTTTTTGTTTTTTATTAATGAATGACAGCTCTCTGTGTTACAGGAGCCATCAATTCATTAGCCGCGAGTGATTTAAATAGCTTTCTTCCTGCAAAAATGACACTTTTTTGCAGGGAAAGTTCTAAGCACAGGAAACCTGCCCTCCTTCACAGGCTACCTATAGACACCCCCCAGATGTGATACTGCAATGCTGTTCTAACAGCATGCACACACATATCCCCAGAAATAAAGCACATATTGTTGTCAGCAGTCAGCAGCACACTGACACGCTGACACTGTGAGTGAAACATAATATGCGAGGCCGCCGCCGCGGCGGCCTCTTATACCGTGGGGCGTGTATTAAAGCCCCTGAGCTATAATTGGCTACAGGCATCCTGCCTGTAGCCAATTATGGCTCTCCTCGCTGCCGGCGCTGTGATTGGCCAAGCATGCGGGGTCACAGTGCATGCTTGGCCAATCATCAGCCAGCATTGCACTGCGCGGGCTGCAATGCATTGCGGGGCCGCTCGCATCACACGAATTTGATGCGAGCGGCCCCAATAGTTCTGGGCTCGCCGAGCGAGCGAACACCCGGTGCTCGATTCGAACATGGGTTCGAATCGAACACCGGGCTCATCCTTAGTGTGGACTGACAGCAGCACAACAAAAAAGAGTAAAATGGATGTAGCTGTGTCAGATGAAGGAATAGAGGACAGGTAAGATTTATCTTCCCACTTGCTAGTCAGGAAATTAGAAGAGACACACATATATATATATATGAACCCGAAGCCGATTGAAGAATCAGCTCAGGTGAGGACATTGCTGGATCCCTGGACAGGTAAGTGTCCTTATATTAAGACCCCTTTCACACCGAGGGTGTATTGCAGTCGCTATAGCGTTAGAAATAGCGCCTGCAATCTGCCCTCAAACTGCTGCTTCATTGTCTGCAGTGTGAAAGCCAGAGGGCTTTCACACTGCAGCGGTGCGTTGGCAGGGCGTCACAAAAAGTCCTGCCAGCAGCTTCTTTGGAGCGGTGAAGGAGCAGTGAACTCACCGCTCCTCCACCGCTCCTCCACCGCTGCTTCCCATTGAAATCAATGGGGTAGCGCTGTAATACCGCCGGCAAAACACCGCTATTGCAGTGTTTTGCCGGGGGTTTTAATCCTTTCTCGCCCGCCAGCGGGGGGGCAAAAGCGCTGAAATGCGCCGCAAATCCAACGGTAAAACGCTGATAAAAATAGCGGCGTTTTACCGCCGACGCTATAGGCGGATCGGTGTGAAAGGGGTCTTAAAGTCAGAAACTACAGTATTTGTACAGTATTTGTAGCTGCTGACTTTAAATTTTTTCTGAAGGAGCCTGGAGCTCCTCTTTAAAGGGTTACTTCACCTTTACCAAAAAACTTCCTATGCAGGTAAGGGGTGCCTGTAGGAAAAACAAACTGTTGTACAGCTTTGATTAAAGTTGGATAATGTTCTTGTTATAGGAGTAGGCCATCTAAATACCTCCCGAAACCTGACTGAAAAACTCCCAGAGGTGGCATCACTACCACTAATGGGTACTTATGGGTGGCACTGATAGACACTGATAGGCATCACTGATGGCACTGGCAGGCATTGCCAATGGGCACTGATTAGCATCATGTCTGGGCACTGATTGGCATCATGTCTGGGCACTGACTGGCATCCCTGGTGGTCCAGGGTGGCATACCTGGTGGCTATCCATGATCAGCATCCCTGGTGGTCCTGGCAGCATTCCTGGTTGTCCTGGGCGGGCATCCTGTTTACACTGTGATCAGCCGTGATTGGGCAAGGCTGATCACGTGTTAAGAGTCTCCGTCAAAGGCTCTTTACCCAGATCTATGTTGCGGTATGTCAGACTGACACGCCGCACCACAGATCGCCACCCCGCGCGTCCCCACGGGCGTGCGCTGGCTGTTATCCTGAAAGACATCATATAACGTCAGTCAGGATAACTGAACCACCTCCCGGCCCTTATTTTGCTATATACCTGTCAGGAAGTGGTTAAAGGCGCCCCTTATTTGGATAGGCAGTTTTTGGTAAAGCTGAGCTAACCCTTTAAAGCTGTGATTCATGAATTAACTTATACACCTAAATGTAGAACTACGGCCTCCTGTTAACAAATAAATAAAAATGGGCTTTAGCATCTGTATCTGTCTCAAACATATATTTGTTGATCCTGCCAATGAATTTCACCATGTGCCGCTTCTTGTGATGGGGGTGGTGTTTGACAACACTGCTGCACTACTCCTTAAAGTAATATTAAAGTCAATTTATTTATTTAAATATGTTATACTTTCCTTCTCTTTTTGGGTACCCCGCCGGTGCTCCTGCCAAGTGCCCCGCCTAGAGCAAATAGCTTGCTGTGGGGACATCGTGGCAGGGTCACTCCCAAGCCACTGCTCTTTGTGTCCATTCAGACACACCCCGCCCCCTTTCCCTCTCTTTTCTCATTGGCTCAATGGCTCCCGCTGCTGTCTCTGCCAATGAGGAGGGAGAGTCCTTGGAGAGCTGAGACTCTCATGCACATCACTGGATTGCAATGGGGCTCAGGTAAGTATTAGGGTGCTTGCGGGGGCTGCTGCAAACAGAAGTTTTTTTTTACAACCTGGAGCCTCTAGAACCACTTTAAAGTAGACCTGTAAAATAAAGGTCTGCTCAAATTGTCTGTAAATGAACAAATGAACCTGTAAAGCTAAGTGATTAGCACTTACGCCTAACAGCACTGGGGTCGTCGATTCGGGATCCCAACCCAACCAAAACACTACCTGCCTGGAGTTTGCATGTGCTCCCTGTGCTTGGGTTAGTTTCCTCCAGGTACTCCAGTTTCCGCCCACACTCCAAAGGCATGCTGGAAGGTTTTTTGGCTCCTGTTTAAATTGTCCCTAGTATGTAAGTTAGGGACCTCAGATTATAAGGTTCCTAACTCCTCTGGGATTGGAAGATCCCAAAGGACGCCATTTTTGGGTAAACGCGTTGGGTGCAGTTCATGCGTGACCTCATGGTGGCTGGCAGGATGGGTGACACCACGGCTGGCTTGATTTTTTATTTTTTATTTTTTTATTATCTTTTTATTGAAAGAAGCACAAACGATGACAATTACAGATAGATAAACGGCCATGCTACAATCACAGTCAACAAGGTAATAACAGTCAGTGTAAATACCACAATCAAACAGTATCTGTTTATAGGACTGAAAAAAGGCAGGTATGTACAATTAATAAAGATTTCAAAGCCTTTGAAAAAATAAGAACTAATAATGATTGACTGCTGTTTGTTGGGGGTCCTGGAGGATGTGATTCCTGAGGAATTGACCAGAATCGCAGTCTCTAGAGCACTATTTCAGGCCAGAAAGCTGATATTGATGGGATAGAAGTCAACTTTACCACCTAACACCACCTCCTGGATAGCCCACATGGGGAATACTCTCATTATGGAAAAGTATATATATCAGCACAGGGGAAGCCCGGGCAGGTTTGAAAGAATTTGGTCCCAATGGTTAGACACTCCCAGTCTGAGCCCCAGGGAGCTAGTGCTGTCCAGAATTTTACAATGTCCATAAAATATATATAATATATATATATGTGCACTGAACCTAGAAATGCAATGTTGTAGTGCTACACTTAGGCATTCATCTGATGTATACATGCAGAGTGTAGTCTCTGAAAGTTTTTGTACAATGGAAACTGCAGTGATTTATCTAATGTTTAATAAGAACCTTTTTGATTCAAAAAAATAAAAAAAATTATTGACTATATCTTAAACGGTGTACAGCCATGAGAAAGTGCATTCATTTTTGAGCTTAAGCAAAGGTTATGGAAAAAAAATAGAAAAAAAAAGTTCTAGATATCTGTCACGGAGACATGCCTATTGTGAAGCTTCCAGTGTGGAGATTGAATGAGGGCTGGCTTTAATCTCTGTAACCGAGATCCATTCTGTTTGGTAAGAGGCCATTTCTTTACACTAAGCAGCACGCTTTGCAGCACTGGATCACCTTTGGAGTGGTATTGGATTGGAAGCACTGAACACTTTATTATATTGGCACATCTACAGTGGACTTTTTTGGATTTAATAATTTTTTTGATATGATATATTCATTTGTATTGCACATCAGCACTTGCACTTTATTTCTTTGCATAAATTAGTATTGTGCTAGATCAATTTAGGTGTGATTATATAATTTGTTTGATTTAAAGGAACAGTGCACCATTTTGTATTTTTATTTTTATTGTTCAGTATTCAAGGATTTATGTTGCAGCAGTTCACATTATCACAGTTATTTTTTTGCTTATTGGTCAGTGCTGGCCCTTCTTTCTTCAGGGCCACCTTACTGGAAAAGAAGCCTGGGATACACTTCTCATTGGTCAAGACTGGTCACATGGCTTTGCTAACCAGTGAGTGCTGGCCATTGCATATTATAATGGATACTCCCTCCGGGACTGTGTAATTCAGTTTATAGTACAGTGGTGTGAAAAAGTGTTTGCCCCCTTCCTCATTTCCTGTTCCTTTGCATGTTTGTCACACTTAAGTGTTTCGGAACATCAAACCAATTTAAACAATAGTCAAGGACAACACAAGTAAACACAAAATGCAATTTGTAAATGAAGGTGTTTATTATTAAAGGTGAAAAAAAATCCAAACCATCATGGCCCTGTGTGAAAAAGTGATTGCCCCCTAAACCTAATAACTGGTTGGGCTACCCTTAGCGGCAACAACTGCAACCAAGCGTTTGCGATAACGTGCAATGAGGCTTTTACAGAGTCCTGGAGGAATTTTGGCCCACTCATCTTTGCAGAATTGTCCTAATTCAGTTACATTAGAGGGTTTTCGAGCATGAACGGCCTTTTTAAGGTCATACCACAACATCTCAATAGGATTCAGGTCAGGACTTTGGCTAGGCCACTCCAAAGTCTTCATTTTGTTTTTCTTCAGCCATTCGGTGGTGGACTTGCTGGTGTGTTTAGGATCATTGTCCTGCTGCAGAACCCAAGTTCGTTTCAGCTTGAGTACACGAACAGATGGTCGGACATTCTCCTTCAGGATCTCTTGGTAGACAGCAGAATTCATAGTTCCTTTTATCACGGCAAGTCTTCCAGGTCCTGAAGCAGCAAAACAGCCCCAGACCATCACACTACCACCACCATATTTTACTGTTGGTATAATGTTCTTTTTCTGAAATGCAGTGTTCCTTCTACGCCAGATATACTTGGACATACACCTTCCAAAGAGTTCCACTTTTGTCTCATCGGTCCACAGAATGTTGTCCCAAAAGTCTTGGGGATTATCAAGATGTGTTGTGGAGAAATTGAGACGAGCTTTGATGTTCTTTTTGCTCAGCAGTGGTTTTCTCCTTGGAACTCTGCCATGCAGGCCATTTTTGCCCAGTCTTTTCCTGATGGTGGAGGCATGAACGCTGACCTTAACTGAGGCAAGTGAGGCCTGCAGTTCCTTGGACGTTGTTGTGGGGTCTTTTGTGACCTCTTGGATGAGTCGTCGCTGCGCTCTTGGGGTAATTTTGGGCGGCCGGCCACTCCTGGGAAGGTTCACCACTGTTCCATGTCTTCGCCATTTGTGGATAATGGCTCTCACTGTGGTTCACTGGATTCCCAAAGCTTTGGAAATGGCTTTTATAACCCTTTCCAGACTGATAGATCTCAATTACTTTCTTTCTCAATTGTTCCTGAATTTCTTTGGGTCTCGGCATGATGTGTAGCTTTTAAGGATCTTCTGGTGGACCTTACTGTGTCAAGCAGCTCCTATTTAAGTGATGCCTTGATTGTGAACAGGTGTGGCAATAATCAGGCCTGGGTGTGGCTAGAGAAATTGAACTCAGGTGTGGACAACCACAGTTATAGTATGTTTTAACAAGGGGGGCAATCACTTTTTCACACAGGGCCATGATGGTTTGGATTTTTTTTCACCTTTAATAATAAACACCTTCATTTACAAATTGCATTTTGTGTTTACTTGTGTTGTCCTTGACTATTGTTTAAATTGGTTTGATGTTCCGAAACACTTAAGTGTGACAAACATGCAAAGGAACAGGAAATGAGGAAGGGGGCAAACACTTTTTCACACCACTGTATATGGACTGCTACACCAGCAGCATTGGGCATCACTGTGCTCTGTGCAGTGGGCTCGGAAAGGGTGGCCAGGGTATTTGGAGTAAATTCACTTTTCAATTTTTGGGGGAAAAGGTGAACCTACCTTTTTAATAAGTTCCTTCATTGTTTTGTTATAGGGCCATAAGTGTTGTGGATTCCCTGTTAGGTCCTTGACAAGCTAATCTCCCAATTTTCCTCTGCAGGCCCGAATCATCGGGAGGGGCAAAGAAAATATGCTATGAAGAATATGACGATTGCATCATTGAAAGCTGCAAATACAAGCCATAAATTGGTCACCCATTTTTTGAAGCCTTTTATTGTTTTATTGTTCATTGGCACTTTTTGATGGTTCAGCGCTTTGGTGCTTTGTTTCTTTGTCTTTGAAAATGGTTCACTGAAATGTATAAACACAGCAAGGATCCTTTAAAATGTTTGTAACCCAATCCTGGTCCCCTATAGTACACTGCTTGTGTTGTCTAATCTGCCCCTCTCTAAACTGTAAAAAAAACCTGGCTGATCCTGCCACTTCCTGTGTCCCCCCCTTCTCTGTACTGACCACGGTAATCATGGTTGCTAACCCCTGACTACTGTGGTCAGTTTGCTTCCCTCCTTCATCCGCTCTCTCCTCTGTCCCCCTCTCAGTGTTGCCAACCGTCAGTATTTTTACTGGCAGCCAGTAAAAAACAGGCAATTTTCTCCTGTCAGTAAATGCCAGTAAAAAGAAAAGGCTGCCAGTAAAAAATATGGCTGTGATGCTCGGCCTGGAGCCAGCTGAGACCATACAAGTGCCTGCTACAATGTGTTTGGGCGGCTCTGGTGGAGGCGGTGCCTGAAAAGTCCTGTGATGTCATGGTGCAAGTGAGCCAAGCAGAGCGTCCAAAGCCTTGTGTGTGGGTCTGCGGGATGGGAGCAGGGCAGACCAGGAGCGGGACCATCAGTGCTGTTTGGACTGGAGGGCCACCTGGCTTGGAGAGAGACTGTCACTGTGACTCAGGAGGGGACATGTCATGTCGGTAATCTGTACTGCTGCACACTGCTGTCATTATCACTGTGAGAGTCGCCAATTCCAATTGCTTGCCCTCCTGAGTCCTGTCCCTGAGCTACTTACTTACTATATCGAAAATAAAATAAGAAATATGCGTTTTGCCTTATCATCTACCTTAAATGACATTGCTAATTACATATTGTATTTGTTTGTAGCCTAAATAGTGAAATTTGTGCTTAAAACTGTAACTTTTGGAAATGCCAGTAAAAACGTGGCTGTGTCAGTAAAATTTGGGTCCTGTGTCAGTAAATTTCAATCTGTTAGGTTGGCAACACTGCCCCCTCTTCCCCTCCCTCCCTGCTAGTCAACTGTGTATCAGTGTCTCTGTCTCCACCCCCTTCCTGCCACGATTAGTAGAAATAAGAGATTACGCATTTATAACTAGTCCTAACGCACAGTGTAAATGTTTTATGGAAACAAAGCTTGTAAATACCTTTTTAGAGCGATCTTCAGGCCAGCCATGTGACTCCCAGCTTGTCTCAGGGCTACTGCAGGAGGGGCTGAGCGCCCACATGACCTCCCTGGCTGACATCAGAGGGAGATCTCGGCCTAGGGTTGCCACCTGTCCAGGATTCATCTGGACAGTTCAGGGTTTAAATCATGTGTCCGGGTTTCAGGTGGACTGAAACCCAGAGACATTATTCAGACCGGGCTCTGGCTCCACAAGTAGGATAAATTAGACAGATCACTGCTCTAGGTGAGTATAATAATCCACCAAAAAGGAAGGGCAGGGGGCTAGCTCTGGCTCGCAACCATTAACTTGTAGACCAAGTGAGAAAAACTAGCTGCAACAGGCCATGGTTTCCTCTCTTGACACTCCTCAGCTATCGGGAATCAGTTCCCCTGCCACTCAGACCGGATCTATTGTCTCAGGGCACAACCCTGCACCCCGTCCCTCTCATCTACACCTCAGGGCCTGGTTATTGAAAGGGGAAGGCTTAAGGCTCTAGGCTGCCCAGAGGAGATCATCCCTACCCTCCTGAACTCTAGAACAAAAAGCACTAATAGGGTCTATGAACGAATATGGGCCAGGTTCACGAACCACATGACCTCCAGGTCTAACCCTTGTAGCACTCCAGCAGTCCAGGACATTCTGAGCTCCCTGCAATCAGATCTAGATATATCCCTTTCAGTTAGCTCACTTCGAGTACAGGTCTTCGGCCATCTCTGCATTTACAGGTGTCTCATGGGGCCAATCACTCTCTTGTTCGCCGGTTCTTAATAGTTCTGTAGGATATATCATTACCAGTAACCTTCATTTGAAACACCTGAAGTCAATAGTTTGGAGGGGTGTTCACATATAAATGGCCATATAGGTGGGTGTGATGGTCATGTGTTTACGATTTTTGTTCCTGTATAGTGTATGACTATAATTTAGGTAATAATTAACTTTATTCTTTGTAGCATTTTATTTATTTATGGCAATAAGACTGTTTATGTAGACTTGTACTTAGTGTGAGGTGACTCCTGTCAGGTGGCAGAGTGGAAGAGATGGCTTTGCTAAACTAGACAAGGAGGAGTAGACCTAAATATACAGTGCCTTGAAAAAGTATTCATACCCCTTGAAATATTCCAAATTTTTTCATGTTACAACCAAAAACACATTTTATTGGGATTTTATGTGATAGACCAACACAAAGTGCCACAGAATTGTGAAGTGGAAGGAAAATGATAAATGGTTTTCAAAATTTACTAAAAAATTTGGCGTGTATTTGTATTCAGCCCCCCTTACTCTGTAACTAAAATCTAGTGGAACCAATTGCCTTCAGAAGTCACCTAATTAGTAAATAGAGTGCACCTGTGTGTAATTTAATCTCAGTATAAATACAACTGTTCTGTGAAGCCCTCATAGGTTTGTTAGAGAACCTTAGTGAACAAACAGCATCATAAATGCCAAAGAACACACCATACAGGTCAGGGATAAAGTTGTGGAGCAGTTTAAAGCAGTGTTAGGTTTTAAAAAAATATCCCAAGCTCTGAACATCTCACCGCCTAAAAGCAAAATGTATGGTGGAAAACTAACACTGCACATCACCCTGAACACACCACCCCAACTGTGAAACATGGTGGTGGCAGCATCATGTTATGGGGATGCTTTTCTTCATCAGGGACAGGGAAGCTGGTCAGAGTTGATGGGTAGATGGAAGAAGCCAAATACAATCTTAGAAGAAAACCTATTAGAGTCTGCAAAAGACTTCCAGCAGAACAAAGACCCTAAACATACAGCCAGAGCTACAATGGAATGGTTTGGATCAAAGCATATTCATCTGTTAGAATGGCCCTGTCAAAGTCCAGACCTACAGTGCCTTGAAAAAGTATTCATATCCCTTGAAACTTTCCACATTTGGTCATGTTACAACCAAAAACATTAATGTATTTTATGTGATAGACCAACACAAAGTGGCCCATAATTGTGAAGTGGAAGGAAAATGATAAATGGTTTTCAATTTTTTTTTACAAATAAATACGTGAAGTGTGGCGTGCATTTGTATTCAGCCCCCCTAAGTTAATACTTTATAGAACCACCTTTCACTGCAATTACAGCTGCACAAGTCTTTTTGGGGATGTCTCTACCAGCTTTACACATCTAGAAAGTGAAATTTTGGCCCATTCTTCTTTGCAAATAGCTCAAGCTCTGTCAGATTGGATGGAGAGCGTCTGTGAACAGCAGTTTTCAAGTCTTGCCACATATTCTCAATTTGATTTAGGTCTGGACTTTGACTGGGCCATTCTAACACATGAATATGCTTTGATCCAAACCATTCCATTGTAGCTCTGGCTGTATGTTTAGGGTCATTGTCCTGCTGGAAGGTGAACCTCTGCCCCAGTCTCAAGTCTTTTGCAGACTTTAACAGGTTTTCTTCTAAGATTGCTCTGTATTTGGCTTCATCCATCTTCCCATCAACTCTGACCAGCTTCCGTGTCCCTGCTGAAGAAAAGCATCTCCACAAAAAGATGCTGCCACCACCATGTTTCACGGTGGGGATGGTGTATACAGGGTGATGTTCAGTGTTAGTTTTCCACCACACATAGCGTTTTGCTTTTAGGCCAAAAAGTTAAATTTTGGTCTCATCTGACCAGAGCACCTTCTTCCACATGTTTGCTGTGTCCCCCCATTGGCTTATTGCAAACTGCAAATGGGACTTTTTATGGCTTTCTTTCAACAATGGCTTTTTTGTTGCTACTCTTCCATAAAGGCCAGATTTGTGGAGTGCACAACTAATAGTTGTCCTGTGGACAGATTCTCCCACCTGAGCTGTGGATCTGAGCCCGGGTTCACACATGTGCGGTGCGAATTGAAGCTCCGGTTTCACTGCGAAGATAAAAATCAGTTGTTCAGAGGTTCCTCTGCGTTTTAGCTGCAGATCAGTGAGCACAGAGAGGGGGGGGGGAGAGGGGGAGGTGTAGTGAGGAGAAGGAGAGAATTTGTGTTCAGAACGGAATGCATCTGCGAATCAGATGCGTTCCCATAGAAGATAATGGGCCTGAATTCGCACCTGAGCCGGACCGCACTGCCTAGAAAACGCACATGTTTTTTGTGCAATGCGGAGTGCGAATGCACCGCAGATATGTGAACCAGCCTCATTAAAATGAATGTATTTTGAAATGTCCTGCAAATTGGATGCGGTGTAAGCCACATCTAATTCGCATAGGTGTGAACAGGGGCTGAAGCTCCTCCAGTTACCATGGGCCTCTTGGATGCTTCTCTGATTAATGCTCTCCTTGCACGGCCTGTCAGTTTAGGTCAGGGGTCTCAAACTGGCGGCCCTCCAGCTGTTGCGAAACTACAAGTCCCATCATGCCTCTGCCTGTGGGAGTCATACTTGTAACTGTCAGCCTTGCAATGCCTCCTGGGACTTGTAGTTTCACAACAGCTGGAGGGCCGCCAGTTTGAGACCACTGGTTTAGGTGAACAAACATGTCTTGGTAGGTTTGCAGTTGTGCCATACTCTTTCCATTTTTGGATGATGGATTGAAAAGTGCTCTGTGAGATATTCAAAGATTGGTATTTTTTTTTATAACCTTACACTGCTTTAAACTTCTCCACAGCTTTATCACTGGCCTGTCTGGTGTGTTCCTTTGCCTTCATGATGCGGTTTGTTTACTAAAGTTCTCTAACAAACCTCTGAGGGCTTCACAGAACATCTGTATTTATACCAAGATTAAATTACACACAGGTGGACTCTATTTACTAATTAGGTGACTTCTGAAGGCAATTGGTTCTACTAGATTTTAGTTAGGGGTTACAGAGTAAAGGGGGCTGGATACAAATGCACGCCACACTTTTTAGATCTTTATTTGTAAAAAATGTTAAAAACCATTTATTATTTTCCTCCCACTTCACAATTATGTGCCACTTTGTGTTGGTCTATCACAAAATGTGGAAAATTTCAAGGGGTATGAATACTTTTTCAAGGCACTGTAAATCCAATTGAGAATTTGTGGCAAGACTTGAAAATTGCTGTTCACAGATGCTCTCCATCCAATCTGACAGAGCTTGAGCGATTTTGCAAAGAGAAATGGGAAAATATTTCACTCACATTTAGATGTCCAAAGCTGGTAGAGACATACCCAAAGATTTGCAGCTGTAATTGCAGCAAATCGCAGCTGATCGCTTGGTTCTCACAGCTCCCCAAGCAGAGAACTGCTGACTGTTGAGCTTCCGAGAGCCTGAGCCGGCTGCTCCCTTCCCCTCCACAGCTCAGTGCTCCAGTCAGCAAGGAGGGGGCGGGAGCGGCCGACTCGGGCTCTCAGCCGAAAACGGGTCACAGGAGTGCAAAACGTACTGCACTCCTGTGATCCATAGAAGTACAGCCAAATGAGCTTTACAAGGTTTCATACTCCAAGAGGCAGAGGTGGGGATTTTGGTCATGTGACCACTGTGATTAGCTGTCACAGCGGCCACATGATCGGAAAATTCCTGATCGCAAGTAGCTTTCCATTACCCGCCGGTAACTGTGCCAGCAGCACGCAGGGTGCGCGCTCCCGGCACAGTATTGCTTACATTTTGGTACACCTATATGTCGCCTCTCGGCATTAAAGGAGAAATACAGCCAAAGCTTGTTTGGTTGTACTTCTGTGGATCACAGGAGTGCAGTTCGTACATATACGTGATCCAGCCTGCCCCTGCCACAGTAAATGTTCTGTGGCTGGATGGCAACTGGTTAAGCTTGAAGCTTTGCAAATACTTGCTGTACACTACTCATTCACATACTAAGGCCCACATGTACAAAGCCTAAAGGCGTTTTAGTCCACCCAATTTTGGTATTGTCTAATGGGATGGAAGTACAACCTATTGCTGGGAAATCGCACCAATGAGGTCTCTAGAGATGCCAACAACGTATTTATTTAACCCACAAGTCCCTAACCAAATCTGAACTGTCGGGTCAGGGTGCAGGCAGCTTAACCAGAGAGCTTGTTCCTGAAGTTTACTAATAAAGTCACAAGTGCAGATCAATGTTAGAATAAAAATAAATAAAAGAAAGGTTTATTCAAAATTTTTTTTTTATAAAATTAGCAAAAAGGAAGACCCTCATTTTAGAATTCATAATTAAAATCAATATTATCTACCTTTACAGTTTAAAAAATACATTAAAAACAATATTATTATACACATAAATAGTCCGTGAGCACCTGAGTTTACATTCTACATTCATTTACAAGTGTTTGGAGCTTCATGAAGAAGAGAAGCCTCTGGAAGGATTTGCGCTGTGCCATATTGGGAACAATAGTTTAGCTGAGAAGTCTATTTTCCAAGTACCTTGTTATTAAGTTCTATTAGAAATTGAAGCGTCAGTGTGGAAAAGTTGTACAGAAAAGAAAGCAGGTATATGGACACATTGGAAGAACTTGAAAATGCTTTTTTTTCTGATGAAGACCGATGCTGGTGCCAGGAAAGACCCGTAAGATTGCAACCTCTATACTTCTAACCTCCTAGAGCCATGGCAATGCCGATTTGGGTTGTGCTTGGCTGTTCTACACGTTCAGCTGCCATCTCTTCACATCTGGCTAGTCCACATACTGAGTCCTCCCAAGAAGGGGAATGTCGACAGAGTACAGCGAGCTTCCAGCCACTTCTTCTTCAAAGATCGTGATCTGCAGAAACAATGAGGTTACTGGAGGGTCAGATTGTGTAATGGACAGCAATAGGCAACAATGGGCTCACCTCATTTACTCCAGGCCAGAGCCAGGTTCCAGGTAAATAAAGGGTCTCTTGAGGTCCAATATTCCAGTAGCGACCCAGGTTCTTCCCGTTCACAAACACCACACCCTTCTTCCAGCCCTGTGACCAGAACAGGAAAGAACACAATTACAAAGAGTTAATATAGAACATCTAAATAGTAATTTTTTAGAAACTGCAAGAAAGCAGGTTTATTTAAAAGATTTTTTTTGTTTTTTATAAATGTATTTAACCCATAACTGATATTTAACCACTTCAATAGCAGACACTTTTACCCCCTTCCTGTCTAGGCCAATTTTCAGCTTTCAGCACTGTCACACTTTGAATGACAATTACTCAATCATGCAACACTATACCCAAATCATATTTTTATCTTTTTTTTTTTTTTTTTCACACAAATCCTAATTCGTACAGGGGTGGAAACATGTCAGCTTGTGTTATCTGAGACAGTCTAGTGTAGTGTGTGTCTTGTGTTGTTGTCAGATTGTATTTTTAAATAAATGTAAACATAAAAACCTGACTGAGGCTCAGCATCTACTTATGATTTGTAGCACTACCGAAGACCAGTACAGATACCCTAGGAGCCTGGGAGACAACTCAGCAACAGATATAGTTATAAAATCATATACTTTATTCTAAATTTCAAATACAAAATAACAGAGTAACACACTTACCCCAAAATACCACAATTAAAATCACAAAAAAACTAAATGTGTGTTCAGTAGACCAATATTATATAAAGATTAATGTACAGCCATGGCCAAAAGTTTTGAGAATGACAAAAATATAAATTTTCACAAAGTCTGCTGCCTCAGTTTTTATGATGGCAATTTGCATTTACTCCAGAATAATATGAAGAGTGATCAGATGATTGCAATTAATTGCAAAGTCCCTCTTTGTCATGAAAATTTACTCAATCCCATAAAAAAAAACATTTCCACTGCATTTGTGAAGAAAGCTTCAGGGTGCCCAAGAAAGTCCAGAAAGCGCCAGGACCGCCTCCTACAGTTGATTCAGCTGCGGAATCGGGGCACCACCACTACAGAGCTTGCTCAGGAATGGCAGCAGACAGGTGTGAGTACATCTGCATGTACAGTGAGGAGAAGACTTGAAAAATGGCTTGGTGTCAAGAAGGGCAGCAAAGAGGCCACTTCTCTCCAGAAAAAACATCAGGGACAGACCGATATTCTGCAAAAGGTACAGGGATTGGACTGCTGAGGACTGGGGAAAAGTCATTTTCTCTGACGAATCCCCTTTCTGATTATTTGGTGCATCCAGAAAAAACCTTGTCCAGAGAAGAAAAGGTGAGCGCTACCATCAGTCCTGTGTCATGCCAACAGGAAAGCATCCTGAGACCATTCATGTGTGGGGTTGCTTCTCAGCCAAGAGAGTGGGATCCCTCACAATTCTGCCTAAGAACACAGCCATGAATAAAGAATGGTACAAAAACCTCCTCCAAGAGCAACTTCTCCCAACCATCCAAGAACAGTTTGCTGAGGAACAATGCTTTTTCCAGCATGATGGAGCACCTTGCCTTAGCGCAAAAGTGATAACTAAGTGGCTAGAAGAACAAAACATCGAATTTTTGGGTCCATGGCCATGAAACTCCCCAGACCTCAATCCCATTGAGAACTTGTGCTGAATCCTCAAGAGGCAGGCGAACAAAAAAAAAAAACTCATAAATTCTGACAAACTCCAAGTGCAAGAATGGGCTGCCATCAGTCAGGATTTGGCCCAGAAGTCGACTGACAGCATGCCAGGGCGATTTGTAGAGGTCTTGAAAAAGAAGGGTCAACACTGCATATATTGACTCTTTGCATAAACACAATATAATTGTCAATAAAAGTCTTTGACACTTATGAAATACTTGTAATTATACTTCATATACTTCAGTATACCATAGTAACATCTGACAAAAAGATCTAAAAACACTGAAGCAGCAGACTTTGTGAAAATTAATATTTGTGTCATTCTCAAAACTTTTTGGCCATGGCGTTATTCCTAAACAGGGACATGATATTATCAATAATAATGTGTCCTGAATCCCCACTTGTATTCAAAATTGTACCACACCAATAATAGCCTTATTCCTTGGTTGATGAGAACGAACTTGTAAAAAAATAGCCCCGATGTAGGCCTCTCCAAGATCGGTGGAAGGTTCTGTTACATGTAGATGCACGGTGCTGAAAAACTCACAGCGAAGGCTAGTAAGTTACAAATGCCTGGATGTACCATAGAATAAGTCCACCATAAATGCAGAGGTGTAACTAGAACCTTCAGGGCCCCGATGCAAGAAGCCATGAAGGCCCCCCCTTCCATCCGAGTCCTGGGCTTCCAGTTCTGGGATGGCTTCCATAGACATCCTCCCAGAACCCTACAAACAAATGGCCACTGCCCACACCTATAACTGGCCTTCGCAGCAAGGAGCACATGGAAGGGCGACGCATGTCAAACAAAACCAAAGACAACTTCAAGCTCAACTCACGCACCCCAGTATTATCTGCAGTCCTAACTCTATACATTTTTGAGGGCCTCCATAGTAGAACAACATGCATAATAATGGAAAGATAAAGGGCAGGTAAGCCTGGAGGGAGCTCACCCCTTCTTAAAAGGCACAGGGGCCTCCCACGTGCCTCCTGGGCCCGTATCCAGTGCGCTCTGTGACTGCTGATCACAGATCACGGTAAAGGGCCAATCACAGCTTGCCATTTATCGGCAGTCCTTTCCTGGACGATCCTTTCCCAATCACAAGTGCAACCCTGGTAGTTCTGCCACTGCATACATGTGAATAGCTCTTTCAGACATATAGGTGTAGTCCATCTCATAATGGATTTATTAATGTGTTGATTAAATATTGGTTGTCTAGTCCATGGAAGGACCTTGAGGGGGCCTCCCCGAAGTGCTGGAATGAGGGGGGGTAAAAAGAAGAACCTGACCAGTTTCGCTGGTCACGCCGGCTGCAGCCGAGTTATCTTGTTATTTTAACTTTATGTATGTGTTTTGGCCCTTGGAAAGATCCCTGACAAAGGGAGGGGGGTGTCTGAATTTATTGGAAAGGGCCCCAAAATACAACATTGTGATTTATTCACATGTATGGTGGACTTATGCTATGGTACATCCAGGCATTTGTAATATCGCTTTGGAGATCTGCTTTACATTTTCGTTTATTTGGCTGCCAAGGGAGCAGCGGGGAAAGGAATTTTAGCGCATGGTATTGATGCGTCAGCTCTACTCCTACTGATGAAGTCCCGCCCAGGATGTAACGCCTATAGGGGCGGCGGATCCACGTTCATGACATCATCCCGCAGCCATCTCACCAAGTGAGAGCACTTTTGGTTGTTCCTTTATCTTTCATGGGTGTTCCCGTAAGTATGAGCTTCTGAGCAGAGGAGAGCAGCATACTCTTTGAAGTTTAACCCTTGAAAGGGTAAAGCGCAGTTTACCTACTGTTGGCTCAGTGCTCATGTTCTGGAGGTGAGGGGCCACTCACTATTTTGAAGGAGACTCCTTCCTTGTGGGTTTTTTTTTTCTCTCACAGAATAAATATATTTTTGGGAGACTGTTTTTTTTTTCAGATTGTGTTTTTGTGAAAGAAAGCATTCTTCTCCAGCTGCAATCATTCACAACACACGCTGACAGTTTCCACTCTCTCCCCTGAATAACATTCTGCAATGTCAACTAAAGAGGAGAGGTGAACAGAGAGAGAGAGAGAGATCACAGCAGAATGCACAGGAGGCAGGGCTCAGTGCTGGCTATAACTCCCTTACCCTTTTTTTCTCGGCTTGGTAGGGTGGAGCTACAGCCAGCAATGACAGAAAAGTAAAATTTATTTTATTTAATGTCTACTGCTTGGAGTTTAATAGGGACAACTGCTATGTGAACTGGGACCCCAGGTTTTTTTTTCTTCTGGTGATAGATCTTCTTTATCGAGGATCTTGTTGTACAATACAGCAAAGATGTCACACCATCAAAAGGAAACATTTAGAAAAATGCCTAAAAATTCCTAACCTAAAACAGCAAATTGATGCATGTATCCACTGTTAGTACCTGGTTGGGAGGAGGGAGGTGGTCTCTGTGTCATGCTATCTCACAGTGAATGGCATCTAACACACATGAAGCACTGAAATACATCATTTACACATTTTTAGGACTTACCTTCATGCACAGGTAAGTGTCCAGTGGAGTGTAAGCAATTTCTAAAGCCCCTTGGAAGAACACCGGGCCTGTCCTATCCTCCTCACTCACATCTGACCAACGGACACTGTTTAGACTTAACAAGGATGCAAGATATTAAAAAAGAACTCCACTAAGAAGCAACTTCAAAACAAAACATATCATTTATTTAGAAAGGCTATAACCCACTTCTGTGAAAAGAAAACCCGTTATTTTTATGCTCTCCTATGCCTCTGTCATGAACATAGGAATTTGAACTTTTCTTTTTGTAGTGTATGGTCACCTGAAGCCACACAGAGGGGTGAAGCTTGGAAAGGCCATTAAGTTTTTGGCACACTTCCAGTTTCTCTTGTTGATCCAGGGAACATCCGATTGTCTCTTGGGGGATCAGGAATTATTTTTTTCCCCCTGCTGAAGCAAATTGGATTATTCTTTATAGGGTTTTTTTTTTTTTTTTTTGCCTTCCTTTGGATCAGCTGTTGGAATAGGATAGTATATATGGAAGTTTTCCATTTGTGTTTTTTTTTTTTTTCTCTGTTGGTTGAACTGGTTGGTCTTTGTTCAACCAGATTAACTATGTAACTATGTCATGCGGCCCTAGCATTCCTCCATCTCCAGTGGCTTGTTACTCCTGGCCTGGAGCAAGGCAGAAATTAGAGGACTGGATAGATGTTCTCTATCCATGCTGTTTCCTAAACCCCTGTTTTTAACGCACTGTTAGACAGGCTAATTTGGTTTTCTGCAAGCTGGTGGTAAGTAGGCTTGTGTTTTTTCCTGGGCATTCCCCAGGCTTTGTTGTTATCTGTTTCAGCTTTCCAATGCTGCTTACTGCTATAGCCAGCTATAGATGAGGGTGGTGGCGAGTTTTCTGTATCATTATCACGTTGGTGTTTGTATTGGTCCAGCAACGCACCAACACCTTTGCAGCCATTGTGCAATCTGCTGGGTGCTTGGTGTGCTCCTGTACCTTTAAGAAGGGGTGGGCTCCCCTTCAGTCCACCTGCCCTCATCTATCCATTAGAATGCATGTGCCTCCACTGTGGGGACACTCATATTTTAGTGTTAGGACCGCAGATATCAGGGTGCCGTGACAAGGCTCTGTGGCTTACGCATGCGTTTGCAAATGCGTGCGGACTAAACCCCTGTTTTTAACGCATTGTTAGACAGGCTAATTTGGTTTTCTGCGAGCTGGTGGTAAGAAGGCTTGGGTTTTTTCCTGGGCATTCCCCAGGCTTTGTTGCCATGCTGTTTACTTGCCTGCATCCAGTGCCTCCGTCATTTCTCCAGGCTCCCCCCCCAAAAAAATTAATTCAGCAGCTACAAATGCTGCAGCTGCTGACTTTTAATATAAGGACACTTACCTGTGCAGGGATCCAGCAATATCCTTACCCGAGCTGATTCTTTAATCAGTTTTGAGTGCAGGCTCCGGCATCCCAAGTGGGGGGAAACAGGCAGTGAAGCCTCGCAGCTTCACAGCCGCTTTCCTACTGCACATGTGCGAGAAAGGCTGTGCCTTGTAAATGGTCTATGCACCCCTGGCTGCCCATGTGAATGTAGCCTGCGTAACAGGAAAAGAAACCTTCTCAAGCACAACATGTCAGCACATGATGGCAGCACAGCAAAAAAAACTTGTGCTGAGCAGAATTTTTCCATACACTTTTAAACCTCCACTTGTATTTCACTATATGAGAAACTTTCATTTTTATTAAATGGGGCAAAAAAAGTCTTCTTACCCGCTTACAAAAGTCGAGTTCATATCCAGACTGTAGATCTTAAAATTCCGCAGGGGAACGTCCCTGAGAAACACATCACCGACTAGACCTGAGAAAGAGAAAAAAAAAAAAAAAGAGATGCAGCAATATAGTAGAGGACAACCTGAGGTCCAAACACATGGCTGAAGTTCACAGGAGTCATCCATATCACTCAACATCTTCCCAAACTTTAAAAGTTAAATAGTCCAATATAACTTTAACTAATGATAAATTGGTCATACAAAAACAGCCAATGCATTTCGGGGGTAAACCACTCCCCCTTCATCCGGGCTCAAATAGATTCAGATGAAACAGAAACCACACAATTTTTTTCTTGTGGAATAATGATGTAAGATTTGCTCCTCAGCAACCTGCAAACAGGTTGAAATGCTGGTTAGTAAGACAGATCCTGCCCTGGCCAAGAGGGAAAGAGTTAACCCAATTTCCAGCACTTTTTGCTGAACTCTGCCTCTGTGCTGTTAATAAAAGGGGGGAGGGCTCTGCCAGGACATACACAGTCAGCATAGGAGGAGACAGACAAGACACAGCTTGTAATCTCCACAAGCCTGCATTAGGGTCATAGTGATAGACTGCACTTTGTTGAAGTTATAATGTTCTGAACGGTAACGTTTTTGAAACTTTGCCTGGTCTGAACTTACTACAGAAGTGTATGTAAGTAAACGGCACACATAGTCCACAGCTTGGGTCAGTTGAAACGTATTGGGGTATGAAGACAGCTCTGTAAGAGTTAACACAATGTAGAGTACAAGCAAGTGGTTACCAAGGATAATGAAGGTTTAACAAGCAAGTCTGTCATGACATGTGTGCCCGTGACAGGTAGGATGCCCTTTAGAGGGAGTTGTCAGCACTCTCTGAGCAGTCCATCTCCCATAATAACGAAAGCAGATCAGCACTGCGGAGGGCCCCGGCCTGGTCAGAAGTATGGATTAGGAAGAGTTAACAGCAAGCATGGAGTCCGCACTAGGTGCTCGGCGGGATTCCATTCCATTACTGGGAGTGAGATAGCAGAGATATGCTGGACAGGTGGCGAGGGCATTGGCTTTACGTGTCCCTCCTAAATGCATTAAGTGACAGTAGTGGTGTAAATTGACATGGGATTCAAGAGAGTTAACAACAGTTCAGTCATCTGTTCAAGTGTACCGGGTGTACGGCCATCTTTGAGTCTTATATTCGCCTTATGGTTGAGCTAACCCTGAAAGTGACCTCCACCCTGTCCCAGGGCATTGGTGAGCACGGCACAGGTATCAGTACTCCATGTGTAGGGCAGTGATCCTATTCAATGTGCCTAGCATAGCCTAAAAGAACCCACCCCGGGGTAGGCCTCCTATGTGACCTAAACTTGGTGCCCAATGAGGGGAACATGGAGAAAGTACCACCCACACACTACCCCTACCCTACAAACAATACACTATTACTCCATAAGGAGGGTTTAGTTTCAGACATAATACAGATCTGAGTGGTGGTTACCGTTTCTTCTGAATCCATTCAAGTTTTGGTGGGTGACGGTTCACATTTTATCTTATATTGAGCTCTGATCAAGGAGGAGTTGTTTGCCCCAAAATGCGTTGGCTGTTTTTATATGACCAATTCATCAACAGTTAAAATATTTTGGACCATTTAATCCCTTTTGTCTAGTTCTATGATTTGAGCTACTGTTAGGCACCCAATGAGGTACATTGTACAAAAAAGTTTTAATATCCCACCGCCTCTATGATTGACAACAACTAGATTTATAATTGATGCCACTAATCATACAAGCGTAATACAAGTGGCAACATTTAATTTATGCAAACTGCAATAATTGTTGGAAAGCTTCACTTGTGGCATACTTGAATTGCTCATATAGTTTTGGCCTTAGGATGCCAGAAAAAAAGACCTATTAAAGGGTTAACATGCAAAAGTGCATTTAAAGGGAATCTATCACAGGTTTAGTATAACACCCCAACCATGGAATTCATAGGCAGCCCAGGAATTAGAGAAAGGCAGTTTCCATGTGATACTTCCCACTCAGGTGTTCTCCTCTGTTACAGATACTCTAAAGTGCACCTGCAGTTTTTGGTTGGACCTGAAGCTGCACAGAAGGATGGTAGTGAAAAGGTATGCTCCCTTTCCATTATAACATGTCTGGATAATTGAACAAACAGAAAGAAATTCACTTCACTCTGATTGCTTCAATTAATCAGGATTCATGTGATGCTAACAATCACAATGACGTCCCCACCACTGGGACTTTACCTTTAACATGTTTCACCCAAAAGGGCTTACTCATGATCTCTATGAGTAAGCCCTTTTAAGTGAAACATAGTAGAGGAGAGGTCCCAAAGGTAGGGACTTTATGGTGATTGTTTGCTTCAATAAACTGGGATCTAAAGTGTGTGTTGCTATTTGAGTGCTGGCTTATTCATTTGACGATTTGTTTCTTAAACAGTTTCAAGTGTGTTAGCGGGTTTTCTGCTGAAGAAGCCCTCCTTGGGCAAAACATGTTAGGATCAATAATTTATGAAAATGAGGATACTGAAACAATGCAACACAAAATTAAGTTTTATTGGATTGTTCTTAACATTTATATTTAATAAAACTGCTAAATGTTCTCAGCTAGTGTGAAAGTTTTGTCTTTGTAAGCACCTCTAAAGCCTCAGAGTTGTATACTTTTTTTGCTAGTCTTATGATAATTGGCATATGGTAATTCAATTAATTTGTCAACTACCCATACACTCAACCTTATTTCTGCAGAGAGTTTCTGTTTGTTCATGTGCTAAAGATTCCACCAGCACAGAGACCAGAGCGAGAGCAACAAGGCTTGGAGTGGCGGAGATTTTTTCCATGTCTGGATAATTGTTATTCCCCACCACCTATTCATTTTATTTCCACCTACTTTGAAATAACCATGCAACAATGATACATACCAAGATCTGTTAATAATACAATAATATGTGGATACCTTTACGCTGATCATTTATTCTGGTCCCATAGTTAACTCGTCCACAGTTTTCTACTAATATTCGAAGCTTTCTATAACCCTTTGAATAGAAATTAAACCAACATTGGTGTGTCTTATCACAGTGAGAATTATAGCACGGTTTACTTGAGAATATCAAAGATTAGAGTTCATCACTGAAGAGTTTCCAGTACCATATAGCAGAAGGCCAATGCCATGGAACTCCCCAGTTTTTAACAAAGAAAGTAGCTTATACTGTATAAAGTAAACGTAAGGCCGGTCATTGCAAAGAAAAAAAAGTAATCTTACAGTGGCTTGCTAAGTCTTTGGGTTGAGGAAAAAGCTGTAATACTTACCTTATTCTTTGCTTCAAAACCTAAGTTGTAAGTTGGACAGGTCCTCACTGTCCCTGTGTATAATGCAAGACTATTGGTCTATTGGTTCTGCATTAATGACTCTGATGACATCAGAGTGTGACCGCTGGCCAGAGAGAAGAGGCTTTGGGGGACTGGTCGTACAACATGAGAGAAGCCTGCCAAAGCAAGACATAAAGGTGAGCATTACAGCTTATGCCTCTACCCCTAGACTTAACAAGCATTTTTTCCCTTGAAGTGGAGGGAAGGGGGGCACTGGAAGGATTTGCCTGGAATGGGGCATTAACAAAACATATGTTTGACCTTCCATGATAGTTATAAGTTCTACCATAAACACTTTCATTCTATGAACCCATGACATTCTAGCTTGTTAGATAACTCACTTATTTTCTTGAATTAAGCTTTAAGACTTCCACACCACTTATGCGGCGTACACACGGTCGGAATTTCCGAAGGAAACAGTCCGATGGGAGCTTTTCATCGGATTTTCCGACCGCGTGTATGCCCATCGGTCTTTTTCTGTCGGAATTTCCGACGGACTTTGAATTGAGAACCTGTTCTCAATTTTTCCGACGGAAAACCTTTCTATCAGATTTTCCGATCGTGTGTATGCAATTCCGACACGCAAAATTCCGACGCATGCTCGGAAACAATTCGACGCATGCTCGGAAGCATTAAACTTCCCTTTTATAGTGCTGTCGAACGTGTTTTATGCCGCTGTGTTATTGAAGTCGGAATTTGGTGTGATCGTGTGTAGGCAACACAGCTTGAGCGGAATTCCGTCGGAATTCCGTCGGAAAAACCGTCAGTTTTTTCCAACGAGAATTCCGATCGTGTGTACGCGGCATTAGGCTCTGTAGCCTGCTGTATTAGGTAAACCCTATTCTTGTACAGAAAGGAGCCAATTCCCTAACAAGGCCCCTATTGAACTCCGTAGCCTCCCTAGTAGCCTCCCAATTGCTGTCTGTGCTGGCCAAGCTCCTCCGCTCCCTACATAACTTTTTAGGCTACCGAGCAGCCTATCTCAACCTTTTTACCGCAGAGAAATCCTTGAAATAATTTTCAGATCTCAGAGAACCCTTGCAAAAACAAATTCATGGAAAAAATTTCACCCTTACAGTGTTGGTCAGAATGTCACCCTTACAGACAGCTAAAAAAATTATTGGGTTACTACAGCGGGCTCTGCCAAGTTGACCCCAGAACTATGCAGGCTCCATCAGATGGGAGGTCTGTCTGCCACAGCTCAAGGAACCCCTAGTAATATCTGGAGGAACCCTATTATTTGACAATGTCTATTATAGAGTGTCAGCTCTGTGTCTGCTGGGGCTTCTCATGTCTCATCTCAAGGCTTTTGATTATCTACAAAAGTGAGGCATTTACAGGTAAATAACTTGTATAAACATGTTCAATACACAAAGAAATCTCATTGGAACATGAGAAGATTGTTGTTGAAATGAATGTTCTGGCCACAGGGTCTCTTTATGGAAAGCCTTTATTGGATAACTTAAATGGTAAAACCATTATTATTATAATTTTTTTTAGTTATGGATAGAGTGGGAAAGGATTACATTTCCTATAGGGTTCTTATTGCTATCAGGGGCTGCATTGGAGACATTTACGCTTACTTCCTGTCCTGCTGGCAATCACCAGACAGAAAAAGAGGAGAAATCTGCAACAGGGACATATATGGAAATAAAATCTTTCCATACTCTACTAAAGAAAGTGAGGGTACATCTTGAAGGAGCTCCAGATAACGGGAAAAAAAACCTTTCAGGGCTTCCATTACTTTCACACTCCGTCCAAAACCAAAAAAAGAAAAAAAAATGTCTAGATGTACACTTTAAAGGTAGCTCATAGATGATTCTTTTTTTTTTTTTTTTAGTTTAACCAGCGAAAAAATTACTCAATTCCTTCATTCACACATTCAAAGTGGATGGGGGAATTCTCCTTCTGCGCCTTTGTATTCTGACAGTGGGGAGACTTCCCTGCCATCAGAATACACTGAACAGCATTACAATCTATAGCTGGCGGCGATGATCAAGCGGAAATTTATCAACAGGGCGGTTGTACAGAAGTTGATCAGTAGATCAACTTCTGTACAACCACCCTACCCATACGTGAATGGAAATTCGGCTGGTCCCTGCTGAACCGACTAAAATTCAATCCATCTATTGCCAGCTTTAATGCAGGGTTTTAGGATCTATTAGGTTCCTTCATCAGGCATTACTGTAAATGTATTGTATAACGCTTGAGAAAGAAAGCTTATATGTCCTGACTTTTAATAACTTACGTTAGACAATAGAGGGTATCACTTATAGTCCAAACTTAATGCATAGCTAAGACTCTAAACTGCTCTAAAAGACAAAGGAATTTGATTGTTTATTAGTGACCATGCAGCTCATTCTTCCTGTACCTTAGGCCCCTTTCACACGATCGGACCGTTCAGATCCGCCTGTCAGTTTTGACGGCGGATCTGAACGGGCGCTCCATGTTAGTCTATGGAGCGTCGGATGTCAGCGGAGACATGTCCGCTGACATCCGACCCGGTCCGATCCGCCAAAAGCAGACGTATGGCTCTACATCCAGATCCGTCGCTGGCGGATCGGATCGGGTGAGATCTGATGAAAATGGACACAGCTGTCCGTTTTCATCCGATCTCTAGATTGTGACCAGCGGCGCTCGATAGCCCCTCCCCGCTCAGTGAGCAGAGAGGGACTTGTCATCCGCCGGTTCAGCGGAGATCAACGGAGAGATCTCCCGCTGAGCCGGCGGACAGAGGCGGACTCCGTGGAAGCGGAGTCCGCCTCGTGTGAAAGGGGCCTTAGTCCACCTAAAAATCACATGATGTAGATGTGGACATATGACATGTTGGCTACTTACTGGAACCTCTGCAATGTCCAGCTCCTGGTTCTTATAGTCTATGAATCCCACTGACTGAGTGCTCACGAAGACCTGAAACAGAAATGGGTTCACACTATAAAAGTCTACTCAAATCATGTATCTGATAACAAAGGTGTACAGGAACTAGGATGGCACCTGTGCTCGGTCCCTGACATTTCCTTTGGTCTGGAACTTTCCTCCTCCGTATATCACTGTCTCATATAAAGTGTAGCCATAGGACTGGCCGTTTCCATCGTTCACCGGCAAGTTCTCCATGTTTACTGGAACCTCCGACTTGAATGGCTGCAGACGAAGAGCCAGGAATCAAAGCAAAACAGAATATCAGTGGTTAGTCCAGGGCACAAGTATCCTTCCAAAAGAATTAACATCCAGCTATCCAAAGGTGGTTCAATCCCAGAAAAACTTGGGGCTTTAAGTTTGGTCAGAGGGTATCATCACATAGACATCTATAACGGCCAGCAGGGTCAGCTTTGTTGAGCGAAATTCATCTTTCTTTATTGTGATTGCATTAAATTGGTGAATACAACACCAATACAGATGGGGGTAACCCCTTTGTATATTTGTTAATGATGGTTGTTTCTCTTTTAAAAAACAGCAAATGTTTTTTTACATGCATTTGCTATTAAATTATACTATTGATTATTTATTTCATAGAGAATACAGCTTAATATAGGTCACTGTCTTTATATTTACTAGTCTGATCCACAAAAATGTACATAATACTTTATTGATACCACTTCTAAAACAAATCAAATTCATAGGACCTTGTTAGGGTTTCAAAGTTTATGTCTCCCACCTGAGGTCCCCCGTCACACTCTATCAGCGATTTACAAACTTATATTGGCTCACACCCACAGTACGCCTCCCACTTTCACTAAACTTTGGTCCAGGGAGCTGGGATATGAGGTTTCCGCATGAGATTGTGCAAGGCATTCCTTTTTACCCACAAATCTTCTATTTCAGATTATACTCAAGAGAAAAATTACAAATTAATATCTAGGTGGTATAGAGTCCCGGTCACTATTAACCGGATCTTTCCATCAACTGCGGACACATGTTGGCGATGTCAGACAGAGAGAGGAACGTACCTCCATATATGGTGGGATTGCGACACTATCCGCCCCTTATGGACGCAGATCTTTCAGATATACACAGAGGTCTACGATAAACCTCTCACCCCCTCCTCCTCTATAGCTTTACTGTCTATTCTCCTGGGTACGATTAAATGCCAAAAGTCCAGCTTATTAAAATTCTTCCCGTCTGCAGCTAGATAATTAATTTCCAAGGTTTGGAAGAATATCGCTGCCCCACCCCCATCTTCCTGGGTGAACAAAATCAATAATATCATGCTGATAGAGGAGATGCGCGCTAAGGAGATCGATAAGTGGGAGAACTTTTAAAATACTTGGTCTATATGGATGCATTACTCCTCTTCGAACAAACTGAGGAATAGAGTCACTCAATAGATTTACTTCTCGCCCTTTTGTACTCTCATTGTTTTTTTTCCCTTAAAGTGAACTGGTTTCCTATTATCTTTTCTTTCTTAATTTTCTATGATTTTCCCTTCTCCTTTTTGTTTTGTATATTTTCTGCCTTTTTCCTTTTTCGACTGCTGATTTATACTATGAATCATATGATACACACAATGATTAATGGTCATTAAACTATGGCACACATCTATATTTGTTTTAAGGGAAATATCTTACTCCATCTTTTTATAAGCCTATTTGTATATTTGACACAGAGATTTCCTACACGTTTATGCACCATTGCACTCATTATTATGAGTGACTGTCATTTTCCAATTCTTGTTAAAATTAATAAAATATATATTCAACCTTAAAACTATGTAGTGTAGACTATAAAACTGCTGACCCCAGACCTACAGAGTATAAAGCAAGCAGGTAAAAAGCAAGCAGGTAAGAAAATATCCACCCTCACCTCTCCTGTTAGAAGCAGGACGTCCCACAGTGACAGGCTGCGTTTCAGCTTTACAGTATAAGCTCCTTTTGGCAGCAGGGAGGGTGCAGGTAGAAGCGGCTCCACTGTAACAATAAACACATATGACATAGTAACTATATGGATATGTATGGATTATCTATAGGACTTATCTGTATTGGGTTGACCACAGATACAGGATGGCTGTAACAGTGGTGGATGAGTGCCCTAGACAATAGTCTTAAAGTTTTTGATTGTCAAAACATCTTTATTGGTAAATGTGTGTATAAATTTGTTCAAGTTTGGATTGCAACTGAGAATTGAACTATCATAGCTTAACATCACTCAAAATATCCAATCTCACACTATATCCCACACTAAACAGCAATCTTGAGTTTTTAGCCCTGAAGAAGGGGTATAACCACGAAACGAGATGGCTGTATACATGGCTACCAATCGGCTGACAGGTCGCCCCTTTGTGAACCAGCACTTAAGATGGATAGATTAGGAAACAGTCGGACAGATTGGGGTAGGGAGTTCCAAAGGAAAAGAAGTCTTAGGAGTTTAGAATGGGAGGAGGTGACAAGGGAGCTAGAGAGCAGGAGGTCTTGGGAGGACCGAAGTGAGCGGCTTGGTTGGTATTTTGAGACTAGGTTAGTGATGTAGCTGGGGGAAGAGTTGTGGATGGCTTTGTAAATGATTGTTAGTAGTGGATAGTTAAAGTGGAAGCCAGTTTGACAGAGAGGGGTGGAGGACACTGAACATTTAGTAAGGTGAATGAGTCTTGCAGCAGCATTCATTATGAACTGCAGGGGGGATAGCGTATATAAGTATGTAAGGAAGTTGTAGTAGTCGAGGTGCGAGATAACCAGGGAGTGAAGCTGCTTCCTATAGGGGCACTCATGTAGGCTTGTTCCCAAGCTGAGCTGTCTGCATCTATTCAGACACACAGTCCAGCTCGGTCCTGTCTATGGGCGCTCTATGCTCATAGGTTTTGACTGACAGCAGCAGAATCAATGGCTCCCACTGCCAAGCCTGTAATAACCAGGAGAGGAGCTGCTGCAGATGTGCACAGCACTGGACCGAGATCGGGTTCAGGTAAGTATTTGGGGGGGGGGGGGGGCTGCAGGGGGATCTGCATGTAAAAGTTTTTTTTACCCTAAAGTGGGAGTAAATGCCCATCTCTGACTTTTACCCCTATAGGTAGGCCTGTAATAAGGCTTACCTATAGGTACTGTAAATATCTCATAAACATGCACTGTTTAGGAGATATTTACTATACATGCAGCTGGTGATGTCACTGACACATGCGCTCTAAAGGAACGGAGACCCAGGCCATTCTTTTAGAGTCCTGTGCCATAAGCAGTGGCTCCCTAGCGCATGCGTGGGAGTGACATCATCGCGGCTCCGGCCACTCACACAGCGGGGGTCTGCAAACCCAGAAGGAAGACCAGGTGAAGATGCGCTCTGAGTGGTGACAGCGCAGCGCTGGAGGGCTTCATTTACAGGTAAGCTTCACATAAAGTGCTAGTATACGATGCATACTAGCACATTATGGCTTTACCTTCCAGGTTGCAAAAAAAAAAAAACACACACACACACACACACACACACACACACACACACACAGTGGTTTACTACCACTTTAATGTAGAGAATGCATTAAAGCGGGATTCCACCCTAAAGTGGAACTCCCGCTTTTCGGAACCCTCCCCCCCCTCCGGTGTCACATTTGGCACCTTTCAGGGGGAGGGGGGGTGCAGATACCTGTCTAAGACAGGTATCTGCACCCACTTCCGGGCATAAACTCCCACGGGAGTTTACGCAGCTTCCTGTCCTAGCGCGCTGTCTGCCGGGACACACACGTGTCCCGGCAGACATCGCTGAAGATTCTCATTGCGCCGCGCGACTCGCGCATGCTCAGTAGGGAATGGGGAAGTGAAGCCACTTCCTGATTCCCTCACCGAGAATGGCGCCGGCTACAGCAGAGAGCCGAGCGATCGATCGGCCTCTGCTGCCGACACCGCTGGACCCTGGAACAGGTAAGTGTCCATTTTAGACAGTCAGCAGCTGCAGTATTTGTAGCTGCTGGCTTTTAAAAAAAAAAAAATTCTGTACAGTCCCGCTTTAAGGTAAAAAAACTTTTACCTTTACAATGACTTTAAGGGTCGTTTTTGCTACAGCATTATACAGTATGTACATCACACAATTTCTTCTCTGATCCCAGTTCACACAGAAATTGGCTCACATGTCATAAAAGATAGAACATATATAAGTGCCAAAATTACCATGATGTTTGCTGAATAGTTCTCGCAGTTTGAAATATTTGGATGTGTAATCCCCGGCCTCAGTCAGCGGAGCATCATAATCTAAAAAGGTACAAAAATCTCAATTACAAACATCACACATTAGAGGATAATACAAAACTACCCCTCTAGATTGTATAGTGTGGATTGTTAACTACAAAAAAGCTATTAGGATACAGCATACATTAGGACATTGGGGGATATTTATTATAGCAAATGTATAAAATATAGTATTTTTTTCAAAATTGTCACTCTATTTTTGTTTATAGTGCAAAAAAAAAACCCGCAGAGGTAACCAAATACCACCAAAAGAAAGCTCTATTTGTGGGGAAAAAAGGACATCAATTTTGTTTGGTTACATGACCGCGCAACTGTCAGTTAAATGGACACAGTGTCGTATCGCAAAAAATGCCCTGGTCATTAAGGGGGGAAATCCTCCTGTCTGTAAGTGCTTAATATTACATTATGGAGGTTTCATTTGCTTTAATATTACATTGTGGAGCATCCACTGGGGAATTTGGATGCCACCATTTGCCTTTTAATGGCTGCAAGAGTTGGACAGAATTGGGAATTCTGGTGGGGAGATCTTGCGATGTGACACAGAATTATCAAAGCTGGGAATTGATGGATTTAACCCAATCCTCTACTACTCCCAATGTCTGAATTCATCAACAGGAGCTATAACATTCTATAAAAAAGAGCTTGAGCTTACCATAACTGGTGACATCTGAACGATACTCATGAAAGTGAAGAGCTCCGGCCATGAATCCAAAGTTAGTGCCACCATGAAACATATACAGGTTAATGGAGGCTCCTTTTGTTAGTACATCAGATACGGTTGAAACCATCTCTGAGGAAAATAAAGAATCTGCATTAATTTACTGGAGCAGAAGACCAAACCCATCCCAAGCAAGCAAGAAAAACTACTCACGGTCAACATCAAAAACATTGTGGTCTCCTCCCCAGTGGTCAAACCACCCCGTCCAGTACTCCATCACCAACACTGGCTTGTTACCCTAAAATGAAAAAGAGACCTGTCACTACTCTCCCTTTAGATATAGTATGAATGAATGCACAACTTATAGCAGCAGTATGTCGGGAATATTTCGATCCTGTGGGAGACAGAGACCTGACCATTGATGAGAAAGTGAGGGCCTAGCTGCATGTGTTCTGGTTTGTGCACCATCAGTATTAGACAGAAGGAGCAGATTCCTCCAGCAGCACAGAGTATTTCAGGAGAGGAGAGTTAGATAGAAGGAGCAGAGTCCTCCAGCAGCGCAGAGTATTTCAGGAGAGGGTAGTTAGATAGAAGGAGCAGAGTCCTCAAGCAGCAAAGAGTAATTCAGGAGAACAGAGTCAGATAAACAAAGGAGCAGAGTCCTCCAGCAGTGCAGAGTATTTCAGAAGAAGAAAGTTAGATAGAAGCAGCAGAGTCCTTCAGCAGCAAAGAGTATTTCAGGAGAACAGAGTTAGATGCTGAAAGTAGCAGAGTCCTCCAGTACTGCAGAGTAGTTCAGGAGAAAAGAGTTAGGTAGAGGAAGTAACCGAGTCCTCCGGCATAGGTCATACCACCCAAAAGTTATTTTTACTTAAAGATGCATCCTGATAGGCTCAGTCAGTCCCCGGCTTCTTACAGTATATGTCTTGAATATTTAAACAGTGAAATCTCTCCTAATTCCTGACTCTGCTCATGTCAACCTGGGGGTTTTGAGTGTTCTGCCCAACTTTGTTCCAGCTCCACCAGTTGCATTCTCCATACAACAATATGAGCACAGCAGGTGTTCAGACATGGGGAATAAAGCCGGCCATAGACAGAGTTCCAATCTTGGCTGGTTTAGCAGGTATCGCTAAGATTCAAATTATCTATGGGCAAGCTGACTGTAGCCAATTTGTTTGTTGTACGACTTGGGTACAACCAGCATGTCATATTTTTAAATGCGATTATTGCCAGAGGCTATAGCCGCTAGCAATAATCACTGTGTTCTCCCGGCAGGGATGGCTTCCGCGTACCCCCCCACCGCTGGGAGAACACAGCAAGCAAGTTTGCAGGAAAGAATGTCCTGATCTTACCAATGAATCCCCAAGGGACATAAAAAGCTATCAGGTTATGTAACTCTCCAACACCCACCAAACACTGACATATCAGCTTGGGAAGGGCAGACTCTTTAAACTGGTTGTATAAATTATGAAGTCTTTTAATTTTAAGGCCGGGTTCACATATGTTCCTGTACACCAGTTCAGGCGCAATTCAGGTCCAAATCTTAGCCTGAAATCCCACCTGAACTGGACCCAAAAATGCACCGCATCCTTTTTCAATACGGACCGCGGCCGCCCCGGACATGTGTGAACTGGCTCCATTGAAAGCCGGTCACACTTGCCCATCATGCAAATTGGATGCAGGGAAACCGGCATCTAATTTGCATGTGTGTGAACCCGGCCTAAGTTTGTTTCACACTGCAAATTATCAGATACAACATGAAGACTGATCGGTTTACCTGAATGGATTCCAGATATGAGAAGAGGATGGGTTCAGTCTTCTGGAAATTGATGGTCGCCAAAACTAGAGAGAAAAGTAGCGTTATTAAGTAACTACAAACTACTATGCCACATGCCGCCTTTTCCTGCTTCAGAACATAATGCCGCTGTATTATTGCCACAAGATATACAAGAAACTCTCCATACATTGGTGGAATGGTCATCCAATCGAGTTTATACACAACTGGCTTTAAGGATTCATTCACACTTCAGCGTTTTGAAATCTGCCCGCTAATTGAAAGCACTGATGTGTAAATGACAAATCGCGGGACTCGCATTTGAGATGCTGTGTCCGGGGGACATCACAATGTCAACACAGCTGTTATGAATGAGTTTCATTCATAACAGCTGTGTTTCCTGCAGAATGATCTGTGATTGGCCCACAGCTATCACATGGGCCAATGACAGCACCCTGTACAATGTGATTAGCTGTAGTCAATCACAGATCACTAGCATTCCCAGCTGTCATGAATGTAATCAATTCATGACAGTTGAAAACATTGCTGTTCCAATGATCATCATTGTAACAGCAAAGTGGGAAAATCCCTGATTACCCCCTCAGAGTAGTAAAATGTTTGTATGGTGGCACTGAACTACTTTGATGAGAGTATGAAAAAAAAAAAAAAAACACCTGTAAAAAAAAAAAAAAAAAAAAAAAAAAAATTCTAAAATGTATTAAATTATTATTTATTTTTTTAACTTACTGTCCCAATCAGTATCCCTAATCACCGGGGGCATACAGGAAGCAAGCTAATCTGTCTGTGAGGTGTGAGATTACACACGGACCACGCTCACACTGTCACAGAGTGGAACCAGCCAGTAATAACTTATTGTGTGTGAACCCCAGTGATGTAAGTAACCGAGTTAAAATAAACAGAGTTACTTAACGCAGTTACTTTAGAGGGTAACGAGTAATCTAAATGATTACTTTTCCCCTCATGGTAACTCAGTTCCCATTACTTGGGCGGCGTTACCCCAATTACATCTACCGCCACTAGATGGCAGTAGTGTAATTCCGGTGTCCTCCCGAAAAAGTTCCCCCGCCGGATAAGGACCCCCTGTACTGCGCAGGCGCATCGCTAGCGCAGTACGAATGACTACGGAGCTTACAAAAATTGCCGAACCTAAACAGCTCTGAGTGAACTCTACACCGCACAGTTAACATGTAATTGTGTGAGGCGATGCCGCGCGCTCCCGATGCTCGTGCTACTCTGCAAGGGGCCTCTATCATGTAACTAAGGGGCGGGTCTAGTATTACTGTAACCAAGGGGCGCATTTTTTATTATTGTTATATATCGAGCTCTGCCCATTAATTTAACATTCGCCCTCTTCTGTAGCCATCCGCCCCTTACACGATATAATAATAATAGACCCGCCACTTGCTTACACGCTATAATAAATCTGCCGCTTGGTTAGAATAATAATAGAGCAGCCCCTTGGTTACACGATAGGTAACAATAACAATAAATGCGCCCCATGCTTACAGTAATACTAGACCCGCCCCTTAGTTACACCTATAGAATATTTAAAAAAAAGTCAGTTACTTTGCTGAGTAACAAATTACTTTTCCAATGTAGTAACTGAGTTACTAACGCAATTACTTTTTGGGAGAAGTAATTTGTAACTTAACGAATTACTTTTTTAACTGGTGAACCCAGGTGCAGGGCGAAATGCACAATAAAATGTAAGCACATTAATGTATGTCACATATTGAAGCTAATAAAAGGTTTTACACTATTGGAGTTGTTTCTCCTCTAAAAAAAAATTGGCAATGAAGAACATGGATTGAGAGAGTAAAGCAGAAGCCCTGGATGTTTAACCCCTTGGGGAAAAGCGCATTGAGACCTTGCTCTTAAATGAGAGGTCATGGCCATCTGTTGAGTTCTCCAAAGTGGTGGTGTTTCACGGTGGTGGATTTGAAGCACTGAAGGAACCTTATGCACATAGTTTACTGAGCACTTTATACAGTGAAAATTTTATAAACTGACATTTTCAATAATTTTATGGATGCACTTAATTGGGGATTGATATATATGCACTGTAGCACTTTATATGTAAAAAGAGAGTGATTTGTTTTGGTTGAGATGTGTAGCATATATATATATATATATATATATATATATATATATATATATATATATATATATATATATATATATATATATATATATATATATATATATATATATATATATATATATATATATATATATATATATATATATATGCAAAGGGGAGTGATTTATACAACCTGTGAGCAACACAGACATGTGGCATAGGTATTTGTAGTTGAACACAGAAGCACCATATCACTAGTTAAAGGGGAATTAGGCATTTAGCACTGTGTATTTTAACACTTTGTGTGTTTTTGTACAGCAGCTGTAGTTGGAGTACAGGTAGCATGGGTATTATTGGTTGACCTACAGTGCCTTGAAAAAGTATTCATACCCCTTGAAATTGTCCACATTATGTTACAACCAAAAACGTAAATGTATTTTATTGGGATTTTATGTGATAGACCAACACAAAGTGGCACATAATTGTCAAGTGGAAGGAAAATGATAAATGGTTTTCAATTTTTTTTTACAAATAAATATGTGAAAAGTGTGGCGTGCATTTGTATTCAGCCCCCTTTACTCTGATAACCCTAACTAAAATCTAGCGCAACCAATTGCCTTCAGAAGTCACCTAATTAGTAAAAGGGGTCCACATGGCCGTCCACCTAAACTGACAGGCCGGGCAAGGAGAGCATTATTCAGAGAGGCAGCCAAGAGGCCCATGGGAACTCTGGAGGAGCTGCAGAGATCCACAGCTCAGGTGGGAGAATCTGTCCACAGGACAACTATTAGTCGTACACTCCACAAATCTGTGCTTTATGGAAGAGTGGTGAGAAGAAAGCCATTGTTGAAAGAAAGCCATAAGAAGTCCTGTTTGCAGTTTGCAAGAAGCCATGTGGGGGACACAGCAAACATGTGGAAGAAGAAGATGCTCTGGTCAGATGAGACCAAAATGTAACTTTTTGGCCTAAAACGCTATGTGTGGCAGAAAACAAACACTGTACATAACCCCTGAACATACCATCCCCAGTGTGAAACATGGTGGTGGCAGCATCATGTTGTGGGGATGCTTTTCTTCAGAAAAAACAGGGAAGCTGGTCAGAGTTGATGGTAAGATTGATGGAGCCAAACACAGGGCAATCTTAGAAGAAAACCTGTAAGCCCCAGTACACAAAAATGTCCGATCGGACCATGTTGTCGGAAAATCCGTGTGGGCTCCATCTGACTTTTTCCGGAGATCCTGCGCTCAAATTTTCCGACAACATCGGACTTTTTCCGATCGTGTGTAGAGAATTTCGACGGACAAAGTGCCATGCATGCTCAGATCAAATTATGAAACCAAAGCTATTGGCTACTAGCCTCTACGTAGTTCCATCGTATGCAACGAACGTCACCACGTTCAGAATGATCGAATTTTCAAACAACTTTGTCCGACCGTGTGTATGCAACACCAGTGTCGGAAAAAATCTGACGGATTTTGTGGTTGGAATTTCCAACCGTGTGTACGGAGGCTTAGAGTCTGCAAAAGATTTCAAGGGGTATGAATACTTTTTCAAGGCACTGTATGAAGAAAACATTAAAGATATTCTTTGCTCTCAAAAAAAGGGAATTGGGAATCCTAATACCTTCCAATAACTTACTAGATTTTTGAAATCCTGAAATAGATCAGCTCTTTATTGACAGACAGTCAGACACACGTGCCTAGCCTTATAGCTGTAATTGTGTTTCTGAATATGGAAAAGGTAATATGAACTGAAAGACTATCAGGCTGATCAGAATGGAGAGTACTTGAGTAGGGATCACCAGTCTAGTTATGTTGAACAGATCAGAAGGAACTTTAAAGCCCTTCTGACTCCCCCCCCCCCCCCCCCCCATACCATAATCTGACAGTTGGGCTGTCCTGTTACCATCAAGCCATGCAACACTGGCATCTTGTGGCCAAGAATGAGTATTACATTTTTGAAATTTTATGCACTTTAGTTTCTTCACGGTATGAGAACTTTTAGATTTCTG
Source organism: Lithobates sylvaticus (assembly GCA_028564925.1). Lineage (NCBI taxonomy): Eukaryota > Metazoa > Chordata > Amphibia > Anura > Ranidae > Lithobates > Lithobates sylvaticus. The sequence goes on from CM053035.1 coordinate 169,562,928, forward strand.
TAAAATGAGCCAGTCACTTTCAGTAATATCATTTGCTCTCTGCAAGTCTGTCAGAGAGCAACACAACACTGACATTTGATATGCTGAAGAGGGCGCCTTACCTCCTTCCATACTGCCTGAGCTGATTCCATCTTTGTTGTCAGATGTCATTAACAATTCCACAATTCCTCGCCGTACGAGAGCCTGATGCAACAAGATAGTGATCGGTTAAACAGGCAAGCTCCGTGTTAACTTCACATATACATTATAATTTACTACCAAACACCTATGCTGTACAATTTTATATCTAGTAATCAGTGACATTGTTGTTTTAGCTGGAGAGCAGCGAAGGCGCCGATATAAAATATATCTTATATATATCTTATATATCTTGAGAATAAAACTCAAGAGTGTAAAGCTGACCATAGACTATGCAATTTTCGGGTTGCAGGAAAGAAATTCGCTCAATTGCCCATTCAACACAGTCAGTGTCAAACCATCTATGCCCGGTTTAAATCATTGCAGCAAATCGGTTCCCTCCATTAACATTAGGGATCGACCGATTATCGGTGAGGTAGATTATCGGTGAGGTCGATTATCGGCGGCCGATATTCACTTTTTTTAAAGTATTGGGCACAAATGTACCCGATATTACTGATATTACTTCAAGGGGTTTTACTGGGGTGATCCATGCAGCTGCAAGCATCACCCCAGTACCGTTCTTTAGAGCGGACGGGCAGCTTTATTGTAATAACAACTGATGTGGCTCAGCATCCGCTCAGCTGTTATTACAAGCAGCGGGAAGGGTTCCCCACCGCTCGCCCGTGCCCTCCCGTCCCACTTGGGAGGCCCGAGGAACCAGCTGGCACCTCCGCCGGCTGGCCAAAGACCCCAACAAATCCGATGCTTCGTTGAGGTCTCTGATCTAGTAATCCGGAAGCAATGTCATGACATCGCTTCACGGATTACTGACAACTTAAAGGCGCCAGTTTTAAAAAATAGAAAGTATTTAAAATCACTGATCTTGACATTTTGAATACTCCGTAAAGAGTACCTGTCACTGTCTATTCCTGTCACAAGGGATAGTTACATCCCATGTGACAGCAATAACAGTCATAAAAAAAGTGTATTTTTTTTTTTTTTTCAAAAATGGAACTTCCGCTTTTCGGAATGCTCCACCCCCCCCCCCCCCGGTGTCACATTTGGCACCTTTCAGGGGGGAGAGGGGAGCAGATACCTGTCTAATCCACTTCCAGGCATAGATAGCCACAGTATCTGCGGCTATCTATGCCATATCCGGCGCCTCCTCCATCCCCCATATCCATCGCCTCCTCCATCCATATCCGGCGCCTCCTCCATCCCCCCAGCTGTCTTCTGGGAGACACACAGGTCCCAGAAGACAGCAGGGACCAGTGGGATTGCGCAGCGTGACTCGTGCATGCGCAGTAGGGAACCAGGCTGCCTATCACTTCCTGATTCCCTTACCGAAGATGGCGGTGCCCCCACCCAAGAGCCGAGGGAGAGATCAGCTTCAGGTGCCGACATCACGGGCACTCTGGACAGGTAAGTGTCCATATTTTAAAAGTCAGAAGCTTTAGTATTTGTAGCTGCTGACTTAAAAAAAAAAAAAAAATTGGCAGAACTCCGCTTTAAAGTAGAAGTAAAGGCAAACGTTTTCTTTAGTTTTGTATAGAGTGGAGAGAGATTAGAACCCCTGTCAGTTTTTTTTATTGCTGTCAGTGCCCCTGTTAGTGTCAGTTCACACCACATGCAGTACATTGCATTTTTTTTCTGCATGGAAAGTAGGTTAAATGGCTTCCAATGGCATAGTTCACATGAGTGCGGTCAGTTCCAGGGCCTTCCAGTTCCATAAAAAAAAAAGTAGAACATGCTGCATTTTTTTTTCCTGCACTGGACTGTACTGGAACGCGGTAAAACGCATTGAAAACACACCGAAATGCACTAGAATGCATCAAAAATGCACCAGACCCCATAAAAAAGAAGGGAAAAAAAAGCATCTGGAATGCATCCAGAAATGCATCAAATACACGCATGCAAAAATGCATCCAGAATGGATCTGGAGTGCGTTTTTGTGGTGTAAACTGGCTCTGAAAGTAACATTTTGTCCACAGAAAACTAAAAGACACTAGTTTTAGTGACCTGGGGGTCCCCAAGGTATTCCCTTAATTTTTAAAGGATTTCCTCTCACTTCCTGTTTGGCTATGAGACAGGAAGTGAAGGGAAATCTCCGAAATGGGACACAGATGGGGGGAAAAAAATCTGACAGGGGTTATAACCCTCCCTTGCTGGGGCGTGGCCTTGACTATGCACTAGAGCAGACGTGCTTTCTTGGAGCTCCGGCGCTGACACAGAATTATTAACGATAATCAACGAACAGACCCCCAGAACACCCCTCCAAAGATGAAGAGGCGAACGACCAAATCCCTCCCCAAAAAAGGACCCTCCGCCGGCTCGATTAAGCGGTTTATGTCCGTGGAACCACCGGAGTTGGAGGACCTAGACGGCCTAGGCCGCTCTCCGCTTGGCGCGCTCGCTGCTTCAGGCTCCGCCCACCGGAGCAGGCCCGATCGCGGCCAGCTATCTCCTGCATCGTACGCTGGCTCGGACGGAGAGGAAAGCCCCTTCAGACGCTCGGGTGTTGCATCCCTAGTGGAAGACTTACCCACCAAAGCCGACCTGGCGTCCATGCTGGCGAGTATCGAGCGCGTCATTAAAAAGGAAGTTTCCGCGGTGCGCTCGGATCTGTCGCAGGTCCTTATCCGTGTGGAGGAATCGGAACAACGCCTTGACCGACACGCGACCGCCATCAGGGCCCTCCAATCCACCACCCGACAACTAGCGATCGCCCACAGGATGGCCCTGTACAAGCTGGAAGATCAGGAGAACCGGAGCAGGCGCAATAACATCAGGATCCGTGGCCTGCCGGAGGCCACGGGAGATAAGGACCTTCTCCCTTCGGTCCAAGGCATCTTCAACAGCCTCCTAGGCCGCGCGGCCGACACCGCTATAAAAATCGACAGGGCGCACAGAGCCCTCCGACCCCGGGCTGCTACGACAGACATGCCGAGGGATGTCATCTGCAGGATTCATCACTTCCCGGAGAAAGAGCTCATCATGCAGAAGGCCAGGGTCGCGGCCCCGCTAGATTTTGATGGCGCCATGCTCTCGTTCTACCCAGACTTGGCCAAGGAAACCCTAGACAGGCGCAGGGCCCTGCGTCCACTCACCGAATCCCTCCGCTCTGCATCCATCAGATACAGATGGGGCTTCCCTGCGGCCCTGATCGCTCAAGCAGATGGGAAAACGGCAGTCCTACGGTTCCCGGAGGACCTTCAAAAGTTTTGCAAAGATCTGAACATCCCCGCACCGGACCTCCCAGGCTGGCAGGACATCTTGCCGCCGCTTCCCACCAACTCCGACCAGCAGTGGCATAAAAATGAGAGAAGGCGCCACTCTCCTCCACCCAGCTCCTCAACTCCCCCTGATTGAGCCACGACCGGGCCTGGCGGCGGTCACTTTTGTCGCCTTGAAGCCTCGGTCTCTCGCCCGCCTCCTTGCGGACCTCCCTCACCTGATGCCGGAACAGGTAGGCCTTTACAAAAGCCACTCTTCTTCTATCGGGCCATAACCGGCTCCACGCTTCTCAACTGTTGCTCGCACTGCTAAAACCCCCCATGAACCCTACTCGTTACGAGTAGTGCCGGGACACCATGAGCACCGATTATTTGCCTGCACAGCGCGGCCGCGCTGACCGTCCCCACATCATCGGGCCTTATAACATAGTTTGATGCTAGGAATGGGCCCGAGCAACACATGCAGCTAAGTCCTTAAGTTATGTTTAAACCTCACTCTGCAACGTGGAACCCGGGGCTTTGATGAGCTCTCGTGGTGGACACTCAAATGTTTTTCTTGTTTTTTTTTCTTTTTATTATGTCTTTTGCTGCTTGTTACATGCCTCCTTGTTCCCCCCCCCCTATTGGTTTGTCACTGGTCATAGATACGGAGGGGTTCTTTCTCGGGTCTGCCGATCATTGTCGGCGCCGGGGCTCTGGGACATTATGCCTCGTATGCTGCGGATCTGTGTCCCGGAGCCTTGGTCTCCCCGCCCCCCCCGCGGTGGCGTCCGCTCGGCGCAGGGCCTCTGCTCCCCGGCTCCCCCGGGGGCGGCTGCACTGGGCCGGTCGGGCGCCCTGCTAATGCACTGCACCGTTATGCGTGCTAATTCAGCTGTTATGGTTGTATGGTTACACTTTGTCTTTTCTACTCTACTACTTTTCACCCCCTCCTCTCCCCCCTCACCCATCCCCCCCCCCCCCCCCCCCCCCCCCTCTGCCCCTGTCGCCAAGGGTTCTGTTCAGAGACGATTTATATACGTTCTGTGTGTGGGGTATCATATGTGCGCGGTTCCCCAGCTGACCTCCCATGGCTCGAATAAAATTAATATCATTTAACGTCAGGGGGCTCCATGCCCCAGGTAAACGACATGCTCTCTACAGAGAATTGGACCGCCTGAAGGGTGACGTGGTTTTCCTCCAAGAGACCCACCTCACCCACATGTCCTCAGTTAAATTATTCTCGCACCACTACCCCACGTGGTACTATAGCCCATCAGACCTGCACAAAGCCAAAGGAGTGGCCATTGGGCTCCGCAGGGGAACCGCGTTCACTTTGGAATCAATGATGTGCGACCCGGCTGGGCGCTTTCTGTTCCTGAGGGGTACCCTGGGCAGTATGCAATGTACACTTGCCAACCTGTACTCGCCCAATAAGGACCAAGCCAGCTTTATTGCCACTACACTGAGGAAGTTACGTGACTTTTCCGCTGGGTGCATCCTCCTCGCAGGCGATTTCAACGCTCCGCTGGAGCCGACCCTGGATACTTCCAGGGGCGGTTCCGCACTATCTCATAAGAAATTGAGATACATCCGAAAACAGCTCCACGACTCTCAGTTGGTAGACGCCTGGAGGATCATGCACCCAAGGGAACGTGACTTTACACACTACTCCTCAGTCCATCACACGTACTCCAGAATCGATCTACTACTCATTGACCATCAACACCTGCCCCTCTTACGCAACTCGGACGTGGAAACGTCCCCGATCTCTGACCATGCACCAATCTCCCTCACGATTAAGGTACAGTCACTCCCCCTTAGGCCCCTTAACTGGAAACTGAACGATACACTCATTGCTGACGAAATCGACCTGAAAAGTATAGGAGTGGAATTAGCGCACTACTTTAGAGACAACACATCCCCTGACATCTCCCCCGGCATACTGTGGGAGGCCCACAAGGCCCACATTAGGGGTAAACTTATCGAGCTGGGCTCTAGAAAGAAGAGGGAACGCACACACCAACAGACTACACTACTCAGCGAGATACAAAGCCTTGAGAGATTACATAAAGCCAAACAAACACTGGCCCTACTGCACACATTAACTGAAAAGAGGGAGGAACTGAAATCCCTTATACACCTTGACCATAAACAGCGAACTCGGTTGGTGGCTCAACAATTTTATGAATGGGGCGATAGGCCCAGTAAGCTCCTCGCCCGTTCACTCCAGCAACGTAAAACAGAGTCCTTTATATCCAAAATTAAGAACCCCGCGTCGGAATTTGTACACAAGACCCCAAAAATCGCCAAAGAGTTTAGGGATTTTTACCAACATCTGTACCAAGTCCAACACTCTATAGCCGACAGTGCGACTAAAACACAGCTCATTAAAGAATACCTGCTCAGCTCAAACCTACCGGCCCTCCCCCCGGAGACCCTGGCGACTCTGGAGGGCGAGCTCACCCCGACTGAACTCCACCAGGCACTGAAAACTATGCCGAGGGGTAAGGCACCGGGACCGGACGGATTCTCGGTGTCATACTACCGCGCATATGCTGACATTCTGATCCCGCGCCTGACCACTTATGCCAACACGACCATTGACGGGGGCGCCCTTCGCCCAGAGACCACCCATGCCTACATCACAGTCATCCCTAAGAGTGGAAAAGACCCCTCTAGCTGCGGCAGCTACCGCCCCATTTCACTCTTGAACATAGATGCTAAGATTTATGCCAAGGCCATCGCAAACCGCTTGCTCCCCCTGATTCCTAGTTGGGTGTCCCAAGACCAAACGGGCTTCATACCGGGGAGGGAGGCCCGGGACAACTCCTTACGCACCCTCTCCCTTATATCACACGCCCGGGGGGACCCCCAGCCCACCCTGCTGTTATCTACAGATGCCGAAAAGGCCTTTGACAGGGTGGACTGGGAGTTCCTCATGGCAACACTGTCCCACCTGGGCATTAACACCCCCCTCCTTCACCAGATAGAGGCACTCTATAGGGCTCCAACAGCTCAGCTTCGGGTTAACGGGACACTAAGTGACCCATTTGTACTCCATAATGGCACGCGCCAAGGTTGCCCCCTCTCCCCAATCCTTTTCGCGCTTTCCCTTGAACCCTTTCTATCTAAGATTAGACAGAATCACAACATACACGGCATAACAGTTACACAGACCGAACACAAATATGCAGCATATGCGGACGACATCCTCTTTTATATCCGACAACCCCTCATTTCACTTCCCAACCTCATGTCCGAATTCTCTGAATACGGCCGGGTCTCCAATTTCAAAATTAACATGTCCAAGTCCGAGATCCTGAACCTAACCGTCCCTCCCCAACTAGTATCCAGCCTGAAGCAGTCTTTCCCCTTTTCATGGCAACCAAAACACATGAAATACCTAGGAATATATCTCACAGCCAACCCAGCTTCCCTCTTCCGCACAAACTTTATCCCCCTCCTGAACACCCTCCGAGCAGACGTACAGAAGTGGTCTCAGCTCGCGCACTCCTGGCTAGGCCGAATAGGAGTAATCAAAATGAATCTACTGCCCAGGGTACTGTTCATGCTTCAGATGATTCCGTTTAATATCCCGGTTGGGTTCTTCTCTATCTTAAACTCCTTAGTGACCAGGTATGTGTGGAATAGGAAAAAGCCAAGGCTGCCTAGGTCCCTCCTTATCAGATCCAAGAGAGAGGGAGGCCTTGCCCTACCGGACCTCAGGTTATATTACAGGGCCATTGTCTTGACTAGACTCCGAGACTGGAAATTTTCAGCAGGCAACAAACTTTGGGTAACCCTGGAGAAAGACTTGTGTGGCTCCACCCTCCCTACACTTATGTGGATCCCAAAGAAATACAGGACCCTTTCCCCCACCACCTCCCCGCTGACCCGCTCATCACTGGCAGTGTGGGACTCTCTCTGCAGGGTGCATGGTTGGCCACACAACTCACCGTTACTCCCACTGCTGGGACATGACTACTTTCCCCCTGGCAACCTTCCAACCAGCACCCATACCTGGTACCTCGGGACAAAGACTCTTTTGCACCAAGTAACTTCCCCAAAGGGCATACTCCCACTGAGCACCTTGCTTACTTCGACTCCCTGCTCCTTCATGGACCAATGGAAACACCACCAACTCACCGCTTTTGTTCACTCCCTACCAAAACCTCTCAGGTCGTTTGATGACCTCTCCCCCCTGGAAATTGCTTTCTCCGACCCACATGCCATTGGGAAACCCATTTCATATTTCTACCAGACACTAACTTCGCTCCAATCGAGCAGTAGCCCCGCCTTCTTTCACAACTGGGAACTTGATCTGCACAAAGAGCTATCCCCCGAACAAAAAAGTAAGATACTCATACTAGCCCACACTTCCTCCGGAGCCTCCAGGATGGCAGAGGTCAACTACAAGCTCTTAACCAGGTGGCACTACACCCCCGCACTGCTGCACAAACTGTTCCCACAAACCTCACCCCTCTGCTGGCGGGAATGTGGCGAGATAGCAACCCATGCCCACATCTGGTGGTATTGCCCGAGGCTACGTCCCTTCTGGCTGGCTATCCTACACTGGATTAGAGAAATACAGGGATGTGTAATCCCCAATGACCCTTGGTGTGTGCTATTCCACTGTACAGACAAACCAGTCGGTCCATACAAACGCTCAGCGACCCCCCACCTACTTAATGCTGCTAAATCTCTCATACCTCGATTTTGGAAGTCCAGGACCATTCCGACCCTACGTCAATGGCTGATAAAGGTAGACTATGTATACCGTATGGAGGACATGACTCTCTCCCTGCGGGGTAAAGCGGACCTCGCGAGACAGATCTGGACCGGCTGGTTTGCCTTTAAGTATTCCACCGCCTATGCGGAAATCATGTCTTGCCCTGTGTAATTTGCATGACAAATGTGGTTGCTTTGCTGTTACCGTTGGACGGACTTGGGCAGAACCCCCACCTCCCCCCCCCCTCTCCACCTCCCCTCCTCTCCCTCTCCCCCCTCTGCGTCCCTTTCTTTTCTCTACCCCCCTGTCTCTTTTTCTGTATGCTTCTCCTTGAAACCTGAAGGGAAACTTACTCCCCATATACTGATCATTCTGAGACTGACACCCAGTGCTCTGTTTTTGTACACCCTTGTTATATGCGGCATATTGCCATTTGTGATGTACACGGTTGTCGTCAATGCCATGTGTTTTGTACGTTTTTCCTTCTGTTCAATAAAAAATGATTAAACAAATAACCCTCCCTTGCTTTATCCAAAATTAAAAGAAAAAAAAGTTTAGCCTATAGCTCCAATTTAAGAGCAAGATAAAAACACTCATATTATGCTGTGCATTGTCCTGGTGATCGCTTTAGTGTACATATCTCACAGCATCGATACTGGATAGGACACTTCCTAGTTCAGCGTCTCCTGGCTTCACCACCAGCACAGTGCACAGCATTATACAAGTGTTTATCTCCAGCATTTTCTGGTTTTGTACATTAGATCAATTGTACTACCTGAGGACTAATGCAGAGCAAAGACGGAAATAACATTGCAGCGACTTTCTATTACATTATCAGCACCAACAAATCTGTACTGATAGGTGTAGAACTCACTGTCTTAATGAACTCCATGTAGTTGGCATCCTTTGCATAAGAGCCATACTCATTCTCCACCTGGACAGCGATTATCACTCCTCCCTTGGTGTACTGCAGAAAGTAAAATGTGACAGATTAGGTCAGGGGTGTCCAATCCGTGGCCTGGGAAAGTTCAGCATGTGTGAAGTAGTGTTAATTTTGGTTGACTAAAATATTTTTGTCGACTAAATTAATACTATTTTAGTCTACTAAATTAATACCATTTTAGTCTACTAAATTAATACCATTTTAGTCTACTAAATTAATACTATTTTAGTCTACTAAATTAATACTATTTTAGCCTACTAAATTAATACTATTTTAGCCTACTAAATTAATACTATTTTAGTCGATTAAAATATGACTAAAACAATTGAGAAGACTAAAATACGACTAAAACTAAAAATGGCATTTTAGTCAAAAGACTATGACTAAAACTAAATAGAAATTTGACATCAAAATTAGCACTGCACTACCACATAAGAATAAGTAGAGAGCATTTACTAAGCTGCTAAAAGAAGAAAAAAGAAATAAGAAAAAGGCTTTTCTTATTTTGTTTCTTAATATTTAATGTTGGTAATTAATTCAGGTAATATGTGCAATGGCATTACAGCCAATAGAGTATACAGTTTTTTTGTTTTTTTTATATTTTCAAGTTGTACTTCTGTTTGTCAAAAAGCAAGATTTTTGATTGTTTATGAAACTTTTTTATTTATTTATTAATTTATTAACTTTTCTTTATTTTATTTATAAAGACGTTACATATTGCTATATATATATATAAATATATAATATATATATATATATATATATATATATATATATATATATATATATATATATATATATATATATATATATAGGCTAAATCTGTGTCTGTAATGCATGTTCAACCCATCATACCAGAAATAATAACATTTTATTTGATTTTTACTCCAGGAGTATATAATGGGTTTGTCAATTCTAAAGTAATGCTTAAAACATTGCGTTACAATTTAACTAAACCCATTCGATTTTAGTCGGCTAAAATATGACTAAAACTAAAACAATTCAGATGACTAAAATACGACTAAAACTAAAATGGCATTTTAGTCAAAAGACTGACTAAATCTAAATGGAAATTTGACGTCAAAATTAACACCAGTTTAACTACTTGCTGACTAGCCGCCGTCATTATATGGCGGCAGGTTGGCTCCCTTGCAGGAATTGCCGTAGCTTCTTTAAGAGGTATAGGGGTGCCGTGCGACCCTGGAGCCGATGTGCATGGCCGGCCACCCGCGATCGCTCCTCAGAGAGCCAGAACGGGGATCTGGGAATGTAAACGGACAGATCCCCATTCTGACAGGGAAGTAGAAAGAGATCTGCTGTTCGTAGTGATCAGGAACAGTGATGTCTCTGTAATCCCAGTCAGTCCCGCCCCCCCCCCCCCCCCCCCCCCACAGTTAGAAACACCTTCAGGGAACACATTTAACTCCTTGATCGCCCCCTAGTGTTAACGCTTTCCCTGTCAGTGACATGTATACAGTAATCAGTGGCTATTTTTAGCTCTGATCGCTGTAAACATTTCACTGGTCCCAAAAAAAGTGTCAAAATTGTCCGATCTGTCTGCCCCAATGTCGCAGTCCTGCTAAAAATCGCAGATCGCCGCCATTACTAGTAAAAAAAAAATTAATAATAAAATTGCCATAAATCTATCCCCCATTTTGTGGATGCTATAACCTTTTGTGCAAACCAATCAATATACGCTTATTGGGAGTTTCTTTACCAAAAACATGTGGAAGAATACATATTTTAGTCTCCGTCAGAGACTGTTTACCTAGATCGGTGTGTCAGACTGACACACTGCAACAACGATCGCCATTATGCGCGCCCCCCAGCGGCTTGTTACCCTGAAAGATGTCATATGATGTCTGGTCAGGATAGCACAACCACTTTGCCAATGTAATTTTGCTACATGGCAGGCGGCAAGTGGTAAATATAAGATGACCTCAGATAAAAAAAAATACTATTGTCAAGAGTATAGTTTTTAAATAAAAACTAAAAAATGTTTTGGATGGTACCCCCTGGCCATCCACATGTGCAAATGATGCCCAATCTGTGGCAGTCAGTGCCCACAAATGGGCACTGACTGGCACCATCATGTACAAATAAAAATAAGTAATGCCCAGCAATGCCACCAGTGTCATCAGTGCCACCCATCAGTGTCCAGCAGTGCCACCTAACAGTGCCCATCAGTGCCCATCCATGCCACCCATAAGCTGCCCATTAGTGCCGCCTATGAGTGCCCATCAGTGCCACCTATCAGTGCCTATCAATGCCGCCTATCAGTGCCACATCATCAGTACCGCCTCATTGGTGCCACCTCATCGGCACCCATCAGTGCCGCCTTATCAGTGCCCGTCATTGAAGCAGAAAACTTACTTATTTACAAAAAAATTTAACAGAAACAAAGAAAAACTTGTTTTATTTTCCAAATTTTCGGTCTTTTTTTATTTGTTGCGCAAAAAATAAAAATCGTAGAGGTGATCAAATACCACCAAAATAAAGCTCTATTTGTGGGAACAAAATGATAAAAATTCTGTTTGTGTACAGTGTTGTATGACCACGCAATTGTCATTCAAAGTGCGACAGCACTGAAAGCTGAAAATTGGTCTGGGCAGGAAGGTGTCTAAGTGCCTGGTGTTGAAGTGGTTAAGGGGGTGTGGCAAGGGGTGTGTCCTATGCCTGCATACTTTTGCTGATAGGTGTCCCTCATTCCTATCTCAAAATGTTGGGAGGTGTGCGGAAGATATTTGTAATTGGTGAAAAAAACAGTATTGATTTTTTATCCTGTACCCAGACTGATGTTACACTCACTTGATGTCCAGCCACTATGGGTATAAGGTGATCAAAATATGCTTCAGTCGCCTCTGCGAAGCCTTTATACGTGGTACGTAGTTGCATGTCCTTGTCTCGCAGTAGCCAGCTGTGAGGAGAAACAATGCCAGAGTGGGACACAATGGGGCAATTTGGCTGAGCCAGCAGATTATGGGATGGATGTCACACATACAGCTGGCAGGTGACACTGGGACACACAGCTGGGTGTGGCCCCCCGTAACCTGCAGTACAGCCTGTATACACTCACCTAGGCAATCCTCCCAGATCCCACTCCGAGCATATGTAGGGCCCTGGGCGAAGAATTACCCATAATCCCACGTCAGCCGCTATAGTTAGAAAGGTCCTGTATAAAATCAGAGAAAGTTGTTATTATCAATGGTAATTTAGAACTTGGAGAGCACTGACATGTTCTGCAGCATAAAGCACCTGTACTGTCAGAGTTTATATTGACTCCATATGATTAAAGTATACCAAGGTGGATCCTAGACAATATGGCTACTACATACTGTATATTTGGCTCCGACTCAACTTTCTAAAGCATCCCAGATTGGAAAACAGACTGCAGTTGCCCATGAAGGTGCATTCTGACTGCAGAAAGATGTCCATGGAAGAATATTCTGATGTTCATGAAAATACAACACACACTATATTTTCAAAAGTATTGGGACACCTGCCTTTAAATGCACATAAACTTTAATGGCATCCCAGTCTTATTAGTCCGTAGGGTTCAATATTGAGTTGGCCCACCCTTTGCAGATATAACAGCTTCAACTCTTCTGGGAAGGCCGTCCACAAGGTTTAGGAGTGTGTCTATGGGAATGTTTGACCATTCTCCCAGAAGTGCATTTGTGATGTCAGGCACTCATGTTGGACGAGAAGGCCTGGCTCACAGTCTCCCCTCTAATGCCCCGTACACACGGTCGCACAAAATCCGTCGGATTTTTTCCGACGGATTTTGTCCGACACTGGTGTTGCATACACACGGTCGGACAAAGTTGTCGGAATATACGATCATTCTGAATGTGGTGACGTTCATTGCGTACGACGGAACTACGTAGAGGCTAGTAGCCCATAGCTTTGGTCTCGTAACTTGATCTGAGCATGCGTGGCACTTTGTCCGTCGGAATTCCCTACACACGATCGGAAAAAGTCAGATCGGATTTTGTTGTCAGAAAATTTGAGAGCAGGATCTCAAATTTTTTCCGTCGGAAATCCCGATGGAAAAAGTCCGATGGAGCCCACACACGGTCGGATTTTCCGACAACATTGTCCGATCGGACATTTTCCGTCTGAATTTCCGTCCGCGTGTACGGGGCATAATTCATCCCAATGGTGTTCTATTGGGTTGAGGTCAGGACTCTGTGCAGGTCAGTCAAGTTCCTCCACCCCAAACTCGCTCATCTATGTCTTTATGGACCTTGCTTTGTGCACTGGTGAGGAGTCATGTTGGAACAGGAAGGAGACATCCCCAAACTGTTCCCACAAAGTTGGGAGTATGAAATTGTCCAAAATGTCTTGGTATGCTGACGCCTTAAGAGTTCCCTTCCCTGGAACTAAGAGGCCAAGCCCAACCCCTGAAAAACAACCCCCCACCATAATCCCCCCTCCACCAAATGATTTGGACCAACAAGGTCCATAAAGACATGGATGAGCGAGTTTGGGGTGGAGGAACTTGATTGGTCTGCACAGAGTCCTGATCTCAACCCCATAGAACACCTTTAGGATGAATTAGAGCAGAGACTGCGAGCCAGGCCTTCTTGTCCAACATCAGTGCCTGATCTCACAAATGCGCTTCTGGAAGAATGGTCAAACATTCCCATCTGATTTGGGGGCTTGCTTGGGGGGGTGGAGCACTGAGCTGAGTGGAGCAACTTTTCTCTCCAATTTGCTCTTATTTCTTCTCCTTCATTCTGTTTTTACCTCTAAGACCCTTTCCTCTCCCTTCTCTTTTTCCATTTCTCTTTTTTCTGACTAATTCTACATGCTGAATTTACGGAGAATGTTGATCCTTTATTCTTAAAGCCTGGTACACACGGGCCAAATATGGGGCGGTGCAACAAAAACCAGCTGACATTTGGCATGTGTGTACAGCAGCCTGTCCAATAGAAGCCGCTGAACAGGAGCAGCCCCCCTGTCAGAACAGAATTGCTCAGTGGGGAGATCTCTCTACTAACATTGAATAGTTAGTACAGCGAGCCCCTCAGAGCTCCTCAGTTTTTTTTTTGTTCAACCCACTTTTTTTTTGTTCAACCCACCCCCAACATCTGCCAGTGTGCAGCAGGCTTTAAAAGAAAAGTATGGGTAACTAAAGAAAAAAAATATTATACTCCGCTAGGTGGATGCCGCATCAATCCGATGCTACATCTGTCCCCCGTCGGCTATAAGACTGAGAACTGAGCGATCAAAGACCGCTGATTGCTCAGTTCTTAAGCCCCATACACACTATCAGTTTTTCTGCTGAGTTTTTCCTTCAGATTTACCAAAACCATATAATATGAGGTCAAACCTTAGGAGTTTCAATTTGTATGCAATCAGGCAGGCCCTTGCACTACATGGTTTTGGAAAACCTGAAGGAAAAACTCAACTGATAGTGTGTATGGGGCTTTCGTGTTTCGTGAGCAGAGAAGTGGTGACTACCAGTCTACAGCTCTCTGCTCTGCCCTTCCAGTGCTCATTGGACAACGGGCTGTGGAGGGAGAGGCTGGCTCAGGCTCTAGGGGGAACGCTGAAAGGCTGAGCCAGGCTTCTGGATGGATCTGGGTGGAACTGACCATTAATAGCTTTGGCTATACTTCTCCTTTAAGACTAATGCATAACCTGTGTAGAATTTTGTCTATTTACTAATGTTGGCAATTCACCAGATGTGTTATATTGCTTTGTTATGGTGGATACTTCCCCATTTTGCTATGGTCCGGATACTCATTTGTACCCAATTTTGTTTTCAGGTTCAATTTCAGTAATAATTATTGAAATTTTCATTGTGGTCACAAACATCCACATATTACTACAGCTACTACGGATGGCTTTGATGTGTCACATTACCGAATATCCAGGTTCCCAGTGAAGTCAAACTTTCCCCTCTGTGGCTCATGAAGGTTCCAGGGAACATATCTGGGAGGAGATATGAAAAAAAACATTTTAAAAGGCATGTTAACCAGTCAAAGATGAGCTAACAAAAGCTTGCATGAAACTGACCAGTAATGCAGGAGTCAGAAGCTGTAGCTTCACAAAGTCGCCAGCAAAGCTCTCCAACAGGGATATGCAATTAGCGGACCTCCAGCTGTTGCAGAACTACAAGTCCCATGAGGCATAGCAAGACTCTGACAGCCACAAGCATGACACCCAGAGGCGGAGCATGATGGGACTTGTAGTTTTGCAACAGCTCTACAATAGATTTCCTCATTGCCTTATTCAGTACTAGTTCTGGGTCAACGGCAAGTGTTGCCATCCCGGGACAGGATGAGTGTCACTGGTGTAGCAAAGTCCAGAGCCTCTCTAGGCTCAATGGTGACCTCCAAGGTTAGGGGGAACTGATATCCTTCAGTGTAGAGTGGGTTATGAGGCATGGTGGGTGTAATGCAAGGTAGATTGATGGGCGCCAGACACTTCTTGAATGCAAAGAGATTTATTGTCTCTTAAACAGAACTGTGGGAGAGAGGGTTAGGGCCAGGACACCCTTAAGTAGATGCAATGTTAATTGGCAGACTCCAAGACTTCTATAGGCAGACAGCCATGCAGGGAAAGGTATCCAACCAGACACCACATCTGCATGAGTAGGAACGCTGTCTCCTATGGCAACAGTCTTGTAACAGTTTCTAACAAAGGTTGCGATGAACTCTTTCACTTCTTCTACGGTCACTCCACTGAGCTCTTAGTCTTTCACTAGACTTCCTGATCCACTAGCCACTGGATCCCCTGAGCTCTTCCAATCTAGCACTCAGTATCTTCCTCAAGCATCACCCCCACTTCACTGCTAGGTCCCTGGCTTGGCTCTCCACAAGCATCACCTCTGCTGTCCTGCTGGGTCCCTGATTCGGCACTTGCTGATGCTTTCCCACTTCTTCACCATCCCTGGCTGGCAAGAAGTCTGCTCTGGTACTGGCCTCAGCTTACTCCCAGTGGTCTCCGGTAACAAAGTGGATGGTACCATATTGGTGACAGCTTCCCCTCTACCTCCGACCACGACTGGTACCCCAGACGGAGATGTTACTTCTTGTTAGACTACAAGACCACAGTCCCAACCTTACGCTGCTTCTTGCTTCTGGATAGGCCCTCAGACAGCCTAGCAGCCAGACATCCCCTGGGATAGGCCTTAGGTTTCTGGCCTAGCAGCCTGGGGCAATACAACACACATCCATCCAGACTGTCGTCCAGGTGGCACAGAACCCCGATCACCTGACCTCACCCAAATAAATAGGTTCTCCCAGCAGGTTAAGGGACCCAAGAAAATCCCTGCCCATTGGCTGAGACAACTATCACTTGGCAAATAAATTTAATAGCAACCCTGCCTAAACATCAGGGTGCTACACTGGCAAGATAAAAAAACAAATGCAGCCACCACATCTAAGGACCGCTAAGCTGCAATATATAATATTTTTGTTTTGGTGAATAGATTGGCTTTAAGGGGTCTCGTTTTCACAGCTAGTGTCTGCATGTGTTTATTTTAAGAATACAGCAGAAGGAATGAGACTCCCTTGCTTGCATTTATAATAAGTTGAGGCAGAGACCGTAAATCTGCCAGTAATAGCTGTGAGATGTAACATGCCACGGGCTGCCATGAAAGGATAATGGGCCTGTGTTTTCACTTTAGTTAAATTAAAGTTTATTGAATTAAAAAAAAGAATTATGCAATTTAGACGTCAGCCCAGAATCTGCCCCTTTAACAAATCAATAACAGTCCTTCATCTGTTTACAGGACGTACGTAGTGAGAACGTTGAGGCCACAAGCCTTCATCTTCAGCATGCGATCCTTCCAGTATTCTTTAGGGACTCGAAAATAGTGCATGGAACCTCCCAGAATCCTCAGCGGCTCCCCCTCCAGCATGAACTGACCATTCTCTGCTTGGAGACCTTGTTGTTGATTCCACATCCTCAGTGAAAAGGAATTTTGCAACCTGCAGACAAGAGGAAAATTACATTAGCAGTGTACATGGATGACTTCATTATAAACATGCAACATTTTGTTTTTCCACCTTGTGGACGGCTTTAATCAAAAGTTACAGCCCAGATCAAGGCCATGGCTTCAGTTTCAGTATTCCTAACCATGGATTCTCCATTCCCTTCACTTCTCCACTTGTCCCATGCAAGTAGCTCAGTGGCCAATGACAGCACTGTCACCGATTAAGGGCAAAGGTGGGTGGGCAGGTGAGTAAATGAAGAAATGTCAATGACATTTGATCAACATGAAAACATCCTAACCATAATTCTTAAAATGAGAGGTCAGCAATGGCAGCCTACATTTCTATCTTTAGTAACCGTCACCAGGAAGTAAAGACATACGATCCAATGAGAGCGCCAAACAAATCTCCAGAAGTCCAGGGTAATTTAACCACTTGCTTACTGGGCACTTAACCCCTGCCCAGACCAATTTTCAGCTTTCAGCGCTGACACACTTTGAATGACAAATTGCGTGGCCATACAACACTGTACCGTACTGTACTGTACTGATAGATGGCACTGATAGGTGGCACCGATAGGCACTGATGGGCACTGGTAGATGACACTGATGATGAGGCAATTATTGTGGGCACTGATAGGTGGCACTGTGGGCACTGATGGGTGGCGCTGGTGGGCACTGGTAGGCGGCACTGTTGTGTACTGCTAGGTGGCACTGGCAGGTGGCACAGCTGGGCACTGAGAAGCTGGTGGCAGCTCTCCATGATCGGCACTGATGTCCCTCTCACAGCCACTGGTGATCAGCTTTTTTTTTCTCCTCACACTGTAAGCGCGAGGAGAAGTAATAACCGATTACTGGCTCTGTTTACATCACATGATCAGCTGTCACTGTTATACAAGCTGTACACTCACTACTTACATTGTAGCAAAGTGTCATTTCTTCAGTGTTGTCTCATGAAAAGATATAATAAAAATATTTACAAAAATGTGAGGGGTGTACTCACTTTTGTGAGATACTGTATATTTTTTTTAGCAGACACCCTAGGGAATAAAATGGTAATTTTTCAAATGCGTATTTATTTTTTTTTAAAATTTAAAAAAAAAAAAAAAAAAAAACTCATTAAAGATAACCTGATTTTTTTTTGTATAATGTGAAAGATGATGTTACGCCAAGTAAATAGATACCTAACATGTCACGCTTTAAAATTGCGCACACTCTCCTAAGCACAGGTGTTATATTAATGTATATTGTAAATCTGTGTTCCGGTAGAACACCTGTCTGACTATGCACATATTTTGAAAACCTGAGCGTATTTAAAAAAAAATAAAATAAATAAATTGCGCACACTCATGGTATGGCGTCAAACTTCAGTACTTAAAAATCTCCATAGGCGACGGTTTAAATTTTTTTTCAGTTTACATGTTCAGAGTTACAGAGGAGGTCTGGCACTAGAATTTTTGCTCTCGCTCATAGACATGTGCAATTCGTTTCGGTTTTTTTCGTTATTTTCGTTCATTCGTTTTCGTACGAATGAACGAACGATTCGCTAAAAATTTTAACGAATAACGAATCGTTCGAATCGAACGAATCCGAAAACAATGAAAATCCGAAAAAAACTAATTAGAAACAACGAATGTACGAAAGAAGAAAATCCGAAAAACGAAAACAGGAACAACGAAAATCAAAATGAACGAAAAAATTCGTAACTTTTTTTTTTTTGTTGAATTGGTAATTTTCCGTGTCCCTTACAATGGTGCTGCTTAACGTGCCTCGAATGGATTGAACGAAAAAATTCGTACATTCGTAACTTATTTTTTTTCGATTCGTAATTTTCCGTGTCTCTTACAATGGCGCTGGCGTGCTTCGAATGGATTGAACGAAAAAATTTGTACATTCGTAACTTTTTTTTTTTCCGATTCGTAATTTTCCGTGTCTCTTACAATGGCGTTGCTTAACGTGCTTCGAATGGATTGAACAAAAAAAATTCGTACATTCGTAACTTTTTTTCCGATTCGTAATTTTCCGTGTCTCTTAAAATGTAATAATAGCATACACATTACATAACATTATGAATTATGCTCCGATTACGAATCTACGAATGTTACGAATGTACGAATAAATATGAATGCGTCCGAATTTCGAATAAACGAAAATTAAACTAACGGAAATACGAATCAACGAAAAAATAACTCTTACAAAAATATGAATCGTTACGAATACGAACACCGACGACTTACGAATTTACGAATCGTTACGAGTCAACGGAAACGAAAAAAAAACGAAACGAAAATTAACGATTTTTTTTGTTGTGCACATGTCTACTCGCTCACATTCGCTTACATTCGCGGCGTATGTAACCTGTGTGTATCTCGCTCTGATACTAGCCCCTCACCAGCCACTGACCTCACCGCACGTAACTGGCACATACATACTTATATTGGTCCAAGCTGGACCACTATGACTGTAAAAATCTCCATACCTGGAATTCTTCTCTTATAGAACTCTGATAATGTACACTTTCATATTAAACTGACAGCTCTACACACAAGTACACAATCAGAGGATGTATGTCCAGGATGGGAGACCTATGCTGCGTCTATAAACGTTCTCAGTTTTAACATTGGTCTTCTGGGACGCTGAAGGAACAAAATAATATTTACCCAGCTGAAGGACAGCTACTCACACACTCAGCTCCTGTATGATAAACAACTCAATGTATCAAAAAGAGAAAAGATACAAAGTCACACCGACCAACAAACACAGCATGGTTTGTTATTAGCAAATCATTTCTACTTACTGATCTGTAATACAGTTAAACGTGGTAAACACAATGAGATTATCGGACGAACGATCGTCCGTTTTGTTTTGCATGCAAATCTCAGATCGAATCTGATGAGTTTACTAAAGTCACGAAAATTCTCGTGCGACAGAATTAAAAATTCAGAAGTGATGTCATGTGTTGTATTGCATTTTTGAACGACAGCTGCACTGATTAAACGAAAATCATACGATCTGGCTTCGTACGAGAAATATTTTCGTGCACGTCCGATCAAATAATATCAGATGAACTGTCCTGATCGGTTCTTGAAAGCTCTGTACTAACGATCCGATTCTTGTACGATCGCATCAATTTTCTGATCGTGTGTACCGGGCTTTAAAGTGGAACTAAACAACTCTAACCAGAGAGATTTCCTCTGACATCCAGCTGGGACAGTAAGTGATGGGAAATCTCTTCTGCAGGACACAGACTATAAAAAATTGTGCCACCTGCGTAACACATACAGTATGTGTGGCAGCAAAAGGGTGAGTTTTAACACCTACACACTGCACATATGCGTCACTTGGCGGCGGATGTTTCTGTATCACCGCGCACTCTCAGCACAGAGACCGAACTGTCAAAGACAGCTCTCGGTCCCCAGTAACAATCTATAGCTGGTGGAACCGGCTCCTGATCATGCGACCCCTGTGACAACCATTCACAGTGGACGCATGATCGCCGATTCCTGTCCTCCCCCCCCAAGCTATAACAGGGCTGGGCAAGAAGGGATTATTAACACATCTCTATCTCGTCCTCACCCAGGTACCCGTCCAGAGATCCAGTGACGTCCTCACCCAGGTACCCGTCCAGAGATCCAGTGACGTCCTCACCCAGGTACCCGTCCAGAGATCCAGTGACGTCCTCACCCAGGTACCCGTCCAGAGATCCAGTGTTGTCCTCACCCGAGTACCCGTACAGAGATCCAGCGCCGTCCTCACCCGAGTACCCGTCCAGAGATCCAGCGTCGTCCTCACCCCGGTACCCGTCCAGAGATCCAGCGTCGTCCTCACCCAGGTACGGGTCCAGAGATCCAGCGTCGTCCTCACCATGTACCCGTCCAGAGATCCAGCGTCGTCCTCACCCGGGCCGGTTCTTCACCAGTCTTCGGGTCCCCTGTGCTGGCGTGTTTGGTGTGGGTGTGTTTGGTGTCTGCCGTGACTTCTTGCTGCTTCACACAAGTGCAAACTGTGCTGTGCCCTGTGAATGGTCCTGCAGCCTTTTCGACCTGTGACATGTGAACTTTCTAAGCGACTCCAGTGGGAGTGGGGAGCAGGTACCTGCCAAGACTAAGTACTTGCCCCCCAACCCCCCCAAAAAATGTCAAAAAATGGTAAAGGGGGAGGGGAGAATTTCAAATAGCAGAACGTTCCATTTAGGGTGAAGTTTCGCTGTAAGTAGAATATATAGTATATTGATCTCTTTTATTAGGTCCGCAGGGCTCACCTAAATCACATAAATCAGTCGGCTTATTGCTCATGTATTGATTTAGGAATGATTGAGTGGCAGTCCTACCTTATCCTCAGACTCTTGCTGCCAGTGTAGCCGGTATATCATGACATAGACAGAACTGCTGACAAGGTGTAAAGTACAGGGACTGAACTATAACATATATAACCTTTACACATCTTATCAAACAATGGCAATGTCCAAGGCTCCACGTATGATATGAATTCTATTACTCTTCCACAGGACCCATTGGTTAAAATAATGGATTTCAGTGCATCTAAACCCAAGAACAAAAATACATAATATATTGTAGCTTACCACCTTAGATGTGGTGACTGCACTATTATTTTTTAAGCTTTTTATTTTCACCTAGTGACCCTGCCAATAACACACTTCCTGCCCTAGAGTGACAACCTGGAGCCGTGGTCTCCCAACTGCGACCCCTTGCTTGCCTTTTTATTGGCCCTTGGGGCACTATTCCTCCCACTGACACCAATGATTGGACACTATTCCTCCCACTGATACCAATGATTGGACAGTATTCCTCCCACTGACACCAATTATGGGACCCTTTTCCTCCCACTGACACCAATGATGGGACACTATTACTCTCACTGACACCAATTATGGGACACTTTTCCTCCCACTGACACCAATGATGGGGCACTATTCCTCCCACTAATACCAATGTTAGGATACTAACCCTCACAATGACACCAACGATGAGGCATTATTCCTCCCATTGACACCAATGATGGGGCACTATTTCTTTAACTGATACCAATGTTGGGACACTATTCCTCCCAATGACACCAACAATGGGACACTATTTCCCCCATTAACACAAATGATGGGACACTATTCCTCCACTGACACCAATAATGGGGCCCTATTCCCTCCACTGATACCAATGATGGGACACTATTTCCCCCACTGACACCAATGATGGGGCTCTATTACTCCCACTGATACCAATTATGGGACACTATTCCTCCTAATGGCACCAATGATGGGACACTATTCCTCCACGGACACCATGATAAGGCACTATTCTTCCCACTGACACAAATGTTGGGACACTATTCCCTCCCAGACACCAATAATGGGGCATTATTCATCCCATTGATACCAACGATGTGGAACTATTCATCCCATTGATACCAACAATGGGGCACTATTCATTCCTCCCCCCTAATACCAATAATGGAGCATTATTTACTCCCACTCATGCCAGGACATTTCCACTCCCACTGGTAACAGTCTGCCCCCCTTAAGTCTGAATGGCAGTAAACTGGCCCTTTGTTTATAAAGTTTGGAGATCCCTGACCTAGAGTAAATCCGTCCATAGATGGATTGAATCTCGAATGGTTCAGCAGAGAATGGCAGAGATTAAATCCATCTATGGTCAGGCTAAAGCCGATCCATCGATCAACTTCAGTACAACCAGCCTATTGGATTTTTTTTGCATGTGATTACTGCTAGCAGCTATAGCTGCCAATACTGATCATTGTGTACTCCCAGCAGGGAAGTCTCCCCACCGGCAGAATACAATAGCACTGTGGGAAGGATTCCCCCATTAAAGTGGTTTGTCAACCCACATGTCTTACTTTATAAAATCCACTCTCTCTTCTAAGAATATGTCTCCCTGTGTGTGTGTTTTATAAAAAAAAAAAAAAAAAGCTGTATATCTTATTTCTGAGTGCTGATCAGCGGTCACGTGACCCGCCGGCTTTCTCGTCTCCTCGTCTGACAGATGCAGCGGGGGTGGCCAAGATTCCCGCGCTGACGTCAGTCTGGAGGGGTGGAGGAGACAGGAGATGGGTCACGTGATCAGCACTCAGAAATAAGGTATATATGGGGTGGGGGGGGGGCTCCTGACACAGGAGCCGACAGGGAGGGAGGGAGGGGGAGAGGACAGAGGAGAGACAGGAGAGCTGCGGCTGACAGAGGCGTGTAAACTGACCATGGTGTCATGGCTCAGC
This sequence comes from Lithobates sylvaticus, assembly GCA_028564925.1. NCBI lineage: Eukaryota > Metazoa > Chordata > Amphibia > Anura > Ranidae > Lithobates > Lithobates sylvaticus. The sequence goes on from CM053035.1 coordinate 169,586,126, forward strand.
AGCCATGATACACTGTAGTCAGTTTACATTGGGGAAAGTAGAAACTGGCAGGATCAGCCAAGTTTTTCTGGTGATATAGGAGGCCAAACGACACAGCACAAGCACTGTGCTGTATAACATGCTTTAAGGGAACAGGATCATATTTTTTATTTTTGTATTGATGGGGAAATAAAGCAATTTTCTTGTAGGAAAGAAAATTGCATAATCTAAGGCTTGCCTTACTTTCTATGGAAATGCAGTGTTGTCACCCTAGAACAGAACTTATTTCCGGTAGGGGCGGCTCGGGATGAGGACATGAGAACGTGATGTGCGGAGGGAGGGGCCTGACCGAGTTGCCGACGGGATGCACGAGGAGATCCGGGGGAAGCCGAGGTAAACCTGCTTAGCGAGAGGCAGCGGTGTTCTGATCAATGACGACCTAGCTCCCCCCTTGGAAAACCCCAACGGCGATCCTACAACCTGACAGCCACCGGGAATTGGGCAGTACGAAGCGGGACTGAGACGTTGGGATCCCCCCCTCCCCCCTACGTTCAGCCAGACAAGCGGCAAGTGGTAGCCTGAGACAGGGGGGAATAGCATCATCAAAGATTCCCTGAAGGGACAGGCCATATGAGAGCCACAGTGGATGGATGGATGAGCGTCCGACCTTGAATCAGCAGCAGGTGGGAAAGCAGGACAAAGTAGAGAAGCAGAAGCAGTAAGGTATTTTGCAATTGAGCTAAAACTGAACTGTGCTTAAGCTGGCTATAATGTATATATATATATATATATATATATATATATATATATATATATATAAATAAATAAATAAATAATCGCAGTATATACCCACTAGGACTTGATGCTAACTTGCAGTTGTTTACACTGCCTATTTGCAGCAGGAAATCTTGGTATACATCAGTAGAAACCTGCATAAATCTGCATACCCATGGGCGTCCGCAGAACTTTTTTCAGGGGGGGGCATCACTTTTCGATAATGTCATTATCACATTATTATAGTCAGAGACTGCAGACATAGTACAGTCCCTAGGATAAGTAATGGATAATGGCCAACAGGCCCCCTTACCAGACCCAGCAAAACTACAGCAGTGATCCCTCCGGCTGGACGATCGCTCCCTCTGGGTTCCCCGGGGGCGACTCTGGTCAGTCGTGTAGCATGCCTGTACCCTAGTAGTGGCTCGGTCATTCTCTCTCTGGTGGCGCCGGGCAGCGTGGCTCTCTCTGGTGGAGCCAGGCAGCGTGGCTCTCTCTGGTGGAGCCAGGCAGCGTGGCTCTCTCTGGTGGAGCCAGGCAGCGTGGCTCTCTCTGGTGGAGCCAGGCAGCGTGGCTCTCTCTGGTGGAGCCAGGCAGCGTGGCTCTCTCTGGTGGAGCCAGGCAGCGTGGCTCTCTCTGGTGGAGCCAGGCAGCGTGGCTCTCTCTGGTGGAGCCAGGCAGCGTGGCTCTCTCTGGTGGAGCCAGGCAGCGTGGCTCTCTCTGGTGGAGCCAGGCAGCGTGGCTCTCTCTCTGGTGGCGCCGGGCAGCGTGGCTCTCTCTCTGGTGGCGCTGGGCAGCGTGGCTCTCTCTCTGGCTTCTGCCCAGCACACTCCTTATTCTTTGTCCTGTAGAGCTCTCTCCCTCAGCTTTTTTCCAGGCTGCAGTCTTTCAATCTCTCTCATGATCGAGCTGTAGCCTCCTCCCTGTGGAAAATGGGGCAGCCAATCTTTGGGACTACATGTCCCATGATGCTCTCCTCTCTTAGTCTCCTTTGATTGGCACTCAATTATGGCCAATAGGAAGGAACGGAGCAGGCAGCAAGCTGGGCGGGGAACCTGGTGAGAGCCGTTGTCTCTTCTCCCTGACAGGAGAAGGGGGGGCAAGCGGGGGAAAACCTCTGATAGCCCGCAGCTCGCCTTTCTCCTGTCCCAGCGCCGCCGAGTTCTCTGCTGGACTAAGCAGGGAAAAAAGCCCGAAGTCACACTACACTGATTGGGGGGCTCAACAGCTTCTTGATGGTGCACGCACCCCGAGAGCGACGCAACTGTGCTGAATTTAAGATCCGATCCCTGATTCCAGGGGGGGGGGGGCACTTGACCCCCCTTGCCCCTACCTGCGGACGCCCATGTGCATACCTGCATATACCAACAGATAGTTAATTGCTTAAAGATGAACTGTTCTTAATATGGATCTGATGTGTAATTGCATATTTCAGTATATACCCACAAGGACTTGATGCTAAAACTTGTAGTTGCTTACCTTGCCTATATGCAGAAGTAAAGTTTTGGTATATACTAGCAGAAATTGGCATACATTTATAAAAAAACAGCAGAAACCTGAACACCTGTATATACCAACAGATACGTAACTGGTTCTGATATCTATGGACCAGCATCGGAGTATGCTATACCAGTATTTATTCATTTAAAATATTGAATGTGTGCAAAAGCTGAAATAGCGATATACACCTGCATAACCTGCTATTTATCAAACATCCATCTATAATACTGGAATAAAACCAGCATAGACTTGTAGAGGCCAGTATTCATCTGCACAAAACTGGATATTCCTGGAAATCTCTACATAGACTAGCACATTTTTTTTTTCTGTATGTTTAGGGCCTGACAATCGTTGTACGGGTTGATCATAAAGATATTTTTTCCTCAAAGAATGAATCTGTTATCCACCTGTGTACACTCAGGTACAAGGGCAGAAACAGCGGACCCTAATTTTGCAGGATAGCAAAGGCTCGCAAGCAGGGGCATTAGAGGATCAATTATTAAGGTTAAAAAGTTTGATACCCCCCAGAAACTAGTGGACTAAAATAAACATCCCTTCATACAATTACTACGCTGTTGGTGGGTTTAACTCATGGCTCCCTACTCAGTGTTACAGCTATACAGTCAATGTTACAGTTACAGTTACACACATGGGCTTAATCCCGGTGTGCATGTATGGTGAAACTGTAACTTGGATGCTTTTCTAGAGGGCACTCATAGCCTCGGTGTAGATACATGTTTTTTTTGTAATTCAAGAGTATTGATCTCTGTGAGAGGTCTCCCATTGTTGAACGACCTCCCAGGAGAAGAGAGAACAGATATTAAACTGGGGAAACGAAAGACTATGAATAAAAAAACAGTATGAAAGCCAGGACCACGAAGGGAAGTGAGCCTAAAACCCCTAAGGAAAAAGCAAATACCAGTACGATCAAACAATATATGATAAAAGGGTCAAGCCCCCAGAGTACAGGATCGGAAAAACAACAACAGACGAAACAAGATAAGAAAGAAGAATCTGCTAAAAAGAAAGGAGATACTCTGGACCTCTGAAGAGAAGGAACCTGTACAGAGAGTGAGTTGGAAACAAGTAAAATGGAAGAACCGAATGTAGGTGCCCAGATTCCAACAAAACTAGAAATGTCGGAGATGTTATCGAGACTAGAAAATTCAATTAAAGGGGAAATTACCACATTATGAACAGACCTGGGGCAGCTCTTGACTCAAGTCAAATTAAAAGAGCAAGTTAGATTAACGCAGATAAACCAGAGGAGAATTCTGTACAAATTGGGGGACCAGGAAAATCAAAATAGAAGACAAATTCTTAGAATCCGCGCCCTACCAGAGGAAAATGGTGAAGATCTGAGGAAAAATATGAATTCAATATTTAACCCGCTGCACGACAAAGGGACAGAAAAGAGTCTTAAGTTTGACAAAATCCATCAGGTTAGAAAACCAAAAAATATAGCAGCGGATAGAGCCCCAGAGACATTCTAGTGAGATTTCAGAAATATAAAAAGCAGAAATTTGGGGTAAAATGAGGGGGAAGACCCCCTATAAAATATGAAGGGATGGAGCTTCACATTTTTACAGATCTCGCACCTGAAAAACTTGCTAGGCGATGAATCCTCAAATCACTCTTATGCCACGTACACACGGTCGGAATTTCCAATGGAAACAGTCCGATGGGAGCTTTTCATCGGATTTTCTGACCGTGTGTATGCCCATCGGTCTTTTTCTGTCGGAATTTCCGACGGACTTTGGATTGAGAACCTGTTCTTAATTTTTCAGACGGAAAACCTTTCTATCGGATTTTCCGATCGCGTGTATGCAATTCCGACACGCAAAATTCCGATGCATGCTCGGAAACAATTCAACGCATGCTCAGAAGCATTAAACTTCCCTTTTATAGTGCAGTCTAACATGTTGTATGCCGTGGTGTTATTGACTGTCAGAATTTGGTGTGACCGTGTGTAGGCAAGACAGTTTGAGCGAAATTCCATCGGAATTCAGACGGGAAAACCATCAGAGCTTTTACCGACGAGAATTCCGACCGTGTGTACGCGGCATTAGAGCAAATGCGAACAGTGAACATCGAGTATAACTGGGGATTCCCGGCATGCCTGATAGGTCATAAAGATGGTAGATTTGCAAGAATAAGATTCCCTGAAGATCTCCAGGAATTATGCAATAAATTGAACCTCCGCTTGGGAGGTGGGAGGAAAGGGGAGGAGGGAGCGGGAAGGGAAGAGATACCTCTCAAATAGGTACAGAACTTACTAACAGAACAATATAATTACAGCTACTTAAAAGATTCTCAAGGAATTAAAACGATACGGGGCAGAAGTTGTATTCCTGCAGGAGACCCATCTCCTGCAAGACTCAAATGTCAAATTATTTTCGAGAGACTTCCCAACATTGGACTCTATGGGATTTGGCCCAAGAATGATTCAGTGGATCAAAGTATTAATATAAACAACCGACCGCAGCTATAAAAATGAGTGGGGAGTTATCCCCCTCTTTCGAAATGAAAAATGGAACGAGACAGGGGTTACTTTTTGTACTGTCCCTGGAACCCCTCCATGCAAGGATTAGATCCAATCCAGATATAAGAGGTATCCGGATTGGGGACGAGGAGCACAAAGTGGTGGCTTTCGCCAACGATTTGTTGTTCCACATATCCAATCCTAGGATAACAATGCCAAATCTACTTAAAATACTAAAACAATATGGAGAAATATCAAACTTTAAAATGAATCTTAATAAATCTGAGATTTTAAGCATAAAATGTAAGCAAACAGGAAGAGCAGTTTCTGCAAAAAGATTTCCAGTTTCCATGCAGGAGGGAGGGATTAAAATACTTAGTAGTAAAGTTGGCATCTTCCTTGAAGAAAATATATAAAATAAACTATATTCCCTAATAAAAAATGAAATAAAAAAAAAATGTCATTAAGACCCCTCTCTTGGATTGGGCAAAGATGGTTTTGCTGCCAAAGATCACTTATAAGTTTCAAATGTTGCCCATTGCATTACCGTCCCATTACTTTCAAGTTTTAAAAACTATTATGAGATTTATTTGGCAAAATAAAAAATCAAGAATTTCATTTGCCGTCCTTAGGGGAAAAAACATTACATTACTATGAAAAACAATGGGTTAAATAGAAAACAACATGTACGGGGCTGCTGTGCTCATCCCCATCACTGGAAAGTAAAAGGGGGGCTCTGAGGGGCTGCTGCATCACAGGAGGTTTTTCATCTTAATGCATAGAATGTATTAAGGTGAAAAACCTTGAGGGTTTACAACCCCTTTAAAGCAGTTGTAAACCTGAGACATGAAATATGAACAAAGCATGTCCCTCTATAGTGTGTACTTGTCTTAACCACTTCAATACCAGGCACTTACAACACCTTCCTGCCCAGACCAATTTTCAGCTTTCAGGGCTGTCGCACTTTGAATGACAATTGCGCGGTCGTGCTACACTGTACCCAAACTAGATTTTTATAATTTTGTTCCCACATATAGAGCTTTCTTTTGGTGGTATTTGATCACCTCTGGGATTTTTTTTTTTGCTAAACAAATTAAAAAAGACTGAAAATTTTGAAAACAAACTTTTTTTTTTCTGTTACAAAACGTTGTAAATAAGTAAGTTTTCTCCTTCGCTGATAAGGCGGCACTGATGGGCACAGATGAGGTGGCACTGATGATGGGCACTAATATGCGGCACTGATATGCAGCACTGATGGGTACACTGATGGGCACTGATTGGTGGCACGGATGGGCACTGATAGGCGGCTTGGATGGGCATTGATAGCTGGCACGGATGGGCACTGATGTACACTAATGGATGGTACAAATGGGCATCACTGATTGGCAACCATTGTGGGCACTGATTGGCATCAATTGTGGGCACTGATTGTTATCCCTGGTGGCCATGGGTGGCATACCTGGTGGTGACTAGTAGTGGGCATCCCTGGTGGTCCTGGTGGTGTCCCTGGTGGTCCAGTGTGGACATCCTCAGAGGGGCTGCGCTGATAATCAATCAGCACAGACCCCCCCTGTCAGAGTAGCAGCCGATTGGCTCTCCTCTACTCGTGTCTGGCAGATGCAAGTGAGGAAAAGCCGATCCACGGCTCTTCCTTTTCTAAAAAGGAAGCAATTAAAACTATAATTCCAATAAAATCGACAACAATAGCATAACAATAACAAAAATAGTATATCGAACTTCAGCAACCCTAAAAAAGGTTAAATTATTAATAAAGAATCAATAATCTATAAATCCAAATAAAATCAAAGTTCAAAAACAATCTTTTGCATGTAGTGGTTCATAAATGCTTCATCAGCTGTTTAAACGTTCGATCAGTAATGTGTCTAGTGCTTGTACTCCCTATAGGAACTCACCAGATTGTAGATCGATCAAAGCCTCTTAGTATATATGGGGTGACAACGATCACTGCCAGATGAACATCCGTCCGATCCTTACTACACAATCAGCCTTTATATAGACAGACACTCGACATCCACTAATTCAGCAGGATCCAATCAGCTGGAAGCTTTTCATAATACTTACAAGCTTGACTGCAGTCCCAGCTCGATCTTTGCACACATTCCAGAGCTCTTCCTGTTTACACTGTGATCAGCTATGATTGGACACGGCTGATCACGTTGTAAAGAGTCTCCGTCAGACTCTTTACCTAGATCGGTGTTGCGGTGTGTCAGACTGACGTCTGGTCAGCATAACACAACCACTTTGCCAACGTCATTTTGCTATATGGCGGGCGACAAGTGTTTAATTAAGAGCACTAAGTGTCATTTCTGTCTTCTGCCTCTTTCCTCTGCTATCAGCATGAATCACTTCTGACAATTTTTCCTGACACCAAGAGAAAAAGGTGACGGGGAGGGATCTCCGGCTGATTGACAGCCTCAGCTCTGTTCCTGTGTGCTGTGTAGAGGGGGGTGTGTCCCTTTCCTCCAATCAGCTCTCAGAGCTCTCCTTACTGATCTCTGCAACGTGTCATTTCAGCTCTCCGCCCTCTTTTTTCTGAATGCTCAGACAAGCTGTATAAATTCTGGATTTTGATGTAGAGAAGAGATAAACTGGAACAAGTTATGTAGGAGGATTAGTTTCATCTCCGTGTATCACCTGAGGCCAGTCACTTCATTTGGTATTTGAGGATTTACAACCATTTTTAAGGAAACCTCTGGTATGTCATCACGGTGATATTAAACTCCAAGGTCCAGACTTACATTAGCTGTTGCTTGTCTTTCCTTGAAAACATGGCGTTCTTCCTGCTGAGGCGGTCTTATTTTCGCTGCCTAGTTTTAGCGGGTGTCACCTTGCCCTAGCAGGGTTTTATAGTGACACCTGTGCGTCCTCCCAATGTGCAGAGTGGACTGGATGGGGCGTGCATGTGCAGTGGTCCCCATGCACATACAACTAGAGCAGGCTGGAGGGTGTGTGAAGGTGCAGTGACCTTTGGCATCATTGGACATGTTGTCCTAGAGGGGAAGGAGGTCAGAGGGACCTTCAAAATGAGTGCAGAGTGTGCGCTCCTGGAAGCTTCGGAAAGCATAGCGCACAAACCCAGAGGCTGCAGTGGTGATCATTCTGAGGTACACATCAAACACAAAGCCTACCAGCCAAATCTGTCATGTGGACCTCTCGCCCAGTTTTGCAGCTGGATCGTGGTGGTACTCTATTTTGCCCTCACATACCGCTCCAGCTCCCGCTGTCACTTGTAAACACACAAGCCTTTCTGTGTTGCACATTATGTATAGTGCACCCCTAAACCCTGTGTACTCTGTACACAGCGCACCCCTGAAATCTGCACTCTGTACATAGGGTACCCCTGAACTCTGCTCTCGGTACGCAGCACACCCCTCAATTCTGAACGCTGTATGCAGAGCACCCCTCAACTTTGCACTTTGTACGTAGTGCACCTCTCAACTCTGCACTCTGTATGTAGCGCACTCCTAAACGATGTGAACTCTGTACACAGCGCACCCTTGAAATCTGCAATCTGTACATAGGGTACCCCTGAACTCTGCACGCAGCGCACCCTTGAACCCTGCACTCTGTAGGCAGCGCACCCCTCAACTCTGCACTCTGTACATAGTGCACCCCTCAACTCTGCACTCTGTACGGAGCGCACCCTTGAACTCTGCACTCTGTACGGAGCGCACCCTTGAACTCTGCACTCTGTACGGAGCGCACCCTTGAACTCTGCACTCTGTACGGAGCGCACCCTTGAACTCTGCACTCTGTACGGAGCGCACCCTTGAACTCTGCACTCTGTACGGAGCGCACCCTTGAACTCTGCACTCTGTACGGAGCGCACCCTTGAACTCTGCACTCTGTACGGAGCGCACCCTTGAACTCTGCACTCTGTACGGAGCGCACCCTTGAACTCTGCACTCTGTACGGAGCGCACCCTTGAACTCTGCACTCTGTACGGAGCGCACCCTTGAACTCTGCACTCTGTACGGAGCGCACCCTTGAACTCTGCACTCTGTACGGAGCGCACCCTTGAACTCTGCACTCTGTACGGAGCGCACCCTTGAACTCTGCACTCTGTACGGAGCGCACCCTTGAACTCTGCACTCTGTACGGAGCGCACCCTTGAACTCTGCACTCTGTACGGAGCGCACCCTTGAACTCTGCACTCTGTACGGAGCGCACCCTTGAACTCTGCACTCTGTACGGAGCGCACCCTTGAACTCTGCACTCTGTACGGAGCGCACCCTTGAACTCTGCACTCTGTACGGAGCGCACCCTTGAACTCTGCACTCTGTACGGAGCGCACCCTTGAACTCTGCACTCTGTACGGAGCGCACCCCTGAACTCTGCACTCTGCACACAGGGCACCCCTGAACTCTGCACTCTGCACACAGGGCACCCCTGAACTCTGCACACAGGGCACCCCTGAACTCTGCACACAGGGCACCCCTGAACTCTGCACACAGGGCACCCCTGAACTCTGCACACAGGGCACCCCTGAACTCTGCACACAGGGCACCCCTGAACTCTGCACACAGGGCACCCCTGAACTCTGCACACAGGGCACCCCTGAACTCTGCACACAGGGCACCCCTGAACTCCGCAGTCTGTACATAGCACACTCCTAAACCCTGCACGCTATACACAGTGCACCCCTGATCTCTGCAATCTATACATAGGGCACCCCTAAAAAGAGTAGATACATTGTCTTACAAATTCAACCGGCTTTTGAGGGCAACCATACTGCTGATGCAGCCCGCAATGAAATTGAGTTCAACACCCCTGGGGCTCATTCACATTTTACAGCAGCCGATGCCTCCCCCCCTGAAAAGCCCACACCACCACATAACCACACAAATTGCACACGACTGCAGGGCAGTTGCGGAGAAGCTGCTGAACATGACATGGGGTATCATTTTTGCCACAGCATACACACAAACCTGTTGCCTTGGCAGCTTAGGGGGCATTGTAAAACTGCAGCTCAACCACATATTTTTCCTGCTCTTCCCCCACCCCAGGTCATCTGTGTGAAGGAGCCCTTATTGTAGAGCTTCTGAACTATTGTATACAAAGACATTTACTGTTTCCCTGCTCAGCAACAGTGTCATTAGGACAACAAAACATGCGGCTTTCGTACTACATTAAGAAGACAATTTTTATGCTCAGTAAACACATGGAGGCCGCAGTGGAAAAGACCTGTTTTGCATGGAGTCTGGTGGAGGCTTCTATGTCTTCCAATGATCACATTTCACATCAGGTTTGTGGCACACCTGTAAACAAAGCAATTCCGTCCCCAGCAGGTGTGCACATCTCATCCAGAATACTGAGCCGGTGATCATCAGGGTGGTGCTGAGAGTACAGACTCTCCTCTTTCTTCTTCTGCTTCAGAGCCGCGTCCATAAAATTCAATTAGCAGCCCGGCAAAGAAGATGAGAGATACGGGAACTGGGGAGATGTTTATCTGAATGTGCAGAATTAGGAAATCATGATCCAAATCTCCCTAGAAGTTGCATGTCAAGATACTGATCTGCACAATATAAAAGGTCTTGTTTATTAAAGGCTAGTATATAGTGTTGGTATGTGTGTACATCAATAAGTGAAAAAGTCCAAATTGGGCCCAAAGTGTCAATATTTTGTGTGACCACCATTATTTTCCAGCACTGCCTTAACCCTCTTGGGCATGGAGTTCACCAGAGCTTCACAGGTTTACTTTGTAGTCATCTTCCACTCCTCCATGGAGGACATCACAGAGCTGGTGGATGTTAGAGACCTTGCGCTCCTCCACCTTCCGTTTGAGGCTGCCCCAATAGGGTTTAGGTCTGAAGACATGTCTGGAAAGTCCATCACCTTTACCCTCAGCTTCTTTAGCAAGGCAGTGGTCGTCTTGGAGGTGTGTTTGGTGTCGTTATCATGTTGGAGTACTGCCCTGCGACCCAGTCTCCGCAGGGAGGGGATCATGCTCTGCTTCAGTATGTCACAGTACATTTGGCATTCATGGTTCCCTTCAACAGAAGCCCTAATTTTCCACTTCTTGATTAGAGTTTGAACACTGATGATTGGCATTCTCAATTCCTTGGATATCTTTTTATATCCCTTTCCTGTTTTATACAGTTCAACTACCTTTTCCCGCAGATCCTTTGACAATTCTTTTGCTTTCCCCATGACTCAGAATCCAGAAACGTCAGTGCAGCCCTGGATGAAAGATGCAAGGGTCTGTCAAGAGTCTAGAAACTCATTGACCTTTTATACACACACACACTAATTACAAGCAAATAGATCACAGGTGATGGTTACCTTTAATAGCCATTCAAACCCCTTTGTGTCAACTTGTGTGCATGTTATAAGGGCAAAATCACCAGGGTATGTAAACTTTTGATCAGGGTCATTTGGGTAGTTTCTGTTGTCATTATGATTTAAAAAGAGTAAACACAGTTGATTGGTAATAAATGGCTTCAGCCAAACACTAACCATGAGTGAAAGCAATGTTTTTGTGTTATCATTCCTATTCTCTGAAAAATGGCCAAGAAATCGTAAATTCTGCCAGGGTATGTAAACTTATGAGCACAACTATTATATATAAAAAATTAAAAACACATTTGCAGGAAAAGAAGCAACTTTAACTTTAAATGGCAATCCAGTGTATAAAAGGTGCTTTGCTTTTGGCAAGTTATGGCGTCGCTGCCCTGCTCCTGTCATTGCTAGAACACTGCCCCCCCTGCGTAGATCGAACCCTTCACCATATTGTGCCCCACTCCATGCCAGATGCCTCCCCATAACATTCCCAGCCATTGACCTTTAGATCTCAAGGAAGGAAGGAATGTCTACACATGAATAGGGTTCCTGCACTTTACTGATGATACTCAGGAAATGGTCAACATAAATTCTGGAGTTACTTGACAATACATGATCAATCACATTTAGTGGAAGGGCCACAGTAGTCACATGTGAAAGCATATACAGCACTTTAAGCAGCCTTCTCCCTCTAATGCCGCGTACACACGATCGGAATTCTCGTCGGAAAAAACTCTGATGGTTTTTCAGACGGAATTCCGCTCAAGCTGTGTTGCCTACACACGATCACACCAAATTCCGATGGTCATTAACACAGCGGCATAAAACACGTTCGACAGGACTATAAAAGGGAAGTTTAATGCTTCCGAGCATGCGTCGAATTGTTTCCGAGCATGCGTCGGAATTTTGCGTGTCGGAATTGCATACACACGATCGGAAAATCCGATAGAAAGGTTTTCCGTCTGAAAAATTGAGAACAGGTTCTCAATTCAAAGTCCGTCGGAAATTCTGACAGAAAAAGACCGTTGGGCATACACACGGTCGGAAAATCCGATGACACGCTCCCATCGGACTGTTTCCATCGGAAATTCCAACCGTGTGTACGCCGCATTACAGTCTCTCCTTCCACCAGGGATTATTAGCACTCACAGGATTAGCTTCTTTGTAGGCACCGCTTCCAAAAAGGTACACCTCTAGCTTTTTGCAACCTGCCCTAGCCCCCACCTCCATAAGGGTCAGGAAGTCTACAGCCAGTACTCCTGGGTGCAGGTCTACTTCTCCCCAGCCTCCAGCCCTTATCAGGGCCTCCACGTACTGGTAACATCTGTGCTGTTTTGGGGTGTTCCACTCCAATGCCCTAACTGCACTAGGGCTTCTCCCACTCTGGCTTATATATGGGCCCTGAGTCACCCATGAGGAGGGCTCTAACTAAAGAAGCCTAGCACCTGATGACACTGCCTGCTGTACCTGGACACTTCTGTGTGCGGCTCCCCCCACAGACCCCCCTAATACTCACCTGAGCTCAATCTCGATCCAGTGCTGTGCACAGGAGCCTCTGCTCTCTCTGGTCTTTCCCTCCTCATTGGCTGAGACACAGCAATGGAAGCCATTGGCTTCCAATTGCTGTCGATCACAACCAATGGTGAGTGAGGAGTGAGCAGGGGGCGGGGCTGAGCCACGCTCTGTGCCCCTGGCTCCTGGCCTTTCCCCACTGCTGAGTGCCCCCAGAGCAAGCGGCTTGCTCTGAGGGCACTCAGCAGGGGAGAGGGACCAGGAGCGCTAGCAGGGGAACCCCAGAAGAGCGCAAAACCACTGCACAGAGCAGGTAAGTATGACATGTTTAAAAAATATGCTGATATTGGTTTTATATACAGTATATCCTCTAATTTACTATAAAAAACAGAAGTCCCCCTGGGGCACACCTCCCAACATTTTGAGATGGGAATGAGGGACACCTACTAACAAACGTATGTAGGCATAGGACACACCCCCTTAAAGGAGAATTAACCAAAAAAAAAAAAGGTTAATTAAATCCACAAGGGCTTTTTTTTTATCACTACTATTCGTTTATATTGGCTTTTAAAATGTACAAATGCAGCAATTTAAAATTGCATGAAAGGTCGATTAGCACTTGGAAACACTTTTTGAAAGATAAAAAGTACATTTTATATACAGCTATATGGATCGGACCAAAATGAGGGGGAAAGAGGGACAGAGGGACATTGCTCCAAACCAGGGACGGTCCCTCGAAATCAGGGACAGTTGGGAGCTATGCCCTGGGGGGCACAGACCACCGGCTGAGAACCTGTACTGTAATACTGCATCACATCTAAGCCATCTCTGGTATACATTTTGCTCCCCATTAGAGTCTATCACTGTCCAGGTTGTAAATACGGAGCCCGGATCTTGTCACACGTGTCTATGTACACCTGGGACTGCAGGAGTTGCCGCTGACAGACGTTAAGTGTACATTATACAGATCCTGTGTTTTTATTTCCATTTGAAGTGAGAAAAAAAAGATACAAGGCAATGCTTGTATGGTTTTTAGACATACAATGCACTGGGAAGGTCAGCATGATAAAAACAACCTGATCGGTGTGTGTTGGGGCTCATGCGCACGGCTGTAAAGGGGCCAGATAGCTTCCAGAGCCTCTGTAAAAAAAAAAAACTTTCCCCCGGGACCCTTTGCTGCTGCCCATAGACATCAATTAGAAGATGTGGCTGCACACAGTTATTTGTCTGGAGTTGCCTAATGCATGCGCACGGGCGTGTGCTCCAAATGCAGATATTGTGTGTTCAGAGTGTAGGCAGGTGCAGTCTATTTTCTCCACTGCAGGTGGCGCTCAATGGCAGCGGCATTGCAGAGGGAGAAGTCATCCAGAGGAACATGGTTCATCTATGGTTTCCTGAGTCACTCGAGAAGCTATCCGATTGGATGCCACCGCCCCATGTAACTCCAGCAACCATCTTGGTTCAGTCAGAGTCTATTTAACCACTTCAGCCCGGACCAATTTGCAGCCAAAGGACCAGGCCCCTTTTTGCGATTCGGCACTGCGTCACTTTAACTGACAATTGCGCGGTCGTGCGACATGGCTCCCAAACAAAATTGGCGTCCTTTTTTTCCCACAAATAGAGCTTTCTTTTGGTGGTATTTGAATGCCCCTGCGGTTTTTATTTTTTGCGCTATAAAAAAAAAATATAGCGACAATTTTGAAAAAAATGCAATATTTTTTACCTTTTGCTATAATAAATATCTCCCAAAAATATATAAAAAAAACATTTTTTTTCCTCAGTTTAGGCCGATACGTATTCTTCTACATATTTTTGGTAAAAAAAAAAAAAAATCGCAATTAGCGATTATTGATTTGTTTGCGCAAAAGTTATAGCGTTTACAAAATAGGGGATAGTTTTATAGCATTTTTATTAATATTTTTTTTTTTTACTAGTAATGGCGGCGATCAGCGATTTTTATTGTGACTGCGACATTATGGCGGACACATCGGACATTTTTGGGACCATTGTCATTTATACAGAAATCAGTGCTATTTAAATGCACTGATTCCTATGTAAATGACAGTGACAGTGAAGGAGTTAACCACTAGGGGGCGGGGAGGAGTTAGTGTGACGTGTTGTGTGTTTTTTTACAGTAGGGGGCGTGGCTGACGTCTGACGTCACTGATCGGCTGTTCCCGACGATAGGGAACAGCAGATCAGTGACAGGCAGAGTAGGAAGCGCGGGGAGAGGTTTGTTTACACAGACCTCTCCCCGTTCTTCAGCTCTGTGACCCAATCGCGGGACACCATCGGCGATCGGGTCCGCTGGTCCTGCGGCCGTGGTCATGGAGCTCCCGACCGGGTCGCGAGCGCGCCGACCCCACGGCTAGACAATTAAAGGGGACGTATATATACGTGCTTTTGCCTAGCCGTGCCATTCTGTAGATGTAGATCTACAGGAGGCAGTCGGGAAGCGGTTAAAGGGGTTGTAAATACCGGCCCCCCCATTTTACTTACTTGAGCCCTTTTACCTGCTGCGCTCACCCCCGATGTCCTCTTCGCCGCTCAGCCTGAGCGTTGATTGGCTAGAGTCAATGGATTGAAAGCAGCGCAGCCATTGGCTTGCGCTGCTGTCCATCACATCCAATGACGCGGCGCGCCAGGGGGCTGGGCCGAGTGAGCCCAGTGAGCGGCTGTATCACGGGAGCGCGCCCGCAAGAACTAACCACCATGCGAGAGAGCTTGCATGAAGGTGGTTATTTCTTGCAGGGAGGAGCTGAAACAGCCGCCGAGGGACCCCAGAAGACCAGGTTCAGGGCCACGCTGTGCAAAATGAGCTGCACAGTGGAGGTAACATGTTTGTTATTTAAAAAACAAAAACAAAAAAAAAAAATGTACCTTTACAACCCCTTTAAGTCCCAGGCTTAGGGTGCATTTCTTGGGACAGTGATTAGCGTCAGGGAGGGGTTCCAGTGGACTAGGGACAGGGTAGAGACACGCCATCCTTCTGGAGAACTCCTCATTTGGTCTCGGGCCACATCCCATCCCGCAAGACAGGTGCTGTTGGCATATCCAGACCTGTTCTGCTGCACATTGCTGGTATTGCCGTGAGTGTTCCCAGTTGGGTGTCTCCTGCCGGGCTTGTTGTGAATCATTGGATTACTACAAGTTCTGTTTTCTGCAATCAGACTCTGTGTGTGTGTTTACTGCCGTCGCACCATAGAAATGTACTTGTCAGAATGCAGGACTGTGTGACCTGACTTTTCTCTACTGCAGTAATATATTGGAGCATTGTTGGTATCAGTAGATGAAATAGTGCCCTAAAGGGGTGGATAAAAACAAGCAGAGGGCCACATCTGGAGACCAATGTACTAGAAGATTTAATTGCACTAACAAACTGAAGCCAAACTCCAGCAAATGCTTTATAAGCAGTTAAAGAGATGAAGGGACTGGGATAATAGTTTTGCATGAATAAAAAAAAAGATGATCATTGTAAGCACAGGTTCAAATTAGGGCCAATCACATGTATTATAAAAAAAAAAACAGGCTCATCCGTGGCATGCACCGAAAGCGAGGTGACATTGCCTTCGCTTTTCCATGGTGGTTCCGGAAATGAAGACGCCATCTTTCCTGGTACTGAGTCTCATTGCTACCAGACAGCGAAGATCTGGCGATGGATTTGACGTCCCCACTACTGAGCAGTTTATTATCCGTGATGAGCCTGTTCTTTTATAATACATGTCAGTGACCCTAATTAAAAAGTCAGTCTATGTTGCACTTAGAAGTGCTTTCTTTCTTTCTTGCCATACAGTTTGCTTCTACTCTTTGAGAGCCTGTCTGAATGCCTGACTACATCCATCACAGAGACTTTTAGTTTAGACTTTAGACTGAGTCAATATTTTGAAGAACAACCTTTCACTGCAATTACAGCTGCAAGTTTTTTTGGGGATGTATCGAGTGACATTTTTGCCAATTCTTCTTTGCATAATAGCTCAAGCTCTGTCAGATTGAACGGAGAGCATCTGTGAACAGCAATTTTCAAGTCTTGCCACAGATTCTCAATTGGATTTAGGTCTGGACTTTGACTGGGCCAATCTAACACATGAATATGCTTTGATCTAAACCATTCCATTGTAGCGCTGGCATTATGTTCAGGGTCATTGTCCTGCTGGAAGGTGAACCTCCGCCCCAGTCTCAAGTCTTTTGCAGACTCTAATGCGGCGTACACACGGTCGGAATTCTCGTCGGAAAAAGCTTTGATGGTTTTCCCGTCGGAATTCCAACGGAATTTCGCTCAAACTGTCTTGCCTACACACGGTCACACCAAATTCCAACAGTCTGTAACACAGCGGCATAAAACACGTTCGACAGCACTATAAAAGGGACGTTTAATGCTTCCGAGCATGCGTCGAATTGTTTCAGAGCATGCGTCGGAATTTTGCGTGTCGGAATTGCATACACACGATCGGAAAATCCGATAGAGAGGGTTTCCGTCGGAAAAATTGAGAACAGGTTCTCAATCCAAAGTCCGTTGGAAATTCCGACAGAAAAAGACCGATAGGCATACACACGGTCGGAAAATCCGCTGAAAAGCTCCCATCGGACTGTTTCCATCGGAAATTCCGACCGTGTGTACGCGGCATAACAGGTTTTCTTCTAAGATTGCCCTGTATTTGGCTACATCCATCTTCCCATCAACTCTGACCAGCTTCCTGTCCCTGCTGAAGAAAAGCATCCCCACAACATGATGCTGCCACCACCATGTTTCACGGTGGGGATGGTGTGATCAGGGTGATGTGCAGTGTTAGTTTCCTGCCACACATAGCGTTTTGCTTTTAGGCCAAAAAGTTCAATTTTGGTCTCATCTGACCAGAGCACCTTCTTCTACGTGTTTGCTGTGTCCCCCACATGGCTTTTTGCAAACTGCAAGCGGGACTTCTTATGGCTTTCTTCTTGCCACTCCTCCATAAAGGACAGATTTGTGGAGTGTACGACTAATAGTTTTCCTGTGGACAGATTCTCCCACCTGAGCTGTGGATCTCTGCAGCTCCTCCAGAGTTACCAGAAGTTGGCTGCTTCTCTGATTAATGCTCTCCTTGCCCAGCCTGTCAGTTTAGGAGGACGGCCATGTGTTAGTTACATAGTTACTTAGTAGGTGAGGTCGAAAAAAAACACATCAAGTCCAACCTATGTGTGTGATTAGAATAAAAAAGGAGCTGCGCCAATAGCAAATAAAAATACAATTACATAAAAATAACTATTATAAATGTTGAGGCTGAGTGTATCCCAACACATAGGATGACCCAATGGTGTGGTGGCGTCACTGCGTACCCTCCCAGACTAGTTTAGACAGATATGTCTTTCTCGATCTGTCGAAACTAGTCTGGGAGGGTACGCAGTGATGCCACCACATGACCTAGAGGAGGACGGGCTCCTGTATCTTGCCGGCCGGCAACGTTTTTATGTTTTATGTGCCTTACCATTGGGATCAATGCAAGTGCTTTTTATTTGTTTTAATAAACCGGTGTTACCAGATTTACGCTATGGGCTGCCTTTTTTCCTCCATTCCCCATATGGACCGCATGTGATCAAGTGGACCCCCAATACTTAACCACTCAGAGTATCAAAACGAGGATTGGCGACTCGTGGGATTAGGAAATCGCAGACGCGTGTTTTTCATGTTATAGCAGAGCTCATTTACCTCTGCTTTCTGGTTAATGTATGAGGGTGTCGGGCACTGTGTTCATCACTATATACGATACAAGTCACTGAGGTGTTTTTTCCTTCTACTTACATTCGGATGCCAGGATCACCTTGCCTGTATTACTGCTTCAACCTGAAGAATCCCATGATTGCTATTTGGACTTTTTGAGGACCTCTTGTCACTGTTGAGGGTGACTAAGTGTGGCTAAGGTTCTCACCATTGGGTCATCCTATGTGTTGGGATACACTCAGCCTCAACATTTATAATAGTTATTTTTATGTAATTGTATTTTTATTTGCTATTGGCGCAGCTCCTTTTTTATTCTATGTATTCTTGTGCGTGTATCCCACATTGAGCAGCAGCCTGCCCCCATATATGTACATTTGTTAGCGCGGTTTTTTCCTCTAGACCCCCGCTGAGACCCCCGCCTGTGGAAGGGAATTCCACATCCTTGCCTCTCTTACAGTAAAGAACCCTATATATAGTTTAAGGTTAAACCTCTTTTCTTCTAAATTTAATGAGTGGCCACTAGTCTTGTTAAATTCCCTTCTACTAAAAAGTTTTATCCCTATTGTGGGGTCACCAGTACGGTATTTATAAATTGAAATCATATCCCCTCTCAAGCATCTCTTCTCCAGAGAGAATAAGTTCAGTGCTCGCAACGTTTCCTCATAACGAATATCCTCCAGACCATATATTAGCTTTGTTGCCCTTCTTTGTACTCGCTCCATTTCATGTACATCCTTCCTGAGGACTGGTGCCCAGAACTGGACAGCATACTCCAGGTGCGGCCGGACCAGAGTCTTGTAGAGTGGAAGAATTATCACTTTATCTCTGGAGTTGATCTCCTTTTTAATGCATGTCAATATTCTGTTTGCTTTATTAGCAGCAGCTTGGCATTGTATGCCATTGCTGAGCCTATCATCTATTAGGACCCCAAGGTCCTTTTCCATCCTAGATTCCCCCAGAGGTTCTCCCCCTAGTGTATAGATTGCATTCATGTTTTTGCCACCCAAATGCATTATTTTAATTTTTTCTACATTAAACCTCATTTGCCATGTAGTTGTCCACCCCATTAATTTGTTCAGATCTTTTTGCAAGGTTTCCACATCCTGCAGAGAAGTTATTGCCCTGCTTAGCTTAGTATCGTCCGCAAATACAGAGATTGAACTGTTTACCCCATCCTCCAGGTCGTTTATGAACAAAATAAACAGGATTGGTCCCAGCACAGAACCCTGTAGGACCCCACTACACACCTCTGACTATTCCGAGTACTCCCCATTTATCACCACCCTCTGAACCTCGCCCTTGTAGCCAGTTATCAATCCATGTACTCACCCTATGGTCCATGCCAACGGACCTTACTTTGTACAGTAAATGTTTATGGGGAACTGTGTCAAATGTCTTGGTAGGTTTTCAGTTGTGCCATACTCTTTCCATTTTCCGATGATGGATTGAACAGTGCTCTGTAAGATGTTCAAAGCTTGGGATTATTTTTTATAGCCTAACCCAGCTTTAAACTTCTCCACAACTTTATTTCTGACCTGTCCGGTATATTCCTTGGCCTTCACAATGCTGTTTGTTCACTAAGGTTCTCTAACAAACCTCTGAGGGCTTCAAAGAACAGCTGTATTTATACTGAGATTAAATTACACACAGGTGGACTCTATTTACTAATTAGGAGACTTGTGAAGGCAATTGGTTCCACTAGATTTTAGTTAGGGGGTATCAGAGTAAAGGGGGTGAATACCAATGCACGCCACACTTTTCAGATATTTATTTAAAAAAAAATTAAAAACCTTTTATCATTTTCCTTCCACTTCACAATTATGTGCCTCTTTGTGTTGGTCTATCACATAAAATCCCAATAAAATACATTTACGGTTTTGGTTGTAACATGACAAAATGTGGAAAATTGAAGGGTTATAAATACTTTTTCAAGGCCAATACTCCTAGTGCGCCCATTCGTCCACTATTTCTAGAACATTGTAAGCACCCCCTTCAGAGTAGATGTGGACAAAAGTTCCCACCCTGTCAGCCCTCTCCGAGCCCATCTGTCATTAGGAAGTTGCTGAGTAGGATGGTACAACCGGTTCTGCTCCTAATGAGCGGTGCCTGGAACCTCAAGGGGCCATCTCCATGGAGACAAGAGCGTTCCGAAGACAAAGGAGGAAATTATTGCATTGTCTGATAAGAGACTGAAGTATCCAGAGGGAAAGATGCAAATTATTAAGATATTTTATCTTAAGTTATTGTAAATAATTAAATGCGCAATGCTAAAAAAAATACTCATCCCCCAGCCATACGCGCCTAATGTGGCCACATCAGAAGCGGTCACATGGGTAAGCATGGTCCCGCAGTGCTGTAATGTTTCTCATCCCAGCTTGTGCCATAATCAGGACTACGGAGGCGATTCTGTGGTGGGACGCCTCTATCAGATTTGCAAGTTCCTCCCTAAAGCCATCGCCATTACAACGTCAATTGACGGTGTCACAATCTGCAGATGGATTTTCCACAATGTGTATTTAGTTAAAAACTAGTCCTCCATTATGGCCTTTTGGAAAAGGGGTCACAAAGTGTAGATTCCAAGAACCTGGCTGCTAATTAATCCTATTGAATCCAGGGCTCAAGTCCTGTGGGAACGCATGGGAACGGAGTTCCTGTACTTTTTCCACAACAGGAACTCAGTTCCCGTTAGCACCCATGTCCTGCAAGACTTTGAAGTATGCGAGCTGTGTGGCAGGTGCTACACCAGCAGCTGCCGACACAGCTCGCAATAGTAAGTGCCGCACACCTAACCATTCAGGCATTGCCAGTAGGGGGCCCCATGACAGCTTCCGCTTCAATCTACCTGTCAATCACAGCTAGCTGACAGGTAGATCAGGTCCCTGCTGCTAAGAGATTGTATTTAGTCAGACCTCTCGTGATGCACTCCTCCCCGCTGGCCCCTTCTAATTTTCTGTCTCCTCATCCCCCCGGCAAGTGGATCTTGGGTGGGAGTTCCCACACTTTTTTCCCCAGGACTTGACCCCTGATTGAATCCTATTTAAATTGGAGCTCCTCCTCCCCAGGCCCCCCTCCCCCTTTTACTTACCTGAACTCTCGATCCAGTGATGTGCACGAGAGCATCGTCTCTCTCTCTCTCTCTCTCTCTCATTGACAGAGAGTTTGGAGCCGGTGTACTATCATTAGCCGTCCCCCATCACCAAGTGTCTGCTGTGTACTGCGCATGCGCAGTACACAGGACACCCTGATTCCGAAAATTGCGGAGGATGAACGGCGCCTGCGCCGTGAGTCCACTTTCAAGCCCCACCATCCAAGTGGACATAGAGTTAAAATATAAAAGAGCCGAGCGCAGCGAGGCCGTGCCCGAAGCGTGGCGAGCGAAGCGTGGCGAGCCCGCGAGGGGCCCTCTAAGTTTGACTAACCCTATGTCCGCTTGGATGGTGGGGGCTTCACCTCGACTCACGGCGCAGGCGCCGTTCATCTTCCGAAAATCTTCATGCTCCGTACTGCGCATGCGCTGCGCATGCGCAGTACACTTCGGACACCTAGTGACAGCCGGACACTTCGTGATAGAACACCGGAGCCATTAGTTACAATGGGGGAGATTTACTAAAACTGGAGCACACAGGATCTGGTGCAGCTCTGCATGGTAACCAATCAGCCTCCAGGTTTTATTATCAAAGCTTATTTGAACAAGCTGAAGGTAGTAGCTGGTTGGTTACTATTAGGGTTGCACGATACCGAGTATTTGCACAAGTATCGGTACTCGTGCAAATGCACCGATACCTGAAACCGATACTATCAGGCTCGGTTCTTTGAGCTGTCAGTGGGTCTCCCCAGTGTTTAACTGCTTCCCGACCAGCGCACGCCAATGTATGTCAGCAGAATGGCATGGACAGGCAAATGGGTGTACCTGTACGTCCCTTTAAATTTGACGCTGTGCCATCGCATGCGCGCGCTGGCCGGGACCTCCGTGAGTCGGATAACCGCGATCGCCTCACGGAGAGGAAGAACAGGGAGATGCTAATGTAAACAAGTATCTCCCTGTTCTGCCTAATGACAGTGACAAAACCATTGCACAGAGCAAGTAAGTATAACATGGTTGTATATATATAAAAAAAAAAAAATTACCTTTTGAATCACTTTAAGATTGAAACTTAAATCTGGGAAACCTAAAAATTATCCCTTGGAGTGGGGTGGCGCATGCACTGTAAAGGTTAGTTGCTTGCTTATGTCTAGGGGAAAAGAAAATCTACTTTACCCGATCCTGCACTACCCTGCACTGATAGACCAGTCCCCATGGTATCCCCTCCCCTGTACTCCAACAGTCTAAGCCCCCGTACACACGTTCGGAAATTCCGACGGAAAATGTCCAATCCGCCTGTGTGTGGGCTCCATCGGACTTTTTCCGACGGAAAAATTTGAGATCCTGCTCTCAAATTTTACGACAACAAAATCCGACCGGACTTTTTCCGATCGTGTGTCGAGAATTCTGACGGACAAAGTGCCACGCATGCTCAGATCAAATTACGAGACCAAAGCTATTGGCTACTAGCCTCTACATAGTTCCGTCGTACGCAAGAAACGTCACCACGTTTGGAATGATCGGATTTTCCGACAACTTTGTCCAACCGTGTGTATGCAACACCAGTTTCGGACAAAATCCGTCGGAAAAAATCAGACGGATTTTGTGGTCGGAATTTCCGACCGTGTGTACGGGGGCTAAGGATTGCCATAGATTATTTATTTTATTTTAATTCGCCACAGGGCTAATGGAAAAAAAAATAGGTTGGATTCCCACAAGTTAGGCGGATGGAAGAATCCCACCCCACCCCCCGTGCAATATTGTATTCTGATAGCAGAGACTCCTCCACTCTCAGACTACACTGATCAGTGGCTGCAGCCACCGATCAACAAAGGTTGATTCAAAATAAAATTAAAAATAAAAAATTATATTAAATAACATAAATCTATCCCCTAAAAAATATGTAGCAGAATACATATTGGCCTAAATTGATGAAGACATTTTATTTTTTAAATTTTTTTTATTGGATTTGTATTATAGCAGAAAGTAACTAAATTTTTCAAAATTGTCTGTCTTTTATTGTTTATAGCAAAAAAAAATAAAAACCGCAGAGGTGATCAAATACCACCAAAAGAAAGCTCTATTTGTGGGAAAAAATAATACTTATTTATTTGGGTACAACATCGCACGACTGTGCAATTGTCAGTTAAAGTAACATGGTTCCGTAAAGCAAAAATGGCCTGGTCATAAAGGGGGGTAAATTGTCTGGAGGTCAAGTGGTTAACACATCTTTCCGAGAACAATGAGGGGCGAAGTGTAGATGTAATGTCCCTTTAAAAAGCAGTTTTCTCCAGAGTGGATGTGAATGAGAGACAGTCACGAGGTGCGGTCTCTTATTCCCTGGGATGTAATTATAAAATGTAAGAGCGGGTCTCGGAAAATCTCTAAGGGGAACTTCAATCTATGGAGCCCCAGGGATGTGTGAAGTGATGACAGATGGAACACAAGGCAGTGGTACATAGAGAAACCTTCACAAACACAAGACGTTCAATAAGATCAAAATCTAAGAGAATAGGTAGAACTATAAAGCCCTGGTTCACACCAGTGTGATTTGTCATGCGATTTGACAGTTCAAAAATCGCATGATCATTTGCACCCCATTCAAATTGCAGCGACTTTGAGAACGATTCCCCCACCGCCAAATGATTTGGGCCACTGCACAAAGCAAGGTCCATGAAGACACGAATGAATGAGTTTGGGGTGGAGGAACTTGACTGACTTGCGCAGAGTCCTGAACTCAACCTGATAGAACACCTTTGGGATGAATTAAGCATCATACACACGCGCGGATTATCCGAGGACCAGGTCCGTCAGACCATGTCCGTCATACTTTGTCTGATGTTGGTTTTGCGTACACACGGTCGGACAAAGTTGTCGGAAAATCCGATCATTCTGAACGTGGTGACGTTTGTTGCCTACGACGGGACTATGTAGAGGCATGCGTAGCACTTTGTCCGTCGGACAACGGTACACACGATCGGATTTGGTGTGATCGGACCGTGTTGTCGGAAAATCTATCCAGCAGGAGATAGGACTTTGTCCGTCGGACAATCCGACGTACACTGTCCGATGGTGCATACACACGGTCTGATTTTTCAACAACATTGTCCGATCGGACAGAATCCATGAGAAAATCCGACCGTGTGTATGGGGCTTTAGAGTGGAGACAGTGAGCCAGGTCTTCTCATCCAACATCTGTGCCTGACCTCACAAATGCGTTTTCTGGAAGAATGGCCAAACATTCCCATAGACACTCCTAAACCTTGTGGACAGCCTTCCCAGAAGAGTTGAAGCTGTTATAGCTGCAGTCACTGGTGCCAACAGTGAATGGGCTGACAAAAGCCCAGGCGCTAGGACACAACTTCTAGTCGCCATGGCGAG
The DNA here is from genome assembly GCA_028564925.1 of Lithobates sylvaticus. NCBI lineage: Eukaryota > Metazoa > Chordata > Amphibia > Anura > Ranidae > Lithobates > Lithobates sylvaticus. Next base: position 169,610,831 of record CM053035.1, read on the forward strand.
CTGGCGCCTGGAATTTGACAAGCCCTGCCTTAGTCCGTTTTTTTATTGTATTTTTAGGCATAAAAGTTTTGTGGATGGCCTCCACTCCACAGTAATAGATTACTGTTTATGGATGGTTAGATGTGGAAGGATGCGTTTTTTTATTTCTGTTTAGGAAATACACAAAGCACATCAACATTCGAGAAGAATACACAAGATGAATGTATTCAGAGAATATTGGCTGATCCCAAAGTTCATCATTTAGGCCCCTTTCACACATGACAAGTCGTTCCCCATGATTTCCAATGACAGCCATTCATATGAGTACGACTTCAAGTCGTTCCGACTTCAAAGTAGTCCCTGCACTACTTTGGTCTGATTTTGATGCCACTTACACAGGCATTCCTAGAAATCGCGGCAAAATCGCGTCCGTGAATCGCGGCAAAATCGCGGTAAAGTCGCACAAGTGTGAAAGGGGCCTAAAGCTTTGATAAGCTGACTCAAAGTTTGACTCTGAAACAGAGACAGCGCACAGACCTCCTTGGACAACAAAAGTGCCTGAGGGTGGTTTGATGCGCTCACATAAAGTGGGGAAAATAATTATTTGATCCCTGCAGATTTTGGAAGTTTGCCCACTTACATTCTTCTATTATTTTTATCATAGGTGTATTTTAAATGATAGTGACAGAATATCAACCAAAACAACAGAAAAAAACACACAATACAAATGTTATAAATTAAGTTGCAGTTTAGTCAGTAAAATAAATATTTGATCCCTAAGCAAAACATGGCTTAGTACTTGGTGGAGAAACCCTTGTTGGCAAGTCGAAGTTTTAGCTCCCATCATACATTTTCTATAGACTTAGGGGCAGGGCCGGACTGACCATTCGGCCACTCGGGCACTGCCCCGAGGGCCCCGGGCCACTAGGGGGCCCCATCAGGGTTAGCAGCCTCAGTAAAACCAGGGACAGTATGTAAAAAAAATCTGTGTGTGTGTGTGTATACTGTGTGGCCCCATAATCTCTGATTGCCTGGGGGCCCCATAATCTCCTATTGCCCGGTGGCCCCATGAGTTGTTAGTCCACCCCTGCTCAGGGGCATTTAGAGGCAGAACAAAAAAAATAAATAAAACACACCCCCAGGCCAGCGCGTCCAGGAGCAGCAGAAAAAAAAAGCTTGACATGTGTAAAACGTGTGTAAGCGCGTCCAAATGCGAGTTAACACTAGGGGCATTTAGCGCTTGAGCGTCAATTTCAATGCATACCAAAAAAATTGTTGGCGTCGGGAGCCCCCTTAATTTCAGCGGGCAGAATAAATGATTATTCTGGCCAATTAAATGAATTGCCGACCAAGCACTTGATGCCCCTAAACGCATTGCACGCATTTACTAGCTTCTGCCAGGAGGAAAGGCGTCTATGAGAGATGGCCAAACGTTCAGTGTGCATGGGGCCTTATAACCAAGAAAATGCTCGAAAATAAGAGGAGATGATTGGACGAACTTCCCCCATACTGATATCACATGCCATTCATTTAGAACAGTAAAGAGAGAATTCAGCTCCAGGCAGTGGCGGCCCGTCCATTAGGGGCGCCGCCCCCCTAATCCATACGTCCGGCTCCTAATCTACATGCAGGGCACCGGACGCATGGATTCCAATGGAGTTTTTTTTTTTCAAGAAGCACATGATTAGAGCCAGAGGCTCTAATTGGCTTAAAAAAAGGGTGGGCTCGTGGCGCAGAACACTGCGCCCCAAGCCCACCCAGTTGCGTGACAATAGTGAATTAATATTCACTATTGTCTTCCTGATTCTCCTCCTGGCCAATCAGGAAGCGGGTTGGCTGCTGAGTGAAGGAAGATGGAAGCCGCTTTTGCAGGGTGAAGCCGCCGCCGAGGAGAAGGAGACGCAGGAAGGGACCACAGCTTCACGGCGACATCCCTCCTCCTTCCCTTGGCAGCCAACCCGCTTCCTGATTGGCCAGGAGGAGATACAGGAAGACAATAGTGAATATTAATTCCTAAGTGTGGAACTGGTGACGGACGAGCGATCGATGGACTGACCCTGGAGGGGGGGGGGCGATGTGGGTCTTGTTTGCTGCCCCTCCTCCCAAAATATGCAGCACCAGCTGCACTGGCACCAGGGAAGTGACATTGTTGATCTTTGATCATTGGTAAAAGTCCATGTGCCTGAATGGGAAGCTATAAAGATTGCTATGTTCCACTTCACAGTTGAAGGACACCTGCATAGTACACAGGAGAACAAATCAGTACAAAGGTTACAGTAACTCTCCTGATGTAGTTCTACAGTCAACAGCAGAATGCAAAACAGAGCAGAGGAACCTTTAAACGAATGCCTATGGCATTACCTGCATAAGTGCACCTGACTGAGAACGGTGATAACCAATCATTAGATGTGGTGGCTGCATTCGTTTTCTTTCCTTTGGCTTTTTTTTCCAGCTGGTGATCTGCCCAGTAACACACCTCCTGTATTACAGCATCCCCACTCTGGATGAAGGAGCACGGGGGGAGGGGGGGGGGACACCTTTGGACAGCAGCATTGTCAGTCTGGGAGGAGGGGAGTGATGTACTAACAGATTTAAACACTAAAAAACGGAAGATAAACTCCAGGTAATACTTTACAAAGGAGTTACAGCAAACTTTTTTTTTCCTTTTGGGATAAAGGTTTTACATACATTAATAAAAGCTGATCATTAGAATCACCCCTGTTAGTGGCAAATGGTTTATCTTATACATGTAAACTGATACACCTGGAAGAGAGCTTGTTCTTTGGGAAAACAGACTTACTGACCGGATCACCAGATGAAAATAGAAGAAAAAAATAAAACGAATTCATTGGTATCAGTGGGAGAAATAGTGCCCCATCATTGATGTCAGTGGGAGAAATAGTGCCCCATCATTGATGTCAGTGGGAGAAATAGTGCCCCATCATTGATGTCAGTGGAAGGAATAGTGCCCCATCATTGATGTCAGTGGAAGGAATAGTGCCCCATCATTGGTGTCAGTGGGAGGAATCGTGCCCCGTTATTGGCGTCAGTGGAAGGAATAGTGCCCCATCATTGGCGTCAGTGGGAGGAATAGTGCCCCATCATTGGCGTCAGTGGGAGGAATAGTGCCCCATCATTGGCGTCAGTAGGACATATATTGCCCCATCATTGGTGTCAGTAGGAGATATATTGCCCCATCATTGGTGTCAGTGGGAGGAATAGTGCCCCATCATTGGTGTCAGTGGGAGGAATAGTGCCTCATCATTGGTGTCAGTGGGAGGAATAGTGCCCCATCATTGGTGTCAGTGGGAGGAATAGTGCTCCATCATTGGTGTCAGTGGGAGGAATAGTGCCTCATCATTGGCGTCAGTGGGAGGAATAGTGCCTCATCATTGGCGTCAGTGGGAGGAATAGTGCCCCATCATTGGCGTCAGTGGGAGGAATAGTGCCCCATCATTGGCGTCAGTGGGAGGAATAGTGCCCCATCATTGGCGTCAGTGGGAGGAATAGTGCCCCGTCATTGGCGTCAGTGGAAGGAATAGTGCCCCATCATTGGTGTCAGTGGGAGGAATAGTGCCCCATCACTGGTGTCAGTGGGAGGAATAGTGCCTCATCATTGGCGTCAGTGGGAGGAATAGTGCCCCATCATTGGTGTCAGTAGGAGATATATTGCCCCATCATTGGTGTCAGTGGGAGGAATAGTGCCCCATCATTGGTGTCAGTAGGAGGAATAGTGCCTCATCATTGGCGTCAGTGGGAGGAATAGTGCCCCATCATTGGTGTCAGTAGAAGATATAGTGCCCCATCATTGGTGTCAGTAGGAGATATAGTGTCCCCATCATTGATGTCAGTGGGAAGAATAGTGCCCCATTGTTGCTAATGGTGGGGGGGATAATGTCCCAAGGGCTGGATATAAGCAAGCAAAGGGCCGCATCCAACCCGAGACCGATAAAAAGACACAGATAAATGACAACTCGTGTGATGAAAACATTTCCAGACTCCGGATGCAAATGTGACCTCTTACATTTGCATTGCATTACTTCATCTTCAGGAAACTTGGGCTGCTCTGTGAATCACGTTTCACTGGGCTGACAATTATATAAAAACATAAGCAAAAGTCCAGGTCCCCCGCATCAAATCCCATTTATTTAATTATAAGAATTTAAAGTCCAACTGTAGCCAATTATTTTTTTTTTGGGGGGGGGGGGGGGGTCGGAGTGCAGAAGGGTTAGAACCTGTGTCTGGTTTTTATATTTCAGCAGTAAAAGAACGGTCTCTTGCTCAATCCTAGTAATAAACCGTGATCACGAAATTAATGTTCGCCTTTACATCAATTTTTCTAGCTGCTCTACGATTGAACATTTATGAAACTTTTCCACCGCAGTCTCTATCCCATCACATCCTCAAAGTCCTGGCCAAAGAGCATTTACTGAACCCCATAAAAGAATGACCCCCCTGACGCAGAGAGGCAACGGGAACCCACCTGCTGATCCCGGGGCTGGTGGCTGCAGCAGCTGCCTTCTTACTAGGAGGGCTGTCAGTGCCGCCCCAGAATGTTGCGTCTTGACGTCTGGTTATATTCTCTGCTGAGAGCGCGCAACTAGGAGTGACTATTCTATTATATTATGACTTCTGTGACTGCAGCTTATTAGGCACGTTGCAGAGGCTATTTCTAGCGCTAAAGCATTTTGAAAACCACACCAAAGATGCAACATGCAGGACTTTTAACCCCTAGGTAGCGACGGTACTCAAAAATGCGGCCCATCTTTTATGTGCAGCACGCACATAAAAGATGGACCGCATTTTTAAATACCGTCGCTACCTAGGGGTTAAAAGTCCTGCATGTTGTATCTTTGGTGTGGTTTTCAAAACGCTTTAGCGCTAGAAATAGCCTCTGCAAAGTGCCTGAAAATCGCCTCCCATTCATTCCAGTGTGTCAAAAGTGCTACTAAAACGAGCTTTCAGTGTGAACGCTGCCTTAGTGTCTGATTTGTCCGCCACAACGTCGCTGTCCTGCTAACAATCGCTGATCATCGCCATTACTAGTAAAACGGAAAAAAAAAAAAAAAAAAATGCCATAAAAATATCCCATAGTTTGTAGATGCGATAACTTTTGCACAAACCAATCAATATACTCTTATTGGGATTTTTTTTTTTTTTTTTATACCAAAAATATGAAGCAGAGTACATATTGGCCTAAATTGATGAAGAAATTCGATTTTTTGTCGCTCTTTTTTTATTATGTCAACAAGATCTTTACTCCCCCGGCCCTAATTCATCACTGATTCAGGAAACATTGTAAATTTAACTCGGTGTTCATTTAACCCTTGTCCTTTGCGCCAATAGGAATGAACACAGAGTTAAATTTACAATGTTTCCTGAATCAGTGATGAATTAGGGCCGGGGGAGTGAAGATCTTGTTGACATAATCCGCCTGTCTTTCTCTCTTTTTTTACACTTTATTGTTCCTTATATAATTTAATGGTCGTTACGAAAAGTCAACGCAGAAGTTTATATCTACTGTAACAATATCTCGGAGGGATTTATCCTATGTCAGATACTTCTTGACATTGTATCTTTTGAACATAGATATTGGGATAAAAATCTCAAAGTTAAACATTACGCCTAGTGCCTCAACCGCCTATATATAAAAGAAATACATATATTTCCAAAAAAAAAGCTTTTTTTTAATACAACAATGTTATTTATAGGGGTGGGGAAGTGAAGACCCTGACATCAAGAATAATTTAGTTTATCTTTCTTTTTCTCTCGTTTCACCCTTCAAAATGCAGTGATTAATAAATGACACATATGCTACAGCCTTATATTGTTCTTGGTAAAGACAGAACTGGTTGACTTATTTATTTTACTTTATGTTAGTCGTTTTTCCAACTTCATCTTATATTATTATTATTATTATTATTATTATTATTATTATTATTATTATTATTATTATAATACAGGATTTATATTGTGCCAACATTTTACGTAGCTCTTTCCAACTTGAGGGTAGACAGTACAAATACAATACACTTTAATACAGTGGGAATCTGATGGCCCTGCTCCTTAGAGCTTACAATCTAAGAGGGAAGGTTAAGAGATACAAGAGGTATTAACTGTGGGCGATGTGCTGATTGAGAAGATAAATGTACAGTTGTTACGTGGGGGCCAGATAGGCTTCTCTGAGTTTTCAGGGATCGTCTGAAAGTGGATAAAGTAGGAGAAAATCGGACAGATTGGGGTAGAGAATTCCAGAGGATGGGAGAGGCTCAGCAGAAGTCCTGAAGGCGAGTGTGGGATGAGGTAACAAGGGAGTTTGAGAGCAGGATGTCTTGGGAGGAGCGAAGAGAATGATTAGGTTGGTATTTGGAGTCTAGGTTAGTGATGTAGCTGGAGGCCAGGTTGTGGATGGCTTTGCAAGTTATAGTTAGTATCTCGAATTTAATTTGGTGACTGAGTGGCAGCCAATGGAGGGATTGGCAGAGGGGTATAGCAGACGCTGAGCGGTTTGTGAGGTGGATGAGCCTGGCAGCAGCATTCATGATGGACTGAAGGGGGATAGCCTATTTAGAGGTAAGCCAATGAGGAGGGAGTTGCAGTAATCGAGGCGAGAGGTGATATTGAGATAATGTCTCCCTTGTATGTCCTGTCCTGTTACCCGACACAATAATAATAACAATTCCCCCTGTTTTTGAAAAAAGCTCATTCCTAACATAAAGTAAAAAAAAGCTGCACATAAATAAGGCAGCGTTCACAAACGCTCGTTTTAGTAGCGCTTCAGCTCTGTTTAAGCGGCGTCTTTTTCAGCCGCTAGTGGGGCGCTTTTCAGGCACTTTGCAGAGGCTATTTCTATCGCTAAAGCGTTTTGAAAACCACACCAAAGATGCAACATGCAGGACTTTTAACCCCTAGGTAGCGACGGTACTTAAAAATGCGGCCCATCTTTTATGTGCGTGCTGCACATAAAAGATAGGCCCCATTTTTGACGTCTCGCTGCACTATAAGGGAGAGATGGGAATTCGGGGTCCTCCACTTCCAGTTGAAGCTACGTAACGATACGTTGTGAAACGCGTTGGCGTAAGCACGGACAGCAGGCCCTCACAGGGTAACTTCCATCAGGAAGTGCGGAGGACAATCTAGCAGTGGCAGACTTCCTACAGAAAGTGGACCGGCTAAGCACCGCTTAAACTCTCACTGGATAACAGCATAACCAGCAGCAGGTCTCGGGATAAGAATGTCTGGCAACTGAGATCCCACTATGTGGAAGTGACAGCCATCAGTACAGCCCACCAGCAGCAATATGCATCTTTGAGCTATCAACTCTTCACCTGCTGAATTAGCTGTAACTGATCAGCGTCCGCCTGGAGGTATCCAGGAGCGGTAACGTAAAAAACATAGGACCTAGTGAAAGGCCAGTTAAAGTGGTTGTAAACCCTTACAAACCACTTGGACCTACAGGTAAGCCTAGATTAAGGCTTACCTGTAGGTCAAAGAAATATCTCCTAAACCTACACGTTTAGGAGATATTTGCCAAAAGACAGGCACCACTGTCTACAGAGCATGCGCTCTCAACAGCGATATGCCGCGAGTGGCGGCTCCCATGCGCAGGATTGACGTCATTGCGGCGCCGTCGAATGACAGCGCCAGAGCCTGCGAGACCCACCAAGAAGATGGAGGCTCTGTACACAAGGAGAAAGCGGTGACTTCGCTGGCTCCTATGTCAGGTAAGTGACACATAATGGGCTACTATGCGATGCATAGTAGTCCATTATGCTTTACCTTTGCAGGGAAACAAAGAGGAAGTAAACCCATTAGGGATTACTTCCTCTTTAAAAAGGTAAGATAGAGATATATATATATATATATATATATATATATATATATATATATATATATATATATATATATATATATATATATATATTACATGCTTCCTGTGTGACATTTAGCTGTGAGATCAAAAAAATTGCAATCTGTGTACATCTACTTGGCTACAAGTTACAATGTATCTACCATAGGCTTGCATTGAATACATGTAGCTTATCAATATGTGAAAAATGATAAAGCTACAAACCACGGAAATGATTTACTATTTGTAACAAGCGGAATATTGGTGGCATACATAAGAAAGGACTACTATCACTTTTTGAGTATCTCTTTTCTCATTAGCAGCCCTTAAAACAGGGGTGCCCAACCAGTGGCCCGCAGAGCCCTCTGATGTGGCCTGCGACCTCCTGCTCTGGGATAGAATAGAAAGAATACTGTTATTAAAGGTCAGTTTATTACTAAAATCACAGTGTATATATATATATATATGGGCATATATTTTCTGCAGTGGTTACTGGGCTGCTTTCAAACTGATCCGCAGGTGCAGAGAAGTTTACCTGCGGGTTACCTGCACTGAGCCATAGGCTTCTATTATTACCTGCGAGTTTGGTGAGCTTTCTGAAAGTGCACCAAACCTGCAGAATATAATAGCAGTCTATTGCAAATTGTAGGAAAGCCAAAAGGTACACTGCGTTGCACACCTGGTGCGGGTAAACCGCAGCGCATCAGTGTGGTGAAAGCAGCCTTGGACCCCTTTCACACGGTCAGTTCGACAGTCCGACCAATTGGACCCTCCATTCACCTCTAAGTAGTGGCAGACATAAACTGACTTGTGTTCTACCTCCAATACGATCCGCTAAAAAGTATCGTCGGCGCTCTCCAAATGATGAGTGGACACAGACATGCCATCCAACCGCTCCGCTCATTGTGGCCCGCGACCGGTTACCAAGTCGCTTAAGTGGCCCTCGCTCTTCAAAAGGTTGGGCACCCCTGCCTTAAAAGAAGCGTGTTTATTATCAGATTCTTTCTGGACTGAAAACATGTCACCTCTCAGAACTTTGATCCAAATACTATGTCTCTAAGGAAATCTGTATACAGTGAAACTGCCATTTGTTGAGCTTGCAGAGAAATACGGATTATAACATCCATGAACTTTTCTACCTTTCTACCAGTTTCAATTTATCCAGCATGAAATGTTGCAAATCCATTCAGAATTTGATTGTTACTGATCCTGTCTTGCTTGACATTCAGAATTTTCTGATAACTTAATCTACTAGCCGGAAATCTCATATGCTATAGATCCCGGCAACCCCACATATGTCCATCTCCTGTCATTATATTTTTTGTAATTTCTGCCGCGTATAATTATATGCTTGGCGGCACATCGACATAGGCGTGGTTACAGAGGCGCCTCGTCCGTTCATTGTTGTATGTATGTTATATGTTTGTCTTTTGTGTATTTTGTTTTTGTGAATTTTGATAATACTTTTGGGGTAATTGAGGCATGCATTTTTGGGGCACCTAGGACTGACTTTTAGTAAAGCCATTCTGGCTGGGTCAATTTTAGATATACCATATTTATCGGCGTATAACACGCACTTTTTCCCCCTTCAAATCAAAGGGAAATCAGGGGTGCGTGTTATACGCCGACCCCCCACCGATCCCCCGCCGTTGTGAGGCTCCGGGCGGCTTTCAGCCGCCTTCGGCCCTTCTCAGCGGCTTTCGATAGGCGCCTTCGGCCTTTCTCGGCAGCTTTCGGCCCTTCTTGGCAGCTTTCGACCTCTTTTGGTCGTTCTCGGCGGCCGAAAGCTGCGAGAACGGCTGAAGGCGCCAGATTTCAAACTGCAGTGACACTGATATGTCACTGCAGTTTAACTGCAGCCTGGGCAAGGCTGCAAATGTCACTGTAGAGGCTGCAGATGGACGCTGCAAATGACACTGACAAGCATGCAGATGGACGCTGTGCAAGGCTGCATTGATGGGCATTTAAATGTAAGTTTTTTTTCCTTTAAAAAGTTTTTTTTCCTTAAAATTTCCTCCTAAACTTGGGGTGTGTGTTACACGTCGATAAATACAGTATACAATTTTTTTGTAATTTACAATTTTTTGGGGGATTTATATATTTTCCAGTATCTTATTTGTCCGCTATAGCCATAGTAGCCATCTTTGCCATTTTGGGACATCCCTCCTCTTAGTGGTGCCCTAAATGGTAAAAAAAAAAAAAAACTTTCTTATGCTTTGAATCGGCTACGAGTGACATAAAGAGGTTTATTTAATTTCTCATCGTTTTTTCTTGCTGACCTTTCAAGTAATGAAAAAAGACATGGTCAGCTTTTTTAGTTTAAAATCATGTATATAAAATGCCCTTTTTATCTATCAAAAAGTGTTTTCCAGCGCTAAACCTTTCATCTGATTTCTAAATTGCTGCATCTGTAAATTCCAAAAGCCAATATAAAGGAATAGTAGTGGTTAAAAAAACACTTGTGGGTTTAACCAATCTTGTTTTTTTGTACAATTCTCCTTTAAGGGGGCGTGGCAGGGGGTGTGTCCTATGACTGCATACTTTTGCTGATAGGTGTCCCTCATTCCCATCTCAAAAAGTTGGGAGGTGTGGTGGATCGATCACGTCTAACACCTGGAATGTGCAGAAAGAACCAGTTTGTGAATTTCTTACCATCATCAGTTTCCCATGTTCCCATACAGCCACCCAAATTATAGAGCAATTCAAATGTAATTAAAGAAGATGATGAAATAAAACTTCTACAAAAGATAATTTAGTGATACCGAACAAACACGTGTCATTCGCTGGGCGTGCTCCGTATACCGGTGCCAAAACTTTTCCTGCATAGATCTGTGTTGGCATCCTTATTTCATTAGGAGAGGGCATTGGAGCGACTGTCGCTGGGAAGTTTATCACTAACATAAAACGCTGTCCAAACACAATTGCAGAACGACTGAGATAAAAAGTACTGTAAAATCAGCAAGCAACAAAAAAAAATGACCAAAATTTTCCCTAACAAGAAATCCCTAAGGCCCCGTACACACGGTCAGAAATTCCGACCACAAAATCCATCCGTTTTTTTCCGACGGACTTTGTCCGAAACTGGTGTTGCATACACACGGTCGGACAAAGTTGTCGGAAAATCCCATGGTTCCGAATGTGGTGACGTTTGTTGCGTACGATGGGACTACGTAGAGGCTAGTAGCCAATAGGTTTGGTCTAGTAATTTGATCTGAGCATGCGTGGCACTTTGTCCGTCGGAATTCTCTACACACGATCGGAAAAACTCTGATCGGATTTTGTTGTCGGAAAATTTGAGATCCTGCTCTCAAACTTTTTCCGTCGGAAATTCCGATGGAAAAAGTTCGCTAGAGCCCACACACGATCGGACAGCATAATCCGATTTGACTTTTTCCATCGGAATATCCGACCGTGTGTACGGGGCATAAGGCTCGGTTCAGACTGCTGCGACTGCAAAGTTGTACGACTTTGCCCTGTGACTTCCTTCCGACGTGATCCGCCTTGGATACTATTTAGAAGCCTGTACAAGAGCTGAAATCGCATTCCAGGTCAGCCCAAAATAGTGCAGAAACCTTTTCCAAAGTTGGAGCAACTTGTGTAGCATGCGAATCAGACGTGCTTTGAACCGCACGTGGTTCACATAACATGTAAACTGGCAGCCTTCTGAATGCGGCCGCTTCACACATGTGCGGATTGGCCGCATTTTTAAAAAGAAGAAAAAAAAATTCCTGTGCGTTTTTTCAGTCTGTTTCTGGTGCGATTTAAGGTAAAAAAAAAAAAAATTGCACCTGTCCATTTAATTATTCTGTGTTTTTCTTTTTTATTTGTTACTACAAAATTCAATAATAAAAATTAAAAAAAACCTGATTCGCACCTGAACCGGTGATCAGAGCCGCGCCGGACTTCTGCGCTAAGAGCGCGTGACCCCAGCCTAAGATGTTGGTCTTTTATATCATAACATTTTTTTAAAATAAAATGCAGTGGTGATCAAATACCAATAAAAGAAAGTTTTAAGAAAAAAAAAAAGAAAAAAAAGAAAGTTTTATTTGGGTGAAAAAAGGACATAAATGTGATTTGTTCACAGCGTCGCGCGACCGCGCAATTGCCAGTTAAAGTAACACAGTGCTGAATAGCAGAAAATGTCCTGGTCATGAAGGGGGGGGGGGGGTAAATCTTCCAGAGGTCAGGTGGATAAAGTGAATCTTCGATCAGGGGTAGGCAACCTCGGCCTACAAGTCCCATGAGGCATTGCAAGACCCTGACAATCACAGGCATGGCTCCTAGAGGCAGAGGCATGATGGGATTTGTAGTTTCACCACCCCTTATTTTCTTATTTTTTTATTTAATTTATTTCAACCAGCAGGTGGAATGAAAAAATAAAATAAAATGATTGGATCCCCCTCTCTGCACACTGGAGGTGGATGGAGGGGATCGTCCCTGCTGAGTTATTGTACTTTGACCCCAGGGAGACCCCCCCATCACAATATACGGACCAGTGATGTGGGCGATAGTATTCAGCACTGACCAATCAGGAATTACCCGACAGGCTCGTTGTACAGACAGGGATCATCTTCTGTACACACCCCTCCCCCTCCACCCATACATGGATGGAAATCCAATCAGTCCCTGCTGACCCGCCCACATTTCTACCCATGTATGGGCGGATTCAGGGCCAGTTCACACCACATGCAGTCCAGTGCCGGGTTTTTTCTGCATCAAAAACACATGGAAAGTAGATTATATGGTTTCCAAAGGCGTAATTCACACCAGTACTTGCCGCTCCAGTGCGGTCCAGTTCCAGAAAAAAAAAAAAAGCAGAACATGCTGCATTTTTCCTGAACTGGACTGTACTGGAAAACACATCAAAAACGCACCGGAACACACATATGTCTTTATTTAACCGCTTCCCGACCGGCGCACGCCGATGTACGTCGACAGAATGGCGCGGACAGGCATAAGGGCGTACAGGTACGTCCCCTTTAAGATGCCACCGTGCCATCGATCAGAAGAAGAAGAAGAAGAATACGTATCGGCCTAAACTGAGGGAAAAACATTTTTTTTATATATTTTTGTGGGATATTTATAATAGCAAAAAGTAAAAAATAATGCATTTTTTTCAAAATTGTCGCTCTTCTTTTGTTTATAGTGCAAAAAATAAAAACCGCAGAGGTGATCAAATACCACCAAAAGAAAGCTCTATTTGTGGGAAAAAAAGGAGGTCAATTTTGTTTGGGAGTCACGTCGCACGACCGCGCAATTGTCAGTTAAAGCGACGCAGTGCCAAATCTCAAAAAGTGGTCTGGTCTTAAGGCAGCAAAATAGTCCGGTCTGAAAGTGGTTATGGTTAAGAAAAAAAGAGAGGGGGAGGGGTGGAAATGCACGGGACTGCATTAAAAAACCCCAGGGAAAACGCGCGTGCAGAAAAGCCGTCCGTCCGCACTGCATTTCTATGGCGTGAACTGGCCATTAATCCACATTTATATCCGTTTTGGACTGAGCAGAACCCCCCCCCTCCCGGTTCTGGTGACAACTTTTATTTTTCGACTTTCAGACACCAGGACACAGAGATCCCCAGGAGCCCCATATGGAAGAATCCAAAAAAAATTTGAGTGGTCACCAGGACAGGAAGAGACAGGAAACCGTCCAATGGGGACACCGCCTCCAGTGACAACGGTCTCCGAGGGAATTTCCTGAGACCCCACTATGAGAATAAAATAAAAATAAAAAACAGGGTTTTTAACTCTTCCATAATCAAGCCATAATGGGGGGGGGGGGGGGGGGGGAGTGTTGGCTTTATATATACTTCAGTTTTATACAGGACTAGAACTAACAGGGTTATATTATTGCTATGTCCCCACTGAGGGGATTTCCCCCTCACTTCCTGTCTTGGCGACACCAGGACAGGAAGTGGGTGAAATCTCTTCAGTGGGACATCTTTCAATTGTTTCCTTATAATAATAAATATAATATGCAAAAAAATAAGATGTATTATATATATATATATATATATATATATATATATATATATATATATTGCAAGCTATGCCCCCACTGAGATTCCCCCATTTCCTGGCCTGGTGTCACCAAGACAGGAAGTGAGGGGCAATTCCCCTCAGTGGGGGACACAGTGGTAGATATAGTGTGTATTGTGACGTGCAGGTCTGCATGGAATGGAAGGAGCTGTGAGCCCATAGAAGATCTTCTCTTACCCGAGGATGAGGATGACGGCCAGCAGCACCCCGCACAGCACCAGCAGTCTCCGGCGCCGCTCCCTCCTCATGTCTCCTCCGGCTCCTCTCTGCTCTCAGCTGATCCGCCACACTTCCTCGTTGCCAGGGCAACGCCAAACTCTCTCCTCACTGGCGCCGCCGATTGGACGCCACTGGATACGCTCCCCCTGCGATTGGCGGAGGGGGGGGGGGGATGTGGGCGGAGACGAGCAACTGCCTCAGCTGTCAAACATGCAGCTAGAGGGCAGCAGATATGAATGCCGCCCGCTGTGGCTGTCAGTCAGAGGAGGCGGAACAGCTGTGCACAGGGCTGATATGTGTTCTACTAAGGGACGGGGACGCGCAGGGGGGCGGGGACAGTACAGGTGTGATTTGCATTCGGGGTACGGGGGCGGTGACAGTAGAGGAGGCGGAACAGCTGGTCACAGTAGAGGAGGCGGAACAGCTGAGCACAGGGCTGAGTTCCGTAGACAGGCGGAGTTCCGATGTGAGCCGAGAGCCAGGGGGCACCGGATTCGATGGGGAAACCGTTCTCGGCACAACACCGGGCTGTCCTGTATAGTGGGTGTGGGGGAAGGTCAGCCCGGGATACAGGACAGCCCAGGGCGGCTGTTGTGTGTAGGAGAGGAGAGATCAGATTGCTGTGTGTTCCTCCCATACGTGTGCACTCCAAACCTCAAACGTACATATGTGTGAGCAACAGTGTATTGTATATATACTGACAGTGTCAGCGGAGATCCGTGTCTGTAGGGCATAGATCGGTGTCTGTAGGGCAGAGATCAGTGTCTGCAGGGCATAGATCGGTGTCTGTAGGGCAGAGATCAGTGTCTGCAGGGCATAGATCGGTGTCTGTAGGGCAGAGATCAGTGTCTGCAGGGCATAGATCGGTGTCTGTAGGGCAGAGATCAGTGTCTGCAGGGCATAGATCGGTGTCTGTAGGGCAGAGATCAGTGTCTGCAGGGCATAGATCGGTGTCTGTAGGGCAGAGATCAGTGTCTGCAGGGCATAGATCGGTGTCTGTAGGGCAGAGATCAGTGTCTGTAGGGCAGAGATCAGTGTCTGTAGGGCAGAGATCAGTGTCGGTAGGGCAGAGATCAGTGTCGGTAGGGCAGAGATCAGTGTCGGCAGGGCAGAGATCAGTGTCGGTAGGGCAGAGATCGGTGTCTGGAGGGCAGAGATCAGTGTCGGTAGGGCATAGATCGGTGTCTGGAGGGCAGAGATCCGTGTCGGTAGGGCAGAGATCAGTGTCGGTAGGGCAGAGATCAGTGTCGGTAGGGCAGAGATCGGTGTCGGTAGGGCAGAGATCGGTGTCTGGAGGGCAGAGATCCGTGTCGGTAGGGCAGAGATCAGTGTCGGTAGGGCAGAGATCGGTGTCTGGAGGGCATAGATCGGTGTCTGTAGGGCAGAGATCAGTGTCGGTAGGGCAGAGATCGGTGTCTGGAGGGCATAGATCGGTGTCTGTAGGGCAGAGATCAGTGTCTGCAGGGCAGAGATCGGTGTCTGGAGGGCAGAGATTTGAGTGGTCACCAGGACAGGAAGAGCAGGAAACCTTCCAATGGGGACACCGCCTCCAGTGACTACGGTCTCCGAGGGAATTTCCTGAGACCCCACTATGACCCCCTAGGGCACACCCTGTGCACACGCCTATGGTTCCTTCTATGTGTAATCACTGTGCTGTGTACTGTCTATGGAGCCTCCCTCACCTGTCATCATCATATGTGTACAAGGCCAGCTGGGGCTGCAACTAAGTTTCATAATCCATCAGTGGCGGCTGGTGCTCAAATTTTTTTTGGGGGGGGGGGGGGGCGCAAAACAAACAGCCTCACTGTGCCATCAAACGCTGCCACTGTGCCCATCAAACGCTGCCACTGTCCCCTTTAAACGCTGCCACTGTGCCCATTAAACGCTGCCACTGTGCCCAAACGCTGCCACTGTGCCCATCAAACGCTGCCACACTGTGCCCATCAAACGCTGCCACACTGTGCCCATCAAATGCTGCCACTGTCCCCATTAAATGCTGCCACTGTCCCCTTTAAACGCTGCCACTGTGCCCATCAAACGCTGCCACTGTGCCCATCAAACGCTGCCACTGTGCCCATCAAACGCTGCCACTGTCCCCTTTAAACGCTGCCACTGTCCCCATTAAATGCTGCCACTGTCCCCTTTAAACGCTGCCACTGTGCCCATCAAACGCTGCCACTGTACCCATCAAACGCTGCCACTGTGCCCATTAAACACTGCCACTGTCCCCTTTAAACGCTGCCACTGTGCCCATCAAACGCTGCCACTGTGCCCATCAAACGCTGCCACTGTGCCCATTAAACGCTGCCACTGTCCCCTTTAAACGCTGCCACTGTGCCCATTAAATGCTGCTACTGTGCCCATCTAACGCTGCCACTGTGCCCATCTAACGCTGTCACTGTGCCCATGTAAAGCTGTCACTGTGCCCCAAGTGCTGCCATTGTGCCTCAAATGCTGCCACTGTGCCCATTAAATGCTGCCACTGTGCCCATCTAACGCTGCCACTGTGCCCATGTAAAGCTGCCACTGTGCCCATCTAACACTGCCACTATGCCCATCTAACGCTGTCACTGTGCCCATTAAATGCTGCCAATGGCACTTACCTTGTCAGGCGGCGAGCGGTGTCTCCTAATCTTCTCCCGCGCTCCTCCTGTCTTCTGCAGTGATTGGACGCCTAGGCGTCCAATCACAGCGCCTGTGACTTCAGACAATCAGGGGACCGGTAACACAGACCGGTAACCTGATTGGCTGAGAGGCGGGTCTGTGTTAGGGAAGCGATGTATTCGCTTCCCTAACACAATACTGTGTAAGCAGCGAACGCAAAGCATTGCGCCCGCTGTTTACACTTCTGGAAGCCTATTAGAGCACACCGCTCTAATAAGGTCCCCTATTAGAGCTTTACAGCTCTAATAGGGCGCTTCCAGAAACACCCCCCCCGCTGTAATTCAGATGCCCGGCGCCCGACAAGGGGCCGGACACCTGAATAGGGGGGGCGGCAGCGGTGACAATAGATAGATTCATGCAATGCATAAATCTATCTATTGGTGATAGAGCGGTGCAGGAGAGGGGGGGCGGCGCTCCTGCGCCCTCTATGCACGCACCGCCACTGTAATCCATTATTGTTTTGGTTATTTGGATAATAACCTTAACCACTTGCTTACTGGGCACTTAAACCCCCCTCCTGCCCAGACCAATTTTCAGCTTTCGGTGCGCTCACGTTTTGAATGACAATTACTCAGTCATGCAACATTGTACCCAAATTAATTTTTTGTTCTTTTTTTCCCACAAATAGAGCTTTCATTTGGTGGTATTTGATCACCTCTGGGTTTTTTATTTTTTGCGCTATAAATGAAAAAAGACCGAAAATTTTGAAAAAAAAACGCATTTTTCTTTGTTTTTGTGATAAAATTTTGCAAATCATTAATTTTTCTTCATAAATTTTGGCCACAATTTATACTGCTACATATCTTTGGTAAAAATAACCCAAATTAGTGGATATTATTTGGTCTTTGTGAAAGTTAGGCCCCTTTCACACGTTTTCGGATGAAAAACGGACATACATGTACCCCTATGGGATAGCGGGTGTCAGCAGATGAGCATGAGCATTGTCACCCGATATCATCCGCCTCCGCTATGGTCCGATTCTGCAGACGGAGGAAAATCCTATTTTTCCATCCGTCTGCAGAGTGGATCGGATGAACACGGACAGACAGTCCATGTACATCCGATCCCCCATAGAGGAGAGCGGAGAACTGACAGGGTGGTTCCCTGCACAGTGTGCAGGGACTGCCCTGTAATCCGCTGGCTTAGCGGGTATCAGCGGAGCGATCTCCGGCGGAGCGATCTCCGCTGAGCAGGAAGATGACAGGTCCATCTCTGCACTCAGTGCAGGGACGGACCTGTCACAGCGCCGCTCTCCCCTATGGGAGATCGGGTGACGACGGACCGTAGAGTCCGTCGTCATCCGATCCGCTCTGCAGACGGATGACAAAATGGGGTTTTCCTCCGTCTGCAGAAACGGAGCATAGCGGGCACGGACGAGAGCGGGTGTCAGCGGATGCTCATCCACTGACACCCGCTATCCCACAGGGATACCTGTATGTCCGTTTTTCATCCGAAAACGGATGGATGAAAAACAGACATACGGTCCGTCCATGTGAAAGAGCCCTTAGAGAGTCCACAAACTGTGGTGCAAATTATATAAAATTGATCACATCTGATGTACTGGTGGCCTATCTCATTTCTTGTGACCGGAACATGCCAGGAAAGTACAAATACCCCCCAAATGACCCTTTTTTGAAAGTAGACATTCCAAGGTATTTAGTAAGAGGCATGGTGAGCTTTTTGATGTTGTCATTTTTTCCCACAATTCTTTGCAAAATTAATTTTATTTTTTTTCCCCCACAAAATTGTCATTGTAATAGGTTATTTCTCTCACATGACATGTGTATACCACAAATGACACCCCAAAATAAATTCTGCTACTCCTCCTGAGTATTATGATACCACATGTGTGGGACTTTTCCACAGCCTGGCCACTTAGAGAGGCCCAACATACAGGGAGCGCCATCAAGTGTTCTAGGAGCATAAATTACACATCTAACTTGTTGACTGCCTATTACACTTTTGAAGGTCCTGGAGCACCAGGACAATGACACGTGACACTGACGTGGCACTGATGACAGATGGCACTGATACGTAGCACTGATGACACGTGACACTGATGACAGATGCCACTAATACGGGGCACTGATGACACGTGACACTGATGACAGATGGCACTAATATGTGGCACTGATGACAGATGGCACTTATACGTGGCACTGATATCATGTGGCACTAATACATGGCACTGATGAGTGGCACTGAGAGATGGCACTAATACGTGGCACTGATGAGAGATGGCACTAATGACATGTGACACTGATGACAGTTGGCACTGATACGTGGAATTGATGACACGTGACACTGATAACAGATGGCACGTGACACTGACAGGTGGCACTGATGACAGATGGCACTAATATGTGGCACTGATGACACGTGACACTGATAACACGTGGCACTGATGACAGATGGCACTTATACATGGCACTGGGGACAGGTGGCACATTTTTTTCGTATTTTTTTTTTTTTTACTCACGGCCGCTGCAGCCGTGCATCTCTCCCTCCTCACACGCTGTCTCTGTGTGAGGAGGGAGAGCGGCGCTGAGAGATGATCTCATATGTTTACATATGAGATCTCTCATTGGACACGCCGTTTACAGCGATCTGTGACTGGCTGTGTCCAAGGGACAGGGCCAGCACAGAACTTCCCCGATGCGCGCTCTCAGGAGCGCGCATTGCGGAAGTAAACAGGAGGACGTCAAGAGATGTCCTCGCGCAAGGGAGCACCCGCGCTGTAGCCGTCTTTCGGCTATAGCCTGGGCGCGAAGAGGTTAAATAAAGTGTGGTGTATAATTTAGTTAATATGTAAAGTAAAAAAAAAAAAAAAAGGCAGTTTATTCTTAAATATCTCTATGCAGTGGTAAATATAAATAACCAACTATATGGTTAGGGAGCAAAATATCTAATCCACTCTGAGAATAACAGACAGAAGAGATATACTGTATATACTATTAGAGGAGATATACTATATATACTATTAGAGGAGATATATACTGTATATACTATTAGAGAAGACAGACTGTATATACTATTAGGAGGAGATAATACTGTATATACTATTAGAGGAGATATACTGTATATACTATTAGAGGAGAGATAATACTGTATATACTATTAGAGGAGAGATAATACTGTATATACTATTAGAGGAGAGATAATACTGTATATACTATTAGAGGAGAGATAATACTGTATATACTATTAGGCTGGATTCACACCTATGGCATTTTTAGGGATTTTTGCATTTTGCAGATTTGCACTACAGAACGTGTTCCATAGGAAACCAAGTTAAATGGACTGTAGTGCAAATCTGCAAAACGCAAAAAGCACTAAAACTGCATAGGTGTGAATCCAGCCTTAGAGGAGAGATATATACTGCATATACTATTAGAGGACAGATATATATATATATACTGCATATACTATTAGAGGACAGATATATACTGCATATACTATTAGAGGAGAGATATATACTGTATATACTATTAGAGGACAGATATATACTGCATATGCTATTAGAGGAGAGATATATACTGTATATACTATTAGAGGAGATATACTGCATATACTATTAGAGGTTGAATCTGGTAAATATCATCAGACTCAGAGATCAAGTTTGTTATTTAACCACTATAGCAGATTGACAGCCGGGAAGTGGTTCTGATATACTACCAATCAGTGCCCAACAGCTGCCAGTCAGTGCCCCCTCAAAGTCTCTCAGTGCCAATCAGTGCCCAGCAGTAACACCTGTCAGTATCTCATCATCAATGCTGTCCATCAGTGCCATCTGTCAGTGCCCATCAGTGCTGCATATCCCTGGTATTGAAGTGGTTAAAGAAAGAAAAAATAACGACTGTTTTGCGGATTTTCAGAGAGAACGGTGATATATTATACATGACAGGCTCCCTTGTCATAGGCGGGTGAGTTGCGCCCGCTGTCACTTATGCTGGCCATACAAAATCAATGTCTTCCTTCCAAAAAAAAAAAACGTCATTCTAAGAACGTTCGTTGATTTTCGAATCGTTAGTGGGGTCAAATCAAGTTCGTTTTCGACCGCCATGATGGGAAAATTTGAAGGTGCAGAATAGAAATAGAATTTTCAGACCTTGTATGAGGTTTTGGCTCAGAAATGACATAAACTACAAAACTGAATGTTAAAAACAAGTGACATTTTCAAACGACATTCCTTCATTCAGTGAATGTAGAAAGATTTTTCGTCTGAATATTCTCGTTCGAAAATCGATCAGTGTGGCCAGCATAAGGCTCCGTTCACACCTATGCAGCTTCCTTTTGATCTGTTGCTGCCGTGCTTTTTTGCTGTGCACCTTGCGTTTTTTTGGACACGCGACTTTGCTGTGATTTGCACCGTTTTGCGTTGAAAAAAAGTCTCCGACCCTTTCCAAATACGCAGCGGCTGGAAAAAGCATAGATGTGAACGTGTCCCATAGGAAACCATGTTAAATGAACTGTAGAGCGTTTCTGCAAAAAGCACCAAAAAACGCATAGGTGTGAACAAGGCCTAAGACGTTTAGTAGCAGCTGCATGCTTTTTAGAAAAAAAAATAATTTTAGAAAAAAATAAATAAAAATAAATAATAAATAATTTTAGAAAAAAAAAAACACATTAAAAAATAAAAATAAAATCATTTTTGAATAAAGAAAACTTTTTTGAAAAAAAATAATTTTAGAAAAAAAATAATTTTAGAAAAAAATAAATTAAATCATTTTAGAAAAAATGACATGGGGGTCATAATGTTTTGGCTAATTTTAGAAAAAAAAATTTTTTTTGAAAAAAATAAAATAATAATTTTTGAAAAAAAAATTTTTTTGGAAACAAATATAATTTTTGAAAAAAAAATAAATAAATAATTTTTGAAAAAAAAAAAATAATTTTAGAAAAAAAAATATTATTTTAGAACAAAAATAAATAATAATTTTAGAAAAAAAAATCCTTGCAGGGGGACATCTAGGTATGTAATTAGGGCACTGATCATCAATACAATATAGCGCCAGAAATCAGTACTAGCAATCTGTGCCCACAAGTGCCAGCAATCAGTGCCCATAAGTGCGGCATATTAGTGCCTCCTCATCAGTGCCACTTAATCAGTGGCCATAAGTGCCACCTCATCAGTGCTCATCAGTGAAGGAGAAAAATTACTTATTTACAAAATTTACTGACAAACTAAGAAAAACCTTAAATGGAAGTAAATTTGTAAAAAATTAAAAAAATAGCAGTGATTAAATACCACCAAAAGAAAGTTATATTTGTGAGACGAAAATTATAAAAATGTCACATGGGTACAGCGTTGTATGACCGCGCAATTGTCATTCAAAATGTGACAGTGCTGAAAGCTGAAAAATGGCCTGGGCAGGAAGGGGCTGTAAGTGCCCGGTATTGAGGTGGTTAAAGTGTTTTTTTTTTAATAACAAACATGTTATACTTACCTGCTCTGTGTAATGGTTTTGCACAGAGCAGCCCTGATTCTCCTCTTCTGGGGTCCCCCGCCGATGCTTCTGGCTCCTCCCGCCTTCAGAATGCCCCAATAGCAAGCTGCAAAGTATAGTATAGAGCGCCCCCTATAGCAAGGTAAAAAATCTTCTGCCTTTAGAACCACTCACTTCCTGCAAGGACTACATGTCCCATGAGGCATTGCTCCTCACACCACACATTCACAAGTTCTCAGGCACTTACTGACATGTATGGACGGTGTACTGAGCTGTATGTGTGCTGCTCTGTATTTCCTGATATGTAAACAAATATTGCATTCTGTATGCAGGCCAATCAGCGCGATGCGATACGTACCGCAAACATAGCTCATAGATAGCTCATATTTTTTTTTACCATGCATTTTGCCGCATTTGTTGCATTTGTTGCACATGGCCCGAAGACAGGAAGTGAGGGGAAACCTCATTGGGGGACACGGCAAGATATGTACACTGCTCAAAAAATATCAAAGGAACACTTTGAAAATGCATCAGATCTCAAAGGGGAAAAATATTAGACATCATGTGCACTGCCAAAAAGTTTGTTTGTTTTAGTTTCATTCATTTTCTCTAGTTTTTTTTTTCGTTTTTCGGGTCATTCGTTATGATAAAATAAATGATTTTGAATAAATTCGGGAATTCGGAATCCAAAGATTCGAAAAATACTTTTTTTCTGATTTCACTGCGACTTGCATTGACTTCTGTTAACTGAAGTCGCAAGCTGCAGTGAAATCGGATGTAGAAATCCCACTGATGTGCGGATTTGAAATCACGCTGAAGTAGAATGGTTTCAAAGCCACACTGGTGTGAACCAGGGCTTATAACTGAGACAAGCCCACACTATAAAAGGATTTGCTTTGTTCATATTTCATGTCTGAGGTTTACAACCACTTTAAGGCTACTTTCCCACTGGGTGCCGCCGAGCGTTAGCGCTAAAGCGCTGCGGGGCACTTTTAAATCGGAGTTCTGCCATTTTTATTTTATTTTTTTAAAAGTCAGCAGCTACAAATACTGCAGCTGCTGACTGTTAAAATAAGGACACTCACCTGTCCAGGGTGCCCGCAAAGTCGGCACCTAAAGCCGATCTCTCCCTCGGCTCTCTGGTGCTGCCGCCGCCGCCATCTTCAGTAAGGGAATCAGGAAGTGAAGCCTTGCGTCTTCACTTCCTGGTTCCCTACTGTGCATGCGCGACTTGTGATTCGCTATCCCACTGGTCCCTCCTGTCTTCTGGGACCTGTGTGTCTCCCAGAAGACAGGGTGGGGGGGGGGGGCGGAGAAGGCGCCGGAAGTGGCATAGATACCTATGGGTGGCTCGGGTATCTATGCCCAGAAGTGGGAGCAAAATATTAGGCAGTTAGCTCCTCCCCCCTGAAAGGTGCCAAATGTGACACCGGAGGGGGGGAGGATTCCGAAAAGCGGAGGTTAAATTTTTGGGTGGAACTCCGCTTTAACCCCCGCTAGCGACCGAAGAAGGGATTAAAAGCCCCCTTGTTGCAGCGCTTCTGAATCGCTTTTTCAGGCGCTGCCCATTCATTTTAATGGGTGCGCTGTATACAGTCGCTCCCAAACCGCCCCTAAGATGCTGCTTGCAGGACTTTTCCCAACGTCCCGTAAGCGCACCGCCCCAGTGTGAAGTCACACTGAAATGAATGGGAGGCGTTTTTCAGGCGTTATTTAAAGGCTATTTCTAGCGCTAAAACCACTGAAAAGCGCCTCAGTGTGAAGCCAGCCTAAGTAGGAAGTTCATGTGACAGGGTGACAACGCAAGAGCACAACTAGGAGACATGGACAGAGCGTTGTCACCCTATAACAACAGGAAAAGCCCAAACAAGAGTCTTTATGGCAGGATCCCCAGCGGCTGCATATTTGCGTGAATTGGTGTGAATACAGCTGTGCCACGAACATGCACTCTGCACGCTCCCAACATGGTTAGCAGCTAACAGAAAGGTCACTCATGGCGGTCACATGATCATAAGCCCCGCCTCCCTAAACCTCTTAAAGGGCCGGGAGGCGCCGGTGCCAAGAGGTTAACCACTTCCTGCCCAAGGACGTCTTTGAATTTCAAAGGGAATATCTGAATGATGCCTGCAGCTACAGACATTATTCAGATATTCTCATTTTCAGCCGGCGATTCTGTTCACCATAAGAATGATCATATCGGCAATTTGGCCGCTTGATCGTTCTTATAGGCAACGGAAGGGGATGCCCCCCCCTCCCGCCGCCATCCGGTGTTTCTCCGGGCTCTCCCGTGCCATCGGGGGCCCGGAGAAAGAATCGCCTCCAGCCGGATGACGAGCATAGAGATTTCCGGTGACCAAATGGTCACCAGTCATCTCTATGACTGTCGGAGGCCCGGGCGTGACGTTATGACGTCACGCCTGGTACCAGGAAGTAAACAAAGCCGTGATCGCGGTTGTCAGCATGAGATCAGTGAATTTTTTTTTTACCGATCTCATGCTTTCCAGCCTGGAGGAGAGATGTGGGGTCTTATTGACTCCACATCTCTCCATGAAGAGGACCTGTCACATACATTCCTATTACAAGGGGTGTTTACATTCCTTGTAATTAGAATAAAAGTGATCAAAAAAAAAAAGTGTAAAAAAAAAAAATTAAGTAAAATAAAAAAATAAATAATTTAAAACGCCCCTGTCCCCGGTAGCTCGCGCTCAGAAGCGAATGCACACGCAAGTTCCGCCCACATATGTAAACGCTGCTCAAACCACACGTGAGGTATCGCCGCGTGCGTTAGAGCGCGTGCAACAATTCTAGCACTAGACCTCCTCTGTAACTCTAAACTGGTAACCTGTAAAGAAATTTAAAGCGTCGCCTATGGAGATTTTTCAGTACCGAAGTTTGGCCCCATTCCATGATTGTGCGCAATTTTAAAGCGTGACATGTTAGGTATCTATTTACTCTGCGTAACATCATCTTTCACATTATATTAAAAAAATTGGGCTAACTTTACTGTTTTGTTATTTTTTAATTCACAAAACCGTTGTTTGAAAAATTATTGCGCAAATACCTTGTGAGATAAAAAGTTGCAATGACTGCCATTTTATTCCCTAGGGTGTCTGCTAAAAAAAAAACCATATATAATGTTTGGGGGTTCTGAGTAATTTTCTAGCAAAAAAAATTATGATTTTTACATGAAGGAGAGAAGTGCCAGAATAGGCCTGGTATGGAAGTGGTTAACAATGATGACGTTTATAAGAGGTTTCGGGGAGTGGGTTTGTATTTACACGAGAAATAAAAGGAAATGTTCCAATCCAATTTGTTAAATATATATTTGATACTAGACCTTCATTGCTTTTTTCAGATAGGAAGACGGCAATGAAAAAAATAAAAAAACATCCCAGTCCATTTACACAAACAAAAGAATAGAACATTATAATGAAGCTGAAGGCGGCCGTTTCACGAGTCCAATCAACGTTCAGATCAGTATGACTTCCCTGGCGCGCCGTGCGCTCCTCGTGCCTCAGTACTTCTCTCTACTCAGGGGATCCCAGAGCCATACAGGATCCAGCCACACAACCACTACACCTCAAAACAGAGACAATCAGAGTCCAACACCCATAGAAAAGCCCCCAGATCCCAGGCCTGCCTCTTCTAACATCATATATGGAGGGGTTTGGTGATGATGTCGTCTGATCCCCTGTGACATCATATGATGGAGAGAAGTCCTCAATAAATTCGATGTCCCCGTCTCATCCCTGCAAAAGGTTCCTGGCCACGATCATCCGCATCACCTCATTGGTCCCTGATAGGACAATGGAAAAGAAAGCATTAACTAGGCAATTCAAGGACTGAAACGGAGATAAAGTGGAAACTAAACCCATTGGTCAGTTTCTTGTGCTCTTAATCAAAACTGTCAAGCCATCAAATGCGTGGTGCATGACCGGGTGACAGCACCATGGAAGCTGAAGATTAAACAGACTGCAGTCTGCTCACATCATTTGTAATAAAACATCTTTGCCATTCTGAAGCTTCCCTCCAACCACTTTGCATATTATTTTATATATACTGTGATTCTGTACTTGTCAAATATGCTGCAGAAATCTCCCTCCACTGAGTCTGGTTGCAGCCATTTTAACTGTGGGCAGCTGAAGCTGCTGTCTGTTCACTTCCTGGATTTACCAGGTGGGGGGTGGGGGGCGGGGTGCTGGGGTAGGCTGTGCTCCCCCCCAGATTTTAATTGCACCCCCCCTGCCGACAACCGCCTCCTCTACATCGCTGCACAGTACATACGTAGGTTACATTCACACTGGCAATTAGGGCTGGAGCAAATTGTAGCGGCAGTTCCTCCTGCAGCTCTCAGCGGGTAGGAGTGGCTGCCGACCCCGTACACTAAAAGAACAGTTTGCCGGCCAGCACACCTATTCGCGGCGCTCTACACAGCCGGTGATTACCTGCGGTGATCAATGCTGGAGGCACTTTGAGTCCAGCAGCGATCACTGCTCTTATAGTGTACGGGGTCGGCAGCCACATCTACCCGCTGAGAGCTGCAGGAGGAACTGGTCATCGGCTATCCTTATTGTTGGTGTATTTTATGTGCGGCCCGAGACAATTCCTCTTCTTTCAGTGTGGCCCAGAAAGGTCAAAAGCTTGGACACCCCTGCTGTAAACCCCCGTACAGACGGGCCGAATGTCGGGAGACATCAGTCGATTAAAAAAAAAACCTCCGACATTCGGCCCGTGTGTATATCAGCTGGTCCGACAGAAGCTAGCCATCTTCTGTCAGACGGGCATGCTGGAAGACCATCAGCCAACAAACTCCCAATCAGCGCACTCAGCCAATGGTGGGGAGGGGTGGGGGGTCTATGCACTGACGGAGGTCTATACTGGGGGGGGGGAGGGTGCACTGAGGGGGGTCTATAATGATGGAGAGGGTATTCACTGAGGGGGGGGGAGGGTCTATACTGGTGGGGGGTATGCACTGAGGAGGGTCAATACTGATTGGGGGGGGGGGGGGGGGGGTTATACTGATGGGGAGGTATGCACTGAGGGAGGGGGTCTATACTGATGGGGGGTCTATACTGAGGGAAGGAGGGGGGTCTGTAGTTAGAAGGGGGAGAGGGGACTGTTCTGAGGGAGGGGTCTGTACTGAGGGGGGACTATAGTTGATGGAGGGGGGGGTCATTTTTTCTGCACCGGGTGACATCAACCCTAGTGACGCTACAGGACACAGACACCTTTTTTTTTTACTACACAATCACAGATTTCTTAGAGCCCTTTCACACTGAGGCAGTTTTTAGGCGTTTTAGCGCTAGAAATAGCGCCTGAAAACTGCCTCCCCTGTGTGAAAGTCTGTGTGCTGTCACACTGGGGTGGTGCGCTTGCAGGATGTTAGAAAAAGTCCTGAAAGCAGCATCTTTGGGGCAGTTTGAGAGCGCTGTATACAGCGCCCTCAAACCGCAATTCATTGCAATGAATGGGCAGCGCGTCGTAAGCGCCGCAACATTTTTAACCCCTTCTTTGAGGTTAAAAGTGCAGTGCTAGCGGCCAAAAAGCGCTGCTTAAACAGCGGTAAAACGCAGCTAAAATGACCGGCCAGCCCCAGTGTGAAAGGGGTCTAAGGCTCCATTCAGATCTGTGCGACCTTCGTTTTCCCTGCAGGCAGACCAGTCATTTTAATGGACTGCCCTACTTGGAGAAACACGGAGAAAGAAGTCCATGACCCTTTTTTAATCGCACCACACCGAGTCGCATGGTGCTGCAGCATGTGCCAAATGCTGCAGCACCATGCGGCTCGGTGTGGTGCGAATGCGGCGCGTCTGCTGATGGGTGGGGGAAGGGGATTCTCCCTGACCCACAGTAATGTGAACCTAGCGTTACAAAACAGTTATACCGTATGGCAACAAAAACGTACCCTCGAGGATCTGATGAACGCGGATGTCTCGGACGTACTGCTGAACGGCGTAATCTTTCAAGTAACCGTATCCGCCGTGCATCTGGAGCGCCTGGTTACAGACCTGAAACAATCATGGGATGATGAGCACCATTCCTACAACTTATTCTACTACTCTAAATCCATTTTTTTGTAAGTTTTTAAGCAGAGAAGAAAATGGTTAAAATATTAAGGGGGAAATTTCCCTTTACTTCCTGTCTGAAGACATAACAGGAAGCAAAAATATATCTTTTTAAAGTAAAGGGAAATCCTTGATTTTGCCTAAATTCATGTCTTACACCCCATTGACACAAGTGCGACTTGTCGTGTGACTTTGGACATCAAAGTCGCATGTCAAGTCCTACCCCATATTTTCAGATGATAACCATTCATATATGTGCAACTCAAAGTCGCAGTGATTTCAAAGTAGTTCATGCAACTTGAGGGTCATGGACTTTAATGTTAACCCTCAAAAGTTGCATGAAAGTCGTACCTAAATGTTTTATATGCAACAGTGGGTCAGACTTTGCAGAGGGACAAGTCACATCCAAGTTGCACCCATGCAAAGTTGCATCAAAGTTGCACTCCAAAGTCGCACAACTTTGGAGTCATACAAGTGTGAATGGAGCCTTATGCCACGTAAACACGATCGGAAATTCTGCCAGCAAAAGACCGATGTGAGCTTTTGGTCGGAAAATGCGACCGTGTGTATGCATTCGCTGTTGCAACACACCTGGGTTGACTCCGGACGCAGTGCTCTGCGCCCCGAGTCCACCCTATTTTGAAGCCTATTAGAGCCCCTGGCTCTAATCAGGTGCTTCAAAAAACACCCCCTGCCATAGGAATTCATGCGCTCGGCAAGGGTGGCAAGAGAAGAAGAGGATTTATGCTGCTCTGTGTAAAACCATTGCACAGACCAGGTAAGTATGATATGTTTGTTATTTTTTTTTTAAATACATTTTTTTCCTTTACAATCACTTTCCATAGATGGATTGAATTTTGATCCCTGTATAGGCAGGCTGGTTGTCCTGAAGTTAATCTACCGACTGATTTCAGTACAACCAGCCTGTCTGTTTTTTTGTGTGCGATCACTGCCGGCGGCTATAGCTGCCAGCAGTGAACATTGTTCTCTGCCGGATGGGAAGGCTCCCCCCTGGCATGAACACAATAGATCTGCAGAAGGGATTCCCCCATCAACACTGGCTGTGCAATTTTTCTTTCCCTCAAATTCAAGAACATCCACCTCTGTAGGTGAAAAGAATATAAAACCGGCCATAGATGGTTGGAATCTCGGCTGGTTCAGCAGAGTCTAATAATGTATAGGACAGGCTGATTGCACCAAAGAGGATACAACGATCGACTTAGGTACAACCAGCATGTTGGATTTTGTCATGCGATTATTGTCAGTGGCTATAGGCAGGGACACCAACCCCCCCCCCCACATCGGAGGAACACAATAGCTCTGCAAAAGGGAATCAAGTGATTTTCTTAACTGCAATCCGGGGTTGCAGGAAAGGAAATCGCACCATCTATGGCCGGATTAGCCCACCCATAGACCGGCTCATCTAATTGAGAGACACTAGATTCTAAGACCCACCTTAAAGCACTCATCTGTGGCATACAGCTTTGCCATAGCGCAGAGAGTCGCCGCATCGCCATGTCCCTCTTGGAGCGCCTGTGCCGCGTGTCGCACTATAAGCCGCGATGTCACCAGTTGTGTCGCCATCTCTGCCAGTCGGAACTGAAGATACTGTGTGCGATACATACAATGTTGTAACAGAACATCAACCCCATGGGACTTACAATGAAGAATGAAAATATTCATGATTTAGCATTAACTCAGGAAATGTTTTCTATGTGTAACACAGCTTTAGGATCAAATGCATGCACGAGACCTTGTTTCCGCTTTTTTTTTTTTTTTTTTTCCTTCTATGATGCGTTTTATGCCTGTATTGCACTGCCTAAGCCCATGTTGGGCATTAATAAAAACCATATTTGAAAAAAATTTAAATTAAATATTCATAATTGTAATTTTTAAATAATAGCCCCTAATATGCACGTGAGGTTGGATCAATCAAAAATTAGCCATAGAGACATATATTCCCCAATAACCCACAAAGGATATAAAGCACTTTGTGAGCACCAAATGCCTTTAAAACACAGATATTGTTTTGTTAAAGTAGCAGTGACATTATCACTGCTGTACATAGCCTGTACAGAGGTTAGAGCTGTGGGAGGGGCCAGCAGGCTCCACCCACTTACAGGTTGCCTGCAGCAAACTACAGGAGGGAGTGACGACGAGACCAGCCCCCCTGCAGAAGTAGGCTTACCTATTTTCAGACGGCTCTGGTCCGGCCATGTGATCCAGCTCCCCTGTGCCAGCCAACAGCAGCTGCAGGGGAGAGGAGGGAGTGCCAACAATGGCTGGAACATGGGAGCCTATGGGTGAGGTCACCACTCCTGGAATTCCCAGGCATTGCAGAGTGCTTTCTCTTCTCCCCTGCAGCCTCCACTGACTGACACAGATGGATCACATGACCAGAGCGGGTTGAAAATAGGTAAGTATCTACACAGATTAGTCAGCATAGGTGTTGGGAGGGGAGAGGGGGGGGAGGGGGAGGGGCATTTTCAAGATTAAATAGGTTTAGGCTGGAATTCTACTTTAGGCTGGGAAGAAGCAGGTTGACATTAAGGTGTGATAAAATGTATTCTTTCACCCCGACTAGGACTTCGGTATTGGATCATTTTACTTTGAACGTGGGTCTGAGAACTAGGAACAGTTGCGTATTCCTTGTTCTTTGCTGCAAGGTTATGTAAAGTATTTCTAAAAGGTCTTTTTTCTTTTTTTTTTTACAAAAATAAAAAAAAGTTTTTACTTACCTGCTCTGTGCAATGGTTTTGCACAGAGCAGCCCCAATCCTCCTCTTCTTGGGTGCCCCACCGGCACTCCTGCTTCTAATCCAGTGCCCCCATAGGAAGCTATGGGGGTATTTGTGTGGGCTCGCTCCTGAGCCCCGCTGCCTTCAGACTTTAGTGGGGCTCAATTGTAGCCAGTGGAGGTACAAAAAGTCCTGACATCAGTGACTCCCACTGTGACAACCATATCTGGGGCATTGTTTACTCCAAACAATGCCCCAGATATGGTTGTCACAGTGGGAGAAGATATAGAGCTCCATCTTTGCTGTCATTGGGAAGAATAGCGCCCCATTAATGGCATCAGTGGGAACAGTAGTGCACCATTGTTGGTGTCACTGGGAGGAATAATGCCCCATCATTGCTCTTGGTGGAAGGAATAGTGCCCCATCATTGCTCTTGGTCAGGGGTCTCCAAACTTTCTAAATAAAAGGCCAGTTTACTGTACCTCAGACTTTAGGGGGGGGGGGGGACTGTGGCCAGTGGAGGTACAAAAAGTCCTGGGGTCAGTGGGAGTAAACATTGCATCTTTAGCATTAGGGGTAGGAATAGTGCCCCATCGTTGGTGTCAGTGGGAGGAATCGTGCCTTTTTGTTTATGTCAGTAAAAGGAATTATGCCCCATTGTTAGTGTCAGGGGGAGGAATAGTGTCTTGCATCAGTGGTGGAGAAAGTGCCCAAGGGCTGGGTAAGGGCAAGCAAAGGTCCGCATCTGGCCTCCGGGCCACAGTTTGGAGACCACCACTCTTGGTGGAAGAAACAGTGCCCTATCACTGCTGTTGGCAGAAGGAATAGTGCCCCATCATTGGTGTCAGTGGGAGAAATAGTGCCTTGTATCAGTGGGAGGAATAGTGCCCCATCATTGCTGTCGGTGGAACAAAAAAATGATGCCCTATCATTGCTGTCAGTGGGAGGAATAGTGCCCCATCATTGGTGTCAGTGGGAGGAATAGTGCCCCATCATTGGTGTCAGTGGGAGGAATAGTGCCCCATCATTGGTGTCAGTGGGAGGAATAGTGCCCCATCATTGGTGTCAGTGGGAGGAATAGTGCCCCATCATTGGTGTCAGTGGGAGGAATAGTGCTCCATCATTGGTGTCAGTGGGAGAAATAGTGCTTTGTATCAGCGGAGGAAGAGTGCCCCATCATTGGTGTCTGTGGGAGCAATAGTACCTTGTATCAGTGGGAGAATAGTGCCCCATCATTGCTGTTGGTGGAAGGAATAGTGCCCCATCATTGCTGTTGGTGGAAGGAATACTGCCCTATCATTGCTGTCAGTGGGAGGAATAGTGCCCCATCATTGCTGTCAGTGGGAGGAATAGTGCCCCATCTTTGGCGTCAGTGGGAGGAATAGTGCCCCATCTTTGGTGTCAGTGGGAGGAATAGTGCCCCATCTTTGGTGTCAGTGGGAGGAATAGTACCCCATCATTGGTGTCAGTGGGAGGAATAGTACCCCATCATTGGTGTCAGTGGGAGGAATAGTACCTCATCATTAGTGTCAGTGGGAGGAATAGTACCCCATCATTGCTGTCAGTGGGAGGAATAGTACCCCATCATTGCTGTCAGTGGGAGGAAAAGTGCCCCATCATTGCTGTCAGTGGGAGGAATAGTACCCCATCATTAGTGTCAGTGGGAGGAATAGTACCCCATCATTGCTGTCAGTGGGAGGAATAGTGCCCCATCATTGCTGTCAGTGTCAGTGTCAGTGGGAGGAATAGTACCCCATCATTAGTGTCAGTGGGAGGAATAGTACCCCATCAGTGTCAGTGGGAGGAATAGTACCCCATCATTGCTGTCAGTGGGAGGAATAGTGCCCCATCATTGCTGTCAGTGGGAGGAATAGTACCCCATCATTGCTGTCAGTGGGAGGAATAGTACCCCATCATTGGTGTCAGTGGGGGAAATAGTGCCCCAAGGATTGGAGACCACTGCTAGGCAATGCAGATACTGCCAACTCCTCCATCTATCTACAACAATCCGGCTACAGATCTATTGACTTACAATATAACAGCAAAATGCTGATTTGCTTTGTTGTTACTTGCTGCTGACATGGTAATGATTGTCTTCCATTATACTGGCCCTGTCTTTCCAGTTTATGGAGAAATGGGGCCAGTATATAGGAAGACAATCGCTAACACGTCAGCAGTAACAGGCTATACATGTCAGGGTTGACATCTTACCTGGTAATTAGCCAGAGGCTCTCCAAACTGTTTTCTCACAACCATGTGATCGCGGGTGAGCCGGACAGAGGCATGGGCGGCCCCCAGAGAACAGGAGGCTGCAAAGCAAAAATACAAAAAGGGGGTTGATTTACTAAAACTGGAGTGTTGCAAAATCCGGTGAAGCTCGGCATTGAAACCAAATCAGCTTCCAGGTTTTTTTTGTCAAAGCTTAATTGAACAAGCTGAAGGTAGAAGCTGATTGGCTACCATGCACAGCTGCACCAGATTTTGCACTCTCCGGTTTTAGTAAATGAACCCCAAAGTTCAAAACATGATGGTGTGCAAGCAACAAACTGATCATCAAACATTGGTCATTTTATATGTACAAAAAAATAAATAAAAAAATAAAATAACACATGGTGCTTCTATAACTGTACAGTGCCTTTTACTGTTCAATCGGTAAAGCAGTATTAAACCCAAAACCGAAAATGTAATCTATTACAGCCTAACAATCTTTAGATGTGGTGGCTGCATTGGCTTTCTCTCTCCCTGACCTCTGTTTTCACCTGGTAATCTAGCCTGTAACACACCTTCTGTATTAGAGCTCCCCACTCTGGATGAAGGAGCACAGGGATTGGGGATAAAGGTTTTACATGTATAAATAAAGAGTTGATTATTGTAAGCACCCCGTCCATGGTAAATTTTGTCTCATCCCTGTAAACTGATATATCTAGAAGAGAGCAACAAAACTTACTGGCTGGATGACCAGATGAAAAGAGAAGAAAGCCTAAAGAAGAAAGCGAATGCAGCCATCAGATCTAAGAATTTGTAAGCTGCAATAGAATAAAGGTTTGCTTTTTGTATTTAATACCGCTTTAAGACCCCTTTCACACCAAGGGCGTTTTGCAGTCACTATAGCGTTAGAAATAGCGCCTGCAATCCGCCCTAAAACAGCTGCACCATTGTCTGCAGTGTGAAAGCCGGAGGGCTTTCACACTGGAGCGGTGCGCTGGCGGGACGTCAGGAAAAGTCCTGCCAGCAGCTTCTTTGCAGCGGTGAAGGAGCGGTGTGTTTACCGCTCCTCCACCGCTGCTCCCCATTGAAATCAATGGGGCAGCGCTGTAATACCACCGCTATTGCGGCGTATTGCGGGCGGTTTTAACCCTTATCCGACAGTAAAACGCTGCTAAAAATAGCAGCGTTTTAACGCCGACGATATAGGTGGCTCAGTGTGAAAGGGGTCTAACTGAAATATTTGTGTGCAAAAAAGATCTATACTATGTTAAAGCTGAACTCCAGGCTTGGAAACTTTCATTTAAATACATTCCTCAGTAGCCACAAAGAATATAAATCCACTTTGTATGCATCAAATACCTTAGAAAACATGGATAACACTTTGTAAAAGTAGCAGGGACATCATCCCTGTGATGTACATGTCCTGTGCAGAGAGCAGAGAGCAGAAATGTGGGAGGGTCTCAGCAGCTCCACCCACCACAAGCTGCCTGCAGAAAACTACAAGCGGGGGGCGGAGACCAGACCAGTCACCCTGCACAAGGAGAGAGAGCAGAGGTGAGCGGTCTGTATTACAGGAAGTAAAGTCTCACAATGGATTACTGCGCAGATCTTGAAGAAACACACAGAGCACACCGAGATTCAAGGACGAACACACAGGGCCAATGTATTTAGACAATAATTGCTTATCCTGGAGTTCAGCTTTAACTAAGGATACAAAAACAGTCTTGCTGGGATGGATGAAGGGAGAGGAAAAAGCTGAAATGCTTTTTCTTTCTTGGGAAAAATGCTGCTCCAGGTTCCCTCAGATGCTGGTTAATATTTACAAGTCTAGGTATTTGGTCACATAACCTGTGGAAGAAGGATGAATAAGCCTGTCTGAACTTGGATCTTCTCCTACAGTGCAGTTCCATAGATTATGTAATTTTCTTTCCACCACAGGTGGAGAAAAAAAAAAAAAATTGATTGATTCCCCCACCAACACAGTCAAGGAATCCCTCCCGCAGTGCTAGTCAATGATCTCTGCTGGCGACTTTAGCCGATGGCAGTTATCGCATGAAATAACCCGACAGGCTGGTTGTACTGAAGTTAATCAATGGCAATAGATGGATTGAATCTTGACTGGTACCTGCTGAACCGGCCGAGATGCGATCCATCTATGGCCCACTTAAAGTGACACTAAAGGTTCAGGTTTTTTTCTTTTAAATAACAAACATATCATACTTACCTCCACTGTGCTGCTCTTCTGGGGTCCCTCAGCGGCTCCTCCCCACATCAGATAACCCCCCTGGGAGAAGTGCTCCTCCGGGGGTTACCTTGTGGGCGAGCTCCCGAGTCCAGCGTTCGGCGTGCATAGAGGCCGAATGCAGGACTCAGCCCTGGCGCCTGCTTTATTGGATTTTATTGACAGCAGCGGGAGCCAATGGCTGCGCTGCTATCAATCTATCCAATCAAGAGCCGAGAATCCCCTGCAGAGAGAGAGTGCATCCCCGTGGGTCAAGTTCGAGGGTTCAGGTAAGTAAAACGGGGGGGGGGCCCAGCACAGTTACTGGGGGGACCAGAAAGCTCCCGGATGCAAACATGCGATCGGGAGCTTTCCGCCCGTGTGACTGCTGTGACAGCCAATCACAGCGGTCACGTGACTTCAATGCCCGCCTCCTGGCATTTAGAAGCTCTTAAAGGGCTGGGAGGTGGCAGAAAAGGGTTGAAGGCTGGTTTCCCACTATTGCGAATTGGATGTGGAATGGCAGGAGTATGTGAATGGCTCTCTATGGAGCCGGTTCACATATCTCTGATGCGGCTGAGATGCTGTTTGTCTTTTGGTCAGTTTCAGGTCCGAATTCAGCCCAAAATTCGGGCTGAAAATTGGACCTGAATCGGTGAACCGGGACGCACAGGACCCCTGCTGGGAGCCGCATCGTTATTAGGTGTGAACCAAGCCCAAGTTTTTTTTGTTAAAAAATAACAAACGTGTTATACCCTCCTCTGTGCATTTGGTTTTGCACAGAGCAGCCCAGATCCTCCTCTTCTCGGGTCCCTCTTCGGCTCTCCTGGCCCCTCTATCCTGTTGAGTCCCCGCAGCAAGCAGCTTGCTATGGGGGCACCCAATCCAAGCCACAGCTCTGTGTGTCCATTCAGACATGGAGCCTGCGGCCCGGCTCCGCCCCCCTCTCTCCTCATTGGCTCACTGACTTATTTACAGCAGCGGGAGCCAATGGCTCTTCACTGCTATCTCAGCCAATGAGGAGGGGCACCCGAGTGTCTCATGCAACATCGCTGGATTGAGCTGTGCTCAGGTAAGTATTTAGGGGGACTGAGGGGGGAGCTGCACACACTAGGCTTTTTATCTTAATGCATAAAATGCATTAAGATAAAAACCTTCTGCCTTTACAACCACTTTAAGCATAGGATGAATAATATGAAAAATAGAAAAAATAATCACAATTAAAATTTTAGAAAATTAATTGCAACAGGAAATTGTAAGATGTGTGTGACCAGGCCAGATCTAGTGGTAGAAATGTCTGTTTCCATTCACTGATTGGTATAAACACCTAAAACTGTTATACCAGCCACAGTGGATTTACATTTTTGTAGAAATTGATCGAAATGTTGGAATTTGTACAATCAGACATTAACAGGTGTGGCTAGCTTACCGATGTTTATCCTTCCTCCATTCAGCCCCCTCATTGCAATCCCGAAGCCCTGTCCTTCCTCTCCCAGCCGATTTGCCACAGGGACCGCGCAGTCCTCAAATATAACCGCTCGTGTTGGTTGGGAGTTCCATCCCACCTGAGGACATCAGCAGATGTGAAGGAAAATATAAACATGAACAAAAAAAAAAAATCAACAGGGTTGATTTATAACAAGCTCAATAAATGACACCTTTTTAAAAACAAACAAGAAATGTACCAAAAATAAATGATAAAATAAAAAATGTAACTAAATAAAATTTTTGAATTCAGGCCTGAAGAGCATTACAAATGGGATCAGAGTGCAGCAGGTGCAATGCACAGGGTTACCCCCTAGCAGGTTCACATGGATTTCCTGATATGGGGATAGAGGAAGTTGTGAATGGACTACAACTGTGGTGATGTCACCACCATGTAGGCAGCATTTTCTGGTGAGTCCATCTGTTGCGGTGGCAGATGGGGCTTATAGTGTCTCATTCAATGATCCCCATCAATGGCCGGCACAGTAAGCAAAGGGGTTCTTCTTGCTCAGCAGCCACGATTCAGGTAAAAGGGGCTGGTTCCGTTTTATGGAGCTGGTGTACACGGACCAGACTTTATTTTACACCCTAAACATTGTCTAAAAAAAGACTTCACCTTTAACCGTGTCTCATATACTTTAAAAAGAAAGAATCATTTATTTGTAATCAGTATATATATATATATAATGCTGGAAATTTATGGAGCGCTTTACATAAAGTCGCTGTCCTCAAGAAGCTTACAATCTAAGACCCCTTAGGCTAGGTTCACATGTATGCATGTTGGGTGTTGGGAATGTCAGGGCTGGGCTCAGCCCTTCCTTCTCTGAGCTGACCGCTCAGCTGTCAGCTAATTGCCAGCTCCTATCTCTCCCCACAGTTACTCAGCTGTTGATGATATCCTGCTCGTCAGTCCTGCCTACTTAAGCCGTCCAGTCCAGAGGAGCTATGCCTTCCTGTTGGTCAACATCACAAGAAACATCTCCTGCGGTCCTGTTTAAAGACTGGCTTTGCTGACATCCCTTCTGGCTCCGGATCCTGCTTGCTATTCCACTACATTGATCCCTGACTTCTGGCTTGGCTGACTATCCGTTCCGGTTACTGAACTTTGGCTATGTTTTGACTACGTTTGTTCTTTTACTTTTATTATTAAACAAGTGTGATTTAACTGTACTTCTGTCTCGGCCTGTTTTCATGGTTTCCGACAGGGAAACAGTTTAAGAGGATACCAGCTCCAGCTAGTTGCTAGGCTGCCATTGTTTTTAACGTTTTTGCTGCCAGGTTTATGCGTCATATGGACCTGACAGTGGGGCGGGGGGTTGCAAACACACTTCCAGTGGCTGAAGCAACCGGGAGTGTGTGTATATCAGACAAGCAGACTGCCGCCTGTCAGATAAAAGCTAGCACCGGATTGCTTTCATACACCTTGGTAAACAAGCGCTCCTCCCACGAGCACCCCTGCTATGTATCCTGGGCTCTGCTTGCCCATGTACATGCCCGGGACCTGCATGGCGAGTGCCACTGGGTAGAGGGGAAGGAGAATAGCGGACACATGTCTGCTCTCCTCCTTTTTGTTGCTGATCTGGAAGGGACGTGTTTGCTATCACTTCCGAGCCCCCTGTCAGTTTCCCCGGCCAGTATTTCAAAGGAAAAAGTATTGCAATGCGATCTGCATTGCATTACATTTAGTGGAGCACAGGGGAGATATCCGGGGTCTTTCAGACCAGGTGAGAGCAGAACAAGAGGATGCCAAAAGGGTGCGAGTGGAACAGGTGAGAGCAAGATGGTTGACAGCAA
Source organism: Lithobates sylvaticus (assembly GCA_028564925.1). Taxonomy (NCBI): domain Eukaryota; kingdom Metazoa; phylum Chordata; class Amphibia; order Anura; family Ranidae; genus Lithobates; species Lithobates sylvaticus. The sequence goes on from CM053035.1 coordinate 169,649,531, forward strand.
AACAGGAAAGAGTGGAATAGGTGGATGCTGAACGGGTGAGAGTCAAAAAGGTGAAAGTGGAATAAGTGAGAACAGGTGAGAGCAAAATGGGTGAGAGTGGAATGGGAGCCAAACGGTGAAAGTGGAACAGGTGAGAGCAGAACGGGTGAGGGCAAAACGGGTGAGGGCAAAACGGGTGAGGGCAAAACGGGTGAGGGCAAAACGGGTGAGGGCAAAACAGATGGGGGGGCTTCCTATCTTTTTTTTTTTTTTCAAATATAAAGTTTTATTAAGTTTTCAAAAACAGGAACAGAGAATGAGGCCAAGGCCTTAACAGAACATGCAATCAGATAATAAGAAGCCGGGGGGCTGCGACCCCCACTGTTATCACATGGGGGGGACTTCCTATCTTACCCAACGATGGGCTTTAGGAAACCTATACTGACATAAATATGTAGGATGACCCCCTCCTGAAAGTTGCCTGACTCCAGTACTTTCTAAGTCACACACCCATAAGAAATATGCAGCATGTGAATTATTCCAGATCGCTAACTCAAAAATGTTAGAGCTTATCAGTGGCAGTATTACATTTGACTTCTATGAAGAGATGTCTTTTATTTTTCGGACTTTGTTTTGCATAAAAAAATACCTTCTCACCTTTTTCTCTTTCTTGCCGAAGCTGAGGCCTGGTGTCCCCTTTTCCACCACTAGGCAGGAAATTCCTCGAGCTCCGCTGCCCCCTGTACGACACATCACAACATAGACATCGGTGTCCCCAGCACCGCTAATGAATGCCTGGATAGAGACAGAGGGGCGGAAACATAACGTGATTACACCTTCTTCAACTACTAACACTGATATGCATGTGTATGAACATGTGGGAGAATGTACCTTAGATCCATTCAGAATATATCGGTCGCCGTCTCTCTTCGCCGATGTAAGCAGTGACGCAGCATCACTTCCGCTGCCTGCCGAGCACAAGAATCATCAGGACAAGACCACTCAGTATTGTAAGCAAATTCAAAACAGATGAGTACCATGTGTGTAATAATATATGAAATATAACCAACGGGAGTCCCAGCCTGGGGAGACGAGGTCCATTACATTTCTCTGCTATTGAGATATTTAACCTGACACTAAACTCGGGTTTACAAGAAAAAAAAATCTATTCAGGCATGTATTCTTTACTCAAAAAAAAGTTCCTTCTATTGCTCTCAGCCTCCTCCAAATCCCCTTTTTTGCTGCTGTGATCTGACTTCCTGTTAGAGGGTGACTACGTTCATTCTCCATGGTCCCACTGTATGTAGGAATGTAGTCACCCTTACATGTGCACTGCCGAAAAATGTGTTAGTTTTCGTTTCATTTGTTTTATTTTATTTTTCCAGGTCATCTGTTATGATCGCATGTAAATTTGATAAAAATCGGAAATGCGGAAATTCAAAACCCCCAAAAATCTGAAATAATAACCAACTAATAATAACTTAACTTTTACTAGCTATTCAATTATAAGCATTGGGAATTTCCTTTCAAATTTGGCTGTCAGTGAACGTAACGAATTAGAGATTAGAAATCCGAAGTGATGAATTATCTGAAATAACAGATGCCGGATCTAAACAAATGGAGCGTAACAAATTAATAATAATAAATTACAATAATGATAATAAAACCGTTTTACAATTATTAATTTGTTCCGTTCCATTTGTTTAGATGCGGCATTCGTTATTTCGGATAATTCGAAACTTTGGATAAATTCAAATTCATTACGTTCACTAACAGTCAAATTTGAAAGGAGATTTGAAAGGAGATTCCAACACCTATAATTTAATAGTAATAGTTAAGTTATTAGTTATTATTTTAGATTTAACTTTCAAATTAACTAATAATAACTTAACTATAACTATTAAATTATAGGTTATTGAATTTTTGAATGTTTCTGATATATATCACTTTCATATATGATATTATTATTAACTGAGATTATTCTTTATTACGTCACTATATTCACTTGATGACACTTTTATTTTTTGCACATTTGATTTTTTTCAATAGTGCAGTATTAATATATAATTAGATTCATTTCATCAGTAACACTTTGTTCCAGTTTTGGTGTAATATTGTGTGGTCACACATTTAGCTCAGCTCCTTCTTTTTGAATAATTATAAAATGTTTTTATTATTATTATAGTAATTTATTATTATTAATTTGTTACGTTCCATTAGTTTAGATGCGGCATCCGTTATTTCGGATAAATTTGAATTTGTTACATTCACTAACAGCCACATTTGAAAAGCGCTTCAGAAACGCCGCAACACGGGCAGTTTTCACCCCTTCTTCGGAAGCTAGCGGGGTTAAAAAAATAAATAAAAAAAAATAATAAAAAAATCACCCCACTAGTGGCCAAAAAGCACTACTAAAACAGCACTAAAGCGCCGCTAAAAAAAGCACTAAACTACCACTAAATCGAGTGGCGCTTTAGCACTAACTCACGGGCGGCCCCAGTGTGAAAGTAGCCTTACTATGCCTTGTTTTGCATCGCTTTGGGGCCCATTACATATGAGTGGTGCGTGGACGCATAATATGTCATGCCTTCTGCCTAATTCACCAAAACGCACAATAAAGGGCGCATGTACCATTTATTAGCAAAGCAGCACTCCACAATGAAGAGCTGTGTGTTACCATACATTGGGCTGCCGCTCAGGATGGATGGCACTAAGAATACAACGTGCGTTACTGCCACGCAGTTTTGTTATTTTCGATGGGCAGATAGGTGAATCTTTTCAGCTGATATTAAATGGCAACACTTCGGGTCTCACCTGGCTCCGTCAGACAGTAAGATGCTAATTTCTCCATGCTGCAGAGGGGAGGACAGAATCTGTGTCTCTGTTCTTCATTTCCAAAAGTATCGATCATCCAGACACACATGCTGCAAGGAACAGATTAAAAGCATTATAAACCTGCCACTCCATTGAAGAGGAATCATCAATCATATACTGTGTCCCGTAGTGAGGTATAGTTGGTGGGCAGAACCACTGAATGGTTCTAAAGGCGGAAGGTTTTTTGCAGTCATGCATTCTATGCAGTAAGGTCTAAAACCTTCAGTGTGCAGCTCCCCCGATCGCGCTCCAGCGATGTGCACAAGAGCAGCTACACTCCTGGGTTTCTGCCTCCTCATTGGCTCCTGCTGCTGTCAATTACAGCCAGTGAGGGGGAAGCAGGGGGGTGGGGCCAAGCCCTGTTCTGTGTGTCTTGTGGACACACAGAGCGGGGCTCGGGAGCAAGCAAACAGTGCCCCCCAGAGCAAGCAGCTCGCTATGGAGGCACTCATCAGGAAGGAAGACCCAGGAGCACAGAGCAAAACCATTGCACAGAGCTGGCATGTATAACATGTTTGTTATTTAAATAAATAAAAAAAAAAAAAACTTCCTTTAACCACTTGGCAAATGGGCGTACCTGTATTTCCCCTTTAATTGTCGGGGCTAGCGGGCGTGCGCCCGCTGCGTACCATGTCACCGTGCCCGCGGGACCAGCAGACTCGATGTCCGCCAGTGTCCCGGCGATCACATCACGAAGCCGCAGAACGGGAAGATGCCTATGTAATAAACAAGGCATTTGCCCGTTCTGCTTAGTGACATGACAGAGATCACTGCTCCCTGTCATCGGGAGCAGTGATCGCTGTCATGTGAGTTGTAGACCACCCCCCCCCACAGTTAGAATCACTCCCTAGGACACACTTAACCCCTTGATCGCCCCTTAATGTTTAACCCCTTCCCTGCCAGTGTCATTTATACAGCAATCAGTGCATTTTTATAGCAGATGGTCCCAAAATAGTGTCAAAAGTGTTCGATGTGTCCGCCATAATGTTGCAGTCCCGATAAAAATCGCAGATCGCTGCTAACAAGCACTGTGCTGTTTAATCTGCTTTAAGGGACCAGGATCTGGGTTAATAAACACTTTAAAGGCGACCAAATTTTACCTGTCACTGCCTATTACTATCACAAGGGACGTTTTACATACAGCATGATTTCCAATGAGTACCGTTCATATCTGTGCGACTTCAAAGTAGTCCCTGCAATACTTTGGTCCCACTTTGTTGCGACCTCAATAATACATAGGCATTGTTTCAAGTCGCATCAAAATCGTGGCAAAAGATTGTGCGACTTTCAGGTCGCTATAGTGGAAACCTAGCGTAAAGGTTATTTTTCATTAAAATAAAAAAGATGTTTTACTTCACTGCCGGTGCTGTGCGCTCCTCCTTCTTTCAAGTGTTCCCTTAGCAAGCCAGGTGCTATGGAGGCACCCGTATGCACATACTCCTGAGCACGGCTGTGTGCCTCTATAGACACACACAGCGCCGGTAAGCCATACCCCTGCTTCTTTCTCACAGGAGTTTGAATGGCAGCAGCAGGAGCTTATGGTTCCCACTGCTTTCAGACCGAGAAGGGAGTAGAGCGGTGCTGCAGCCCGGACAATGTTGGAGCGGTGAGAGGAGGCAGGTAAGTGTTTAGGGGAAAAAAATAAAAAGGATTTTCACAAATGAACAGCAGAAGCAAGCATACGTACTTGTGAATGCTCATGTACGCTGTAGTGCTGACACAACCAGTAGACAGGGCCTCAAAAATGACAGAAGTGTCCAAACGTGACAGTCCAGACCCACCGACATCAGGACTGGTGTAGATCCCACCAAAGCCAAGCTGTGCCGCCTTCTTCATGGTTTCCACCGGGAAAATTTCCTGAATTGAAAGGGAACAAATGTTCTGGTTATCTAGGATTAGCGTTCTGTACCTGCATAGGAGAAATTACAATTGATGGCTGTTTGTACGTAATGCCTTCACTTTCTATTGCTATTGTTTTAGTTGTTTCACAAAGAGACATGTGCACTGCCGAAAAATGTGTTAGTTTTCGTTTCATTCTTTTTTGGGGGTTTTTTGCGGGTCATTCGTTATGATCAAAATTCGTAAATCCGAAAATTTGAAAGTCCAGAAATTCGTAAATTCAGAAATCCGAAAATAAGAAATAAAATCCAAAAATTAGAAATAATAATGAACTAATAATAACTAACTATTAAATTATAGGTATTAGAATTTCCTTCCAAATTTGGCTGTTAGTGAACGTAACAAATTTATCTGAAGTTACGAATTATCCGAAATAACGAATGCTGCATCTAAACAAATGGAATGGAATGAATTATTAACCACTTCTGGACCGCCCACCCTCTTTATACGTCGGTACTTTGAAGAGGAGTATCGTCCTCTTTATGGAGACATCAGGGCTCTAGGCAGGCGACAGGTCCTCTTTATGGAGACATCATGGCCCTAGGCAGGAGACAGGTCCTCTTTATGGAGACATCAGGGCTCTAGGCAGATGACAGGTCCTCTTTATGGAGACATCAGGGCTCTAGGCAGGCGACAGGTCCTCTTTATGGAGACATCAGGGCTCTAGGCAGGCGACAGGTCTTCTTTATGGAGACATCAGGGCTCTAGGCAGGCGACAGGTCCTCTTTATGGAGACATCAGGGCTCTAGGCAGGCGACAGGTCCTCTTTATGGAGACATCAGGGCTCTAGGCAGGTGACAGGTCTTCTTTATGGAGACATCAGGGCTCTAGGCAGGCGACAGGTCCTCTTTATGGAGACATCAGGGCTCTAGGCAGGCGACAGGTCCTCTTTATGGAGACATCAGGGCTTTAGGCAGGCGACAGGCCCTCTTTATGGAGACATCAGGGCTCTAGGCAGGTGACAAGCCCTCTTTATGGAGACATCAGGGCCCTAGGCAGGTGACAGGCCCTCTTTATGGAGACATCAGGGCCCTAGGCAGGTGACAGGCCCTCTTTATGGAGACATCAGGGCTCTAGGCAGGTGACGGGCCCTCTTTATGGAGACATCATGGCTCTAGGCAGATGCCAGGTCCTCTTTATGGAGACATCAGGGCTCTAGGCAAGCGACAGGTCCTCTTTATGGAGACATTAGGGCTCTAGGCAGGTGACAGGCCCTCTTTATGGAGACATCAGGGCTCTAGGCAGATGCCAGGTCCTCTTTATGGAGACATCAGGGCTCTAGGCAAGCGACAGGTTCTCTTTATGGAGACATTGGGGCACTAGGCAGGCGACAGGTCCTCTTTATGGAGACATCTGGGCTCTATTAGACCCCCCCACCAATGTCTTGCCTGTCCTCCACTGCAGCTAAACAAATACAGATTGCCTCTGACAGCTCTGAACCCTGAAGTGGCGCAATACACATCACTTCCGGGTTCAGAGTAGTTTACCGCCATCCTGGGCTCCCTGGAGGAACACGAGAGCCAGGAAAGATTATGGGCGCCGTTGACTGGGAAGAAGGGGGATGTGTGCACCTTTAGACCTCCATAAAAGTTATCACTTGGTCTAAAAAAAACAAACATAAAAAGCTCACAACTGCAGCAGAAGCTGTGAGCTTACTTTGACCGCTTGAAACCAGGATGTTTATAAACTTACCTAGACAAATGCCATTTTGTGGTCTCTTAGATTGAGTTTTGCTTTACCTATCCATCGTATGTCCATAGAAATGATAGACTCCTTGTAGACAGTTTATGACCATATGGTATGATGCAAGAATAACCCATCGGCTTATTTTAGCGTGCTGGTAAGTGCAGACAAGGCCATCCAGAGCCCATGCCAAATTGCACCAGGATGTGTCAGCACAAAAAAAAAAGAGCATTAATATGTACACCCTAAGCATAGATCCCCTGCAATCTTTTTCGGGGTGTTGTTAATCTAACATCGCCCCCCTGCAGCAGATCACCTGGACGCTGCGGGGCGATGCAATGCAGGGAAATGCAGCAAATCTTGTGCGTTTTCCGCATCAGTGTGAACCAGGGCTAAAGGGGCCCTTAGCAAGCACACATCCCATTGTAATACTCACTTAATGAAAGGCGTGCTGTTGTATATAAAGAAAGTCCAAAAAACTATAAAGCAGACTTTTTGAATATATAATTGGGGTGCGAAATTACCTCCAAAAAGTCCCACGGGTGCTCATTTTATGGCTTTCTATAGAGCAGGGGGTAGGCCTGGGGGGCAACACAAAAGGCAACTGCCTCCCACCACCCCTTACCTAAAGATTCAGGTTCAGCAATACCGACGCTTATTGTTATGTTATACAAAAGCAGCCATAGAAATGACGCACACAAGAGAATACAAAAGGTGTGTTACTGACCAGATGAAAACAAAAAGAAAACAGTCTAAAAAAAAGAAAAATTAATGCAGCCACCACATCTAATGATTGGTAATACCGCTTTAAACCTTAAACCCCTCTCATGCACCAACCGATTTGAACCCTAGCGGGAGCACGGAGATATGGTGTTGCGACTATTGCGCAGGTGAAACAAAAATTTCCATGGTACTTATTTAATGAAATGTTAGCCACCATCTATGTTCCTATCTACATAGGAAAGTAAAAAAATAAAAATAAAATATTGAATCCATAGAGATCTAATTATTTGGGGGAAACATCAACGAATCATTATGGTCGCTTTAATACCCCGAAGCGGACTAACTGAAGGTTCACCCCATGTGAAGAGCAAAGCACAAGTCCAACTCCAACCCTGTACCCCGTCTTCTCTCTCTTTGTCCTGGTTCTTTTGTTCTCCTTTATGCTTTTTACACCAACTTTATGGTTTTACAGTTGGTACTCTCATCATTCGTGTTGTACCCAATGGTGCTTTAATGAGACTTGGGCGCCCATCTCAATGATGAGCACTAATTCCACTACTTTACCTAAAGTCTAGATCAGTGGTCTGCAAACTGCGGCCCATTTCTTGCCTTTATCAGGCCCTTGGGGAACTATTCCTCTCACTGACACCAATTATGGGGCACTATTGCTCCCACTGACTCCAATGATGGGGCACTATTCCTTCCACTGACACCAATGATGGGGCACTATTCCTTCCACTGACACCAATGATGGGGCACTATTCCTTCCACTGACACCAAACATGGGGCTCTATTTCTCCCAGTGACACCAATGATGGGGCACCTTTTCTCCCACTGATGGGGCACTATTGCTCTCACTGACACCAATGATGGGGCACTATTCCTCTCACTGACACCAATGATGGGGCACTATTCCTCCCACCGATATCAATGATGGGACACTATTCCTCTCACTGACACCAATGATGGGGCACTATTTCTCCCACCGATATCAATGATGGGACTCTATTCCTCTCACTGACACCAAGGGTGTCAAGGTGACTTCTTCCTCTTGCAGAGTCCTAAGGAGCCACCCTTACACGCAGTTACTAGAGTCTCTGTGTACTGTGTGCATCAATGAAAACTTACAACCCTATTGCTTAGGTTGACAAGCCATTTTTTTGCTCCCCTTTTCACGCTAAATAGACTGACTTGAGACTGAACTGTCCACTGGTAACCCTTTCCTGTGAAAACCAGAAGTTCAGGTAAGCAGCACTGAGAAAGCAGATGCCAGCAGCATTGAAAGTTGCGGACTGTCACTGAGAGGGAGCAAGGACAGAAGCTACAGGAACTGTGACAAAGCTAAGTGCAGAAGATAAATATCTGCCCTCACTTCCTGTCCCTGCGAGTGGGATGGGCCAGAGGACTGGAAGTAAAGAGAAATCTCTCAAATGGGGACACAGAAGACAACAAAAGAAAATTGTAGGTAGAGGGTAAAAGGTAGAACCTCTGTGGGGATTGGATTGCTTTCTGTGCCATCCCATTTTCCATGGCACCCCGATGCATTATGGGCAGGTAATGTCCTCATTGCTCCGCCCTTACCTTTTCGTCCCACAAGGCCATGTTAGGAGCCATCTCCTTGGAGGCAAAATCAAAAGCCACCTTCTGAAATTCCTTCTGTTCTTCAGTCAGGCCAATGGAGGCTACACAAGAAAAACAGACGCAAGTAAGAACAACGTCCTATAAAGGATAACTAAACACAAGAACAAAAACTCTTAATAATATATTACAGCTTAGCAGTTCTCAGATGTGATTGCTGCATTTGTTTTCTTTTTTAATCTTAAGCCTCTTGAAATCAATTGGAGCCTTGGTTTTCTGCCTATATCCAGCCATATGGGTTAACTATAGGCATTACGATTTCCATGTTATTGAAAACAAGATTTGATTGTTTTATTTACTATGGCCGCTCAGTGAGAATGAGGCTTGGTTCCATCATATGAGTGGATGAGTTCATTACCTGGATTTTGCTAAAAATGGCCACCGACTGAAAATGAGACTTGACCTTCTATTAATAACAATGGCTCAGCAAGTTGCTCGTGCCCCGGAAGACGTCACATATAACGAAACATGTTGGGAGGAGCTACGCGCTGATGCTATCACGTTCCTACCTGATCCCAGGAACTGCAGGTGCTTTCCTATCCATTTGCTGGCAAATGTAATATACAAAGGCGCATATTGTTTTAAAGTTCTGTAAGTTTTTTTTTTTAATAAACGGATTCATACAGTATTACACTATCGGAGTTCTCTTTCCATATACTTATTCTTTAAGGTGAGGGGATTAGATCTTTGGTGGTGGAAATCCCTGGATGTTTCATCTTTTTTTGTACTTTGCTATATAATATCACGTGGACTGACTTTTAATACATCCCTTTCTATATTATTCACGATTTAAGGGATATTTACAGTATATATATATATATATATATATATATGTGTGTGGTTTTGTATTTTTACATTAATCTTCACCCAGTTTCGCTCATTTATATTTGATGGTTCACAATTTGATTAGCGCAACTTCTATATAAGCTTGAGTGACAACCATGACTTGCTCTATAGATACAGTAGGGCAGTGAGTGTTGTAACCCTAGGACAAGAAATGTATTATCTGCAGGATCATTATGTGAAAATAAAAGGAAAAGAGAGCTTAAAAAAAAAAAAAAAAAAAAAACTAATGCAGCCATCACATCTAATGACTGGTATGCTGAAATATATTACATTTGTGTTTTTGGGTTAAGATACACTTTAAAAGAGAAGTGCAGGTTCACAAAAACGACTCACCCAGATGGCTGCAGCATCGATATTATGCTGCAGCTGTCCCCTGTTGACTCTACTTCAAGAACTAAGCGATCAAAGACCACTGATCCCTCAGTTCTCAGTCTCCACCGAGCAGAGAGCAGGGATTGTCACTCACCGGCTCTCTACTTTGCCCCTCCAGCGCTCACTGGAGCGGCGGACTGTGGAGGGGGTGGGAGTGGCTGGTTCTGGCTCTCAGCGGTGGACTGAGAGGCTCGGCCAGCTGCCGATCCGACATCTGGGTGGATCCCGACCTCAAAGTTGGGATCCTTCCAGAGCCTGGATTGGTTCTGTGACATCAGCTGACTGTGGATCACATAAGTGCAAAACAAAGTGCATTACTGTAACCCAGAAAAGAAGTATGACCAATACTTCTCCTTTAAACTGGAACAAGTTGGTCATAGGGAGCTCCACTTCTGTATCACATTTCCTGAGGACATGGCGGCAGTGTGTTGGGTCATCAGCAGAGCCATCAGAAAAAGTGGGTGAAGACTCTGCTGAAGTTGTTGTCCACAATACAGTTAAGCAATGTGTCACATGACCCTACATGTCTGCTCAAGGTCACATGACCCAGAGCCACAGCTCCATTACAAAGCAAGAGCCAATCCCCCCACCACTTTCCTAAGAGCTTGCTATTTTTATGAAGCAGACCTGAACTTCAGTTTACCCTGGGATTATAAAGGTACAGGGATTGGGGCTGATCTGAGGTCTGAAGAGCATGCATTGGGGCCAATCCGGGGTTCATGTGTTGGGGCTAGTCTGGGTAGCATTCACTGGTGCCAATCTGAGGTCTAAGGTGCATGCATTGGGGACAATCTGAGGTCTGAGGGTCATGTGTTGGGGCCAAACTGAGACCAGAGAGACATGTATTGGGGCCAATGCGAGGTCTGAGGTTCAAGTGTTGGGGGCCATTCTGAGGTCTAAGGTGAAAGCACTGGGGCCAATCTGAGGTGCATGCACTTGGGCTAACCTGAGGTCTGAGGTGCATGCACTTAGGCCAATCCAAGGTTCCTGCGTTGGGGTCGGTTTGAGGTGCATGCACTGGGACTGATCTGAAGTGCATGCATTGGAGTCAATCTCAGGTGCATTCAATGGGGCCAATTTGAGGCCTATGGTGCATACTTCTGGGGTGAGGTGCAGGCAGTGGGACCAATCTAAGGTCTGAATTGCATGAATTGGGGCCAATCTGAGACCTGAAGTGTATGCAATGGGGCTGATCTGATGTCTGAGATGCATACATTTTGGCCAAAACTCAAGAATGAAGTGCATGCATCGGGCCAAACTGGGGTCCGACATGCATGCATTGGAGCCGATCTGAGGTATATACATTGGGTCTGATCTGTGACCTGCATGCATTGGGGTTGAACATGTGTGTGAACTATGTCATGCATTTTTTGCTCTGATACCTGTACTTCCAATGACTCCTTATAGATTATTATATAATAAATATTGACTTTAAATTGCCCTTAGCAGTAGTTGCATGCGTTGAGGTGAGCTATGAGTAAGCACTAGTTGTAGTGCGAAACGCATCAGCTCTGTACCCCCCTTTTTGCTGTGTCTGGATTGAAGTGATTTTTTGCTTTTAAATAAACCATTTTGGATTTTATTTTCCCGGTGTGCGGCTGTCCGGAGTTCTTCCTGATTTTCCAAAATGCGTTGGGATCAGTCGGACATCTGCAATGCATACATTGGGGATAATCAGAGGTCTGAAGGGCATGCATTGGGTCTAGTGTGAGGTCTGAGGTATGTACACATTAGGTCTGATCTGATCTGTATGCATTGGAGCTGAACATGTTTTGCATGTAAACTAATTCATCCATTTTTGCTCTGATACCGGTCCTTCCAATGACTCTTTATAGATTATATTATAATTACTGACTTTACTTGCCCTTAGCAGTATAACTACCGGTGCAAAACCTGAAAACAAACTAAGATGACACATTACTGTTATCTCTGATTACCGATCGCATGTAAACCAATACATGCATGACACTACGAGGTCTATTTACAATTCAGACCCGTCTATGTGCAATCGCAACAGCTGTCCTGCATAATCCCCATATTGTGGCCAATGTGTTTATTTCCAATAATCGTCAGCTCCATCTAGTGGCCATAACACTGTATACTCCTATTTGAGGTAATGCAATAAAATACGGCATTATGGCCACTAGATGGCACAGAGAATGGAAGAGACTTCTATCACCAGCACAGCTGTCAGTCACGTGACTCCTAGCTTCCTTAGCAGTCATGTGACTCTTCTCCAATCATGTCTGACAGGGAGCATCGCTCACGTGATCAGCGCTCCGACCCATTCTAGTCCTCACTCACAGGAAGGTCAGCGAATCGTATTGCCTTCCAACCTCCCCCATCCCACAGAAGCCCTTACGGTCTATCACCGAGGCTATTCCTCTGCGAGGAGCCGCCATCCGCCCGCCCACAGCGTTCCGGAGGCATCGGGAGAGCCGAGAAGCCGCTCTCAAGCCGGCCGCCATGTTTGGAAGCCGCGACGAAGTGCACGCTGGGAAGTGAAGTCCTGGGCAGCGGCCTCGTCAGTGTGTGAGATCAGCTGACGGACTACATTACCCAGAACCGCACGCGGAAGGGGTGGGGGGCGCTGCCAGTTTTGAGGGCGCTGATTGGCTGTAAAGGGAGGCACGGCTTAAAGGAGAATCAGCAGTTAGGTAACGATGGGAGGAGAGGACAGGAGTGAGGAGTGAGGAGTGAGGAGTGAGGAGTGAGGAGTGAGGAGTGAGGAGTGAGGAGTGAGGAGTGAGGAGTGAGGAGTGAGGGGGTGATATTATCTTCTTATTGTATCTATTAATGGCACTTTCATAGGGATTGTATGTCTGTATTTTCCAGGGTAGCCCTAGAGTTTGAGGTCCTTGGATATGACCCCTGCCTTTTTTTTTTTTGTTGCATTGTGTACCCTCTGCCTGTAGGGGGCTCCCTTTATAATAATGGGCAGCAGTGGATGCAATAATAACCCCCATCATTGGCGTCAGTGACCGAAATAATAACCCCCCCATCAGTGGCGTCAGTGACTGCAATAATAACTCACATCATTGGTGTCAGTGACAGCAATAATAACCCCCATCATTGGCGTCAGTGACAGCAATAATAACCCCCATCAGTGGCGTCAGTGACAGCAATAATAACCCCCATCATTGGCGTCAGTGACAGCAATAATAACCCCCATCATTGGCGTCAGTGACAGCAATAATAACCCCCATCATTGGCGCCAGTGACAGCAATAATAATCCCCATCATTGGTGTCAGTGACCGCAGTAATAACCCCCATTATTGGTGTCAGTGACAGCAATTATAACCCCCATTATTGGTGTCAGTGACCGCAGTAATAACCCCAATTATTGGTGTCAGTGACAGCAATAATTAATAACCCCCATTATTGGTGCCAGCGACCGCAATAATAACCCCCATTATTGGTGCCAGCGACCGCAATAATAACCCCCATCATTGGCGCCAGCGACCGCAATAATAACCTCCATCATTGGCGCCAGCGACCGCAATAATAACCCCCAACATTGGTGTCAGTGATTGCAATAATAACTCGCATCATTGGTGTCAATGATTGTAATAATTCACATCATTGGTGTAAGTGACAGCAATAATGACCCCCATAGTTGGCTCCAGTGACTGCATTATATAACCCCCATTATTGGTGGAAGTGACTGCTATAATAACCCCCATCATTGGCGTCAGTGACTGCTATAATAACTCCCATCATTGGCCTCAGTGACCGCACACACACTGAAATGTAATCTCCGCACCAACCCTACATTGGGGGTCAGTGGTAGTAAAAATTAAACCCCTATCCCCCCTCCTGCATTGGTGGTCAGTGACAGTCACACTGGTCCTGTGTGGGCTTCCTCTGTATATTTGTAGTCACAGCGTGGATTGCTCTCTGGTCATTCAATGTTTCTATTTTTCAGAGGGGTGAACCATGCCGCCGACAAAGAGGAAGCGGAGAGCCCCACCAGCCAAAGGTAAGACCTGAACCTCCGTCTACATCGGGGGTTTCTGAATTAGTTTTTTTGGGTGCCCCGCCCCCATTTCCCTTTTGGGTTAATGGAATCACATGAACAGCGCTAGATTACATCCATTCTGGTTGCAGATATGCGCTCTTTCTTTTTATCTTTGTGATTTTGCATTTGGTGGTTTATTTTAACCTACTATTATTGCACATAGTTGGCACCCCCTTGTGTTTCTTTTTGTGTTTCCGGAGTTCCTGTCTCAGGTGGAACTGCCTACTGAAGCAATAATTTTAATTTATGGATTTTTTTTTTGAACTTCATAATATAACACAAGTGAATCCGTACACCCTTGGACATTTTTGGACTCCCTCCTGTTGGGGATACAGCGGGGAAAATAATTATTTGATCTCCTGCAGATTTTGTAATTTTCCCACTTACAAAGAAATGAAGGGTCTATCATTTTTATCAAAGGTGTATATGATAACCAAAAATCCAGAAAAAACACATGATAGAAAGGTTATAAATTGAGTTGCAGTTCAGTGAGTAAAATAAGTATTTGATCCCCAAGAAAAACATGACTTAGTACTTGAGGGAGAAACCTTTGTTGGCAAGCACAGAGGTCAGACATTTCTTGTAGTTGGTGACCAGGTTTGCACACATCTCAGCACACTCTTCTTTACAGATCTTCTCTAAATCCTTAAAGGGTAAGTTCACCTTTGCAGAAAAATCTGTATGGTGACACAGGACCCCCTCCTCGCCGCCCACCCCCGTCCCCCGTCCCGTCGACCTGCAGTGCGGCGATCTCCCATCCTGAGCCCTGCTATAGGGTCCGGGGCTTAGAAATCACTGCAGCTTCATCTCCAAATCGTCCCTCGTCAGGAGGGACGTTTAGGAGCATTCTAATTGGTCGACGCCGTCACTTGAGCAGCGCTGACCAATCAGAACCTGCTTAGCCCAACCTGTCAGCGGGGAAGAAGACCTATAAGTGCCAAAGGGTATTTCTAAGCCCCGGACCCGTGACGCGGCTATAGCAGGGCTCAGAATGGAAATTGCTGCACAACAGGTCAGCGGGGTGGGGAGGGGGATGAGAAGGGGGTCCTGTGTAAGTCCACCTTACAGATTTTTTTGTAACGGTGAACTTACACTTTAAGGTTTCTTGGCTGTCTCTTGGCAACTTGAACTTTCAGCTCCCTCCATAAATTTTCTATAGAATTAAGGTCTGGAGACCTCCATGACCTTAATGTGCTTCTTCTTGATTCACTCCTTTGTTGCCTTGGCGGTATGTTTTGGGTCATTGTCATGCTGGAACACCCATCCATGACCCATTTTCAGTGTTTTGCCTGAGGGATGAAGGTTCTTAGGCATGGTGTTCTTAGGGTCATAGTCAGCATTTTTCTTCCTCCAAACACAGCGAGTCGAGGTAATGCTAAAGAGCTCAATCTTGGTGCCATATGACCACAGCACTTTCTCACAATCCTCTGAATCATTTAGATGTTCATTGCAATGACCGTACTCGCCGTGTTTGGAGGAAGAAAAATGCTGACTATGACCCTAAGAACACCATCCCTAGAGTCGAGCACGGAGGTGGAAACATTATGCTTTGGGGCTGTTTCTCTGCTAAAGGTATAGACCGAGTTTGCCGCATTGAGGGGCCAATGGATGGGGCCATGTATTGTAAAATCTTGGATGAGAACCTTCTTTCCTCAGCCAGAACACTGAAGATGGGTCATGGATGGGTCTTTCAGCATGACAATGACCCAAAACACACGGCCAAGACAACTGAGTGGCTCAAGAAGAAGCACATTAAGGTCATGGAGTGGCCTGGCCAGTCTCCAGACTTTAATCCTATAGAAAATTTATGGAGGGAGCTGAAACTTTGCATTGCCAAGGGAAAGCCAAGAAACCTTAAGGATTTAGAGAAGATCTGTAAAGAAGAGTGGACCAAAATCCCTCCTGAGATGTGTGCAAACCTTGTCACCAACTACAAGAAATGTCTGACCTCTGTGCTTGCCAACAAGGATTTGTCCACCAAGTCATGTTTTGCTTGGGGATCAAATACTTATTTTACTCACTGAACTGCAATTTAATTCATAACATTTGTATCATGTGTTTTTTCTGGATTTTTGGTTGATATTCTGTGTCTATCATTCTATCATTTAAAACAGCGGGGGATCGCCTGCCACCAGATGCGGAATGTCACTTGCCATGTAGCTTGCCACCAGATGCGGAATGTCACTTGCCATGTAGCTTGCCACCAGATGCGGAATGTCACTTGCCATGTAGCTTGCCACCAGATGCGGAATGTCACTTGCCACGTAGCTTGCCACCAGATGCGGAATGTCACTTGCCACGTAGCTTGCCACCAGATGCGGAATGTCACTTGCCACGTAGCCTGCCACCAGATGCGGAATGTCACTTGCCACGTAGCCTGCCACCAGATGCGGAATGTCACTTGCCACGTAGCCTGCCACCAGATGCGGAATGTCACTTGCCACGTAGCCTGCCACCAGATGCGGAATGTCACTTGCCACGTAGCCTGCCACCAGATGCGGAATGTCACTTGCCACGTAGCCTGCCACCAGATGCGGAATGTCACTTGCCACGTAGCCTGCCACCAGATGCGGAATGTCACTTGCCACGTCGCCTGCTAGTGCCACCAGATGCAAATTGTCACTTGCCACGTCGCCTGCTAGTGCCACCAGATGTGGATTGTCACTGCATTGGTGGCCGCACTGGTTCATTTAGTGGTCGAGGGCAGGAGAGCGGTGATGCGGGGCAGACAGTGAGAGATGATGTCATCTCTCTGCTCCCCGCTGCAGCTCCGACATTGAAGAGGCCCGCGCTGTGGGGGTGGAAAAGCGGTGATGCCGGGCGGGTGGAGAGAGATGATGTCATCTCTGCTCGCCAGCCTGCTTCTCTCGCCTGCCTCTCTGATCCACCTGGCTCTCTCATCCGCCCCCCCCCCCCCCGCTTGCCTTGCTCTCTAATGCCGCCTGTGGCCCAGCTTCAGAGAGGCCCTGGCCCGGTAGTGGGACCCCTTATTTAAAATACACCCATGATAAAAAAAATTATAGACCCTTCATTTCTTTGTAAGTGGGCAAACTTACAAAATGTGCAGGGGATCAAATCATTATTTCCCCTCTGTATATGTGGGCAGTGTCTCCATATCTCTTTCTTGCACCATAAATACACTTGTAGGTTTTTTGCCACATTTAGCAGGGTGCATGTGTCCGATATAAGCTGCATAATTCTGCATTGTGTTGATTGAAGGTTGTCCAAAATTTCCTGCTTTTTATAAAGCCCCCTTTCTTCTGATAGATTCCAAGGAGCTGAATGACGAAAAGGAAGATTCAGGTGCAGAACAGAAGGTTAAAGGGCGGAGGAAGGCGGCAGCTTCTGGGGGGTCCAGCCCCAGTGAGAAGCAGAAAGAAGAATATCATTATTGGCTGATGAAATCTGAGCCAGAGAGCCGAATAGAGAAAGGGATGGACATGAAGGTAGGTGGTGGAGGAAGGGCTTGTGTATGTGACTGTATGTAAACTTATTAGAACTATTTATTGCATATGTGTATTAAATAAGACCCCAACAATAACTGGCCATAAATGGCATAATTTCACTAAACTCAAATACCTTTTTTGCCTCTTTTATCTTGCGGTCACCTGATGTTGCCCTAAACTGCTTAGTGTTTGATAGTCGGCAGAGATTAGTTTCAACATGTGACCAAGCTCTGAGTCACAGTGTTTAATGAAAGAACCTGTCCCCAGCATCCCTTTAGAAATGCATTCCATGCTCTGCTTGCCACAGAGTGGTGCAGAACTTAGCTGCACAATCTGCTGATCAGTTGCTTTGATTACACTCTAGCAGGCCTGATTCTGGAACAGATTGCACAGCTAATGCCTACAACATCCAGTGGGCAGCAGGAAGGGGCATGCACATGTATGTGTTCTTTCATAAAAAGGCCTGGGCTCCAAGCAGATCAGTTTCCTCCCAGGGGAAAACTGGAGCATGCGCAGTGAGAGTGGAAGCTCTGAAGATAGAGGACTGAATGGAATAGCAGAGTTGCCACTCTGAATAAGAAAGCAGAGACAAAAGACCACCAGGTATTTATTATCTAAGAATATAACAATGAAAGAAATGTTGATTTTTACAGCCAATGGCAAAATTAAGTTCACTATACATAATTGAGTTTACTTTACTAAATAAAGTTTACTTTATCTATTAAAGGGCTGAGTATAATGCACACCATACACGGTGCAAATTTATTTTTCTGAAAAACATTCAATAAAGTGCACAGCAGCAATTAATTAAACAAATAACCACTATTATCAATAGTGCAAAAATGCAAATGTCCGTATTAAAATTGATAAGCGACTTCAATTCATAAACAAAATCCTAGTGCGCTGTGAAGTGAATCATTCATAGATAGTGGGACATAAATTAGACTTGACCACGTGAGATCATCACCACAGATAAATAGGAGGCTTACCAGAAAGCCAGTGACCGCTCCTTATTCAGGGGGGTCAGACAAGGCTTGTTGGATATGAGATCCTATTGGAGATGTATCCTGATAACTGGAGCCTGAAGAGAGGTCCCAATGTACCGGGTCTTCACCGCTGGATGATTCCCACAGACACTGGGCGGCAGTCCAGTCCGGTCCCACAGACAAAAGTGCAAGTGAAATGGATATAAAAAGGAAAAACTCCAATAGCGCAATATTGCTAAAACAAAGGCTTTTATTGCACGGTAATGCTGCATATAATGAGATGACCCACAACCGAGTCACTCCATCAATCAAAAGATAAAAAAATGGAATTCCAAACAAAGTAAAAACAGAGTGTGTGTGCGATCGCGCATGCGCAGAGCGTGTGTGCCAAGCGTCACCTTTTTTTACGGTCGTTTCGTCATATGTGACGTCATAAAAATGCCTTCAAATGGAGCTGGGGTGATGATTTTAAAAGGCGCAGGAGCACCTGCATCAAGTATGCGCTACCACAAGGAACCACCCAAAAGGGGGCCCCAGCCAGGTTGCCAATGGCAGCCGCAGAGCCAGGAGGAAGGAGCACATTTTGTAGAAACAGTCTGTAAGCAGAATGCCAACAAAATATATTTTGTACAGATTATATGATAGTCTAAAAATATGGCCAGTTAGAGTGAAAAGAAAGCGAGTCAACTCTCGTACAAGAGCCAATAAAGACAAGCACAAGCGACACTAGTAGGAAGTAGAGAGACTGTTTATAACGTTTGGAGACCCCCAATCTATCTAGTGCTGGAATAACGGTATAGATCTGTTTGTTCTTCCATACTGGGTCATGACTGATACAACCTACTATCGTCTTTCAGTTTGGAATCGAAGATTTGAAGGACCAACCTGATCAAAGAGCATGCTGGGACGGAGTGCGAAATTATCAGGTCAGAATGACATGTCAACATTGGGTCTTCTATTACAAGGGGGGGGGGGGGTGTTACTGGGATGAGCCGGTCAGTATCTGCCACCCATATAATTATCTGTCCTAGAAAAGTGACAGATGGTCTTTTTGTTGTTGGTAACGCACCCGTCTTACATGAGGCCTAACGGTCATTCACAAATTACACAATAGATAATTATGAGTGCGTCTCTAACAAATTGGTGTCTTGCCTAGGCTCGGAATTTCCTGAGACAAATGAAGGTCGGCCAGGAAGCGTTTTTCTATCACAGTAACTGTAAGGAGCCCGGTATCGCTGGGGTTGTGAAGGTGAGGATAAGAAATGACAGCGCTGCTGTGTTCTGATGACCGATGTACAAGGCCTTGTGTAATATCTGCATGAATGGGAAGGTAGAGGGGTTCCGATTGGCTATCAGAGAATAAAATGGCGGCTGTTAAAAAAACATTTATGTTGCGCAATATTTGTGCAGCCATTGATCAAACACAAATTTTCAGGAAAAAAGACATTAAAATTAATCTTGGTAAACCCAATATAAAAAACATTTTTTTTTTTGGTAGAATATAAAAAATGATGTTGTATTGAGTAAATAGATACCAAACATGTCAAGATTCAAAATTGTGTAAAAAAAAAAAAAAAAAAAAAAAATACAAATAAATAAAAAAAACTACGCTACCTAAAATGTTTCATTTTGTGATGCTTTAAAGCAGGGATCCTCAAACTACGGCCCTCCAGCTGCTGCGGGACTACACATCCCATGAGGCATTGTAAAACTCTGACATTCACAGACATGACTAGGCATGATGGGAATTGTAGTTCCTGAACAGCTGGAGGGCCGTAGTTTGAAGACCCATGCTTTAAAGTATATGTGAACCCTCACCTGGTAAAACAACCTATTTAGTTTAAAATAGAAATGAAGGGCAAAACATTTGTGTATACATATAAAAAAACATTATCAATACCTCTTTTTTCCCTTTGTTATAAATGATCACATTTGCTCTGTTGTCAGCTGCATAAGGAGCTCAGAGAGCTGGGGTAGGATAAAAAGCAGTACACTGGTCTTCCCAGTGAATGTCTGTGCGGAAAAGGGGGGGGGGGGGTGGGGGCACGTGTGAGCGCATGTCTGATCTTTGGAGTAAAGCAGGCTGAGTTCTCAGTACAGCCAGAAAACTGAACACGCTGTGCTCTCATGCCTAGTGTGGACAGTTTTTAATAGGATAAGTTGAGGGACTGGCAGGAACACTGGATATTTCACAAAAAAGAAGGAATACAAAGCAAACGAGATGCTTTTCCATACAAGTACATGGTACAGCAGGCACATATCAGGAATATGAAATGTTGGGTTTACATATTCTTTAAAAGCATTTACAGGTTATCAGTGTAGAGGAAATTGTGTATGATGGCCTCAGAATTATTACTGTCATTCTGAAGTTTCTGACAAAACCTCATGTGTGGTGCGTTTGAGTTTGCATGAATACGCAGGGGAACAGGGGTGCTTTTATTATTATTATTTTTTTTTTTTTTATTTTATTATTATCATTATTAGTAAATATATATATATATATATATATATATATATATATATATATATATATATATATTATATAATAATTTTTTTTTGTTACATTTTTCGTTTTCTTTAACCTTGTTGCTATGTCAAGGGGGCTAACAAGGATGCTTTGGGCAGGTGACAAGTACTTTTATTGGAGACATTAGGGATTTATTAGACCCCAAGGGTCTCCTGTGCCCTCAAATTGGCTAACCAAGCAAAGATCATGTTTGATTAGCAGCTTTCCTGGCTGTAACAGCCAGAAATAGGAGCTCCAAAGCTGGAAGTGACGAAAAATGCAGCCATGATATGTACAGCAACCAGCAAGTGGTCCGAATGTCTGCTGCAATGTCCTGCTATAAGTTGCTGATCACCGCCATTACTAGTATAAAAAAAAATAATAGATTCCAGTATATATCTCATAATTTGTAGACGCTATAACTTTTGCGCAAACCAATCAATATACGCTTATTGGGATTTTTTCTTTTTTTTTTTTTACCAACAATATGTAGCAGAATACATATTGTCCTAAATTGATGAAGAAATTCGATTTTTTTTATCGGATATGTTTTACAGCAGAAAGTCAAAAAAATTATAAATTTTTTTGAAATTGTCGGTGTTTTTTGTTTTATAGCACAAAAAATTTAAAACGCAGAGGTGGTAAAATATCACCAAAAGAAAGCTCTATTTGTATGACAAAAAAAATGATATACATTTTGGGTACAGCGTCGCACGACCGCACAATTTCAGTTAAAGTAGCGCAGTGCCGTATCGCAAAAAATGGCCTGGTTATGAAGGTGGGTAAATCTTCTGGAGGGCAAGTGGATAAAGAGACCTCTGGGTATATTTTGTCTATGAGTATAGAGCTTCTTTTACATAAGCCTGCTTGGTATTGGTGTTCAGCTGAACTGAAATGTTCTTCCTAACCATAGATTGTGAAGGAGGCATACACAGACCACACTCAGTTTGAGCCGAAGAATCCTCATTATGATGCTTCCAGCAGCCGGGAGAATCCAAAATGGTCCATGGTGAGTGCAGAGCCGAGGGACATCTTAACCACTTCCGAACTTCCTTCATTGTGGAAGGGACAGATCTCGGTCATCACTCCTGCTCCAGCTCAGGGGTTCTTCCTTAACCCCTGCAAAGCACCAGAAGAGTGCCGGAAACTGTGTGTGGGGGGGACTGCAAGGGAAATGCACCTGGGGCCCTGGGCAATGCTGGTTGAAGCTTGTAGGAGGAGTTTTCATTTTCCTCTGTCTTATGAGGCTTCATGACCCCTGACCCTCTGATTGGACAGTGCTGATCACATGCACCCTTCCAAAAGAGAAAAAAAAAAAAACTCTCTAGCGATACACACCAAACTGAGCATGTGCAGAGTGTCTCCAAGGCTCTGTACTATCAGGAGATGGATTGGGGACTGTGAAAGAAGGGGGGATCAGAGAAGATGGCATCAGACCGCCTTTTTTACACAATGCAGAGGATTAACCCTTTAGGTTCCACATGTTTTACTGCATATACAGACTGAGTTTACTGTTGGCGGTTTAGTAACACTTTTACCACTTGCCAACCGCTGCGCGCGGATATACGTCGGCACAGTGGCGGCGGTGGGCAAATGGGCGTACCTGTATGTCCCCTTTAATTGGTGAGGCTAGTGGGCGTGCGCGCCGTGTACAGCGTGACCGCGCCCATGGGTCACGCGGACTCTATGTCCGCCGGTGTCCCGCGATCGTGTCACAGAGACGCAGAGCGGGGAGATGCCTGTGTAAACAAAGCATTTCCCTGGTCTGCCTTGTGACATGACAGAGATCTACTGCTGCTGCTAACCGTGTAGGTTTAGGAGATATTTCTTGGACCTACTGGTAAACCTTAATCTAGGCTTACCTGTAGGTCAAAGTGGTTTCTAAGGGTTTACAACCACTTTAAAGGAATTGTAAAGGCAGTTTTTTTATTAATTCTATGCATTAGGATAATAAACCTTTTGTGTGTAGCAGCCCCCTCAGCACCCCCTAATACTTACCTGACCCCATCTCTCTCCAGCGATGCCCACGAGTGTCTTAGCCGTCCGGGAGTCTCCTCCTGATCGGCTGAGACACAGCAGTGGCACCATTGGCTCCCGCGGCTGTCAATCAATGTCAGTTAGCCAATTAGGGGAGATAGGGGGCGGGGCTCCGTGTCTGAATCGACACACAGAGCTGTGACTCGGCTCGGGTGCCCCCATAGCAAGCCCCTTGCTGTGGGGGCACTCGTCAGATGGGGGGGGGGCCAGGAGCAGTGAAGAGGGACCTGAGAAGAGGAGGATCTGGGCTGCTCTGTGCAAAACCAACTGCACAGAGGAGGGAAGTATAACATGTTTATTATATATATTTTTTTTAAACAAGACTTTACAATCACTTTAAAAAGTGTTTTTTAATTGTCCAACAGGATTTTCCAGAATTAAAAACGTGGTAAAAAAGCCAAGTTTTTGCATGCGCGCTAATGCGGGTTCCCGTGCCTGGCATTAATGCATTCTGTTGGGCATCATTCAGGCCAATGGACTGCGCATTAACGTGCCTGGGTGCTTTTTGAGCATTTATTTTTTATGCTTAAAAGCTCCTCTTCTGAACGTACAAGTGATGTTTTTTTTTTTTATGTCTGTAAACTCCCCTGCCACTAAACTGAAAACGCCTATAGCAGTGATGGCAAACCTTGGCACCTCAGATGTTTTGGAACTACATGTCCCATGAGGCTCATGCACTCTGCAGTGTAGTGGAGCATCATGAGAAATGTAGTTCCAAAACATCTGGGGTGCCAAGGTTTGCCATCACTGGCCTATAGTGTGCATGGACGCATAGGCTAACATGGAGGGGTGTTTACAGACAGAGGAAAAAAAAGATGCAATGTGTGGCCTTAAAGAATTTGGTTTGCCTGTCACTTTATGTCCTGATGACAATGGACATAGTCAGCAATAAATACCTGCCAGGGTTTCTAGCCATCCCCAGTGGTTTCCAAAAGTTTAAATAACGTTTTGGTTGCAGTTTGATTAGCTGATCGCTTGCAGCTCCTTTTTTCTGGTTTTGGCCATCCAAAAATTCATTGCATTTAAAGTGGTTGTAAACCTCAGACATGAAATGTCAACAAAGCATATCCCTCTATGGTGTGTACTTATCTTAATCCAGAGCACTAGGTGTCATTTCTGTCTGCTGCTTCCTTCCTCTTTCAGCATGAGTCACTACTGACAAGTTTTGCTGACACCAAGAGAATAATGGTGACAGGGGAGGGACCTCCAGCTGATTGACAGCCTCTGCTCTGTTCCTGTGTGCTGTGTGAAGGAGGGGTGTGTCCCTTCCCTCCAATCAGCTATCAGAGCTCCCCTCACTGAGCTCTGCAGTGTGTAATTTCAGCTCCCCTCCCCCTTTTTTCTGAACCCTCAGCACTTTGAATGGATGAAGAGAAGACTACAGATAAACAGGTACAACTTATGTAGGAGGTCAGTCACTGTACTGGGTATATGTAAGGGTTTACACCCAATTTAAAGTAGATGTAAAACCGATTCATGGAATTTGAGCTGGGCACATCTATCTGCAGTGTTTTCTTATCTCTCTTCAAAGCACTATGTCCTGTGGCTTTCTCCTGCTCCGTTCTTCTGTTATCAGCCTGATAACTTCTGACAAGTTCTCTGACACATATGATAAAACCAGCCGTGAATTTTGGTCTATTCACAGCACAGCTCCGTAAGTCTCTGCCTATGTGGAGTGGGGGTGTGTTTTACAATGGAGCCTAACCCTCCTCTGTCTGCCACTATTTCAGACTAAGCCCCAGTTGAGACTGAATGCAGCTTTGATATTGTGCTACTTCAGCATGATTTCAAAGCCGCTGGTCAGCCCGTGCAATTTCATGTCTGGCCTGCCGATGACTGTGCGACTTCATGCACAGATGACAATGCCAGTTGCACAGCAAATCGCCAAAAATAGTGTAGGAAACTTTTTCAAACTGGGTGCAAGTCAGAGTCGCACTGATTTTTAACAGTTCCATAGGCACAAATAGCGTGCAACTTGTCATGCGACTTTAAACTGTCAAATCGCACCAGTGTAAACCGTGGGCTAAGCCTAGGTTCACACTGGCTGCGGTAATGAACTTGCATGATTTCATTCCCGCATTTCAGTCCCGTTTTCGGGGGCAATTTCACAGACATCTGTGCGGTTTCTGCACAGATGTCAATGGAAGTTGCACCCCGAAATCAGCAAAAGTAGTACAGGAACTACTTTTGGGAATCGGTGTGGTGCCGCACCGATTCGGAGCGCTGCCATTGCCGCCAGTTCGGCATGCGATTTGACATGTCAAATCGCATTAATGTGAACCAGGGCTAAAGGTGGGAGATACGTTTTTATTCCACAGCTGACTCTGGTTTGTTCCCCCCCTCCCAGGTGGACGTGCAGTTTGTACGGATGCTGAAACGTTACATCCCATTGGCAGAGCTGAAGCAGCTACATCAGAAGCACAAGACATCGGACGGCCCTCTGCGACACATGGCGCTCTTTACCAGAGCACGACTGTCTGTACAGCCCCTCATACAAGGTGCAATGTGCTGCTAAGAGTATGGCTTTGGATCAGTTGTGTCTAAATATATACAGGCACTGAGCCTCATCTAATGAGAGGCGTTCAGAGTTGGTGAACTTGTGCTGTGCCCATGCTGGGTGCAGTAGCAGCTTCACTTTAATGCCAGTTCCAGCAACTGCCTATATTTGCTGAATTACTATTTAGATTATGGAAGTGAGGGGAGGTATGAACTCTGTATAAGCTTACATAATGCACTTGTTGCTAGTGTGGCCAATCGGCAAGCAGCAATGCCGGCACAGGGAGTAAAAGTATTGTCGCATACCCCCCCCCCCCCCCATACCTGGAAGTTGCAGGACCCTTATGGTCTCTTCTGCTACAAAAGCTTCCTCCTGCCTGTCGACAGACCCTCTCTGATGAAGACCCCCCCCCCCCCCCCCCCCCCACATCCAAGGATGTAATGCCTAAGGGCGGAGCAAAGGCAGTGATGTTATTACGTCCGCTGGTCCAGCAAGCGGCAGGTGTGCTTGTTGATAACGTGATCCTCGATCTCCATATGTATGGAATTTTAAAGTGATGTGTCGTCTCTTTTGTGAGTGGTTGGTATTTTTGTTTTATGGTGAAAAAACTGTGAAATTAAATAAAAAGCACGCTGGTGGAGGCAGATCACTTATTTATTTGATGTTTATTGGGATTGAATATTAAGATTTGTTACACAAATTTGATTGATTTTGTTATATATATATATATATATATATATACAAAGTGTGTGTGTGTGTGTGTGTGTGTGTGTGTGTGTGTGTGTTTTGAACACAAAATCAATTGTTACAGTTCAAAGTTTCATCAGTGCGGCACATTTCTCATTGAAATTTATTTTTTTTTGTCTTTCATAGACATGTGCTCCAAAAAAAAATATTTGTTCGTTTTCGTCGCATTCGTTTTTAATTTTTTCCTTTTTCGCAAACTCTAAAAATCGGACAAACAAAAATTCAGATTTCCGAATTTTCAGATTTCTAATTTTCGGAAATTCAAAAATCTGAAAAAAAAAGAAAATCAGTCAAATTAGAAATAACTAACTATTAAATTATAAGTGTTGGAATTTCCTTTCAAATTTGGCTGTTATTTTGGGTTTTTGAATTTTCAGATTATTATTCTTTTGAATTTTCAGATTCTCATTCTTGGATTTTCAAATTTCCAAATTACGAGTTTCGAATGAATATAAATAAATAATTTTTTATATATATATATATATATATATATATATATATATATATATATATATATATATATATATATATATATATATATATATATATATATATATATATATATAAAAAAATTCCAAAAACGAGGGGTGGTCTTTAGTTTAAGACCCCCTTGTAAAAGTGGGTGGAACTCCGCTTTAACCACTTCCCACCCGGCCACTGCATATGTACGGCCGGGTGGGTGCTCTCTCCTTCTGAGTGGATGTTCAGGAAAGTCCCTCAGAAGGAGCGGGCTCGTGTCTCATGGACACAGCGCATCTTAGATCGGCAGGAGGGCTCTGTGATTGGCCCTCCTGATCACATGATGGCCATCATGTGATGTAAACAAACAGCCAGTTGCTAGGCGATCGGCTCTCCTCTCCTCACACGGAAGTTGTCGTTGAGGAGAGCGGATCTCTGCAGCGTGCTGGTGATCAGTGAGTATGAGCTGTTTTTTTACAGCTTTTTACTCACTGATCACCAGTCTAGTGTCACCACACAGTAAAAACACATGTCCTCAAAACGTATGTCCCCAAAACACATGTCCCCACATAGTAATGTTCCCCAAAACACATGTCCCCCACATATATAACAGTAAAATCACATGTCCCAATGATCATTTGCACACATATGTCCGTGATCACCTGCGCACATCTGTACATGATCATTTGCGTACATCTGTCTGTGATCACACAAACCAATTATTATAAACGGGATTTTTTATTTTTACCAAAAACATGTAGCAGAATACATTTTGGCTTACATTTACGACAACATTTTAGATTTTATTGGATTTCTTTTAAAATAGAATAAAGAAAATATTTGTATTTTTTTTTTTTTTTTCAAATTTCCGCTCTTTTTTCGCTTATATCGGGAAAAAAAATGGGAGTCATGAATAAATACCACCAAAAGAAAGCTCTATTTGTCCGAACAAAATGATGATAAAAATGTTATTTGGGTACAGCACTGCATGACCGCGCAATTCTTATTGAAAGTGTGAGGACGCTGAAAGCTGGAAATTGGTCTGGGAAGGAAGGGGGCGAAAGTGCCCAGTATTGAGGTGGTTAATTAGCAATAATCAGATACTACTGCCCCCAGCTCGGGCAGCAGTTGCTCAGTTTGTGTCATGCTGCCACCTTGTGGATTCTGTGCGGAAATACATGATGAAGGTTTAACTCCTTCTCTGGGAGTGTTACTCTTACCGAAGCAGAATGTGACACAGCAAGGTCAGCAAAAAAATTGATTTTCATTGTCTTACAAAAAAGATGTAATTAAACCCTCCACCTTTTTTTTTGTCTTCACTCCCCCCAAATTCATTTTGGTGGAACTCTACTTTAAAGCTCAGCTTTGGGCTATTTTTGCTCTGAAAGGTCACCCAAAGAAAAAAAAGTCTTTCTCCCTAGAGCCATCCCTTTTCGCCACAAAACAAAGTAGTGGGTATTCTTTATAGCTGCCAACTTCCAAATCCGAAAGACAACTTCTGAAATGACATGAAAAGTTAAATGCTCTTTAAATCAAAGTCAGTGTAATATAATGATGTCACCATCAATGCATTGAAGTCTTCCATTCGTTTTGATTCCTCTCATTCCTCCAACCTTTATATGGATAATGACACACAATTCTTTTTTTTCTTTATCTTGCAGAAGAGTTTGACTTTGTGTTGGGCCTGGAAGACAAGAAGCTCTAGCAGAGGTTCAATGGAAACTCCCATTCCTCTTCTGTTTACCGAGAAGAAATATTAGCACTTTTTAGCACTTATTTTTTTGTACTATTAAATGCATTCCTTATATTTCAATGTGTTTGTCTGCAATGATTAAAAGTTGTTCTCCTGAAACATCTCATTCCTTTAACCACTTGACTACCAGAAGATTTTACCCACTAGAGTGCATGGCCAATCAGCTCTGTCCAGACAGAGGGTCCGGGGTCCTGCAGCCTCATAGGACAGTCAGATGATAATGAAAACTCCTCATACAAGCTTTAAACGGCATTGCCCATGGGCAGTAGTACACACGCAGGCGCGCAGACGCTAGACGCACACGCGTGCAGATGACAGACACACGCACGCGCACAGACGACACACACACACACGCGCAGACGACAGACGCACGCGCGCGCACACACACACACACGCGCAGACGACAGACGACAGACGCACGCACACACAAGTGCGCAGACGACAGACGCACGCACACACACACACGCGCGCGCAGACGACAGACACACACACGCGCGCAGACGACAGACACACACACACACGCGCGCGCGCAGACGACAGACACACACACACACGCGTGCAGACGACAGACACACACACGCGCGCAGGCGACAGACACACACACGCGCGCAGATGACAGACACACGCGCGCAGGCGACAGACGCACACACACGCGCCTGAAGGCGACACACACACAGGCGACACACACACGCACACGACAGACACACACGCGCAGATGACAGACACACATGCAGACAGACACACACGCAGGTTTCCGGTACTCTTCTGGTGCTTTTCAGGAGTTGAGGGAGAACCCTGAGCTGGAGCTGCTGACATTTCAACATTGAAGACGACCTTTCACACGCGCAGACGACAGACACCGACAGACACCGACACACACACACACACACACGTGCGCAGACGACAGACACCCTTGCAGACGACCGACACACACGCGCACACACAGACACAGACACACGCAGACGACCGACACACACACACACACGCAGACCACAGACATACAGGCGACAGACACACACGCAGACGACACACACAGGTTTCCGGTACTCTTCTGGTGCTTTTCAGGAGTTGAGGGAGAACCCTGAGCTGGAGCTGCTGACCTTTCAACATTGAAGGACATTTGGAGTTGGTTAAGATGTCCTTCTCCTCTGCAATCACCACGGACCATTTTGGATTCTCCCGGCTGCTAGAAGCATCATAATGAGGATTGATACATAGTGTGGTCTGTGTATGCCTCCTTCGGTTAGGAAGAACACTCCTTATAAGTTCAGCTAAACACCAATACCAAGCAGGTTTATGTAAAAGAAGCTGCACATTCATAGACAAATATCCTCAGAGACCTCTTTACCACTTGCCCTCCGGAAGATTTACCCCCCCTGTATGACCATATGACCGGGGTCATTTTTGCTATTCAGCACTGCGCTACTTTAACTGACAATTGCGCGGTCATGCAACACTGTACCCACATGAAATGTATCAAGAAAAAAAATTCACACAAATCGAGCTTACCTTTGGTGGTATTGGTGCTAAATAAACAAAAAAAGACCAAAAATTTTGGAAAACAAAAAAAACAATAATTTCTACTTTCTGCCTTTAAAGCATATCCAATAAAAACTCTCTGGTTGAACAGAAAGAACAGAATAATCTATGGGCTGCTTAGCTCAGTGATTAGTTGAGCGTGGAGGAGGGAAGGTAATTTCCAGAGTTCAGCTTTCAGCCTTAAAGTGTTACTAAACCCAGTAATATGAAAATAGTTCATCTGCTCTGCCACAGTGCCCATGGCTTATAAATCTTCTTTTTTACATGAAAATATTGCCACTATATACCTTTTTGAATGATCTGTATACCACGGTCAGTGATAAACTGCACAGTTTCTCCAGTGCTGAGAGTTCAGGTAGGAGGAGATTTACACTGCAGCCTGTATACACGCCCACATGTGTGATGCTAATATCATGTGACCTGGCAAGCTCTGAGAGTGAGAACAAGTAATTATTCTCTCCAGCATAAAAGACACAACTGAGCATGTGCAGGTCGGCTAACCTGCCTGTGTTAGCTGGCCTTCCCCAGATAGACAGTGTCAGGGATCAGATTGGAGACTGAGTTGACAAAGTCGGCCTCTCTTACATCTCCTGTCCTGGCTCCGCTGAAGGTGAAACAGGGGAAGCCGAAGGACAAGAGGGACACGAGTGCCTGAAGTGGATGGTCCCGGATGGACTGCTTGCCAGGATCCAGCCGTCTACAACAAGCTGCGGTGTGCAGAGCAGGAAAAAAAGGCAGCCAGGCAGGTAACCGGGAGTTAACTGAAGCCAGGGACTTAGACAGGAGCAGGGTCTCATGGATAGCCAGGTTCGTCGGCAGGCGGGCAGTGCGGCACCAAATCATCAGACAGAAGCAGGGTCAAATAGGAAGTCGGAATTAGGAACCAGTAGTCTGAGATATGGGGAAGTCCAGGAGCAAGGTCATGGATAGCCAGGTTCGTCGGCAGGCGGGCAGTGCGGCACCAAATCATCAGACAGAAGCAGGGTCAAATAGGAAGTCGGAATTAGGAACCAGTAGTCTGAGATATGGGGAAGTCCAGGAGCAAGGTCAAGGAAAGCCAGGGGTTCAGCAACGGGTATCAATCAGGCAAAAGCAGAAGTCACAGGGTACGGGTACAGGACAGCTGAAGATCAGTCAGCAAGATGTTGGAGACAAGACTCCCTTTAAATAGGTCGTCTGGCACCAAGAGGAATAAGGGCCGTGTGCGCGCGCATGTGCGTGGACCCCCACGCGCATGCGAGCGCCTGTTAGCCATTCGTTGGCAAAGACTATGCGCTTGCGCACAACTAAGCTCAAAGCGTCTCACAGGAATTCCCTGACAGACAGAGCAGGAGGGGGGGGGGGGGGGGATCTGTGCATACAGGATCAAACAGCATTTTTACACAATGCAGAGGATTAACCCCTTAAGTTCCACAGTGAGTATAACAAGCATGCTATTGCGCATATACAGACTGATTTTACTGTTGTGGGTTTAGTAACACTTTAAAGTGTTACTAAACCCACAACAGTAGAATCAGTCTGTATATGCAGTAAAGCATGCTTGTTATACTCACTGTGGAACCTAACGGGTTAATCCTCTGCATTGTGTAAAAAGGCTATTTGATCCTGTCTTCTCTGATCCTCCCCTTCTTTCACTGTCCCCACAGAGTCTTGGGGGCAAGCCGCACATGCTCAGTTTGGTGTATATTGCTAGAGACGTTTTTTCTTGGCAGAGTGCATGTGATCAGCACAGGGCC
This sequence comes from Lithobates sylvaticus, assembly GCA_028564925.1. Lineage (NCBI taxonomy): Eukaryota > Metazoa > Chordata > Amphibia > Anura > Ranidae > Lithobates > Lithobates sylvaticus. The sequence goes on from CM053035.1 coordinate 169,681,270, forward strand.
AATCTGCACTGTCCAGACAGAGGGTCAGGGGTCCTGCAGCCTCATAGGACAGTCAGAGGAGAATGAAAACTCCTCCTACAACCAGAGACTGATAGAAGTCACAAGACTGCTATACACTGCTGATGGAAATCAGAGTCGCACAATATCCAGTGCAATTTGGAGCACGACTTTGAACCGACTTTACGGTCTATGGATCAAAGTTGCCCCAAAGTAGTACAGAAGCTTCTTCAAACTCGCACTGATTTGAACGGGTGCCCTTGAAAGGAATAGGGTGCGATTTGTCATGCATTTGATGTCCAAAGTCGCATAACAAATCGCACAAGTGTGAATAGAGCAAAATGTGAAAGGAGTCTCTGAGTTAACCCATGGTGTTCTGGCTTGGTGAAAGATCCAGATGAGTATTGTTACATTTGCACTGTTTAGACCTCTTATAAATCTGGAGGCCTACACCGGAGGTGAGCTTACTGGCTGGTACTTGGTGGAGGAAGTTTGTTGGTGGTCTTTTGGGGACACGGCACTTTATTTTCAAATGTGAAGAGTCACACATCTACGCTCACCAGGAGGGGCGGACTGACAACTCATGGGGCCTCCTGGGCAATAGGCGATCATGGGGCCCCCCATGTCCCCGCCTATACTCAAGCCACACCCACACAAAGCCCCACCTACATATTGCATTGCCAACATTACATGTGTTCTTTCATGGGGTCTCCTACTGGCACCAGGCCCTCAGGCAGTATCTAAGTGCCTGAATGCTCAGTCTGCACCTCAGTCTACCATATGTGTGCTGCCATGTGTCAGAAACCATGAATCAGACTGAGACAGAAGTACAGTCAAATAACACTTGTTTCATAATAATAAAAAAAGGTAAACAGAGTAAATGTAGTCAAAACATAGCCAGCGTTAAGGAACCGGAACAGATAGTCAGACAAGCCAAAACATCAGGGAGCCAGAGATGAGCGTAGTAGAACAGCAAGCATAATCTGGAGCCAGAAGGAATGTCAGCCAAGCAAGTCTTTAACAAGAACACAGGAGAGCGTCTCTAGAGATGTGACCAAGGCGAAGGCAGAGTTCATCTGGACTGGACGGCTTAAGTAGGCAGGACTGACTAGCAGGATATCATCAACAGGTGAGTCACATGCAGGGCCGGCCGCTGGTGGTGGTGGGAGGAGCGGAGGCATTCTCCGCCTACCAAGCCCATCCATGGCAACCCAGGCCGCCGCTGAACAGAAAGTCTCTGTTCGCGCATGCGCCCCGCAGCCGACGGGCACCTGGCAAACAGAACGCCAGGAGAGGAGGAGGGACGGAGAAGCCGAGGAAGAGGTCGCTATGGGGAGGCGGTGCCGTCCGCCAGTGAACACAGGTGGCCACGCTGTGACAAGGGGAAGGCGAGCTGCGGGATGTCAGCATACCTCCCCTGCTCGCCCCCCCCCCCCCCTCTCCTGTCACGGCGCGGCTCTCATCTTATTTGGCTGCTCAGCTTGTTGCCGATTTGCTTCTGTCCCTATTGGCCACTGTGGAGGGCCAATCAGAAAAGGCTAGCAGTGTATGATGGGACATGTAGTACTGGAGGATTGTAAGCCCCATTGTTGTCCACAGGCAGCAGACTTCAGCCCCCAGCATGCACTCTGCTGGGGGAAAGAGTGAGAGCCTGGAACCCAGGAAGAAGCTGAATGACTACTAAAGGAAAAAAGAGATGACTGTGCTGGGGTAAGCCAGAGAGAGAGCCACACTGTACCCACACCACCAGAGAGAGAGTGCCACCACCACGCTGTACCCACACCACCAGAGAGAGAGTGCCACCACCACGCTGTACCCACACCACCAGAGAGAGAGTGCCACCACCACGCTGTACCCACACCACCAGAGAGAGAGTGCCACCACCACGCTGTACCCACACCACCAGAGAGAACCATGCTGTACCCACATCACTAGAGAGAGGGCCACGCTGTACCCACACCACCAGAGAAAGCTACGCTGTACCTGCACCACCAGAGAGAGCCACGCTGTACCCACATCACCAGAGAGAGCCATGCTGTACCCGCACCACTAGATAGAGAGCTCGGCTGTACCCGCACCACCAGGGAGAGCCAATCGCTACCCACACCACCATAGAGAGCGAAGCTGTACCCGCACCACCAGAGAGAGAGCCACGCTGTACCCGCAGCACCAGAGAGAGCCACGCTGTACCTGCACCACAAGAGAGAGCCACGCTGTACCCGCACCACCAGAAAGAGAGCCACCCTGTCCAGCACCACCAGAGAGAGAGCACCATGCTGTCCACCACTACCGGAAAGAGAGAGCAGGTCAGTGTCATTGGGCAGTGTGGGCACAATAAGAGACAGACAGTACTAGCATTGTAGGGCCTCAATAGGATTGGGACATCATAATATAAAGGGGACTGCACTGTAATCATTGCAGTGCCCCTTTACAGTGCAGTCCCCTTTTATCACATTGTCCCTGCACATTACAGGTGGAGGACCGACACCAGCCACCCCCGCGAAAGTCTACCGATGCCCCCCTCCCCCCCAATCCCTCTGGACAAGTTGGCTGCTCTAAAATGCCCGGGCCTATTTTTTGTCCCATTCCGGGCCTGCTGGGAAACACTTTTTGATAGATAAAAAGTGAATTTTATATACTTTATAGATCGGACCAAAATGAGGGACAAATGAGGGGGAAAGAGGGACAGAGGGACATTGCTCCAAATCAGGGACAGTTGGGAGCTATGCTAATGTTTGGGAAATGTTCTGTAATGTGCAGAGGACAGTATATTATCAGTGATGATCCGAGGTCTGTACACGTTAGGGTTGCCACCCGTCCGGGATTCACCCGGACAGTACGGGTTTTGAATCCTTTGTCCGGGGATCAGTCTGCCTGAGCCCCGGACACAGTGCCGAGGAGTCTCCTATTACTACTCTGTATTGGGGTTCCCCGTGCAAGTGTCTCCCTCCCTGCCTTCACTGCCCGGCGCTCTGGCCGAGTCTCTGGCGCTGTGTGAACTTGGGACACATTGAAGAACAGCTGTGAGGGGGGAGAGACGCTCCAGTGCCTACATGCAGACAGACACACAGCCTCGGCTCTTCCCCTCTGCAAGCCGATCATGTGACCTGTCCAGAAAGCAAGAGGAACAGACACAGAGCCTGCTGAGCGATCTAAGGGGACAGAGGAAGACCGCTGGGTGAGTGCAGAGCTGAGGGTCTTTACTCTCCTGCAGCTCACAGTCCACAAGCTCTCCAGTGTGGGACTGTCATGCTGGTCTTTCCAGGGACATGTCTACTGATTATAGATCACACTCTAGTTCTCCCTGCAGTACCATCCTGGCATAATTACTTCATTGTGCAGTGTTCACTCTGTTATTAGCCTTTATCTAATATCTTTTATTCTCTATTTGTGGGGTTCCTGCGGATTGCTTTGATTTTGTTTTGGTAATTAAAGTCCACTGCCCCACTGACACAGCACTCTGCCCACAAACACTGCACTCTGCCCACAAACACTGCACTCTGCCCACAAACACTGCACTCTGCCCACAAACACCGCACTCTGCCCACAAACACTGCACTCTGCCCACAAACACCGCACTCTGCCCACAAACACCGCACTCTGCCCACAAACACCGCACTCTGCCCACAAACACTGCACTCTGCCCACAGACACCGCACTCTGCCCACTGACACCGCACTCTGCCCACAAACACCGCACTCTGCCCACAAACACCGCACTCTGCCCACAAACACCACACTCTGCCCACAAACACCGCACTCTGCCCACAAACACCGCACTCTGCCCACTGACACCGCACTCTGCCCACAAACACCGCACTCTGCCCACTGACACCGCACTCTGCCCACAGACACCGCACTCTGCCCACAAACACCGCACTCTGCCCACAAACACTGCACTCTGCCCACTGACACCGCACTCTGCCCACAAACACCGCACTCTGCCCACAAACACTGCACTCTGCCCACTGACACTGCACTCTGCCCACAAACACTGCACTCTGCCCACTGACACCGCACTCTGCCCACTGACACCGCACTCTGCCCACTGACACCGCACTCTGCCCACTGACACAGCACTGCCCACTGACACAGCACTCTGCCCACAAACACTGCACTCTGCCCCACTGACACAGCACTCTGCCCCACTGACACAGCACTGCCCACTGACACCGCACTCTGCCCACTGACACCGCACTCTGCCCACTGACACTGCACTCTGCCCACTGACACCGCACTCTGCCCACTGACACAGCACTCTGCCCACTGACACAGCACTCTGCCCCACTGACACAGCACTCTGCCCCACTGACACAGCACTCTGCCCCACTGACACATCACTCTGCCCACAAACACTGCACTCTGCCCACTGACACAGCACTCTTCCCACAAACACTGCACTCTGCCCCACTGACACAGCACTCTGCCCACAAACACTGCACTCTGCCCCACTGACACAGCACTCTGCCCACAAACACTGCACTCTGCCCACTCTGCCCACTGACACAGCACTGCCCACTGACACAGCACTGCCCACTGACACAGCACTCTGCCCCACTGACACAGCACTCTGCCCACAAACACTGCACTCTGCCCCACTGACACAGCACTCTGCCCCACTGACACAGCACTGCCCACTGACACAGCACTCTGCCCACAAACACTGCACTCTGCCCACTGACACAGCACTCTGCCCACTCTGCCCACTGACACATCACTCTGCCCACTCTGCCCACTGACACAGCACTGCCCACTGACACAGCACTCTGCCCCACTGACACAGCACTCTGCCCCACTGACACAGCACTCTGCCCCACAAACACTGCACCCTGCCCCACAAACACTGCACTCTGCCCACTGACGCCGCACTCTGCCCACTGACACAGCACTCTGCCCACTCTGCCCACTGACACAGCACTCTGCCCACTCTGCCCACTGACGCAGCACTCTGCCCACTGACACTGCACTCTGACACTGCACTCTGCCCACTCTGCCACACTGACACCGTCCTCTGCCCCACTGACACCGTCCACTGCTCTACTGACACCGTCCACTGCCCCACTGACACCGTCCACTGCTCTACTGACACCGTCCACTGCCCTACTAACTGACAGTGTCCACTTTTAAGGTAGGCTAGGTTCATATTTTAACTGTGACATTTCTTTTATTAATCTAATCATATTTTACGGTCACACAAATGCTTTTGTTTTATTTACCATGCCCATTTATGTCCATCCCCCTCTCCACTGTTAATGCAATTTGGCCACTGTTCACTGCAGCGCGCTATGTGCACCTCCTTACTACTCTCCTAGGGTAAGTCAAAGGTGTCCCAAGTCTCCTACAATCCTATAGCGTGTACTACAAAAAAAATTGCCTTGCACCGCTAAAGTGTTCGGGTTTGGCTTGACGAAAAGGTGGCAACCCTAGTACACGTTGTAGGTGGTGCATTGTTAGTTCTATATATGAAAGGCTCTCCTGGGACATTGTATGGAAATCGCCCTTCATTGTTCTCAAATATCGTTATTAGAGACGATATTTACCCAAAAGGGTAAATATCGTCTCTAATAACGATATTTGAGAACAATGAAGGGCGAACCATACCATGCAATCTGCGCGTGCGCGTTGCCGTCCGCCGCAGACCGTACCACTTTCTCCCTTTTCGGAGGGGTGGACCGTCTCGCTTCCCCTTTCCCCGCTCCGTGCAAACCCACACCATGCAAAACCCCACACATCCCATTCCAATTAGCAGGATATACCCGGCGGGGCTGGGAAGAGACGAAAGATTTGAGCCAAATAGATAGCGTGGATAGGTTTGGTCACAGTGCGCTCCCCCCTCCCCTTGTGTCGGGCGGTGGTAGGGTCCTCTCGGCAGATGAGGATTGGAGCGGAGGTGGTCGGGCGCCATTTTGTGCGGGAGCTGAGTTCGCAGGAGGTGAGAGCCGGTTCGTTGTGTGCTTTCCGGGTGTACGGTGTCCGGTGTCCGGTCTTCGCTAGGGAATTCTCCGTTGTCCTCTCTACACTGGAGCAGGTGTGTGCGCGGGCGGGAGCGGAGGCCGCATGGCTGAGGCCTAGTCAGGAGGGGATTGGAGGCCTGTGTGGGCGCTGAGGAGGGGATCAGTCAGGGAAGGGTTAACCTAGGCCGGGTTCATACAAAGCGCCCCTTATCCATTCCTGGGTGCGGTGGTAGGGGGCAGTGTGTGATGAATGGCGCACCATATCTCCCCTTTTTTTTTTTTTTTTTTTTTTTTTTTTTCCTGTTTCTTAAAAACTTTATTTGATATGTACAAAACGTACATTTCATTCATGCGTTGTGCGTCTCTACGTTGCCATGTGTTCCCGGGTGCGGTGGTAGGGGGCAGTGTGGTGCGTGAGGCACCGCATGGCTTCCCCCATCTTTTTTTATTTTATTTTTTTGTACCAACTTTATTTGGACTGTACAAAACGTGCCATAAAAAACAATGTACAGCAGTGTTTATGCGCTATGTTTTAAAGTACAACTAAAGGCATAAGTGTCTTTTTTGTTTAAGCTTTTATTGCCGTCTGTGTTCCCTTTTAGGGAGATTCACCCTCTTTGTCCTGTTTACTATTATCATTGAAAGAAATTTCCTTTATAATTTGCAGAGATTTTCTTGCTTCCTGTTAAGCTGTGGGACAGGAAGTGAAGGGTAATCTCTACAATGGGACAGAGATGGTGGGGGTGGGGGGGACTGTGGTTATAACCCTCCCTTGCTCTATCCAAAATGGGGGAGGGGGGTGTGTCCCATAGTTCTACTTTAAGGGTGCGGGGCAGAGTAGTGCGCCATTCATCACATAGCTCTCTTTTTTTGTTTGCTATTTTGTACAAACTTTATTTGAAGTGCATAGAATGTACACTTCATTCACAGTAAGGTGTAGCAGTGGCATGCTATGCACTGTACTGCTGTACATTGCCATGTGGTAGGGGACAGTGGGGTGTGTACAAAACATACATCTGTACGGCAGTGTCATGTGCTCTACATTGCCATGTGTTATGGAGGCAGTGGTGTGTGTGTGTTCCCTTGCATCACATGGCTCCCCCTTTTTTTTTTTTTTTTTTGTCTACCCTGTTTTTGAAGAGTACAGAACGTACACTTCATTTACAGCAACGTGTGGCAGTGCCATGCTATGCCTGTCCATTCCCATGCGATTTGGCACAGTGCCATTGGCTGCATTGTAGTGTGAATGAGACCCATAGCAGCAAACCATTGTTTTCTGGGTGTCTTTGTGGTGAAGGGCGTCTTATAATTCAGCAAAACGTCTATCACCGAAAACTGAATTAGCCCAAGAGAGGTCCTTAAGCTTACCCTTCTATCAAATGTAGAGGGTTAACCTCCTTAATGGGGGGGACGTACAGCAATAAAAACCTGTCCGGAGCTCTAATCCCTCTCCTCTATCCAAAATGTAAACAAATTGCTTTACTCCAATGCTGAATGCAACAAGATCAGAAAACAAAATCCATCATGGAGCATGCATGGCACTTTGTAATGGCTATGGTGGGTGTACTGAGCTGAAACCTTCCACATTTACAGTTTGTGTCCCCAATGTTGGGACAGGAAGTGAAGGGAAATTTCTCCATGGTGGACACAACATAACACTTTTTAGTAATATGGGGAAGGGTAAGAACCCCTGTCATGTTATTACAATATATCTGCCTGTCCCAGTGCCACCTGCTCCTCATTTCTTATCCTGGTGTCTCTGGTACAGGAGAGGTGAAAATCTTTCTCAATGGGGTTACAGGTAGCAATAATATTGAAGTGTTATTCTCTTCCCTTAGTTTGCAGCCATGGAAATGGAATATATTCGCGTGGCGGAGGATGAGAATGAAGAACCAATGGAAATTCCCTCTGAAGATGACGGCACCGTCCTCCTATCAACAGTTACAGCACAGTTTCCTGGCGCATGTGGCCTTAGATATCGGAATCCAGTGAATCAGTGTATGCGTGGTGTCAGATTAGTGGAAGGAATCCTTCATGCACCAGAGACCGGATGGGGAAATCTCGTTTATGTTGTCAATTACCCCAAAGGTAAGTGCTAATTAAAGTGCTCAGTATTGAGTGGATTCTGTTACTTTAGGCGGCTGCACACCCCAGCACTGTCCCCCTGCGCTATAGGGAAAGCTCAGCTTATGCCTGGGTTTGATGGGGGGTTAGCTGCACTTTCCTATAGGCTTGAAACCTTACCAAAACTGCAGGACCTCCTTGGAAGTCTATTGGAAAGGGCAGCTTGACTGCACGAAAACAGTAGGTAAGCTACGCTTTAGCAAAAGCTGCCCTTTTACAAGGACTCTGGTGCAAACTTGCACCTAATTTGAATCTAGCCTCATACACAGGGCATTTGCCCAACCCTTCTAAATGCCTTGCCTCCTGGCAGCAAAATTTTGTCATTAAAGAAAAAAAATGCTTGACACGTGTAAACTCATTTAGGTGCGCAAGAATAATTTATTCTAACTATTGATTTTAATTAACAATAAAGTACTTGCCACACCTAGCGTTAATGTGTATTTACACACGTGAAGCATTTTTCTGCAAAGGTACTGCTACTACTGGAGGAGCTGGCAGTGTGGTTAAGGCTGGGTTCACACTAGCTGCGGCGCACAGCAGGGGTCCGGTGCGTTTCTATCGCTGTTTCATGTGCGAATCCTGTCAGCATTTTTTGTCAGGTATCCAGCTCCAACTTCTGCTCAGGCCGCTTAGGCGATTTGAGTGGAAGTTCTCTCCCCCCCCCTCCCTGCAATCTTGTGGGACACATCACAGGTCCCAGAAGATTGTCTGTCCATTCGGGACGCGCAGCGCGACTTGTGCAGTGCGCACCTGGCTGTGAAGCCGCAATCGCAGTCTCATCTGGGTGCCCACACTAGTGATGTCGGGGAGAGAACCAAGGCAGTGGGTGGCCGCATCGCTGGACAGGTGTGTGTTTTTAAGTCAGCAGCTACCCTTTTGGTAGCAGCTGACTTCTAATAAACACAATGAATGTTTGAAACTCCGCCTTAAGTCCCCTACAGTCTGTCTATGCCTTATATGGGAGGCAGTGCTGGCATCAATCATGATGTAATAGCCCACACAGTGTTTTGGTAGTTGGGCATGGAGCAGGGCGCGGGCTGTCATTTAATCATCTGTATATACAAATGTGTGATGTCAGTCATGTGACCTGCACAGCTGCGATCATAGGAATTGCCCTATTTTAAAGTGTACACAAAGCAGAGCCGATGTGCTTATCAATGCCGCTCTGCAGAATCGGCAGCTGAAGTGGGGAACGTTCTGGAGGGAGAGACTGAACGACAGGATTTACCAGGGTTGTGTGTCCCCCCCCCCCCCCCCCCAAGACTGAGGATTACCTAATTTTGTGCCAGAGAGCGTATGCAATCATGCATAAACGGACATCTTTTATCGTTGTGGGTTTAGTGACACTTTAACGCTTGATGTGTATGAGGACCCAAGGTCTTGCCTTATTGCTAGAAGTGTAACTTTAACCTCTCCAGTGCTGGAACAGAGGTAAGGTGGGACTCGGCTGTCAGGAGGGCATACAACCTTTTCTCTTGGATGGAGCACCAGCCTTATAAAGTATATGTAAAACAACCCATTCAGTTTAAAATAAGTTATCTCTATCTCTCATTCCCTCGGTTCTCAGCTGAATGGAGAGCTCAGGGAAGAGAAACGGCACATTGATCTTTCCAGTGAATGACTGGGGGGGCATGTCATTTAAGGAGAGCAGGCTCAGTTCCCAGTGCAGCTGTAGAACTGACCACACTGTGCCCTCATGCCGAGTGCGGTTAGTTTTTAATAGGAAAGCGGAGGGACTAGCAGGAACACCACGGATTCTATACAAAGGAAGCAATACAAAGAGAACAGGATATTTTCATAAAGGTACATGGTGCAGCAGCCACATAGAATATGTAAACCCAACATTTCATATTTCTGAAGTTGTATAGTCAGTGAGTCTCGGGTTTCAATTGTAATAAGCCATTTTTAGTATAGCAAAAAAATGAACCTGACTTTTTTTTTTTTTTTTACTTCTGTTAGACAACAAGAGGAAGATGGATGAAACCGATGCTTCTTCCGCTGTTAAAATAAAACGTGCCGTTACAAAAACCTCCGATCTCATTGTGTTGGGACTTCCGTGGAAAACGACAGAGCAGGACCTTAAAGAATATTTCAGTACATTTGGAGAAGTAATCATGGTTCAGGTATTTTCTTTCTCTTTTTTTTGATGTAGCACCTAAAAAACAAACCGAAAAAACCTACATGTACCAGTTTGTTTAATTGTATATTTTTTTTTTTCTTGCAGGTTAAAAAAGATACCAAAACAGGTCATTCAAAAGGCTTTGGATTTGTTCGCTTTGCTGACTATGAAACACAAGTGAAAGTGATGTCACAGCGGCACATGATAGACGGCAGATGGTGTGATTGCAAACTGCCTAATTCTAAGGTGAGAAGATGTCATATTGTCAGTGTCTTGCGTGCTTAGATATCTTTAAAGGCTAAACTTTTATTTTTCTTTAAATGCACATTTGTTTGCAGGCAAAAGTAAATTTATTCTTTGTGCGCTGTAAATGCACTTTTCCCCAATCATCTTCCAGGACAGCTCACTTGAGATGATTGGCTCCGCCTTCAACAGGAAACACAAACCAAAAAGATAAAATAGCTCCCCTTACCTTCCCTCTTAAGAAGTTGTTTCTGAACCATACAGAAGTACACTGCGTCACGTTTGTTTTTCCTTTGGTTCTGGTGATTGTGGTTATTAGACCCCCCCCCCCCTTCTGGTGGCTTAAGCCCGGGTGTGACTGTGTTCTAGAAGACTGTGTGGTGTTTTTTATTTATTTATTTTTTTTTTTAACATGTTGCCTCCTGTGGATTGGGTAGCTGTGTAGGAAGAATCAGTGACATGGGCGGGTGGACCAAGATGGCTGTGGCTGCATCACTTCCTGTTGGGTGGACCACTATGGCATGGGTAGGACCGAGCACTTGTGGGTACAGTCTGTTGTCCTAGAGGTGTTCCAAGATGACGCCAGCCTGGAAGTGCAATAATTTCCTGTATACAACTTGTGCGCTTCTCTCAGTTTAAAAAAAGCCCAGCATCCACTTTTGGTGCATGCTGTGACTTGCTAACTGTCTGGCCCAGAGTAGGGATTTATTTTTCCCCTGTATGATGGATCCGGAAAGCAGCTACTCGAAGGGTTGGGTTGTTGGAAGTTACCAAAGGTTTTAGGAAATCGACTCAGCTAATTTTTTTTTTATACAGGGGTTCCAATAAGGGCCTTTCCACTTCAAACAGTTTGATTGCAAGGTGGATTAGAAACGCTATTGGTCTAACCTACAAGCTTGCGGCTTGAGTTGCCACCTAAGATTATGGCACACATGACAAAATTTTGGCCATATCCTGGGCAGAAAGAGCGGGTGCTTCATGGGAAGACATTGCCAGAGCAGCAGTGTAGTCTTCATCCCATGGTTTCATAAAGCACTGTGGAGATGTTATCCAGCCAGGATTTATCCTTTGGCAGGAAGGTTTTTCAGTCTGTGGCCCCTCCCACCATCCTCCCCCCTCCCAAAGGTAGGATTTATTGATCTCCTCAAGTGAGCTGTCCTGGAAGATGATTAGGGAAAACCTTGGTTAGTCTTACCAGTGACGGTATTTCCAGGAATCTTCCAGGACAGCGGATATATTCCCACCCGGTTTGTTTGTATTATTCACTGGGAGTATATGGGTTTGTTGGAATTTAGTGTTTTTTCCCTTGTGCACGTTGGTGAAGGTTCTTTTACTTCTTACAAATGAAGAGGGAAGGTAAAGGGGAGCTATTTAATCTTTTTGGTTTGTGTTTCCTGTTGAAGGCAGAGCCATACTTCTCTCAACTGAGCTATCCTGGAAGATTCCTGGAAATGCCATTACCGGTAAGACTAACCAAGGTTTTTCTACCTGTGCATAAAAATGCATTTTTTTTTCCCTAGGATCCTGCAGATCATTGTGTGCTGTGTCGGGCTCCTGCAGACTCTCAATACAATGGTCTTGCCTGTACCTCCCATACAGGCACAGTTACTAAAGTACATGAAAAATCCTGTACTCTTCGCAGTTCATTGAGAACTGCAATCCATTTGCACTTGTACATTAATTTGCAGATAACTGTTTGGAAATCTCTGCCTTAATTTTAAAGGGATTGTAATATATTGTGTTTGGTGGGGATTTCCCCCTTCAATTATTAAACCTGTTACATGCTCTATGCAATGGAATTGCACAGGGTGGCATAGAACCTTCCCTTCTTGGGTGCTCCTGGCTCCTCTTTGTGTGCCCCCATAGCAAGCTGTTTGGGGGGCACACCTGCCGCCCATGTCCATAGATGGGGCAGCTTGGCCCTGCTCCCTCATCACAGGATTTGACTGAAGGCAGTGGGAGCCAATGAGAGGGGAGATCCTCTACAAATGAGCACAGCGCTGGCTCGAGCGAGGACTGTGGTAAGTATGGATTGGTGGGAGTCGTACTACTACTTGGAAGTTTTTTTTTATTTTTTATTTTTTTTTTAACCTCAACCACTTCTGGACCACCACACACAGATACTGCGTCAGGGTGGCCCTCCTGTATGTGACTTCATGCATGGGGTCTGTGGCACCCTGATTGGTCCCCACTGTGTCCAATCAGTAGGTCTGGCAGACTTGATGATTTTTCTGAGAGTAAACAAGACTGCTGTTCTGCCAGAAGGGAAAATGGAGATCTTGTGTTTTCTGAAACGCGGAACTCTGTTTTCCTCTGGTCACATTTGGTTAGAAAGCACCCCCTAGAGACATGTTTAACCCTTTGATTGCCCCTTCCCTGGCAGTGTCATTTGTATAGCGACAGTGTTTTTTAGTTTTATTTTTCTTCTTTGCACTGGTCCCTAAAGTCTTAATTTAGTGTGAGATTTGTCCACCGCAATGTTGCAGTCCCGTTTAAAAAGCGCTGATCTATGCCGTTAACAGTAAAAAAAAGCTCCCTAAATATATCCTATAGTTTGCAGACACTAACTTTTGAGCAAACCAATCAATATACACTTAATGGGATTTATTTTATTTTTTACCGAAAATATGTAGTGGAATACATTTTGGTCTAAATTGATAAATACTTTTATATTTTTTGCACTCTTTTTGCACAAAAATTAAACGGAAAGGTGATCAAATACCACCAAAACACTCAATCTGACAAAAGGCATCAATTTTATTTGGGTACCACATTGCACAAACGTGCAATTGTAAGTTAAAGCAATACAGTGCCATGTCGCAAAAAATGACCTGGTCATTATGAAAGGGGGGTAAACTTCTGGAGCTGAAGTGGTTAATGCAGGAAATGCATTAAAGTGGTTGTAAACGTCAGACCTGATATGTACACAGCATATCCCTCCTATAGTGTGTTCTGTTTGCTGCATCATTCATTTGCAATCAGCACGAGTCACTTCTGACTTTTTTATTTATTTTTTTCCTGACACCAACATAAAAATGGTGATGGGAAGGGAGCTCCAGCTGATTGACAGCCTCAGCTCTGTTCCGGCATGCTGTCTCTTCTCTCCAATCTTGGAACTTCAGATTTATCTATTTTTTTTCTTTTTTTTTTTTTCTCTTTTCTCAACTCGGACAAGCTTTATAAATTCTGTAGGTTAAACAGCTGCAGCGAAGACTGCAGATAAACATGTACAACTTATGTAGAAGGATTTGTTTCATCTGTGTATCCCCTGAGGCCAGTCACTTCACTGGGTATATGGAAGGGTTTACAACCACTTTTTTTTTTTTTTTTTTTTTTAAGGTAAATTTTCAGGGTTTAGAATACCTTTGTCCACTACTGATGTGAAACGTGTGTCTAGAGTAGCTTTAAGTTACAATTTAGAATTGGTTATTTTCTGAGCTTAGACTAGATCAGGCACATGAGCAGTTAAAGTTTATTTTATGAAGTGTTCTTTACATCTTTTATAGATTAATTTTTTTTTCCTTTTCCTCCTCCCTTTTTTAACAGCAAAGCCCAGATGAGCCAATGCGCAGCCGAAAAGTCTTTGTTGGCCGCTGTACGGAGGACATGAGTGCTGAAGAGCTTCGCCAGTTCTTCGCTCAGTATGGGGAAGTTGTAGATGTGTTCATCCCGAAGCCTTTCCGAGCATTCGCTTTTGTCACGTTTGCAGATGACCAAGTAAGTTCTGTGCAATGTCTTTTTTTAGCCCCGTAGGTTTACCCCCCCCCCCCCCCACAACAGTAAGATCAGTCTGTATATGCAGAATAGCATGCTTGTTATACTCATTTTGTGGAACTTGAGGAGTTAATCCTCTGCGTTGTGTAAAAAAATAAGGCTTTTTGATCCTGTATGGACAGATCATCCCCCCCCCCCCCCCCCCTGCAGGGTCTCTTGACAAGGCCAGATAGGACAGAGAAGTAAGGCTGCAATATGTTCTATTGCTAGCAATAACATTTCCTAGTTGAGCAGAGCTAATCAGGTCACATGGTCTTCACATCACACATGTGGGTGTGGGTATAGATCCTAAATGACAGCCCAGTCCGTCCCACCTCCATGCCCTAACTTAAAAAAAAAGTGTGGAATGTCGCATCTTGATTCATGAATGATCCGCCACCCATAACAGCATTAGGACACAGGCTGTAGTGGAAATCTTCTACCCGAACACTCAGGCATACCCCTTTGCAGAGTGTCCATAGGAATCCGCAACTCATTTGCTTGATCCTGAGCCAGGCTGTGTGCATCTCTTCAGACGCTGGACCTGTTCCCCAGCTCCCTCAGTAGCTTTGCATGACAATGGCCCCTGCTGCTCTCAGCCAAGCCTGTGAGAAGAGCTGCTTTGACAGGCACAGCAGTGGATTGAGATTGGGCTCAGGTAAGTATTGGGGGGGATTCACTATGAAAATGTTTTTTTTTTTTTTTCTCAGGGCAGTGTGTGATGCCATGTATCCTTGGACAACTACAGTTAGTTTGTGAACCAACTGATTAAGATTGCGTTCACACACCTCCATTGCAAAAATTAAATAAATAATTTTTTTTTTTTTCTGGTTGCCTGACAGGGTGCACCTGTGAAACAGAATGCATGACTCATTAAAAAAAACTACAGTTGCATATTTTTTTTTTTTTTTAATCACATAATAATGCAACTGACCGGTGTTCCATGGGATTTAAAGTGTTTGTAAAGCCCCTAAACCCTTTTTACCTTAATGCATTCATTGCATTTAGGTAAATAATGTTTAGGTGACAGCCTCCCCCCCTCACCCTCATTTTACTTACCTGAGCCCTCATTTGATCCAGCGTGTGCACATCTGCAGCTCTTCTCTCCCCTCACTTCCGGGTCTCACTGGCTTTCCTGGGGCACTGGCTCCCAGTGCTGTCAGTCAAAGCCAGTGACAAGGGGGTGGGGCCACTGTCTGTTATAGATGCAGCAGCGGGTCTCTGTTGCAAGCATGCATGAGTGTAAACCCCCCCCCCCCCCCCCCATAGGAAGTGGCCGGCGGGGGACCTGAAAAGTTTCGCAGCTGCACAGAGCAGGTAAGTATAGATGTGGGTTTTGTTATATTAAAAAAAAAAAAAAAACACCACAGAAGAAAAAACAAACCAAATAACAGGCGCTGATTAAAAATGCACCCATTTAAAAAGGTATTTGTATTTTTAAAAAAAAGACCGTGTCAAAGGGCTCTAAAATGAAAATTGGCTAAAGAGTTGCGTGTAAATGTTATAGTCCAGTCATTTCTTGGAGATGGCAAAATTTGGAACGGTGGCACAAAGCAGATGGATTTTTGGTAAATAACCGTTGATGGTTTTATCTTCCAGGTGGCGCAATCTCTGTGTGGAGAAGACCTCATCATCAAAGGGGTCAGCGTTCATGTGTCAACAGCAGAACCCAAACACAACAACAACCGAGCGCCCTTGGATAGGGGTGGAAGATTCCCAGGGCCAAACTTTGGAAACCAGGGCTACCCTAACAATAGGCCAAACAGCAGTGCTCTTGGTAACAACCAACCAAACAATATGGGGGGTGGCGGTGGAATGAACTTTGGGGCCTTTAGCATCAACCCAGCCATGATGGCGGCTGCTCAGGCAGCCCTTCAAAGTAGCTGGGGCATGATGGGTATGCTGGCTAGCCAGCAGAACCAGCCTGGCCCACAGGCCAATACTCAGGGCCAGGGGAATCCGCCCAGGGAGCAGGCACAAGGTTTTGGGTCGGGTAGTAACTCCTATGGCTCAAACTCTGGTGCCATAGGCTGGGGGTCACCAAATGCTGGTTCTGGTACTGGGTTCAATGGGGGCTTTGGCTCAAGTATGGAATCAAAGTCATCGGGGTGGGGGATGTAGAAATTTGTAGATGAAGTGTATTGGGTGACTGGGGTGAACAAACATTTCCTAATTTTGTGGTAAGTATACTGTAAAAAATGATCGTTTTCCTGAAGGTTTTCTTCAATTGTGCAGCTGTGCCTGCTTTGTAAAGGAAGATGGCTGATAGATGTGTGCGTGAGCTTCAAAGCTGCATGTTGAAGAAAACCTACTGGCATTACCTAATGTATAACTTTATTTTTATTTGTTTTTTTTATTTCCATTATGTAAATGAGCGATTCTGAATATGTTTAGGACAGTCTTCCCTTATTGTGTTCACTGCTTCGTCAACTGATCTCTGCGCCTCACTTTTGTCTGCCCGGGACCTGGCACACGCAAGCAGCTCTCTTTAATAAGCCACGCTGGATCTCTTCCCCTACACGTATTACCCTGCAAGAACGCCTCCTCTGCGGCCTTTCTTTAGAACGGTGGGTGAGCCATTTTTTAATCCGCTACTTTTATTTTCATGGAAGTCGTGCCAGCGCTTCTGAACGCACGGCTGTGAGGTGGAACAAGAAGGCTTGCTTGAACTGTGGGATTGGTGGTACCAAGGAATGAGAGGCTTGGGTATGAGCGAGAACCGAGAGCGCGTGCGCAGACCTGGTGGTGCATTATGGGAATATATATATATTTTAACATGAAGGTGACGATGTGTCTCTGGATCCATTGACCTTGGTGATTGTGTGCAGAGAGCAGTGGGAGCCAGTAACGTACGAATGTTTCTTGCATTCAGAGGACTTGCCCATTATGGAAGACTGAGGCCTTTCCTGCCTAAAAGATTGTTGAAATCAGTTTGTGTACAAAAATGAAATCCCCCCCCCCCCCCCTCCCCCTTTCCTGAAAACGTCTATTGAATGTGAATGCTGTATGAGGTGTGCATTCTTTTCTGTTCACTGATAACGTGAGTCTCTGTGAATTGCATTTGATGCTGGCGGGTGGGTGGTGAACGCTCTGGAGTGGCGTGAAATGCTCCTGTTTTTCTAGAGTGTTGGGACTGTTTTGGTTTGTACGTTATACCCAGAATGCTGTTTGCTGCAGATACGTGTTTTGTGTTTGGATGCTTTTTACAAGACTTGTCAATGTAGGATTCTTAAATAAAATGGTTTAAATAAAGTCACGGTCTTCTGGTGTTTTTAATACCCCGAACGCTCGCATGTATTTAATGAAGTAAAATTGTCTTGTTTTTATTTTTTTTAAATTGAACATCGTGGCGCAAACTCTTATCTGTGTAGATCAGGTCTCGCCACTTTCACGTGGTGTGGAATCCGCTTGCTCAGTGGGGGGGGAATCTGTCCAATGATCCCCCCCCCTCTCTGAGCAGGCGGATGACAAATTTTGTGGTGTTTTTTTGTGCACTTATACAGAGCAGACTGACGCGGGCCACTCTCCTCATCCTCATCCTCCTCCTCCTCCTCCTCCTCCGGGCTGTTGGATGTAAACAGACCAGCTGTCCGTTTTACACATGACTGCTATCTGATCTGCCCAAAAGCGGAATGACTTCCCTTCCGGTAGGATGTAGATGAGTGTAAAATGACACAAGTTTGTTTTATTTTTTATTTTTAAGAGGTGCTACAGATGCAATGAAATGGTAACTTCATAAATATGCAAATAATAGAAATTGATTTAGGAACAATCAAAAGGTGGTTGTACCCTTCTGGGGAATGAAGGGTAAAGACAAATGGCATTAACATAAACCTGGTATGTAAGTTGAAAGAACAGTCTGGTCAGGTCATACAACTAACCACGCATTACTTTCAGAAGGATTCTCTATTAACTACAGAGTCATGGGGGGGTGTCTGTGCACTCCTAATTTTGATTCGTATGAGTTTTTATCTGCGTCGCTCCATATAGGAAAATGGTGTCCAATCGGGTCTGCCTTTTAAAAAAGACGGGCAGACCCGATTGGACCGCTAGTGTTGAATTGCCCCCATCAATATTTCAAATACAAACAGGAGTTGCACATAGCTGTTAATACCTTTTCAGATAATATGCATGAACATCAACAATTATTACAGTTCTATGACACATAGTTACCTCCTGAATGAAAGTGTATGGTCTATGACAACATTGGCATCACCTTTGGCAATGATCCCAGGCCTCCCAGCTTTTGACGTCTAGTCAACCCTTACAGCCAGCAACCCTAATGGCTACGGCTCAGGAACCAACTTGTACAGGTTAGTAGACAAACAGAAAATATAGTATCACCCTTCTTGCCCAGGTTCTTTGCTTGCATGTTGACACCCTATCTGTATTCCCCTGGCTGCGCAAGGACAATCAGACATGCTGTGCCTTGCAAAAGTATTCACCCTCCTTGGCTTTTACCTATTTTGTTACATTACAGCCTTTAGTTCAATATTTTTCTTTTTTTAATCTGAATTATATGTGATGGATCAGAACACAATAGTTTAAAATGGTCAAGTAAAATTAGAAAAATATATACATAACTATTTTTCAGGAAAAAAAAAACAGATGTTATGAAGCCCATAAAAAGCTCTGATGTAACAAATTTGCCTTCCGATGTCATGTAATTGGTGACATGATGTCCACTTGTGTGCAGTTTAAGTGTCTCATGATCTGTCATTACATATACACGCTTTTTTTTTTTTTTTTTTTTTTTTTTTTTTTTTTTGCGACACCTAAGCAAGAGGCAACACTAACCAAACACTGCAACGAAGACCAAGGAACTCCCCAAACAAGTAGGGGACAATGTTGTTGAGAAGTACACGTTAGGTTATAAAAAAAATAAAAATCCAAATCTTTGATTCCCTAGGAGCGCCATCAAATTTTATCATTTCCAAATGGAAAGAACATGGCACAACAGCAAACCTGCCAAGGGACGGCCGCACACCAAAACTCACAGAACGGGCAAGGAAGGCATTAGTTAACCCTGGAGGAGCTGCAGAGTTCCATAGCAGAGACTGGAGTATCTGTACAAAGGACAATAATCCATATGCTGCATTGAGTTGGCTTTATGGCAGAGTGGCCAGAACAAAGCTATTACTTTCAGTAAAAAACAAAATGGCACATTTTTGAGTTTGCGAAAAGGCATGTGGGAGACTCCCAAAATGTAGGGAGGAAGGTGCTCTGGTCTGATGAGACAAAAATTTTACTTTTTGGCTATCAAAGAAAACGCTAGGTTTGCACCAGACATATCACATCACCCAAAGAACACCATCCCCACAGGGAAACGTGGGGATGTTTTTCAGAAGTCGGGACTGCGAAACTGGTCAGAGTTGAGGGGAAGATGGATGGTGCTAAATACAGGGATATTCTTGAGCAAAATCTGTACCACTCTGTGTGTGATTTGAGGCTAGGACAGAGGTTCACCTTCCAGCAGGACAATGACCCCAAACACACTGCTAAAGCAACACTTGAGTGGTTTAAGGGGAAACATGTAAATGTGTTGGAATGGCCTAGTTAAAGCCCAGACCTCAATCCAATAGAAAATCTGTGGTCAGACTTAGATTGCTGTTCACAAGCGCAAATCATCCAACTTGAAGGAGCTGGAGCAGTTTTGCAAGGAGGAATGGGCAGAAATACCAGTGGGAAGATGTGGCAAGCTCATAGAGACTCATCCAAAGCAACTTGGAGCTGTGATAGCTGCAAAAGGTGGCTCTACAAAGTATTGACTCTGGGGGGGGGGGGGGGGGGTTTGGGGGGGGGGGGGGGGGGGGGGCGGGGGGGGGGGGGGGGGGGGGGGGGGGGGGGTGAATAGTTATGCACATTGAATTTTTCTGTTATTTTGTCCT
This sequence comes from Lithobates sylvaticus, assembly GCA_028564925.1. Taxonomy (NCBI): domain Eukaryota; kingdom Metazoa; phylum Chordata; class Amphibia; order Anura; family Ranidae; genus Lithobates; species Lithobates sylvaticus. The sequence continues at coordinate 169,701,347 of CM053035.1, forward strand.
ATTTGTTTGCTTCACAATAATAAAAAAAAAAAAAATCCTCAAAGTTGTTGGTATGTTCTGTAAATTAAATGATGCAAATACTCAAACAATCCATGTTAATTCCAGGTTGTGAGGCAACAAAACACGAAAAAATGCCAAGGGGGTGAATACTTTTGGAAGGCACTGTATAGTGATAATCTACTCACCGATAGGCCCTTGTCTATTGCATGTCAGACCACAGATCTTGTGTTCGGTTAGCAATCTGAGTCTTCTACGGTAACATGGATTTGTAAAGGGATTAAACACCTGAAAGCAACTGTCTCCAAATCAATTGTTTTATTAACACATATATGTGGGGAACATTATACAGAACGTGTGTGTGTATATCAGGAATGTCCCAAATGGTTTCAGCGCATCTTGTCTTTCTTTTTATGCAATTTCCATGGTCTGACACACCCAGAGTTTAACATCTGTTTATCTGGCTTTCATCCTCTTGGCACGCACCACCATGACTTGACATATTGTCATACAGACTGCTTACAACATGAATATTGTTACCTAAACTGCTAACATATTTTGTTACGCAAGTTGTTTTTGTCATTTGCATTGCAGAGCAGCCTTGGTTCTCTTATACTCAGGTCCCACTTTGCCTCTCCTGGCCCCTCCCTCCTGTTCAGCGCCCCCACAGCAAGTGGCTTGCTATGGAGGCGCCCGAGCTGAGTCACAGCTCCCTGTGTACATTCAGACATGGAGCCCTGGCCCTGCATGCTCTCTCCCCTGATTGGCTCCCACTGCTGTAAAAATGAGCTAGCCAATCGGGAAGGAAAATCTCAGACAGCCGAGGGACTCGTTAGCATCGCTGGACAGAGAGGGACCTCAGGTAAGTATGAGGGGGGCTGCTGCACACCGAAGGCTTTTTATCTTAATGCATTAAGATAAACCTTCAGCCTTTACAACACCTTTTACATTTATTTGACACACTTTGTTTAAATATTTTTCTCCAACATAAACCTAAAATGAACCTTTCTCTCCATTCAGAAGAAAATGAAAACGCATGGGTGGGCTGCACAGTGACTGATCACTGTGATAGCCAATCAGAGGCTATCGCAGCAGTCAGGTGCTTGGGAACCAGCAGTCTCAGGTCCCGATCGTTAGTAGGAGAGCGGGGGCTCTCGGTAATGGGAGCATGTTCCCAGCACAAAGACAGATACATATATATGCGGCCCCCAGGATAAAGACCTACTGTTGGCGGTAAGGAGTTAATCGCCTTGTGGCAGATTTGATTTTTTTTTTTTTTTTTTTACTAGTAATGGCGGTGATAAGCGATTGATTTATTTATTTTAATTTTTTTTGGGGACTGCGACATTATGGTGGACAGATCAGACACTTTTGGCACATTTTTGGGACCATTGGCATTTATACAGCGATCAGTGCTATTAAAATGCACTGATTTACTGTGAAATGTCACTGGCAGGGAAGGGGTTAATGGGAGGCGATCAAGGGATTAAATGTGGGTCCTAGAATCGCTCCCTATCTGTGGGGGGATGGGACTGCCTGAGTGAGGAGACCGATCGTTGTTCATACTTGGAATGAACAACAGATCGCTCTCCTCACCCCTGACAGCACGGAGATCTGTCTGTTTACATTGACAGATCTACGTTCTGTCTCTGTGTGGAGTGATCGCAGGTGCCAGGCGGTCATCGCGCCCCCCTAGTGGTCAAAAGGCGAACCGACGTAAGGTAATGTCGTTTCGCCCAGGGGAGCCAACCTGCCTCAGTACAACTGTGGCTGCTGGTCGGGAAGTGGTTAACCACAATGCCATAACAAAGGTCTGTTAGCTTATTACACATTGTGGTAAATCCATCTGCAGATTGTAAACAAATTGACCAGTAAATCAATATGCGCTATCCAGTGAATAATAAACTCCCTAACGGAAAAAAAATGTAAATGTAAACTAACACAATGTATTTAGTGCAAAATACTAATAGATAAGTGAACACCCTGGTGTTTGTATAGTAATACTCTGTGATTGCTGCTGAAGCACTCAACAGGTCATTTCACAACCCCTCTAATGAAAAACAATCTATTTACAAATAATAAGTGCAGCACAATCAAAAGAAGATGCAGTATAATATAAATTTGAATTTTTTTTAACCCAAAATATGGTTAAATATTTTTCCAATAACAGTTTATAAGAACGACTAAAGAAATGCTGGGGAATAAATGAGGTGAATCGCAACTTCATCTTTTTTTCAGTGTAGGTGAAAAACTTAAAGCCCAACTCCAGAAACTTAATGATCCATTTGTGTGGGGCTGTGCCCCCACACAGGCGCGTAACTTCAGGGGTCACAATTGCTCTAGGGGGCCCATGCGGCTCCCCTGTACACCTGGATAGGAGGGGAGGCAGCATAAAGAGGAACTGATCCCCTCCATTTTCCTCCTGCAGCCGCTGAAAGCCTGCTTCTCCTCCTCTCCCTCCGACATCCAGCAGCTGCAGGAGGAAAATGGAGAGGATCGGTTCCTCTATATGCCGCCCCCTCCTGTCCACCTTTCTCTTCTTTCTGCTGCCCCTGTGTGCTCCCCTGGCCCCCCTCATCCCTCCGCTTTTAATGGCTTCCCCCCTACCCTCTCCCACCTGCTGCTGCGGGGGATGTGTCAAGATGGAGAGAGGGGAAGGGGCCAGTAAATATGTAATTTACCGACCCATTCTTTTTCTGAATGGACAGAATCAGTGAGCTTATACCAATCGCTCCTGTGTCCATTCATAACTGACCACGCTAAACAGGAGGAAAAAAGCGTGGTCAGTTCCATAGCTATGCTGAAAACTCTCTTCCAATGATCAGACTTGCACAGCCATTCATTGGGAGGCTCAGCGAGCTACTGTTTCTCCTCCCCCCAGCTCTTAAGCAGCTGAGAACAGAGGGAATGTAATCACTTATAAAAACATTATAAATACCTTTTTTTTTTTTTATATATATCCATACACAAAAGTTTTGCCTTTCATTTCTATTTTAAATTGAATAGGTTGTCTTACAAGGTAATCATTTTACAATTGGACCCAATTTTTATACAACAGTAAACAATGAGGCCATAGTGGAAAAGACCTGTTTTGCATGGAGTCTAGTGGAGGCTTCTATGTCTTCCAATGATCACATTTCACATCAGGTTGGTGGCACACCTGTAAAAAAAAACAATTCCGTCCCCAGCAGGTGTGCACATCTCATCCAGAATACTGAGCCGGTGATCATCAGGGTGGGTGCTGAGAGTACAGACTCTCCGCTTTCTTCTGCCACATTCAGTAAATTCAATTAGCAGCCCTGCAAAGAAGATGAGCGATACGGGAACTGGGGAGATGTTTATCTGAATGTGCAGAATTAGGAAGTCATGATAGAAATAAGATGACAGCTTTGTGATCTGATTCGGGTAAGCGGTCTTTCATCTGTCCCTATATAACAGTTGTATATTGTTTAAAATGTATACCTTGCTTTAAATATAGTTTTTTTTTCTTTTATGTGATTAAATACATTGTCTTTGATCATGTGCTAATTAAATTGCAGATATCTTCCTGAAGAAGCGGCTCAGTCCACGAAAACTAGTAGAAATGCTGTCCGTGACCAACTATCCCACTGTGATCTTCCCCATCAGGGGAGTATAATCTTGGCGATACACATGGACCGTCACCTATTTTTTTAATTCACCATTGATTTTTTTTGTTGTGTTGTGTATCAACAAACTTTTGTATATTTTTTTTACACGATTGTTTATATACCTGAATCTACCTTCATTGTATTGTACCGAGATAGTCCATTCGCCCCCTAGTTTTTTGGTGAGAGCGTGGGCCCGGTCTTCGCCGTCGTCATCTTCTTCCTTCTTCTCTTTTTCCGATGTTGACACAACGCTCTCTCCCACTGTAATGCTGTGGACACGCTGCGTATCGACTTGTATAGGCATAAGGGGTGGGGGGCACCGGGTGATGTCACGGTGACCCCGTCCCTTATGACATCACAGTCCCAGTGCATGCTGGGATGGTGATGTCATAAGGGGCGAGGTCACCGTGTGACATCACCCGGTGACCCCGCCCCTTATGCCTTTATAAGTCGATACACAGCGTGTCCACAGCATTACAGTGGGAGAGAGCGTTGTGTCAACATTGGAAGAAGAAGACGATGGCGGTGACGACGAAGACCGGGCCAACGCTAGTAAGATAGCGGAGGAGCCCGGTAGAAGAACCGGAGAGCGAGAGAAGAGGCCGGAAAGCGCGGAGAAGTCAGAAGAGACCCCCGAAGTCAGAAGAAGACCCCCGGAGCTGCCTAATAAACTACTTTAAAAACTGTCTAGTGTGTTTTTTTTATTGATTTTCTTTCCCCCATGTGAATGGGTAGGGGTACCCCATACTTATTCACATAGGGTGGGGGCCGTGATCTGGGGGCCCTCTTGTTAATGGGGGCTTCTGGATTCCAATAAGCCCCCCGCCCGCAGACCCCGACAACCAGCGGCCAGGGTTGTCGGGAAGAGGCCCTTGGCCTCATCAACATGGGAACAAGGTGCTTTGGGGTGGGGGGCCTGCAAAGCGCCCCCTTCCCCAAAGCACCCACCCCCCCATGTTGAGGGCATGCGGCCTGGTACGGTTCAGGAGGGGGGGCACTTGCTCGTCCACACCCCCTTTCCTGACAGGCCAGGCTGCCTGCTCAGATAAAGGTCTGGTATCAATTTTGGGGGGACCCCCATGCCGTTTTTTCGGCGTAGGGGCTTCCCATTAAAAATCCAAACCATGTGACGGGGCTCACAAGGTGTCAATCTTGCCGATTTTCTAGTCCCGTTGTAACTCATCACGTTCAAAATGAACGGACTTCGGTCCATGTGTGGGCAAGTCCGTTCATTTGGAAGTCCACCGGAACTCCGTCGGGAAGACCGGTGGACCTAGTCTGCCGGAAAGCCCGGTCATGTGTGGGCAAGTCCGTTTGTTCGGAAGGTCCGTCGGAACGACGGGAAGTTCTTCGGAACTAGTCTGCTGGAAAGTCTGGTCGTGTGTACAGGGCATAACAAGTTTTCTTCTAATGCCGTGTACACACGACCGGACTTTCCGCCAGACTAGGTCCGACGGAATTAGTCCATCAGACAATCCGATCGTGTGTGGGCTAATCCGATCGTTTTTCGTTATTAAAAATCAGACGGACCTAGAAATAGAACATGTTTCAAATCTATCCGACGGACTTAACTCCTATCAGGAAAACTGTTCGTCTGTATGCTGGTCCGACGGACCAAATACGACGCAAGGGAAGCTACTGGCTATTGAACTTCCTTTTTGAGTCCCGTTTACGTCATCACGTTCAAAACGAACGGACTAAAGCCCCATACACACGGTCGGACAATCCGCGGACCAGGTCCGTCGGACCATGTCCGTCATACTTTGTCCGATGTTGGTTTTGCGTACACACGGTCGGACAAAGTTGTCGGAAAATCCGATCATTCTGAACGTGGTGACGTTTGTTGCCTACGACGGGACTACGTAGAGGCTAGTAGCCAATAGCTTTGGTCTTGTAATGTGATCTGAGCATGCGTGGCACTTGGTCCGGTCGGACAACCGTACACACGATCGGATTTGGTGTGATCGGACCGTGTTGACGGCAAAGATTTCCAGCAGGAGATAAGACTTTGTCCGTCGGTCAAACCGACGAACACTGTCCGATGGTGCATACACACGGTCTGATTTTTCAACAACCTTGTCCGATCGGACAGAATCCATGAAAAAGTCAGACCGTGTGTATGGGGCTTTAGTCTGTTCATGTGTGGCCAAGTCCGTTCCTTCGGAAAGTCTGTCGGAACTCCGTCGAAAGTCCGTCGGACCTAGTCTGCCGGAAAGTCCAGGCATGTGTACGTGGCATCAGAGTGCCCTGTATTTGGCTCCATCCATCTTCCCATCAACTGACCAGCTTCCCTGTCCCTGCTGAAGAAAATCATCCCCACAACACAATGCTTCCACCATCATGTTTCATGGTGGGGATGGTGTGTTCAGAGTGATGTGCCGTGTTAGTTTTCAGCCACACATAGCGTTTTGCTTTTAGGGAGAAAGTTCAATTTTGGTCTCATCTGACCAGAGCACCTTCCACGTTTGCTGTGTCCCCCACATGGCTTCTCGCAAACTGCAAACAGGACTTATTATGGCTTTCTTTCAACAATGGCTTTCTTCTTGCCACTCTTCCAAAAAAGCTCAGATTTGTGGAGTGCACAACTAATAGTTGTCTTGTGGACAGATTCTCCCACCTGAGCTGTGGATCTCTGCAGGTTCTCCAGAGTTCCCATGGGCCTCTTGGCTGCATCTCTGATTAATGCTTTCCTTGCCTGGCCTGTCAGTTTAGGTGGCCAGACATGTCTTGGTAGGTTTGCAGTTGTGTCATTCTGTTTTCGGATGATGGATTGAACAGTGCTCCGTTAGATGTTCAAAGCTTGGGATATTTTTTTATAACCTAACCCCTGCTTTAAACTTCTCCACAACTTTATCCCTGACCTGCCTGATGTGTTCCTTGGCCTTTGTGATGCTGTTTGTTCACTAAGGTTCTCTAACAAACCTCTGAGGGCTTCACAGATCAGCTGTATTTATACTGGGATTAGATTACACACAGGTGGACTCTATTTACTAATTGGGTAACTTCTGAAGGCAATTGGTTCCACTAGATTTTGGTTATGGGGAATCAGAGTTTTGGGGGCTTAATACAAATACATGCCAAATATTTAATTGTAAAAAAAAAATGTTGAAAACCATTTATAATTTTCCTTCCACATCACAATTATGTGCCACTTTGTGTTGGTCTATCACATAAAATACATTTACGTTTTTGATGTAACATGGCAAAACGTTGAAAATTTCAAGGGGTATGAATACTTTTTCAAGGCACTGTACTTTGTACTAAAATATTGAGCTTGGTTACTTCTTTTTTTTCTTTTCCATGACAAACATTAAATAGTATGAAACTTTGTGTAATTTCTGCTACAGATAATGTTGCAAAAATATAACCTGTTTTAAGCCCGCACTAGTTTAATAAATAATAAACTAATAATAAAAAATAATGAATAAATAAATAATATATAATAATAATCATAATAATGTGGCCTGTTTTCAGCCTGCATTAGTTTAGTAAATAATAAAGAAATAGATAAATAAATTATTAAATAAATAATTTAATAAATGTCCATAATCTTTTAGTTAGTTTAAAAAGGGGACCTGCAATAATCTACACTCGAGTTTTATTCTCAAGAAATATGTTATTTTACAATGGTGCCTTCACTACTCTCCAGCTAAAAACAATGGTGCCACTGATTATCAGAAATAAAATTGTACAGCGTAGTTGTATGGTAGTAAATTGTACTGTGTATGTGAGGCTACATGGAGCTTGCCTGTTTAACCGATTTATATCTTGTTGCATCAGGCTCTCGTATGATTGTGGAACTGTTATTGACCGACAACAAAGATGGAATCAGCTCAGGTAGTATGGAAGGAATATATTGTCCTCTTCAGCATATAAAATGCCGGTGTGGTGCTTCTCTCTGACCGTTTTATAGAGAGGAAATTATACTGAAAGTGACTGGCTCATTTTACAGTGTGTGTGTATATATATATATATATATATATATATATATATATATATATACCTTTTATCAATATATTTACCTTTAAGTGTTATTAACCACTTCAGCCCCGGACCAATTGGCAGCCAAAGGACCAGGCCCCTTTTTGCGATTCGTCACTGCGTCGCTTTAACTGACAATTGCGCGGTCGTGCGACGTGGCTCCCAAACAAATTTGGCGTCCTTTTTTTCCCACAAGTAGAGCTTTCTTTTGGTGGTATTTGATCGCCCCTGCGGTTTTTATTATTTGCGGTTTTTATTTTTTGCGCTATAAACAAAAATACTTTTTGCTATAATAAATATCCCCAAAAAATATATAAAATTTATTTTTTTTCCCCTCAGTTTAGGCCGATTCGTATTCTTCTACATATTTTTGGTAAAAAAAAAATAGCAATTAGTGATTGATTGGTTTGCGCAAAAGTTATAGCGTTTACAAAATAGGGGATAGTTTTATAGCATTTTTTTTTAATATTTTTTTTTTTTTTACTAGTAATGGTGGCGATCGGCGATTTTTCGTTTTTAGTGAGATACTCAGGGGTCTTAGACTGGTGGCCCTCCAGCTGTTGCAAAACTTCAAGTCCCATGAGGCATTGCAAGGCTGACAGTTACAAGCATGACTCCCACAGGCAGAGGTGTGATGGGACTTGTAGTTTTGCAACAGCTGGAGGGCCGCCAGTTTGAGACCCCCTGCCCTATCGTCTAAATCAGGGATCCTCAAACTACGGCCCTCCAGCTGTTGTGGAACTACACATCCCATGAGGCATTGTAAAACTCTGACATTCACAGACATGACTAAGCATGATGGGAATTGTAGTTCCTAAACAACTGGAGGGCCGTAGTTTGAAGACCCCTGGTCTAAATAGATGCAGGCCCAGCAGATTTCCAGCTCTGCAGCTGCACACCTAATTGATAATTATAAAACCACTCCCATTAGACCCACTCGGCACAGAGGAACAAACCAGGGATTTCTTCAGAATAAAAAAAGGTAGGAATCTGCAGCAAAGGTTGTTATAATCCCTGCAATGTACACAGATCACCCAGAGGGGAATGCTTTTTTTTCCTCAACAAAAGTGGAGTTACGCTTTAAAATTGAAATTCAAGATGTAATATTCACTCTTGACCACAAGATGCCAGTGTTTGACTGCTTCATGATAACAGGACTGTCAGATTATAGTATGGGGGTCAAAAGGGCTTTATCGTTCCTTCTGATCTGCTCAATATAACTATTGGTGATCTGGTGATCCCTACTCAAGAACTGTCTATTCTGATCAGCCTGATAGTCTTTCAGTTCCTATTACCTTTTCCATATTGAGGAACGCAATTACAGCTATAAGGCTAGGCACGTGTTTCTTTGAGTAAAAAGCTGATCTATTACAGGAGTTCAGAGAACTATTATTACACATCCTTAAACAGGATACAGGATTGTTTTTAGGTGCCAAGAACACATGGCACACAAATTATCATATAACATACACTGTAATCTTTATTACATCTGCAAGTACAGATAGTTCAGTAGTTCCAACATCACAGGTATTCTTTAGTACATAAAAAGGAACATGTCAACGCTTATTGCCTCATAATCACCTACCCACTTTCCGACTGCGCACTGTAGCTTACTGCTACAGTGTGGGCCGGCTGTGCAGAACCACGTGTATATATAAGTCAATGATGGCGAACCTTGGCACCCCAGATACTTTGGAACTACATTTCCCATGATGCTCATGCACTCTGCAGTGTAGTTGAGTATAATGGGAAATGTAGTTTCCAAAACATCTGGGGTGCCAAGGTTCACCATCACTGATATAAGTGATCCTGCTCTTCTGTGCTGCTTCACTTTGCTTAGTGACAGCAGAAGCTGATCAGAGACAGAAGCCAACCTGCTAATCGTGAGGAGACAGACTGGAAGGAGCTCTGCATATGTAAGCAATGCAGAGCGCCGTCCTGCCAGCAGGGATGTGCTGGATTTTGTTTCCCTGCAAACCAGAGATTAAAGAGTAAGCAAACCCTGATGGGTTTTACTTCTTCTTTATTTCCCTGCAAAGGTAAAGCATAATAGGCTACTATGCATCATAGTAGCCCATTATGTGTCACTTACCTGAAACCGAAGCCTGCGATGTCACCGCTTTCCCCACTATCAGTGAGCATCCATCTTCACCCCTCTGCCAGTCACGGGGCCACGAACTCCCGCTCTGTGACTGGCCAGAGTCGCGTGACGTCACTCCTGCGCATGCGCGTGGGAGCCGCCAGTTACAGCATGCCCCCTTTAGAAACGTCACGATCTGCCCTTTCTAGAGTGCGCATGCGCCGTAGACATCGGCGTGCGGCTTTTTTTGTAAATATCTCCTAAACCGTGGAGGTTTAGGAGATATTTCCAGCACCTACAGGTAAGCCTTAATATAGGCTTACCTGTAGGTAAAAGTGGTTGTACAGGGTGTCCAAACACTTTAAAATCCATCACATCCCTTCGTGAAAGCAGCACACAATATGCACAAACACTAGCTAGGCACACATTTAACCCTTTGATCGTCTTAGATGTTTAACCCCTTCCCAGCCAGTGTCAGTAGTACAGCAATTGGGCATATTTTTAGCACTGATCACTGTATTAGTGTCACTGGATCCCACAAATTGTCTGTGTCAGATTGTCCATTGCAATATCGCAGTCCCGCTATAAGTCGCTGATCGCCGCCGTTACTAGTATAAAATAAATAAATAAAAATTCCAGTGTATATCCCATAGTTTGTAGATGCTTTAACTTTTGCACAAACCAATCAACATACACTTATTGGGATTTTTTTTTTTTTTACTAAAAATACGTAGTAGAAGACATATTGGCCTAAATTTATGAAGAAATTTGATTTTTTTTTTTTACATTTTTTTAATTGGATGTGTTTTATAGCAGAAAGTAAAAAATATTGTTTTTTTTTTTCTTCCCAATATTGTAGGCCATTTTTGTTTATAGCGCAAAAAAAATTAAAAACCCAGAGGTGATCAAATATCACCAAAAGAAAGCTCTATTTGTGGGAAAAAAAACGATATACATTTTATTTGAGTACAGCATTGCATGACCGCACTTAAATTTCAGTTAAATAACGCAGTCCCGTCTCGCAAAAAATGGCCTGGTCATGAAGGGTGGGTAAAATTATTATTTGTGTAGCAAGTTTCTATCTATAATGGTCATTCGGTCTCAGTGTGTTTCACTGTTCCACTCTTCAGTAGAACAAGAGGAAGTATCACTATTTGAAAGTGGAGACATGTCAAAGATCCATTAAAATCTCAGCAATGCACCGACTGGGAACTGATGGTCATATCTCCCCTGGGTGGGGCCCTTGGGAGGAGGAGGTTGAAGTGCGCAGAAAACACAGCCAACGGTGTTGCTTAGCAATGAATCCTATTTTTATAGCTGGAAAAAAGGAAATGGGCGCTGAAGCAGATATGTTGCTGTTATCTATAGATATTTAGCCACCCTGTGTTATTGTAGTCACCTCTATAGCTGTTCTCATGTTGGATGCCTATTAAGCAGTTCACAGAAATCTGGTAAGTACAGTAAAACCTTGGTTTGAGAGCATTTTGCAAGACGAGCAACATTTTTTAATACATTTTGACTTGATATATAAGCGATGTCTTGATATAAAAGTAGTGTCATGCCACAACTAAGTATAAAAGAGAAGAGAGGCACCTCGAAGTGTAACAATATGGTTACATTTAATGAAGGTACAACATATAGCAACTCACATGGTTGATGATTAAAAGAGGCACATCTAAGTATGCAGGCATCCGGTGTAAAGCTGTCCACTTAGACCATCCTCCGCACCACCATTGACGTGGTCCATTCCACGCTGCGCTCCACAAGTGATTCAAGCCTCGCTTTCAGATCGCTCTACTGCAGGGTAGTCTTCCCGGTCACGTTTGCAGACTGACAGCGGTGAGAGCCGGTGGTGCGGGGACGGTCTATGTGGACAGCTTTAGCCCGGATGCCTGCATACATAGATGTGCCTGTTTTAATCATCAACCATGTGAGTTGCTAAATGTTGTACCTTCATTAAATGTAACCATATTGCTACACTTAGAGGCGCCTCTCTTCTCTTTTATACTCTGTAGCTGCTGCTGGATTTTGCCTCCAATCCCCTTGTGGAGGCTTCCATTTGTGGATGGACATTTTATTGTTACAGAGGAAGTAAAATGATAAATGGGTTTCAATTTTTTTTTACAAATAAATATGTAAAATTGTGGCTGCATTTGTATTCAGCTCCCTTGAGTACTTTGTACAACCACCTTTCGCTGCAATTACAGCTGCAAGTCTTTTTGGGGATGTCTCTACCATCTTTGCACATCTAGAGAGTGACATTTGTGCCCATTCTTCTTTTCAAAATATCTCAAGCTCTGTCAGATTGGATGGAGAGCGTCTGTAAACAGCAATTTTCAAGTATTGCCACAGATTCTCAATTGGATTTAGGTCTGGATTTTGACTGGGCCATTCTAACACATGAATATGCTTTGAATGAATGAATGAATAATTTGTATAGCGCTACAATGCGAACTGAATCGCCTCAAGGCACTGTATTAGTGCTTTGTTGTCAAGCTTCTTAGAAGAGGTGGGTCTTGAGTTTTTTCCTGAAGGCCTGATGGTTTTCTTCCATGCGGATGTAGGTTTGTAGTGCATTCCATAGCCGTGGTCCTTGGACAGCGAATCTTCGTTCCCCTTTTGATTTGTAGCGGGACTTGGGGATGAGGAGGAGGTTTTGGTCGGACATGCTTTGATCTAAACCTTTCTATTGTAGCTCTGGCTGTATGTTTAGGGTCGTTGTCCTGCTGGAAAGTGAACCTCCGCCCCGGTCTCATGTCTTTTGCAGACTCTAACAGCTTTTCTTCTAAGATTGTCCTGTATTTGGCTCCATCCATCTTCCCATCAACTCTGACCAGCTTTCCTGTCCCTAATGAAAAAAAACATCCCCACAACATGATGCTGCCACCACCATGTTTCTTGGTCTCATCTGACCAGAGCACCTTCTTCCACGTGTTTGCTGTGTCCCCCACATGGCTTCTCGCACACTGCAAATGGGACTTCTTATGGCTTTCTTTCAACAATGACTTTCTTCTTGTCACTCTTCCATAAAGGCCAGATTTGTGGAGAGCACGACTAATAGTTGTCCTGTGGACAGATTCTCCCACCTGAGCTGTGGATCTCTGCAGCTCCTCCAGAGTTCCCATGGGCCTCTTGGCTGCTTCTCTGATTAATGCTCTCCTTGCCCGGCCTGTCAGTTTAGGTGGACGGCCATGTCTTGGTAGGTTTTCAGTTGTGCCATACTCTTTCTGTTTTCAGATGATGGATTGAACAGTGCTCTGTGAGATGTTCAAAGGTTGGGATATTTTTTTATAACCTAACCCTGCTTTAAACTTCTCCACAAATTTATCCCTGACCTGTCTGGTGTGTTCCTTGGCCTTCATTATGCTGTTTGTTCACTAAGGTTCTTTAACAAACCTTGGAGGGCTTCACAGAACAGCTGTATTTATACTGAGATAAAATTACACACAGGTGGACGCTATTTACTAATTAGGTGACTTCTGAAGGCAATTGGTTCTGCTAGATTTTAGTTAGGGGGTATCAGAGTAAAGGGGGCTGAATACCAATGCACAACACACTTTTCTTATATTTATTTGTAAAAAAAAATTAAAAACCATTTATCATTTTCCTTCCACTTCACAATTATGTGCCACTTTGTGTTAGTCTATCACAGAAAACCCCAATAAAATACATTTACGTTTTTGGTACTGTATAGAGGTTGTAACCTTTATGGGTCTTTCTTGGCACCAGCGTTGGTCTTCACTGAAATAAAAGGCATCTTCAAGAATTTTTGTCCATATACCTGCTTTCTTTTCTGTGCAATTATTTCACACCGACTCTTTTCCAATTTATAACAAAATTTAATAACAAGGTACTTGGAAAATAGGCATCTCAGCTTAACTTCTAAACCAAACAATCCTTCCCAATGTGGCACAACTCGATCCTTCCAGAGGGTTCTCTTCTTCATGAAGCTCCAAAAACTTCTAAATGAATGCAGAATATAAACTTGGGTGCTCACAGACTATTTATGTGTATAATAATATTGTTTTTCATGTATTTTTTAAACTATAAGTGTAGATGTTAATTATGAATTTAAAACGAAGGTTATATACTGTATATATAATTGTATTTATTTTAACATTGATCTGCACTTGTTACTTTATCGGAGAACTTCAGGATCAAGATCCCTGGCTAAGCCATCTGCATCCTAAACTAACATTTTAGTTTTGGTTAGGGACTGGTAGGTTAAAACTGTTGGCTTCTCTAGAGACCTTATTGGTGAGATTTCCCAGCAATAGGTTGTGCCTCCACCCCATTAGACAATACCAAAACTGACTAAAACACTGTTAGGCTTTGTACATGCAGGGACTTTAGTATGTGAATGAGTAGTGTGCAGCAAGTAGTTGCAAAGCTTCAAGCAGCTTTATTGAAGACTTTAACTCCTTAAAGTAGACCTTCACTCAAAAGTGAAAGTACCACTCCTCTTCCTCATCCTCCCCTGCCTCATTTGCAGTGTTATTTTTATTGGGAGTATCTACCTTTTTTATGACAGGTACCCACTCCTACTTTCTCAGTTCTCACCGCACCCATCCTCTTTCTCAAGCCTTATCCAACCCACCCATCATGCATCCCAGGAGGCTACGGGATCAGTCCTAAGTGCTGCTGTGCTGTGCGCATGCGCAGTGGTGAGCTGGCTGGGAGACAAAAGGAAGTCACAGCCAGCTCCCAAATCCAAGATGGTGGCAACGTAGATCATCCATATGTCCGATGAAGAGGTGACAGTGCTGGACTCCATGGGCTCTTATGTGTCTGTTTCTTATAAGTCAGTAACATACAGTCTACAGTATTTGTATCTGCTGATTTTTTTTTTTTTTAAAACCAAAGTGAAGGTCCTCTTTAATGCTGAATGTTGTGCATACACGTGGCAGCACAGACATGGGCCTTATGATGTGCTGCCACATATATATGCATTTAGCTGGGCTGTGCTAGGAGCGTGCAGAAATGGCGCCCCCAGCACTGTGACAGCACCGTGCTCTTGACAGCAATTGGGAGGTGATAGAATGGGCTCCCAATCATGTGGTCGTAAATGATCGTAATGTGATTGTAATGCCTCCAGTGTGAGTATCTCTTAAAGGTCTGGGAAGGGGTTAAAGGACCATTTAACTACAGTTTAAATAATTTAAGCAAAAATCTTAATAGGGTTGCTGTCTTTTTAAACAAGCTAATAGCAGGATTCAGAAGACTTTACCAGATCCTAAAAGTCAGCTAGCAGCTTGTTTAAAGTGACAGTCAGTACTTCTATTAAGATTTGTGTATAACCTCTCCAAACTGAAGCTGACTGTTGCTTTAAATTGGAACTTTACCCATAACAACTTGTTCTTTAGCAAGGAACAGACATTCTACATTAATATATATGCTGCCAAAATGTGTGTGTGCTGTAAATTGCCTACAGCATTGTTCCTGCGTCTTCTTGCTGGAGGCTGGCATTTTGCTACAGCCCAGAGCCCCTGACCAGCAGTAAATCATAAAGCGGAACTAAACCCATTGATGTAAAGTGGAGCTCCACCCAAAACCCGCTTGTTTACTCCCCCCCCCCCCACCTCCGCTTGGCACCTTTTCGGGAGGGTGGGGGGATGGGGGAGTGGATACCTTTTTAAAACAAGGTATCCGCTCCCACTTCCATGTAAGATCACCGTATCGTTGTGCGGCGATCTACAAAACTTCCGGCCCCATCTCCTTCACCCCGCTGCTTTCTGGCAAAGGTCCCAGGAGATAGAAGTTCCATTAAGAAAGTGCAGCGTGACTTGCACATGCGCCATAAGAAACAGGCTTCACTTCCTGTTTCCCTTAGTAAGAATGCCGGTGACTGCACGCAAGGCTTCACTTCCTGTTTGCCTTTAGTAGGGATGCCGGCGCCTGCACGCAAGGCTTGACTTCCTGTTTCCCTTTAGTAAGGATGCCATTGCCTGCACCCGGAGCCGATGGATGGAACAGCTCGGGGTGCCAACATCATGGGCTCCCTGGACAGGTAAGTGTTTTTTTTAAAGTCAGCAGCTACAGTTTTTGTAGCTGCTGACTTTTAATTTTTTTCCACCCAGGCTGGAACTTCACTTTAATGGTTTCAGAAAACAGTTACGTTCCTGGAATTCTGGGATTGCTAACTGTCACCTTTGCTTGTGTCCTCAACCAAATTGCCAAACCATTAACCATGGCGTTATAACTGATCATGTGCAGCACCATGCAGTTGCAGATCAGGCAGCGTCTTGGCTGAAAAGAATAGGAGGGTTTAATTCTGCTTTAGGGCTGCCAGCATTGTGCTTTTAGGAAATCTTCTGTCAGACATCTTATAGGGGTATTATAAAGGGCGTATTGTTTCATTTTCTGCCTTGCTGGTCTGAATCTACAGCTAGACGGATCTAAGATCCAAACAAACCCATACAAAGCGATACGACTGAAATAAGACACAAAAAAAACAAGAAGCACTTGGAAGACTTTTTTTCACAAACATTCATTTTTTTTTTTTTCATTTTAAATATGCGAAACAAAAAAAAAATCAAAAAGAAAAACCAAATGTCGTTCCAGAAAAGAAAACCTGTTTTAAAAACAGCAGCCTGATATTTCTGCAGGAGAGGCGGCACGTGGAGGGTGATGAGGGGTTAGAGGTCATCTCTGTCTGTCCCGTCAGTGCTCCCTCTCCTCCGTATTTTCTTCATTAAGTGCATTTTTCAGGGCATGTGATCAATGGACAAACACATCGGCAGCCCTCTCTCCACTGCCAAAACACTGTTCTGTTGCAAAGTGACTGAATATTAGCCTTTGTCCGCACGGGTCATTCTCCTTGGGGAAAACAATTGGAATATTAGTGTTGGTCGCTGAGCATCTTCTGGGTCATCCTGCTGTAAGCGGAGGATAATTCATCACTGTAGCCAGACGGGGGCAGTTGCATTGACTCAGCTGGGTTGTTGGATGTACACGTATTTTAGAGGTATAGGTTTGTTAACAGTCTTATTTGAATAGGGTTAAAGGACTGAAATACTTTTATGGAGGGAAAATGCTGCTGCAGGTTCCCTTGTTTACTGTTATGTGATCAAAAGCCTAGAGTAGTGGTCTCCAAACTGTGGCCCCCGGGGGCCAGATGCGGCCCTTTGCTTGCTTTTACCCTTTTTATATTTTCCTGCCACTGATGCAATACAGTATTCCAACCACTAACACCAACAAAAGGGCATCATTTCAGAAACTAACATCAACAATGGAGAATTAGTTGTCCCATTGACTCAAATGATGGGACACTATTCCTCCCACTGACACAAAAAAAAAAGCTCCCCCCCATGGAAGGCTAACCGCCAACTGCCTGCTCCTCTGTTTGACAGTTCTTAAAGCGGGGTTTCACCCAAAAGTGGGACTTCTGCTCATTTGTCTCCTCCCTCCGGTTCCACATTTGGCACCTTTCGGGAGGGGAGAGGTATCCTGTCCCCACTTCCAGGAGCCTCGGCCGTTGACGTCACTGCTTGGCTCCCTCCTCTTTCCCCTGCCGCCGGGCCAGTAGGAGAGAGGAGCGGAGCCTCGCGCATGCGCAGTAGGGTTCCTGGCGTGAAGCCGTAATGGAAACATCAGCTGCGGTGCCTATATCTCTGGACTCCAGGACAGGTAGGTGTCCTATTAAAAGCCAGCAGCTGCAGTATGTGTAGCTGCTGACTTTTAATTTTTGCAGCGGTGGACGGACTTCCACTTTAAATATGTAAGGGGCGGGGCCACCCAGCAACGTCACCTGGTGGCACTACCCCCTACCCCCCCCTGTGACGTCATCGACCAGTCTCCTCCCTTTCCTGAAATGCCGGGGCTGCACGCTCAGATAAGGGCCTGGTATGGCTTTGGGGGGGGGGGGGGGCATACAATTTTTTTGCCAGCAATTCTTTTTCTTACATTGAGCTGATGACTCATCAGTTTTTAAGGATGCGGTGACCGGCTTTCCGGCCCGCTCTTTAGCTACCAGCTATACACAGTGTGTTTGAAGAGGAAAACAAAAACGCATAATGCATGATAACTGCATGCAAAAACACATTAAAAATGCAGGTTAAAAAAAGGCGCCTGAAAACCGCATCAACCGCAAAGATGTGAACCTAGCCTAAAGGTTTAACGTGAAGCATGGACACATACAGCATTCAACTCACACTACGCCCCCCCCCCCCCCTACATTTTTTGTGCTGCATCCTCTAATTGCAGTTCTGTTCTGTTGTTGTTTAAATGTAGCGTCGTCAAGGTCCTGGATTCATCTGTGGCAGTTACTACAAGTCCCATCTGTCCTTGCGCCAGTTGAGTGTGCCAACAGCAAAGTGGTAACATCACCACGATTTTAGTGCTGACATACTTCTTCCAGCTTCACAAGGGTTAAGGGTTAACAAGATCCTCGCCTGCTTCCATGTATTGCTCCGTCACTAGCTGGATGAGACGCTCCTTTGCTGATGAAAATGCTGCAGAATGGAAGTCACCTGCAATGCCTCGTTACATTCAACCAGTAAGGAGTGACACATGAAAACAGGTAAATCTCTACCTTGTTTTACACCCCATCCCATCCCAACATTTGACATGGCCCTTTAGGTTGGGAAAGATCAGAGTTTGGTTTGGCTAATCCTTCCCTCCAGCAGGGATCACTTGGCCGAAGAACTAGGCTTTTGGTTATATAAGCAGCACAGGAGGGAGCTTTGGGTGAGCATTTTCTCCAGGAAAGGTAAATATTTCAGCCCAATACTCTTCCTAATCAATCAACAGTAAGACCCCTTTCACACTGAGTCTTACAAGCGATTTTGCGTTAAAAAGAGCGCCTGAAAAGTGCCCCTCTCCAATGAAATAATGGAAAGTGCCTGAAAAGCTCTTCAAAAGCGCTCAGTGTTTTACTGGCAGTTTAGAAGCGCCTTAGTGTGAAAGGGGCCTAAGACGGTAAGGCTACTTTCACACTGGGGCACTGGCCGCATTGACGGTAAAGCGGCACTTTATTGTCATTTTAGCAGCGCTTTTCTGCTGCTAGCAGGGCGCTTTTAACCCCCGCACGCGTCCGAAAAAGGGTTAAAAGCGCTGGCCATTGATTTCAATGGCGTAGGGCGGTGTGTACACCGCACCGCCCCAAAGATGCTGCTTGCAGGACTGTTTTCCCCATCCTGCAAGCGCACCGCCCCAGTGTTCAGGCACTATTTTTAGCGCAAAAATGCCTCAGTGTGAAAATGGCATATATGTCCACTTAAAGTCATAATAGAGAAGATACTGTTTATCACACTATATGGAACTGCTTGGAGTTTCTGATATAGTTATGTTATGGAGAAAAGTCTGATTACACTGGATCTTTTTTTACATCTTTTTTTTAACAAATTTAGTCTAATTATAGAATTAGAATACTGAAATTTTAAATATAACTGTCCAGGATAATGTAAAAGATATACAATGGCCCCCTTTTTTACCTGTACATACTTTATAATGAGCCTGACGCTTGGTTGTAAAGGTCAGAGGTCATCAAATAGTTCACAGGCGGGGGTGGGGGCAGGTAGTGGAAAGCCAAAAACTGACAAATGACCTCTGGTTCTCAAATCCAAGGCACAGACAAAGTATGGATAGAAAACTTAAAACTTAAAACCTTCCGGTGCATGATTATAATAATTTAAGAATAGATATTCAGATTTGTGCATAAGCCTAGTGGTGGGCCATCTCTACATATGTGCCAGTGTACGCATCTTTTGCTTTATTCTGGAATGTGAAGAGAGTCATAGTGGTAAGTACGTCATTTTACTTTTTCGTTATATGACGTAGCCGGAGGAGTGATTTTTTGGGCTTTGGGATAACATGCTTATGTCTAAAGAGCAGTGATGAATTTATCCAGATAGCCAACAGAATGACCAGCAGGTGGCAGCAGAGGAATAGGTCTGTGCTTGCTGCTCTGTTCAGTAGGTGAAGCTGTGTGGTCATTGGTTGATGGCGCCTCACCGCCATGATTATCGCTCAGCATCCAGACAGAATTTCCGTTATTCGCATGTTTTGGAAGTTGATGCTCTGGAAGAGGAGTAAACGTCCTTTGCTCTCTGCATCTCCATCCTTCCCTCTATCACATGTGCTGTGCTTCTTGGAAAATTTACACATGGAGCCCCTTGCGAGCTGCAGGGCGGGGAGGGGGAAATCGGCGCTTCGAGAACACACTCCCAACTTCTCTTTCTTACCTCATCTGCTGGAAGAAATCAAAATGAGAGCTGTAAGCAGAGGAGACATCCAAAACAAGATCCACTAATAATCTTTAACTAATTTGAGACAAATGTTAAGGCTCTGCTCCGAGCAAACAGCTTAAAGCTAATCTTTAATCTGCTTATATTTTGCCTGCCTTGGTTCACCTTTTCCCCTATCATCAACATGCAGATACCAGTTGTGAACTGGTCTCCGGACCCATCTGTGCCCCACTCTTTGGCCCCAAAGCTTTCCAATCCCAAAACTGGCATCATCACTACTCCCTGCATGTTCGTGGTGTGCTGGCTTCCATATTCCAGCTGGGATTGAGGACTTTGACAGCAGCCAAAGGAGGCCTTAGGTTGGTCAGGAGATTCAGTGATGGTTACCAGAAGAACATTAAAGTGGTTGTACACCCCATACAACCACTTTTACCTACAGGTAAGCCTATATTAAGGCTTACCTGCATGTGCTGGAAATATCTCCTAAACCTTCATGGTTTAGGAGATATTTACAATAAAGCCGTGCGCCAATGTCTACGGCACGTGCGCCAATGTCTGCCGCGCATGCATACTTTAGAAAGGGCAGATTGTGCCGTTTCTAAAGGGGTCATGCCGTGACTGGCGGCTCCCGTCACGCAACTCCGGACAGTCACAGAGCCGGAGTTCGCGGCCCCAGAAGGAAGAGGGGTGAAGATGGACGTTCACTGCTAGTGGGGACAGTGATGACATCACAGGCTTCAGTTTCAGGTAAGTGACACATAATGGGCTACTATGCGATATGCTTTACCTTTTGCAGGGAAATAAATAGGAAGTAAAACCCATCAGGGTTTACTTCCTCTTTAAGGCTCAGTTCACATCTGCGTGTTCTGGGAAGCAAGTGTGTCCGTGCACGTACCTGGAATGCGTGAATAATGCACATCGTGCTTTCAATAATTGTTACCAGCACCCCAAATGAGGCACGCAGATGCACGTTTTCACAGCAAACCCTCAATTAAAAAAAAAAAGTGTAAACCAAAACATGGTATAATATAGTGTAGGTGTGTTTCAAATACGTTAGGTGTGAATTGGGCTTAAGACAACTTGTCTGTCACCCTTTTGGACAGGAGAGGACTGGACAGACAACAGGAGGATGCAAATTGGAAGAGGCAAAGTTGTCATGGGGGGGGGGGGGGGGGGGGGGGGGGGGGGGGGCAGGCTCTCCCATAATCAGTGTAGTGGTGACCTCATACCTCCCAACATTTTGAGATGGGAATGGGGGACACCTACTAGCAAACTTATGTAGACATAGGACACGCCCCCTGCCATACCCCCTTAAAGGAGAATTAACCAAAAAAAAATGGTTAAGTAAATCCACTCAGGCTTTTTTTTTTTTTTTTTTTTTTTTTTTTTTACTACTACTATTCCTTTATATTGACTTTTAAAATTTACAAATGCAGCAATTTAGAATTTGTATGGAAGGTTTAGCTCTGGGAAACACTTTTTGAAAGATAAAAAGTGCATTTATATACATCTATATAGATCAGACCAAAATGAGGAGGAATGAGGGACAGAGGGACATTGCTCCAAATCAGGGACAGTCCCTCAAAATAAGGGACAGTTGGGAGCTATGTGACCTGTGATGCAACCATATACCAATGACATGCTTCATTGACAACTAAAGGAAGTTCTCAACTTACTGGTGTAAGTATGTTGTCAGATTTCCACATTGGGGTCTGTGAAGCCTTTCTTCCCCTCATTCACCAACACTGGTTTCTCCGTCCGCGTGTGCCATACCAAAATCTGAAATATGAAAAGATTAAAGTGTCATTAATATAATGTAGTACAGTATTCTATAAAAGGACCGTTTAATAATTCATCATGATAAGAAGGATCTCTGGGGTCTAATTGCACAGGAAAATATAATTGTTCTTGATCAATTTTATTTATATTTAAAATATAATTTATGATATTTGATATACAAATTATATATATATACATATATATATATATATATATATATATATATATATATATATATATATATATATATATATATATATATATACTCAATTATATTTATAAGTATATCTAATAGAAATAAAGCTTCCAAGTGTTTTGATAATATGAAAGCCCAGCACTGCTATCTTCAGTCAGACTTTCTTATACCAGCCATAGACGGAGCAATTTTCTTTCCTGTGACCACGGGTTCATCATGTGAATCATCAGGTCTAGTGAGATTCTTGAAAGACAGAGATCTGTGATCCCGAACTAAGGAGGAGGAAGACTGCTGATGGAATTAGACCGTCTTAGCAGATCAGCATTTGCTGAATGAGGAATTGAGATGACAGCCTAGAGTGGGTGGAGCCAAGTACATTATGCCAAATCTATAACAGACGTGTATTTATTTTTATATATTTCACATTACTTTGCAAAGTAAGATGTTATTACAGACAAATAATCCTTGTTAATATAAGATGTGTATTTGGAACCTGGAGCAGGTAACACACATAAGACTGCAGTCTGTGATGTAAAATTCTGTGTTCTGCGATTGTCCTACAAAACCAGATGAAGAATGCAGAGCTGTCAGAGCTGTCAGTCATTCTATGTCTGCTTCACTGGAGGAGAAGCTCGGAGTCAACAAAATGTAAACGGAAAGCAGCGAGTAGCAGAATTATTTCCATATCTCTGGTATGAAACAAGCCCATTAGATCTGGCATTGCATTTAGCTCAGCAATACTTGATGTATGCAGATGTTACCTGCTGTGTATTTCTACCTTTGTTGTCAAATTGGGAGAACACCTACTTCATATTTGTTACCATTCATATAGCATATTTAAACATTGCTGCTTACCTTTTTACTTGCTCTTTCTGAAAACTCCAAAACTGAAGTTTCCCCCTTCTATGTAATGTTAAAGTGGAACTAAACTCTCTCAATCAATATTAACCACTTGCCAACCTTGTCACGCAGATATACTGCGGCACAATGGCACTCCTGGTCGAAATCCCGTATGGGTACGTCCTATCCATTTTTCTGCCACCAGAGGGCGTGTGCGCGCCTGATGCACAGCGAGGGACCCGATGCGCGTGGCCGGCGGGCACGATCACGGCCAGCCACATGCGATTGTGTGCACGAGCGCCAATTGGTACTGATCGCTCACTATGTTAATTCAGAAAAGGAAGGGGCCAGTAAATTACATATTTACCAGTCCCTTTCTCCCAGTCCCTCTGAAGCGCAGCTGGAGGGGGGAAGATGAGAAGAAGCTGGCAGTGCTGCAGGGGGAGGAACAAGAGGATGTGTGTCTGCAGTAAGGCAGTACAGCTGATCCTCCTGCTCGGCAGGTGCCTGAGCCCCCCTTTTAAACTGTTAGGACCTGGGCCCGGTAAAGGAGGGCCGGCTGTACTGCCTTTTTAGTGGTCCTGGCGCACAGGGTGATTAGGGTGTGCCCAGGCACACTTGGCACACCCCCTGCGCACACCTATGGTGGTGTTAGTGGGAGAAATAGTGCCCCATCATTGGTGTTAGTGGGAGAAATAGCGCCCCATTGATGGTATCACTGGGAGGAATGGTGCTCTATCAATGGTGTCAGTGGGAGTAATAGTGCCCAAACATTGGTGTCAGTCAGAGGAATAGTACCCCATTGTTGGTACCAATGGGAGAAATAATGACCATAGTTGGTGTCAGAGGCAGGAACTATGCCCCACTGTTGCTGACAGTGGTGGGAGTAATGCCCCAAGGGCCAGATAAAAGCAAGCAAAAGCCTGCAGTTTGGAGACCACTGTGCTACAGCACTAAGAGGCTGAACCAACTGCCAGACATTATTGTCAGGATCCCTCCAGAGTCTGGAGCAGCTCTGTGATGTCAGCCGACAGTGGACATTGGCCCACTGCCAGCTGATTCTGGTAAGTGCACTCCTGTGAACCACAAGAGAAGTATGACCAAACGACGTTTGGCCATACTTCTCTTTTAAAGTCTGCTTGCCAGAAAACCACAGATAAAATATATCAGTTTTTGGGTGGGGTCAGCATTGAAGTGCTTCCCAGTACCTAAATGTAACAAGAAATCTTGTGCCAGACAGACACATTGCGCTCCTTACCTTAGTGCAATTGTCAGCTTTTGGTTCCAGATCATTGAGGGTCACCAGCTCCCGCAGCAGACTGCTTTCCTGGTAACCTCCTTTCACTCCTCTTAATTTGAAATATGCCTGCGGTCGCTGAAGTATCAGCCGCAAATTGATAGCAAAGCCAGCCATGTCTATTGCAAATGGTCTGTGTGGGTCAAAAACGGTCTTCCACCCATAGACTTTCCCTGCAGCGTTCACTTTGGGAGACTCGTATCGCAATCCTCCAACAAAAGCCACGGGCCACACCGACACTTTCCTGGTGTTTCTCATCTACAATGATAGGAAACAGAGTTCTCATAATCAGGCTGACAATATCACAATATAGTACAGTGAGAGACAAATCTTCCATCACAGCTCCTCCCACCTCACAAGTGACACCTACAACAATAAAATGCTGAAAATATTTATTTGGAGTGTTTTCCCATAAAAAAAAAAAAAAAAGGCCTTTAATTGTCTCCGGAGATGTTTTGGTCTTTGTGTATCAAACTCTCCTAAAGTGTCTGTGCTGCCCTCAACAAGTAAATCCCAGTGGTTAAATAGTTGCAATGGGTTTCCAGAATCAGTTCATACATGATACCCAATGTGTGCCATGATGATGTATTCGAATATTAAGGATCTTAACTATTCTTACAGTGGCAACATATTCTACAATGCCTTACAGAGAATTTTTTTTTTAGAGGTCTCCACCCCTGAGGAGCCAAATAATTACCAGTATGTTTTTGGTAGGGCAAAAATGCTAAAGCCAGTGTAGAAAAGCTGCCAGTCTCATAGAAACCCCCCTTTTCACTGTCACAGATTACCAACAAATAAGGTGGTAATTTTCTAGGCTTGATAGACAAACTTTTCAAACAAAGGGTCGGTCTACCGTCCTTCAGACTTTAGGAGGGCCGGATTGTGGCCAGTGGGGGTAGAAAATGTCCCAGGCCCAGCATCCGTGAGAATAAATATGGCCTCGGGTTTCGTGGTCAGCAGGAGGGGTAGTGCCCCATTATTGGTATTAGGAGGAGGAGGAGTCCCCCATTATTGGTATTAGGAGGAGTAGTGCCCCATTATTGGTATTAATAGGAGGACTAGTATTCCATCATTGGTATCAGTGGAAGAAATGGTGACCCATTGCAGGTGTCAGTGGGAGGAATATCCTCATATCATTGGGAGGAATAGTGCCCCAAGGGCCAGAAAAAAGCTAGCAAAGGGCCACATCTGGCCCTCAGGCTGCAGTTTGGAGACCCCTGGTCTAGACCTTGTGATCAAAAGGAGCTATTTAGAGCCATTTGCATAACCCCCGACTGTTACCTATTTAAAGCAATTGTCTCTGTGGCGGATCTGCTGCTAAATACAATAGCTGTCCCACTTTCTCAGTTTTCCCTCTTTTTTAACCACTGTTAAAAATGTTCTAGTTAAAGCAATTAAAGGCTCCCGTATAACACTAAACCAGTACCAAATCCAATTTCTTTGAGATGCACAAGCCTCAAAGTGAAAAAACGTCCTTCACCTTCCCTGACTGGACCAAATCCTTCATCGTTTGCGTCTCACACGCTCCCCCACCCAGTTACTGCAGCTCACAGTGGGAGAGTTTCAGCAACAGAGGCAGTGCTGCTAATCCAGAAAGCAGTAAGCAGGACTAGACGTGGCCAGGTGCTGATTGACAAGCTACAGGCTTGTCAATCAGCAGTGACATTGTTGATTGCCACACCCCCCCCCCCCCCCCGCAACATCTTATCATCCCATTGTAGTACAAGCAGACACATCCTACATGAGAGGGACAAATCTGCTCTGAAATTCAGGAGCAGTGCAGCATTGTTACCACACCATCATAGGATTACTTCATTGATAGGATCAACAGGTGTTTTTGGAACTTTACTGGGTGACTCTAAAATAAAACCATATGTTAACCCCTTCACACCCACGCTATTCCTGAATGACGAGTACAGCGCGGGCTTACTCTGCTGGCAGGGCGTCTATTGATGTCCTCCCGTGATGGCACTCCCTACGCGCCTCCTGTTTAGCTGTTCACAATGTAAACAGAAGCCGGTTATCGGCTTTTCTCTCCCCACGCGGACAGCGTGAGAAGAGATGAAGAGAGCCAACACCCGGCTTGAGTTAAAGGGACATTGGCACTGATAATCAGGGCACTGATTATCAGTGCAGTCCCAACAGTGCCCACCAGTACTCCAATCAGCTCTCACCACTGCTGCCAATCAGTGCCGCCTATCACTGCCACCTCATCAGTGCAGCCTCATCAGCGCACATCAGTGAAGGAGAAATATTACCTGTTTGCAAAATTTTATAACAAAGTATAAAAAAAATATTTTTTTTTTTCAACATTTTCGGTCTTTTTTTTTTTTTTGTTTAGCAAAAAATAAAAAATCCAGTGGTCATTAAATACCACCAAAAGAAAGCTCTATTTATGTAAAAAAAATATATAAAAATGTCATATGGGTACAGTGTTGCATGACCGCGCAATTGTCATTCAAAGTGTGACAGCGCTGAAAGCTGAAAATTGGCCTGGGCAGGAAGAGGGTGAAAGTGGCCAGTAGGCAAGAGGTTAACAAGAAAAAGAACCGCTGCTCCAGGTGTATGAGACAAGACTAATTGGAATATCTCATGGAGTGCCAGTCCCGGCCCGACCTCCGTGGGAAACTTTGACAAGATAAATAAATGGCTGCACATCCAGAACTCCCGATTTTGCCTTTTATTGTTCACAAAGATAACACCAAAGACACCAAGCGGCGGTCACGTAGACGCGTTTCACACATACATCTTGTGCTTAATCATTACCTAAAGATTAAGCACAAGATGTATGTGTGAAATGCGTGCCTTTATTAATAAAAAATTATCGCAGCCCGAGTTTTACACCAAAGCCATAGTTCTACAAAAGTGTTATACTATAGAAACTTTCATCCAACCTATAAATTATTGCATTTCTTATTTTGAATACTCAGTGTGTACATATATATAAAAAAAAAAAAGAGGTGTCAAAAAATATATTGGTTAAACCCACAAGTTTTTTTTTATTATTCTGTTGGATTGGAGTATGGTGGAAGGTGTGCCCTTTGCCTATTAACTTTATGCTGAAAAGACGTCCATGTCTCCCATCTCAGAAAGTTGGGAGGTATGTGATTGTACGTTTGGTTAAAAAGGGGAACAGTAATTCAATTCTAAAAACAAACACAATGTGGCTGATTATACCAGCCCGCGCCCCGGATGCCGAAATCGTTATTTATTGTACATCGTGCAGTGTAAACGCAACCTCCCCCATGCACAGCGGTACATCAGCAGAGAGCTTAACAATTCTGTGTACTAATTTGTTGCACCTTTAACAAGCCGTGCATTGTGTTCGGAAACTGCACCGGAGCTAAGAAAAACGACTTGACAGTAATTACAGTAATTTGGTTTGAGGCCTGTCAATCACACACACTGTATTGGTGACAGCCATTATATTCCTAAAAACAACGCTTCTGTTCAGCTGTCTTCTCCCACGTGATTCGCCAGATGAGAAAATCAAGAACACCTGCATGGCCCCCCAATGTGTTTGGGGCCCCCACTGTTCCTGAATAAGTCCCTTTCCTCTTCCACCCTCAGTGTGGGATGTTTTAAGACTTTGTTAGAAAAAAGTACAAGTGAACCAGGTTTCTTTTTATAACTGACTAGTTTTGAACAATTCCCAGCTGCTTTCGGCCATAAAATAATCAAATAGTTGAGTTTTTCCCAAGAAAACGCAGCTGTACAGTGAATGAGGAGGAAATCCCAGGGGAATGCGGAGGAGAAGCCGATGGCATTCTCTTGTGTGAAGGGCGGCATCCCAGCAACCATGTGGATCTGTCTGCTCACTCTTATCCCTGCAGGTGATCAGAAGCTGGGAGTATACTTACCTAAAGGCATGCCTTCTTTGATATTGTGCAGGTAATGTGACTGAAGGAAAGGAAATGGCTTTATCAGATGGAAAAATCAGAACTGGCAGATCTGTTCAGACTTCGGCAAAATGAGAAAGTAACAATTGAATCTGCACATTTTTTTGATTTGCCTATACAGCGGGTAAAATAAGTATTGAACACTTCACCATTTTTCTAGGTAAATATATTTCTAAAGGTGAAATTTTCACCCAATGTCAGTAACAACCCATGCAATCCATCCATACAAAGATGTCAAAACAAATACGTTCAGAAATGAAGTTCTGTGTAATAAAATGGAATGACACAGGGAAAAAGTATTGAACACATGAAAAAAGGGAGACACAAAAAGGCATGGAAAGCCAAGACACCAGCTGAACTCTATCAGTAATTAGAAAGCAATCCTGCCCCTTGTCAGTGCAAATTAATATCAGCTGGTTCCGTCTCTACTGTCGGCCTGTAAAAAGGTGTCTCATTACCAAGGTGTCACACAAGAAACCTCTCATGATGACTAAAAGCAAAGAGCTCCCTCAAGACCTTTGCAACCTTATTGTTGCAAAACATACTGATGACATTGGTTACAGAAGGATCTCTAAACATATGAATCTTCTAGTGAGCACTGTTTGGGCCATAATTCGGAAGTGGAAAGAACATTATTTCACCATAAACCAGCCATGACCAGGTGCTCCTCGCAATATTTCTGACAGGAGTGAACAGAATTATCAGAAGATATAACCAAGAGCCAAGGACCACTTGTGGAGAGCTTCAGAAAGACCTGGAATTTGCAGGTACAATTGTTTCAAAGAAAACAATAAGTAATGCACTCAACCACCATGGCCTGTATGCGCGCTCACCACACAAGACTCCATTTTTGAAGAAAAAGCATGGTGAAGCTCATTTTAAGTTTTCTGCACAACATTTAGACAAGCCTGTGAAATACTGGGAGAATAAAGTCTGGTCAGATTGGACCAAAATGGAACTTCTTGGATACCATAATACACACTACGTTTGGAGGTCAAATGGCACGGCACATCGCCCCAAAAACACCCCCATACCAACAGTGAAGTTTGCAGGTGGCAACATCATGGTGTGGGGCTGTTTTTCAGCATATGGTACTGGCAAACTTGAAGGAAAGATGAATGGAAAAATGTACCAAGACATTGTTGATAAAAATCTGCTACCATCTGCCAGGATGATGAAGATGAAACGAGGGTGGACATTTCAGCAAGACAATGATCCCAAACGCAAAGCCAAGGAAACTCAATTGGTTTCAAAGAAAGAAAATAAAACTGCTAGAATGGCCCAGCCAATCACCCGACTTGAATCCAATAGAAAATCTATGGAAAGAACTAAAGATCAGAGTTCATAGAAGAGGCTCACAGGACCTTCAAGATTTGAAGACTGTTAGTGTTTATCCTGCTGATGCTGATCTATATACTTTTGATTTGAATGTACAGAAGTCTTTGAAGCACCATGAAATGCTGAGAACTTGTATTTTCAGAAGGTGGTCCGCAATTGCATCATCTTTACTTTCACATTAGATGCTTTCTTTTAATAAGCTAAAGTGCATTAATAATTGAAATGTTTTTTTTTTTTTTTTTTAAATCAACAGATCACAGGGGATCCCTAGCAATCTGGCTCAATAAACTTACTAGCGTTATAGCCGTTATTATATACGTTTGCATTAAAAGTAACCCCCCATCTTGTAGGCTTTTTTCCAAATCAATTAAATCTGCTAGTTTACATGCCAGATGAGTAGAGCTCCTGCTGTACTTCCAGGTCTCTCGGATGTAAGCTCTGCAGGTCTCAGCACTGCAGTTGTTTTTCCGCCTCGCTCTTCTCATGGACATTCACAAAATGAAGCCTGGGGCTGTGCGTTTTGTAAAAAGCCTGGGAGGAGAGCAAAGTGGAGATACAACCTCGACATCGCAGTCTAGAAGACCTTCAGTTTACATCCGAGCAGCCCAGAACAAGCAGATTTTATGCATTTTGAGGAAAGCCTGCCTGGCAGGGGCTTGTTTTGGATGCAAAGGAATAGATTACTGCTATAACCCTGGTAAGTTTATTGAGCTCAGAGTTGGGCTTTTATGATTTTCCCTCTCCAGCTGTACATATTCACTTTTCCTTTACTCTCTTGCTGCTTTGACAGCTTCCTGCACAGACAGCCCTGTGTTAACTGCAAAATGAAAGAAAACAGGGCGCACCAGCCTTTGCGACAATTTATTATTTGAAAATGTGTACATTATACTCACAATTGGAAGCCGTATGTCAAGCAAAAATATATAATTCCACCTGATGCTTCACTCAGCAAGATCCACCGATGGTAGTAATCGTGGAATAAAAGTCCAAACAAAGTTGACGTGTTTCGAGGGGTGTCCCCTCTTCTTCAGAGCTGGGTTTGGAGTGCAGGTAGCTGATCTTTATATGATAAGTATGATCAAACGCGGTCCAATGTGATCGTTATTTAAGCCCTTACCTTAAATGGGCGGGCTGGTGACAATCCAAACCTTCTCTCCAACATCAGTGCCTGACCTCACAAATGCGGTTCTGGAAGAATGGTCAAACATTCCCATAAACACACTCCTAAACCTTGTGAACAGCCTTCCCTGAAGAGTTGAAGCTGTTATAGCTGCAAAGGGCGGGCCAACTCAATATTGAACCCTACGGACTAAGACTGGGTGTCATTAAAGTTCATGTGCGTGTAAAGGCAGATGTCCTAATACTTTTGGTAATATAGTGAAGTTTTGTTTGGGCTTTTATTCCACAATGAATACCATCAGCGGATCTTACTGAGTGGAGCATCTGGTGGATTTTATATATTTTGCTTGACATATGTCTTCCAATTGTGAGTATAATGTACACATTTTTAAATAATAAGTTGTCCCAAAGGTAATGTGCTTGGCTGGTGCGTCCTCTGTTTTCTTCCGTTTTAGAGTCTCTCTGGGTTTCCCCTGACCTGTTGTGAGTGGCAGCGCAGCCTTTGTGGTGGCCGTACCAGTGGAGAAACACATTTTCAATCAGCTGCACAGCAACCTCAAGCACAGGAGTATTTGCTATTCTTCTGTGTTAACTGCAAGTTGCTTGAGTTGGAGCTTACACAGGGCTGAAGACTCTGCCTGTTTACAAAAATGTAATATTGCAGCTAACTAGTCTTGGGTGTGGACGCATAGCTCCCAACTGTCCCTGATTTGGAACAATGTCCCTCTGTCCCTCTTTCTTCCTCATTTGTCCCTCATTTGTCCCTTCATTTTGATCTGATCTATATAGTTGTATATAAAATGCACTTTTTATCTAAAAAAAGTGTTTCCCAGAGCTAAACCTGTCATCCGATTTCTGAATTGATGCATTGGTAAATTCCAGAAGCCAGTATAAAGAAATAGTATTGGCAAAAAAAAGCATTTGTGGTTTTAACTAATAATTTTTTTTTTTGTATAATTTTCCTTTAAGGGGGCGTGGCAGAGGGTGAGTCCTATGCCTACATACATTTACTAATAGATGTCCCTCGTTCTTATCTCAAAGTTGGAAGGTATGGTGGATGCATTTAATTTCTTGAGGTTCTTTTGCCTCTATTTTTTATCTTGTTTTCCTGGCAGTAACACAAAGTAAAGTGGGCAGGACTACAGAACACCCCCCTTTCTACTTGTCTCCATAACCTTGGGGGGTTCTGCAGTCCAAAGAGAGACCTGAGGAAGGGTTGAGGATGTTGAAATCTCATTTGTCATCTACAGTGGCAGCCCCTGTACTGTGGGCGCACGGGCGCCACCCCCCATCCATGCGCCCGGTGGGCACAAGTGGCTGCATATGATGGGCACAAGTGCCTGTATTTGATGGGCACATGTGCCTGCATATGATGGGCACAGTGGCTGCATATGATGGGCAAAAGTGGCTTCATATGATGGGCAAAAGTGGCTTCATATGATGGGCAAAAGTGGCTTTATATGATGGGCACAAGTGGCTGCATTTGACAGGCACAAGTGGTTGCATTTGACAGGCACAAGTGGTTGCATTTAATGGGCACAAGTGGCTGCATATGATGGGCACAAGTGGCTGCATATGATGGGCACAAGTGGCTGCATATGATGGGCACAAGTGGCTGCATATGATGGGCACAAGTGGCTGCATTTGACGGGCACAAGTTGCTGCATTTGACGGGCACAAGTTGCTGCATTTGACGGGCACAAGTTGCTGCATTTGACGGGCACAAGTGGCTGCATATACTGGGCACAAGTGGCTGCATATACTGGGCAAAAGTGGCTGCATATGATGGGAACAAGTGGCTGCATATGATGGGTACAAGTGGCTGCATATGATGGGCACAGTGGCGGCATTTGATGGGCACAGTGGTTGCATTTGATGGGCACAGTGGCTGCATTTGATGGGCACAATGGTTGCATTTGATGGGCACAAGAGGCTGCATATACTGGGCACAAGAGGCTGCATATACTGGGCACAAGTGGCTGCATATACTGGGCAAAAGTGGCTGCATATACTGGGCAAAAGTGGCTGCATATACTGGGCAAAAGTGGCTGCATATGATGGGCACAAGTGGCTGCATATGATGGGCACAGTGGCGGCATATGATGGGCACAGTGGCTGCATTTGATGGGCACAATGGCTGCATTTGACGGGCACAGTGAGGCTGCATTTGATGGGGGGGGGGGGGGTTAAGTATTTTTCAGTTTGTTTCAGCCCCCCCCCCCCCCAAATATTTTGAGCACCAACCACCACTGGTCATCTAACTAAGGAAGTTAGCAACCCTACAAGATTTCTGGCAGGATTGGCAGGTATTTATTTTTACTTATCTAACAGATATAACAAAACAAATGATATGTTATAGTTATCAAGCAAATAAGAGAAGTTCATGGTTAGGGTTCACATACACTTTAACCTAACCTCAATAATAACACAACCTCCTCCAATGCTCACATCTAACCCTTTAGGAGGCAGTAGAGCAATCTCCCTGGCTGTGCAGTTTGGACAGAATATAGAGACTCTCATTAATGATTTTCCCTATTTGCTGGCTTACATACTGATCCAAACGGCTTTAATATTTTCTTGAGCATTGACCTGGAACAAGTATGCAAATCAGGAGCTCGCACTTTCTGCATAATTGTTCCGAGTCAGTAACTCAGAAAGTACGGAAGCCAGAGCCAGCCAACTCGTATTCTTAGACATGAGCAATGAACTCCTCTGCACTCCACTTAATATTAGATCCAATGGCCCCTATCGCAGTGTCTTGTGGATCTAAGTTCTTAGCCAGAGACTTGTGTTGTAGAATTTCGCTCACCTCCTCAAACAGGTCCAGACTGTAAGTGTTGTCATCATCTGCAAAATACACCACTCCAGGCAAGCTGTTGTTTTTGTTAAATGTCTCTCTGAGCCACCGTAAGGCCAGGTTTCTCTGCATAGTCCCGCGGGGTATTCTAGGGTCCCTGGTGTCCCCTCTTAGTTTATAATTACGTGGGGTCTCCACGTTAAGGTGGGTGTAATTGAGGCCGGAGTCCTGCAGCATCCGAGTGACCAGAGGGGTGCGCCGTTGAGAGTCCTCCACCAGGATCCAGTGCAGGTTGGGGACATGCAGTAGCGTGTTGGCCAGGCGGGTCAGTTCGGCCTTCTGCACCGGTCTGCTGTAGGTGGGGGTGATGACGTGGATGGTTGGGAGGTTACCCATCCAAGGTGGGGGCCGTGTATATACATACTCAGTCCTGACAACTTCTACTATATCCCTTTCCGAAGAACAGTATTCCCTGGAATCTGAGCCTGGATTGGCATCCCTCCGGCCATCAGTCCCGTCCTCTGGAACAGACAGAAGAACAATTATCCCAAAAGGAACCAGAGAAATACAATCATACTGTGTTAAAGGGGAGAATAGAATTCCCTATCCATTCACAAACTTCCAACTCCCCCCACTGTTCTTCGTGTGTTCAGTTGACTAAACCTAAACTTTGTAGTTAATATTGCTTTGAGCCGCAAGTGGTGATGTAGGGAAATTTGAAATAGGTCTTGCCCACATACAGCAGGACCTTGATTTAAAAAGTAATAAGATGTACGAGCATCTGATTAATAGGGAGACCCATTCAAATCAATCTTCAGTTACGAAGAATTGCCCTGAGATTATCCCTATCTTTAGATAAATGTATTTTTCTGTTCTATTCAGTGTGATGTATATGTAGCATATACAGTAAAGCCTGCAATGACCTACCCTAAAGTACAGGGTGATCACAGGCCAGCACTTTGACATGGAAAAGGCAAAAGGTAGAGGGACCAGAGCGGCTCTACTTTGAGAAAAATTGGGCTACGGAAATGTCTTAAATCTTTAACCCTCCCTGCTCTCTTTTATTATTATTGGTTCATCTTGAGTCTCCCCAAATCTATGTAAATGATTGGTTTCTCTTGAGTCTCCCCAAATCTATGCAAATTATTGGTTCCTCTAGAGTCTCCCCAAATCTATTCCTAATGGTGCAAAACAAGACAACAGCAAATTGCACAGCTCAAACCAAAAGCAGAGTGACAAAGCACACGTTCATCAGTGAAGTAGTAGATGAAATATACAATGGAGGTAAAGATGGTGAAAAGAAAAAGAGTGGTAGATTGCTATATAGGTATGGAACTGGAACATGGCTGAAGCATGGTTGGTAAGTCCAATTCAGGAATATAGATTATTCTAGTTGTTAACTGAGTGCAAGTAGTGTTTGTGTGAACAATGTTTGTTGGCAGTCTGTAGTAAATGGATAGTCTGCATTGTCACCAGTCCTTAATGATTGGGAGGCTGATTTTTTAGCAATGTCTCTGGTCTCTAGAGTTTGGGTAGGTTGTGTTCTTAGTGAGGTCACCTGTCTTTTGTGAATAAATAGGCTGCATTAAAAAAGGGATAGGTTGCATTCTCAGTGATATTACTAGTGAATGGACAAGCTGCTTTTCCTAATGAGATCACTGGTGTTTAATAAATGGATAGGCTGCATTCTCAGTGATATTGCCAGTTTCTAGTTAATAAACAGGCTGAATTCTTAGTCATTGGTCTTTAATGAATGGATAGGCTGCATTCTCAGCGATTAAATCACTCTCTAGTGAATGGATAGGCTGCATTCTCATTGAGGTTACTAATCTGTACTGTATTGAATGGATAGATTGCATTCTCAGTGATGTCACCAAACACTAGTGAATGGATAGGCTGCGTTCTCAGTAATGTCACCAAACACTAGTGAATAGATAGGTTGCGTTCTCAGCAATGCCACTAATCACTAGTGAATGGATACGCTGCATTCTCAGGGATGTCACTGGTGGTCTCTAGCAAAATTGTCTCTGTCTATGGTGAATTGAAAGGTTGCATTCTCAACAGTGTAGCTGGCCTCTTGGGAATTGATATGCTGTATATCACTGTCCTTTAGAGAATGGATAGGCTGCATTTTAAGTGATGTTACTGATTCCTACTGAATAGATAGGCTGCATTGTCAGTGATGACCCGATCTATAGTGAATTGATAGGCTGCATTCTCAGTGATCTATGGTGAATAGATAGGCTACATTCTCAGTGAACTATGGGGAATGGATAGGCTGCATTCTCAGTTATCTATAGTGATGGATAGGCTGCATTCTCAGTTATCTATAGTGAATGGATAGGCTGCATTCTCAGTTATCTATAGTGAATGGATAGGCTGCATTCTTGGTAAAGTGACTGCTGTCTTGTGAATGGATAACCTGGATTCTTAGTGATGTCACTGATCTATGGTGATTGGATAGGCTGCATTCTTGGTAATGGGACTGCTGTCTTGTGAATGGATAGGCTGGATTCTCAGTGGTGTCACTGATCTATGGCGAATGGATAGGCTATATTCTCAGTGGTGTCACTGTTCTATGGTGATTGGATAGGCTGCATTCTTGGTAATGGGACTGCTTTCTTGTGAATGGATAGGCTGGATTCTCAGTGATGTCACTGATCTATGGTGAATAGATAGGCTGGATTCTCGCTAATGTGACTGCTCCCTTGTGAATGGATAAGCTGAACTGGAGTTAATAAAGGTCTGCCAACAAAAAAGTGTGACTGGCCTATTTCCATTACAGTCCTGGGTCAGTCTATATTGTGAACACCTTAAATCATGTGGATGGACAGAATGTAAAAAGCATACATCTCAATGTAATGTGATTTGCTGCTGAAGGGTGTAAATCACAAAGGTAAATGCTGGCTCCTATAATTCTGATGGGAGATGATATTCTCAGCCTCTGGGTCTCATATCAGTTCTGGGCATCGGTTACAGGGAAGGTTAATACACTCAGTATACACACTATATCAGTGGCTTCTGGCTCAGCTATATACCTTTGTGATAGATTCCCCTTATACACAACATTCTATTACAATGACAAAAATATACATCAACAAAAATATGAGAGAACATTTCTGAAAACCGATTGAACTGGGCAGATGAAGAGATATGGCCCATAGTAATCCAATACCCTCTTATATAAATGAGAAACACATGCTTTGTACATGGCTCTTGCTCATGCTGCAGATATCAGACTGGAGGAAATCCTCCGATATCCAATCTGCAGCACCTAGGGGTGTACAGAAACAAAGAACTGAATGAATCCCATAAATAAATTTTATATATATATATATATATATATATATATATATATATATATATATATATATATATATATATATATATATATATATATATATATATATATATTTTACACACTATATTACCAAAAGTATTGGGACACCTGCCTTTAAATGCACGTGAACTTTAATGGCATCCCAGTCTTGGTCCGTAGGGTCCAATATTGAGTTGGCCCACCCATCGCTGCTATAACAGCTTCAACTCTTCTGGGAAGACTGTCCACAAGGTTTAGGAGTGTGTCTATGGGAATGTTTGACCATTCTTCCATAAGCGCATTTGTGAGGTCAGGCACTGGTGTGGACAAGAAGGCCTGGCTTGCAGTCTCCACTCTAATACTTCCCAAAGGTGTTCTATCGGGTTGAGGTGTAGGCCAGTTAAGTTCTTCCACCCCAAACTCGCTCATCCATGTCTTTATGGACCTTGCTTTGTGCACTGGTGCTCAGTCATGTTGGAACAGGAAGGGGCCATCCCCAAAGTTGTAAGTGGCTGCAGTTGGGTGTGCTTCCCCACTGGGCCTGTTGTACTTGCTGAACTTTTCTACAATGTATTGTTACTACCAGACTTGTACTCTGTGTGTTTACTGCCCGCCGCACAACGCTGCACCCAACCCACAAGCTAAACATGAAACTTCCAAATCCTCTAACACTTTTGAATAGAACTGTGTTCTCCTCCCCTACTTACTGCTTTCAAATTAGACGCTGTGCCCATAAAAAGGCAGACATAGTGCAAAGGACTAGTCCCCAGTATTGCCTGTGGTCTCCCTACACGTGATCTCCCCCCATTATTGACCTACCATGCCTTGTTCCGCAGTGTGTCTTTGTGTTTGGATGGCCATCTTGGTGGAGACAGCGCATTTCTTCCTCATGTCAGAGCATGTCAAGGAGAACCGTGAGCAGTACAGTAGCATAGCTCCCAACTGTGCCTGATTTTGAGGGACTGTCCCTGATTTGGAGCAATGTCCCTCTGTCCCTCTGTCCCTCATTCCCCTGATTTGTCCCTCATTTTGGTCTGATCTATCGAGTTGAATATAAAATGCACCTTTTAACTATCAAAAAGTGTTTTCCAGCCCTAAATCTGTTTTCTAAATGACTGCACTTTTAAATTCCAAAAGCCAAAATAAAGGAATAGTAGTGGTAAAAAAAGCACTTGTGGGTTTAAACTAGGGTTGTCCCGATACCACTTTTTTAAGACCGAGTACAAGTACCGATACTTTTTTTCAAGTACTCGCCGATACCGATTACCGATACTTTTTTTTTTTTTTTAATGTCATGTGACAGTTTGACTGATGGGCACTGACTGGTGGCTGGCACTGATGGCTGGAACTGATAGATGGCACTGACTGATGGGCACTAATAGGCAGCACTTATGGGCACTGATAGATGGCACTCATAGGCGGCACTTATAGATAGCACCAAAGGCTGGCACTGACTGAAGAGCACTGACTGATGAGCACTGATAGATGGTACTGACTGATGGGCTCTGATAGGCGGAAGCACTTTTGGGAACTGATAGGTTGCATTTATGGGCACTGATAGGTGGCACTGACGGCTGGCACTGACTGATGGGCACTGATAGGTGTCACTTATGGGCGCTGATAGATGGCACTGGTCGGTGACACTGACAGTGATGGCTGATACTGATGGCTGGCACTGACTGATGGGCACCGATAGATGGCACTTATCGGTACTGAAAGGCGGCACTGATAGATGGCACTGATGGGCACCTGAAATGCAGCACTGGAGGAATGATTTTGCAATGATATATGGCATATAGCATTGCAAAATCCTTCCTTGCCTCTCATCATTCATGTCATTTAACATCTAGTAAGTATGCTGCGACGCCCATCTTGGTAAACCTTGCACTTGGCTGTAGTAAGCTAGCAGCAGACATCTTGTTACACCCAGCCTGAACTATGAGCTGGGTGTAACAAGATGTCTGCTGCTGGCTTACTGCAGCCAAGTGCAAGGTGTACCAAGATGGCCGTCGTGATGTTTACCCTCCGATGGAGACACAGTGACGTCACTTTCTGTGCGACGGCTCCGCTCACTGCTTTGGACATTATATGCGGCGGCATCCTGCATCCCTGTCCCCCCTGCGGGCACCACTGAAAGGGTTAAGACATAAGCATAATAACATTATAATATTGCAAATGGTTTTGTTGTAAAGAAAGCCATTACTGTATTAGTAAATTTTTTTTTTTAATTGTTACTTACATGCGCGGCTTGCAGAGTAACATACACGATAGAAGATTAATAATCCCAAAAAATGTGGCCCTTGTCGACATTATTAATAATGAGAAATCACCAGTTACAGTAACAAATGTATCATTATGCCAGTTACAGTAACAAATTACTTGGTTGCAGACCCGCCCCTTACTTACATGCGCGTCGCCATCGGGAGCGTGCGGCATCGTCTCGTTCAGCCGACTGCGCGTGCGCGGTGTACACTTCACTCGCATGTGTTTATGTTCGGCATTTTCCGGAACATGGCTAGTCGTTCGTACTGCGCAGGCGCTGCGCCTGCGCAGTACAGAGAGGAACCAAGCCGCCAGGGGAACCAACTCGGCAAGACGCCAGCTTACCCCCGTCCGCACTGCTGCCAGGTTGATCTCCGCACCGCCGACTTCCGGTTACAGGTATCGGAATAGGCATCGGGAGCATTTGTGTGAGTACAAGTACTCGCACAAATGCTCGGTATCGGTCCCGATACCGATACTAGTATCGGTATCGGGACAACCCTAGTTTAAACAATCTTGCTTTTTGGATAATTCTTCCTTAAGGGGGCGTGGCAAGGGGTGTGTCCTATGCTTGTATACTTTTGCTGATGGGTGTCCCTCATTCCCATCTCAAAAAATTAGGGAGGTATACAGTCATCGAATTTCACTGCAAATCTCCTGAGACTAGCATTTAGGGGCAGCAGTGCCTTAGATCTCACACTGCAGATATACAACTATGAAGCTGTAGTGAAAGGTGTGCCTAGGCACACTCGCATACTGGGAAGTGCACTAGTATTCTTCTAGAGAAATTGCAGCGAAAATGTCGATTTTCAGGGTACTGTTTAGTTAAAATTAGCAATTCTAGATTTTTCCCTATAACATAAAAGATCTTCACTTAGTTCCGCTTTCATTTTGCTTTATATAAGCCATTTGGTCCTGCAAATTACAGAACAGGAAATGAAACTGGGCCAACCTGCGTTCTTATAACAGTTTTCAGAAATATCCTGTTGGATGACATCGGGATTGGTTGGTAGATGATGAGAACATGCACCATAGACTTAATAGACTTATAAGAGGGTTGATGAGTATGAGGTCAGTGGTGGTCAGTGACACAACAGGACAATTGTAAGTTGAGGGGGGGGGGGTCACAGAGTCTCCTCACCCTTGTGTGCAGTGAGCAACGGGGACAGAGTACTGTGGTGCCATACTGTGATGAGCAAAGTCCAGGGAAGAACGATCAGTACAATAGCCAGAATGTCCCTTCTCTTCAGCATCTCCAGGGTAGGCTGACCCCAGTGCTCCTCATTACCTGATGAGGACACCCCGACAGCACAGAGAACAGCAAAAGCAGACAGGAAGAGAGATCAGTATACAGACAGAGAGGAGCAGGAGAAACACAGCACAGCTCAACACAGTCACCTCTTACCAGCGTTCAGAACCCACCCATTGCAGCAGGCCGGGGATTCCAGGCTCTGCCTAGATAGGGGGAGGCAGGTCACAGAGACTGGGGGTCAAGGCCCCTCACCGGCCAGGACCTGGAGATGCACCGCACAGAAGGAAACCTGTAGAGGAAAGGACGAGAGAGAAGACATGTGAACACCAGAGAGCACTGTTAGCTAAGGACTCAATATGCGTCTTCCCACTGCATTGCAACAACCCGTGTCACCGTTAAATCCTCACTAGCAAAATAATAAAACGACAAAATAAAACCCCACATGGCATCTGCACATTACAGAGTAAACTTAACCATAAAGACGATTTTTTTTTTATCTTTGCAATTACTCGAGCACCAAAATGAATCTGGATTTATTCATGGATTTGTCAGCATTTACGCAGCGCTGATTAAAAATAATAAGGCACAGATCGCTCGCGGTCAAATGTGGCCATCACGCCGCCTGCTACTACCAACACGGAAACTGCATGGAAATGATATGCTTTTAAAATGGAAGAGTGAATGGTTATAGAAGAACTCTTCTACCTGCCAAATGGTTTTCTATCTGGCTATTCAATGTGGCAGGAATGCGAATCACATTTTTTTTTTCCAACTGTTTATTTAGAAGCTAGCTTGGAGTTCTGCTGTAGAGCCCAACACTGGGAAACTTAAAGCAGAGCTCCACCCAAAAGGGGAATTCCACTTGTTTGCACCCTACCCCCTTCCACTGCTACATTTGGCACTTTTTTTGGGGGGGGGGGGGTACCTGATTTTTACAGGTACCCTATCCTACTTCCAGCTCAGATCACTGTGGCGAACTGCAGCACAGCCGTGACAGACGAGACACTACTCAGACTGCAAGATCGGGGTACCAGGGGAATGCCCTTCAAGTAGGGCAGGGGTAGGCAACCTCGGACCTCCAGCTGTTTTGAAACGACAAGTCCCATGAGACATTGCAAGAACCTGACAATCACAGGCATGACTCCTAGAGGAAGAGGCATGATGGGATTTGTAGTTTCACCACAGCTGGAGGGCCGAAGTTGCCTACCCCTGAAGTAGGGAATCTCTCTAGAGGCTTGAATTGGCCCACTCTGCCAATGGACAAAACCATATGAGCTACAAACTAAACACAATACTCCAGGTACATTGTCTGTGTTGTCTCATATCTGTGGCCCTCTATGAGGTGGACCTCTGTAGAGGAAACTTTGACCTTGGGGGCTGCCATTTCTCCATCTTTCTTTGTCCGGCTCTCCTTTTGGCAACTGACCATTTATGGGTCTCTTATTTTTAGGTGCATGATCACACAATATGCTAAATTAGTTATTATACGAATACAGATCTCCCTGTTATCACCCCTGAAGAAAGGCATTTCAAGCCAGAATACTAAGTATCTGTATCTGTATCAACATTACTCAATTTTCATATTTATGTATTTGTATTTGCGCAGACAAGATTTTATGGTTATTGCCAAGTTCAAACTTAATTTGTAATGACATTTATATTTTTAATTGGTGTTTATGTCGCCTTTAAAGTCCCGTTTTCAAGGTGGATATTTCTTTGTTAATACGGCGAACTGAGCCAGAAGTTCGGCACCCCCTCCTTCCCCCGCAGTCTTCTGGGACACATCACAGGTCCCAGAAGACTGCGGAACCATGCACAAGGCTCAGCGCGACTCGCTCATGTGTAGTAGGAAACCGGCTGTGAAGTCGCAAGGCTCCACTTCCTGTTTTCCCTTACTTGAGATGTTGGTGGAAGTCAGCAGCTACAGTATTTGTACCTGCTAACTTTTAATTTTTTTTGGGGGGGGAGAGGAGCCTGGAGCTCCTTTTTAAAAAATTCCTCCTAGCAGTGGGGCTACACCCGCACTGCAAGCGCTAACTACACGTTTAGGTCTATGGGGGGGGGGGGGGGGGGGGTTAGAAGATTTACTTACCTGATCCTCCACATGGCTGGACCGGTCACTGCAGCCTCTTCTCCCCCACGCTCCAGCGGCCTAAGGTTGTGATATCATCAAGACCAATGCCTCTAGCCCTGCATTTGGTGTGACGACACTGGGGACAGTCTACTGCCAGAGCATGGGGAAGCGACATCTGTCGGGGGAGCGAAGGATGGGGTAAGTTAAATGCTTTTACAACTGCAGCCCCAATGCAAGGAGGAATTTTCAGATATCCTGGAGCTGGGCTTTAATGCAGAAACACAATGCCGCACGTGTTAATGCAAATGCACTAAAAAAGAACATTACATTTATTTTTCATTTTATTTTTAAGTGAATGAATGTGCTTTGATATCAGCCTTCTGGATTCTCCAGCAGCAGCACTCAGACTGGAAGAGAAAGAGCCAGCTCTAGGAATAAGACTCTGCTGCAGTGCACATTTGTAGGTAGCATTTGAATAGGAGGAAAAAGAAAAGTGAGGGGATCGACGAGTCATCACCAAGCTTCTCTCCTGCATTGTCCAATCAGGAGGCCGTCGGGATGTAATTGACCTGTTTGTGCTACTGCTGCGAAACTGGTCAGGTCCAGCTGTGCTCTCTGGCAGGAGTGTCTGCATCACACGGATAAATAAATCGAATGACAAATAATTTGTAAACAGTCCTGAGTCCCGAGCCCTGCTGCTGCATCCATTGAAAGCCCCCCACTCTCTTGTCATTGGTTTTAATTGACAGCAGTGTGAGCCAGTGGCTCCCGATGCCCCAGCATGCCAGTGAGACACCGAAGTGGGGGGGGGGAATTTCCCCAAATTTTTTCTTTTTTTTTTGTTTATTTAGCAAAAAGTAAAAAACCCAGTGGTGATTAAATACCACCAAAAGAAAGCCCCAGTTCTGTGAAAAAATTATACAAATTTAGTTTGGGTACAGTGTTGCATGACCGCGCAATTGTCATTCAAACTGTGACAGCACGGAAAGCTGAAAATTGGCCTGGGCAGGAAGGGGGTAAAAGTGCCCAGTATTGAAGTGGTCAAGATGGGCAGGACTTAAAGTGTTACTAAACCAACATCGGTAAAATCAGTCTTTTTATGCAGTAAAGCATGCTTGTTATACTCACTGTGGAACCTAAGGGGTTAATCCTCTGCATTGTGTATAAAGGCTGTTTTATCCTGTCTTCTCTGATCCTCCTCTTCTTCCACTATCTCCAAAAAATAACCTGATATTTACAGAGCCAGGGGACGGGCTGCACATGATCAGTTTGGTGTGTATTGCTAGAGTGTTTTTATTTTTCTTGGGAGAATGCATGTGATCAGCACAGGGCCAATCAGCATTGTCCAGACACATCAAGACAGAGGATCAGGGGAGAATGAAAACTCCTCCTACAAGCTTTACTAGGAACTGATAGAAGTCACAGGACCGCTATAAACTGCTGATGAGAAAAGTTATTTAGCATTTTATATTTACTAAAATAATTGCATTTCCATGTGCTATGTATTGTGGGAGACCAGATATAGTGAATTCAGGGTTTAGTAACACTTTAATCTTGACTTGGTCAAAAGTCAAGGCTCCATGTATAGCCAATCACAGCTGATCACAGCCTGAACCAGGAAGTGCCGATAATTGTCTTTTTCTTCGGTTCGCACTGACAGGGAGAGCCGATCGACGGGCTCTCCTGTCGGAGAGGGGGTGTGCACTGATAATTGGCACATTGATTATCAGTGCAGCCCACCACAGCTGCAAATCAGTGCCCATCAGCTTACAGTCAGTGCCCACACAAATCGCTAATCAGTGCCTGGAAAAGTGCCCATTAAAGTGCCAATCAGTGCCCCATCAGTCATGCCTGTCAGTGCCCTTTAGATGCCCATCAGTAATGCTTGTCAGTACCTTTTTAATCAGTGCTGGTTATCAGTGCCACCTATCAGTGTCCATCAGTGCTGCATATCAGTGTAGCCTATCGGTGCCGCCCATCAGTGCCCATCAATTCTAAATATTAGCGCCTTCTCTCACGGTGCCCATCAATGCCGACCTCATCAGTGCCCATTAGTGCAGCCTCATCAGTGCCCCTCAGTGAAGGAGAAAACTAAATTTTATAACAGATCAAAATAAAACTTCTTTTTTTTTCCCCCAAAAACTGTCTTTAGTTTGTTTAGCAAAAAATTAAAAACCCCAGAGGTGATCAAATACCACCAAAAGAAAGCTATATTTGTGGGGAGAAAATTATAAAAAATTTTGTTTTGGTACAGTGTTGTATGACCGCGCAATTGTCATTCAGAGTGTGAGAGCGCTGAAAGCTGAAAATTGGCCTGGGCAGGAAGGGGGTGAAAGTGCCCAGTATGGAAGGGGTTAAGGTTTTACCTCTCTTTGCTGTATGTGCTCATTTATGACATATACTGTATGTGACTCATATGAGACTCCTATGTGACATTTGCTGACGTACGAATAAAATCGGACTTTTCCTCATAGAACAATCCTGACACAGCTGTTTGCACATGTTACAATGTCATGTATCTGGTTACCAGAATAAATAAAAGAAACCTCCTGCTCAGAATGTATCAGTACAGGATGATGCGGTCTGTATTTTAACAGTCAGACACGGAACATCACAAGAATCTGGACCCTTAACTGCGCCAACGATCTTAAAATTGCAATTACTGTATAAAATCAGTAGAATGAAACAAGTGCCAATATGAGAAGCTATTCTCCTCCCATATGAATCATTGATGAGCCCATACTGTACATACAGTAACTGCAAACTCAGGAGACACACACTATATATAGAGAGAGAAGGCATGTACATTCTGCTCGCCATACTGCACACAACACGTCGCCTGCAGCTTGATTATGTGAAATCCAATGCAA
The DNA here is from genome assembly GCA_028564925.1 of Lithobates sylvaticus. Classification (NCBI taxonomy): domain Eukaryota; kingdom Metazoa; phylum Chordata; class Amphibia; order Anura; family Ranidae; genus Lithobates; species Lithobates sylvaticus. Next base: position 169,746,260 of record CM053035.1, read on the forward strand.
AGGAAAAAATGGCTGTAACCAACTACAGCTCTCATTTTTCTATCACAGATTTCTAAAAATACGAATTACTATCTAGCACCAACATATTACGCATTTCATTGCTGAGTATATAGAATTATTTCCAACAGTACCGGTTCACCAATAGAGCTTGCACTCTAATGCAGCCATTATCAACCTTTTTACCAGAGAGGAACCCTTGAAACTTCAGGTATTGAGGAACCGCTGCTAAAACCATTTGATTGGAAAGAATGCTCCTTACATTGGTGGTCAGTGGGAAGAATGCCCCTTACATTGATGGTAATTTAGAATAATGTCCCTTACATTGGTGGTCAGTGGGAAGAATGCTCCTTACATTGGTGATCAGTGTGAAGAATGCCCCTTACATTGATGGTAATTTAGAATAATGTCCCTTACATTGGTGGTCAGTGGGAAGAATGTTCCTTACATTGTGGTCATTGGGAAGAATGCTCCTTACATTGGTGGTCAGTGGGAAGAATGCTCCTTACATTGGTGGTCAGAGGGAAGAATGCTCCTTACATTGGTGATCAGTGTGAAGAATGCCCCTTACATTGATGGTAATTTAGAATAATGTCCCTTACATTGGTGGTCAGTGGGAAGAATGCTCCTTACATTGGTGATCAGTGTGAAGAATGCCCCTTACATTGATGGTAATTTAGAATAATGTCCCTTACATTGGTGGTCAGTGGGAAGAATGTTCCTTACATTGTGGTCATTGGGAAGAATGCCCCTTAGATTGGTGGTCAGTGGGAAGAATGCCCCTTATATTGGTGGTCAGTGGGAAGAGTGCCCCTTACATTGATATTAATTGGGAAGAATGCCCCTTACATTAATATTAATTGGGAGGAATGCCCCTTACATTGGTCAGTGGAAAGAATGCCCCTTACATTGGTAGTTAGTAGGAAGAATGCCCCTTACATTGGTAGTTAGTAGGAAGAATGCTCCTTACATTGTGGTCAGCGGGAAGAATGCCCCTTATATTTGTGGTCAGTGGGAAGAATGCTCTTTACATTAATGGTCAGTGGGAAGAATGCCCCTTACATTGATATTAATTGTGAAGTATGCCCCTTACGTTGGTGGTCAGTGGGAAGAATTCCCCTTAGATTGTTGGTCAGTGAGAAAAATGCCCCTTACATTTGTGGTCAGACTGCCACCCCTTACAGATGCCATTGGCTCAAGAACTATGCAGGCAGCATCAGGTTGGAGGTGAATCAGTCACAGCTCAAGGAACCCCTATCAACCCCTGGAGGAGCCCTAGGGTTCCATGGAACCCTGATTGAGAATGGTTGGTCTAAATGCCTCTACCACACTCAAACACAACCCTTGCCCAAATTTAAGTCAGATGCCATCTAACCAGAGTTGTGGTTTGAAACGCAAACAAGCATACAGAGAACATACAAACACAAGGATAACCAGGGTTGATTTACTAAAACTGCAGAGTGAGCCAATCAGCTTCTAACTTGCGCTTGTTCAATTAAGCTTTGACAACAAAAATCTGACAAAAACCTGGAAGTTGATTGGTTTCAATGCAGAGCTGCACCAGTTTTTGCACTCTTCAGTTTTAGTAAATCAACCCTACAGTGTCCCTGATGGATCTCAGGACCAATGGCGTCCCTAGGACCAAAAAAAAACAAAAAAAATGTATTTATTTATTTATTTTTTTTTTACAAAAAGGCAATGTCTTTTTGTTTGCATTCGTAGCGGATGTGCCACATCTTACTCAGTCCACCGCTGGAGTAACACAGTCTCTATTGAGAGGGCGAGTATCCTTCTAGCCTAGACCAGTGGGTAAGTGTGTGCACTGCAGTACACTGTAATCACTTAACTGCATTATCTCCATCCCTTCTCTCCCCCATCTGTCCCTCCCCCTCTCCTGTTCTTTCAAGACCTTCACAACTTACTTTCACTTTCAGTTAGGCAGGTAATAGACCAGTGATGGCGAACCTTTTTGAGCCCGAGTGCCCAAACTGAAATAAATACGTTGGTTTTGTGTTGCAAAGTGCCAACACTGCAATTCGCGAGAGAGGGGGGCTGAGCGAAAAGAGAGGGGTTGTGTGAGAGAGAGAGAGGGGGGATTTTACCCCCTTCCTGACCAGAACACTTTTTGCGATTCTGCACTGCGTCGCTTTTACTGACAATTGTGCGGTCATGCGACGTGGCACCCAAACAAAATTGACGTCCTTTTTTTCCCACAAATAGAGCTTTCTTTTGGTGGTATTTTTTGCGCTATAAACAAAAAAAGAGCGATAATTCTAAATCTACTTTTTTGCTATAATAAATATCCCCCAAAAAATATATATATATAAAAAAAATGTTTTTCCTCAGTTTAGTCCGATATGTATTCTTGTACAAAAATCGCAATAAGCGTATATTGATTGGTTTGCACAAAAGTTATAGCGTCTACAAAATAGGAGATAGTTTTATGGAATTTTTATTATTAATTCTTTTTTTTTTACTAGTAATGGTGGTAAAAATGTGACTGGCAGGGAAGGGGTTAACACTAGGGGGCGATCAAGGGGTTGTGTTCCCTAGTGTGTGTTCTAACTGAAGGGGGGAGGGGGCTGTGTAAGGGAGATGACAGATCGCTGTCTCTTCTCCACTCAGGGAACCGGAAACGGTGTGTTTACACACACACAGATCCCGGTTTTTGGTGTGTCAGCAGCGATCGTGGGAGCCCGGTGATCACGATCACCGCCGGGCTCCCACAATGGCTGCTGACACACCAATAACCGGATTCGGGGGCGCGCTCCCCTAGTGGCCACAGGGCAAAGCAACGTAACATAACGTTGTTTCGCCCAGCCGTGCCATTCTGCCGCAGTACAACTGCGGCGACTGGTCGGCAAATGGTTAACGTGTAACTAAAGGCACGGATACTTTTGGATAGAGTGGAGAGGGATTAGAACAGCTGTCAATTTTTATTGCCGTCTGTGCCCCCATTAGGGAGATTCATTCTCTTTCATTGTCCTGTTTACCGTTCTTATCGAAAATGAAAGTTAAAAAAATATCCAAAAATGTTGGGTTGCCACTTGAACAGTAATAACAATGGGCACACAATTTTTGATGACACACTGAGATTCCCTCACTTTGGAGGGACTATTTCTCATTTCCTATTTTGGCTATGGGACAGGAAATTAAGAGAAATATCCCCTATGTGACACACATGTGGTTTTTACCCTCCCTTATTCTCTTCAAAATGTAAAAAAAAAAAAAAAAAAAACTGCCTTTAGTTACACTTTAACATTAGGAGAAATAACGGACAAAGATATTTTATTTCTACATTTTTTTCTTTTGCCATCACAGATGGTGGAAATCAAGACAACTTTTCCTGAGGATACGAATCCTCTTTATTAAATGCACTGACCCATGCATACAATTATTACAAAGGTTTTTCATGGAAGGACAGTGTCATTGTTACTACTATTCAACAGGGAGATAGATAAAACCATAGTTAAATATTTAGTAAGGTTTAAGAAAAAGGCACCAAAAGTCCATCTAGTTCAACAAACGGAAAAAAAAGATAATAAAAATAGAAAACCTCCATATACATAATCCTACAGGCACATCTGATCCAGAGGATAGCAGAAAGAAAACCTATAAAGCATGGGCCGTTTAGTTCCAGTGGGGGAAAAAGGATATATGTGATAAGCCTATAATCACACTAATGGTTCTATCCTTTTGTAATGATGAAATGAGCTGTACTGTAATATGTTAAATAATCCTTTCAGAAGCCTTCGTGGCTCCCCTGATGAAGCAGCAGCTGGCTGCAAAACACGTCGGAATCAACCACTAAGATACAGTGGTGTGAAAAAGTGTTTGCCCCCTTCCTCATTTCCTGTTCCTTTGCATGTTTGTCACACTTAAGTGTTTCGGAACATCAAACCAATTTAAACAATAGTCAAGGACAACACAAGTAAACACAAAATGCAATTTGTAAATGAAGGTGTTTATTATTAAAGGTGAAAAAAAATCCAAACCATCATGGCCCTGTGTGAAAAAGTGATTGCCCCCCTTGTTAAAACATACTATAACTGTGGTTGTCCACACCTGAGTTCAATTTCTCTAGCCACACCCAGGCCTGATTATTGCCACACCTGTTCACAATCAAGGCATCACTTAAATAGGAGCTGCTTGACACAGTAAGGTCCACCAGAAGATCCTTAAAAGCTACACATCATGCCGAGACCCAAAGAAATTCAGGAACAATTGAGAAAGAAAGTAATTGAGATTTATCAGTCTGGAAAGGGTTATAAAGCCATTTCCAAAGCTTTGGGAATCCAGCGAACCACAGTGAGAGCCATTATCCACAAATGGCGAAGACATGGAACAGTGGTGAACCTTCCCAGGAGTGGCCGGCCGCCCAAAATTACCCCAAGAACGCAGCGACGACTCATCCAAGAGGTCACAAAAGACCCCACAACAACGTCCAAGGAACTGCAGGCCTCACTTGCCTCAGTTAAGGTCAGCGTTCATGCCTCCACCATCAGGAAAAGACTGGGCAAAAATGGCCTGCATGGCAGAGTTCCAAGGAGAAAACCACTGCTGAGCAAAAAGAACATCAAAGCTCGTCTCAATTTCTCCACAACACATCTTGATGATCCCCAAGACTTTTGGGACAACATTCTGTGGACCGATGAGACAAAAGTGGAACTCTTTGGAAGGTGTGTGTCCAAGTATATCTGGCGTAGAAGGAACACTGCATTTCAGAAAAAGAACATTATACCAACAGTAAAATATGGTGGTGGTAGTGTGATGGTCTGGGGCTGTTTTGCTGCTTCAGGACCTGGAAGACTTGCCGTGATAAAAGGAACTATGAATTCTGCTGTCTACCAAGAGATCCTGAAGGAGAATGTCCGACCATCTGTTCGTGTACTTGGGTTCTGCAGCAGGACAATGATCCTAAACACACCAGCAAGTCCACCACCGAATGGCTGAAGAAAAACAAAATGAAGACTTTGGAGTGGCCTAGCCAAAGTCCTGACCTGAATCCTATTGAGATGTTGTGGTATGACCTTAAAAAGGCCGTTCATGCTCGAAAACCCTCTAATGTAACTGAATTAGGACAATTCTGCAAAGATGAGTGGGCCAAAATTCCTCCAGGTCGCTGTAAAAGCCTCATTGCACGTTATCGCAAACGCTTGGTTGCAGTTGTTGCTGCTAAGGGTGGCCCAACCAGTTATTAGGTTTAGGGGGCAATCACTTTTTCACACAGGGCCATGATGGTTTGGATTTTTTTTCACCTTTAATAATAAACACCTTCATTTACAAATTGCATTTTGTGTTTACTTGTGTTGTCCTTGACTATTGTTTAAATTGGTTTGATGTTCCGAAACACTTAAGTGTGACAAACATGCAAAGGAACAGGAAATGAGGAAGGGGGCAAACACTTTTTCACACCACTGTATATCAGCATCAAAAAATGTTATTCCTTTGGTACCTGTATGGTGTTTTATGATGACTGTTTTTTTATTGTTGTAATTACCTTTTAAAGGACTTTCATGACCAGTGAATTCTTTTAATTTAATTTTGTAATAACATTTCTACTTTTAAACGGAAAATGTTACTAAACCCACAACAGTAAAATCAGTGTGTGTATGCAGTAAAGCATGCTGGTTATACTCACTGTGGAGGGGTTGATCTTATGCATTGTGTAAAAAGGCTGTTTGATCCTGTCTTCTCTAATCCTCCCCTTCTTCCACAGTCCCCAATTCATCTCCTGATAGAACAGAGCATTGTGGGTACTCATGCTCAGTTTGGTGTGTACTGCTAGAGTTTTTTTTTTTTTTTTTGGAGGGTGCATGTGATTAGCACAGGGCCAATCAGCACTGTCCAGACAGAGGGTCAGGGGTCCTGCAGCCTCAAAGGACAGTCAGAGGAGAATGAAAAGTCTTCCTACAAGCTTTAACCAGACACTGAAAGAAGTCGTAAGATTGCTATATACTGCTGATGAGAAAAAGTATTTAGCAGTTTATATTTTTGGAGGGTGCATGTGATTAGCACAGGGCCAATCAGCACTGTCCAGACAGAGGGTCAGGGGTCCTACAAGCTTTAACCAGACACTGAAAGAAGTCGTAAGATTGCTATATACTGCTGATGAGAAAAAGTATTTAGCAGTTTATATTTACTAAAATAACTGCATTTCCATGTTCTGTGTACTGTGGGAGACCAGATATGGTGAATGCAGGCTCCTGGGTTTAGTAATACTTTCATTCTGTTACGTCACTTTTAAGTACACAGTCTTTAAAGTTACCTTTTTGTATAAGATTTTTGCTGTTATGTTTTTGGTAATCTTGGGATGGGGCTGTGCACGTCTGTTCCAGGACATGGTATCATAGGTGTGCCCAGCCTATTCCTATTGCATTAGGGTGTGCACCCCAAAGATCAAACACATATGGTTGTATGTGCATGTGTGTATATACAGGGGCGGACTAACCATTCAGCCACTCGGGCACTGCCCGAGGCTCCGGGGCTAGGGGGCCCCATCAGGGTTGCCAGCCTCAGTAAAACCAGGGACAGTATGTAAAAATCTTTTTTTTTTTTTTTTACATCTGTTTCTTAAATGTCCCTTACCGACCTTTTGGTCTAAAAATCCTGAGATTATAGCTGCCCCACCTCTCCAGTACCTTCTCAGCCAATAGAAACATGTCTGTGTATACTGTGTGATTGTATACTGTGTGGCCCCATAATCTCTGATTGCCTGGGGGCCCCATAATCTCCTATTGCCGGGGGCACCATGAGTTGTCAGTCCGCCCCTGTGTATATACTGTATACTGACGGTGTGAGTAGAGCAGTGGGCAGTGTCAGAAGGGCAGAGATTGGTGTCAATAGGGCAATGCATGGTGTCAGTAGTTTTTTATTGTTATTGTTTTATTTTTTATTATTTTTTTTTTTATATTTTTTTACCATTTTTTTAAGAGCTCTGTTAGGGGGCTTTGGTGAAAATTCAGGGGTCTAAACAGAGGGAATCTAAACCACATGTGGGTGATTAGGGTGGGCCAGGGCACACCTGGCACACCATTGTGCGCATGCCTATGCATGGTATAATGCTTCTCACTTTACCCATAAATGTTAATATCCCAGATTTATTGCATATAAGAATGCATCCAGCTCTTTTTTTATTTTTTTAGAGGAGAAGCCATGAAGAACCCCGGAACCAATTCAAGAGCCCAAGAGCCATTATTTCTGCACACCATTTATTTCCCATAACCCCCTGTTATTGCCAACATGAAACAGATGTTATTCATTTGCATCAATATCCCCCAGAATACACTTAAATGCTCCTAATCATCCAGCTCTGACCTGAGTAGCTTCCTATGCAGACATCACTAAATTATTTACAAATACAATTAGAGGATCCCAGACTTTCATATGCAAATTATTCTGCTGGTATCTTATATTAAAAAAAATAGAGGACAGTTCCTCGAAGCCCACACTGTATCTATCAGAGACCAAACCAATCAAGTCACTGACTTTAATTGCTGTCAAAAAGGTTACATTATCGTCAGTTCAGAGATGATTTATTTTCCATGGGTTTGTTACTTTATCTCATGATAGCTTTGGCAACAAATTGTCCAGCAATTAAAAAAAATGTTGCAGTAGAATGGAATCAATATTATTCAATAAAAGTATTGGGACGCCTTCCTTTACACGCACATGAGCTTTAATGGCATCCCAGTCTTAGTTCGCAGGGTTCAATATTGAGTTGGCCCACCCTTTGCAGCTATAACAGCTTCAACTCTTCTGGGAAGGCTGTCCACAAGGTTTAGGAGTGTGTCTATGGAAACGTTTGACCATTCTTCCAGAAAACGCATTTGTGAGGTCAGGTACTGATGTTGGATGAGAAGGCCTGGCTCGCAGTCTACGCTCTAAACAGACCCCTGACATCTCACCTTTGAGACAGAGAAAGGAATTGAGGACACCGATTCTTCAGTCCCTTTCTTTGTAGCCTCAGTTGCACTGCAGATGGATGAACAGGAGACAGGGGCTCCTGTTTATTTATAAACTAAAACATAAGAAACACATTTTACTATGCTTTAGTTATGAAAGAACACCAGTGAGTGATTGATCAGTCACTGTGTTCATTCACTAAAGGAAGGGGCACACATTTAACAGCCCCTTCCCCTGCTCTCCAGCCTAAACATTCCCTTCTGTGGCAAGAGAGGAAAGCCAGCAGTGCTCTGAGGGGGAATCACACAGCAGCCTGAAGGGGGAATCAGATGTGGGCAGGACAGCGAGGGGAATTGTGGTATTGCAGGGGTGCAACTATAGAAAGAATGGTCTAGGCGTGTCTCCCTTCCAGCAGCTGAAAGCAGGCAGGAGGGAGAGGGAGAGAAACCAGCTTTCAGCTGCTGCAGAGAGTGCGTTGATCCTTGTAATTGCCACGGTACCGATCATCCTTGTTGCCCTGCCCACATTAGATTCCCCCTGTTGCCTGGGCCCCTGCCTGTGTGCCCAGGCCCCCATACAGGGGGACAGGTGGTACCCCCTTATCAGGGGACCTGGGTCAGGGGAAACCATTCGCCATTGGCCAAGTGTTGGCCAAGGTGTCCGAGCCCTGTGTGGCCCCTGGAAGCAGTCCACAAATGCAGCCTGCCATGTTGCCCGCACTCCTGAGGAAATGACAGCCAAAGAGGGACACCTGGGCAGTGAAGACAATTATAAGAAGAGGGGAATCAAGCACTGCAAGCGCTCTCCAATCACCAGCGAGCACTAGGGGTAAAGACGCTCCTTTCAAGTTCATTAGGCACGTCCCTCTGTGTGCTCTTGGCATAGCAGCCTTTTTTTGGTACTGCACAAGCTAATCCCGACACCCGGCCCACGATTACAGGGCCAGTCAGGGGAAATCTCTCCCTAGTCATCCTTTTGCTTTCCGTGCGCAGCCTTTTTTTTTTTTTAACGGCTGGGCCGATATTGGGGTAGGGGTCTGGAGCTGCAGCTACAATAGCCCCTATGTTAATGTGTCCCTGAGCATCAGGGCGGCTGCTTGGCCAGTGACCCAGGAGCTAACAGAGCTAATGGAACTAATGTCTTGTACGTTACTACGTTCGTAATTGTTGGCCAACATTTGTGTGACTGTGTGTATACAAGACAAGTTGGAGCCAACACCCTTCGAACAAAAATCCACGGTTTTGTTGTCGGAAAGTCCGATCGTGTGTACAGGGCATAACAGTTGCAGGGACAGTAAAATCCTGCGGGTGAGTTGCACTTTTACCACCCAACTACTACCCCTTTAGCTGCAGAGGCAGCGGCCGGGCATATACACATAAATGCAGGAATGAGGCGAGTGTGTGTGTACCCCCTGTGACTTTTAGCAGGTGTAGCGCCCTCCAAATGCGACTTATGCTAGCCGTACACCTGTTGAAAAATTGTTTGAATGTGTTTCCGAAAAACAAACACATGGTCGTGAGAGCAAACGATTTTACCATCATGTAATGACAGAATTTTGATCGATAAATCATTTAATAGACATAAATGAATTAGTTTTTTATTTGTTTTGTCACATACACTTAGTGAAAACTGTTCAGGCAAGAAACACATTAACCCTTTAAACTTATCGTTTGTTCGGCAGAAGCTTTTCAAACTTTTCCTTTGATTTTTTTGGTTTAAAAACGTCACAACCGATTTTTCGAATAGTGCCCATTAACTGGATTATAAATGAACGAACTGTCCAAATGACAGATGTTCGAACGATTTTCTGCCTAGTGTATGGGCACCATTACTCAAGTAAATAGGGCCGCTCTGCAAACACCCTGCAACCACGTGCAATGCATGCAGTTTGGGGGGCCGCTAGTGCAGGGTTTAGGGGTTAAAACAGGTGGTGAGGAGGCGATACAACGCCTGCCAAGTGCTCTCTGGAGTGGATCGCTCTTGAGGCTCGATTCACATCTATGCATTTTGCTTTTGAGCGTTTTTGCAGTGCCTTTTGCGGTGCTTGCCGCGTTTTTGGACACGCGTTTTTACCGCGATTTTGACGCTTTTTTTTTATTTATTTTTTTTTACATTTTTTTTTACACTGTGGCTGCTTAGCAACCAGCTATATACAGTGTAAAAAAAACGCAAAATCGTGGCAAAATCGTGGTAAAAACGCGGCACTTGCGTTTTAGATGCGGGTCCATTGACTTCTATTACATGCAAAACGCTGCATTTGCATTTACATTTAGGACAAACCATACAATACTGTAAAAAATATATGTAAAAACAAAGAAAAAAATTAAAGAGTAGACTTTTTTCTTTGCTCTTCTACCTTAAATCACTTTTCTCAATTATATTGTTTATCTAATAAACCCTTCTATACAATATTTAGAACCCACCATCCCCACCTCATCCAAACAATAATAAAAAACAAAACCCAACCAACCTAAAACTCCCCCCCCCCCAAAAAAAAAATAAAAAGGGAGAAGGAGAGGGGAGTAAGCGGAGGTAAAAGAGGGGCACAATCTAAAAGAATAAAAAAATAAAAATTTTAAATAAATTTATAAAAAAAAAAATGTGCATGGAACCTACCAACAATGACGGGGGAAGAAATACAAACCAAAAAAAAAGGGTTTGGTTTACAGAGAACGCTCGGAGGTTTCATTTTTAATGTCACTTTTTAAGTGATATGAACTTTTACATACAGAACAATGCAAAAATTGTAACAAGCGTGCAATAAAATCAGTATATCACTGGGATAGAATATTAAATTAAATAAAAAAAAAAATTGTAATTTGATTAACACAATTTGTCATTCATGTGTTAACTAGTCCTCTTGCACACTGATATTTATGCTTGGCCACAATATAGAATAATATATTGGACTGCTATAGAAAGGAAATGTCCGCCTTCAGGTATTATGTATACAGCCATCTAATAATACAACACAAAGAGCCTTAGTCTACGGCGTCTTTCCTAAAACCCAGGCTGGAGAGGCTCAGATTCTGAACACACTATTATGTCTATTAAAAGCTCTCTAGATACAAATCTAGACCTGACAGACCTTGTGATGACTTAAAACGCCCCTGATAATTGACGCCGCTGGATTTCATTGCTGCAGGAATCGTCTCCTGTAAGTGTATATAGGGCAGGTCCCCCATGCTCTGTCCTACAGCAACCCATAGGGAAGCCTTCTAGAATCCGCCAATTAACCTGTAACTAACCTACCCTTCTACTGAGCTGCACACCCAGATATTCTCTGAGAACGGTGCGACCTACAAAACCTGACCTGCTACTTACCCCCGAGGACTGGCAGCCCTAATTTTAGCTTGCACTTAAAAGAAACCTACTGATTCTGAAGCCGTGAAATAAATTGAAGATGAAATACAAGATGGCTGACCTTAAGTGTCACACTTTGACATCTAGTAATTGGCCGGCTGGAACTTATAAAGTGAACTGCACTTTTCCTTCCAGCTGAAAATGTTCTCTCAGGCAGCCATGCTGACAGAGTAAAGTTTCTGGAATGTAAGAACTAATTGGCCTGGGAAATAAAAGTCAGAGCGTGCCTTTTAATGATATATTTTCTGGACCTTGTGTATATATAACAGATAGTGCAAAGAAGGACACAGACCATTTTTGAGCCACTTGTATAGGATAAGGTGGGGTATGCTACATCATACAAGGACAACTTTGCACTTACAACCTTGTAGCATGAGTTTGGGGAAGGTCCTTTTGTTTTCTAGCATGACTGTCCTCCTTTGCACACAGAAAGCTCCTGAAAGCGGAGCTCCACCCTAAAGTGGAACTTCCGCTTATCGGATTTCTCCCCCCCTCCGGTGCCACAACTGGCACCTTTCAGGGGGGAGGGGGGTGCAGATACCTGTATAATACAGGTGTATATGCACCCACGTCCGGGACTAGCATCCCTGCCCATATCCAAGGATGCCCCATTGTGTCTTGGGAAACACAGTTCCCAGGACACAACGGGGACCAATAAAGACGCGCAGCGTGACTCGCGCATGCGCAGTAGGGAACCGGGCAGCGAAGCCGCAAGCTTCACTTCCTGATTCCCTGACAGAGGATGGCGGCGGGGGCAGCCGAGAGACAAGCGATCGCTCGTCATCTTCTGCCGACATCGCTGAAACCTGGAACAGGTAAGTGTCTATTTATTAAAAGTGCAAACTGCAGTATTTGTAGCTGCTGACTTTTAAAAAAAAAATTCAGGTGAACCTCCTCTTTAAAGACATGGTTTGACCATTTTGGTGTGCAGGAACTTGGGTGGCCTTCACCACAATCCCATTGGAATGCTAACTTATCAAACATTAATACCTGACCTCACAAATACTCTTTTGGCTAAATGGGCACAAATTTGCACATAAGCATTTTAAAAAATCTCGTGGAAAGCCTTCCCAGAGTTGTTGAGGCTGTTCTAGCTGCAAAGGAGCCAACTTCATATTAATGCCAGTTGTTTTTGAATGGGATTTTTAATACATTTTGACTTGCTATACAAGTAGCGTCATGTCACAACTGAGTATAAAAGAGAAAAGAGGCGCCACTAAGCCCCCATACACACGGTCGAAAATTCCGACGGAAAATGTCCGATCAGACCATGTTGTCGGAAATTCCGCCCATGTGTGTGGGCTCCATTGGACTTTTTCAGTCCGAATTTCCGACGGAAAAAATTTGAGATCCTGCTCTCAAATTTTCCGACAACAAAATCTGATCGGACTTTTTCTGATCGTGTGTAGAGAATTCCGACGGACAAAGTGCCACGATCAAATTACGAGACCAAAGCTATTGGCTACTAGCCTCTATGTAGTTCCGTCGTACACAACGAACGTCACCACGTTCAGAATGATCCGATTGTCCGACAACTTTGTCCGACCATGTGTATGCAACACCAGTGTCGGACAAAATCCGTCGGAACAAATCCGACTGATTTTGTGGTCGGAATTTCCAACCGTGTGTACGGGGGCTAAGTGTAGCAATATAGTTACATTTAATGAAGGTACAACATTTAGCAACTCACATGGTTGATGATTAAAAGAGGCACATCCAAGTATGGAGGCATCCGGGTAAAGCTGTCCACGTAGACCTTCCCTTGCACTGCCATTTACGTCCTCCCTTCCACTCTGCGCTCCATGAGCAGTTCAAGCCTCGCTTTCAGATCGCTCTACTGCAGGATAGTCTTCCCGGTCACCATTGCAGATTGACAGCGGGGAGAGCCGGCGGTGCAGGGGACCGTCTATGTGGACAGCTTTACCCCAGATGCCTGCATACTTAGATGTGCCTCTTTTAATCATCAACCATGTGAGTTGCTAAATGTTGTACCTTCATTAAATGTAACCATATTTCTACACTTAGAGGCGCCCTCTCTTCTCTTTTATACTCTGTAGCACCTGCTGGATTTTGCTTCTAATCCCCTTGTGGAGGCTTCTATTTGTGGATGGACATTTTATGGTTACACAACCTGGTCACATTGCTATAGTCATTTATATGGACTATAAACTGAAGGACTTATGAATAAATGGTTGTGGAATCATTTGAGTTTCCATTGTTTTTTTATGAGAAATTTCGCTTTGATATACAAGTGCTTTGGATTACAAGCATGTTTCCGGAACTAATTATGTTTCCAATTCAAGGTTTTACTGTACATTCCTTTTAAATGGAAGTGAATGCTGCTAATGCCGTATATTTTTTCTTTTTTTTTAGACATTATGTGAATAAATTTATTCCAAAGGCACCTTATTAAAGAATCAAAGCTTCCATTAAGTCAATTAAAAGCCCAGATGAGATACCTATGTAGTTCTTAATTTTACACTTGCAATTCATTGCACAATTAGTGTTCTAATGAGTTCCCAGATGTCATTGAACATGTTTCACTTTTCTAAGATTCCCATTGTGATGCAAATTAATTAATTAACCACACACAATGCTGCAGAGGTTCCTGTCCGAAAAAAAAAAGTCACCATGATGATCCTTATCATGGCAAAGTGACTTTGTGTTGAAGGTAAGACTGGCACACGTTTTCATTGAGCACTGGGTGCAGCTATTACTGTAATGTGTCCCTAAAAGATGTTTTTCTACCAGATTGGCATTTTTACATTCCTGCTGTTCCAGATTTCTGTGAAAATGTTTTGTATAAAGGATTTTAAAAGGATATCTAAACCCAAGAACAAAAATATTGTAGCTGAGGAGGCCTTAGATGTGGCGGATACATTTGTTTTCTTTGCAGGTAACACAGTTCCTATACAGTCATTTACCCTACTATGTCAGGACAACAAAAAACGGGACAGGACTACAGAAAGAGGAAAGGGCTCTGTAGTCTTCAGGCTAGACTCAGGCTGGGTTCACGTATGTCCGGCCGCGGTTCCCAGCATGGGGTCCAATGCATCCCTGTTCACCAGTTCAGGTGTGAATCAGGTCTGAATTTTTGCCTGAATTCGCAGCTGAACGGGACCCACACACGCACAGGACCCTTTTGGAATGTGGACCGTGGCGGCCCCGGACATGTGTGAACCGGCTCCAATGCGAACCGGGCACACTGAATGTGGGGAAACCCGCATCCAATTTGCTCATATGTGAACCCAACCTAAAGATAACCTGTGCAGCAAAATCCCTGGTGATCCTGTCAATAGCATACTTCCTGTGTTAGAGTGACAACACTCACTTATCCTACTGTGTCAGGAAAACAAACATAGGACAGGACTACAGAAACCTCACATTTACCTCTGCTCCATAACATAGATGGAGGGACTCTGTAGTCTGCAGGCTAGCAAAAAAGCAAAATTAATGCAAAAAATAAATAAATTATAATACAAATAGAGAATTGTGCACCAGTGTTAATTTTGGCAGCAGATTTCAATTTAGTTTTAGTCTTAGGACTAAAATGGCATTTTAGTTTTAGTCCTATTTTAGTCTTCTGCAATTGTTTTAGTCATATTTAGTCGACTAAATCTCCAGTACATTTTAGTCGACTAAAACTAATTTTAGTCTTTTAAAATCGAATGGGTGCAATTAAGTTGTAATGCATTAGTTAACAATTCTCTACAATTTGCAAACTCATAATACACTGCTGGAGTGAAAAATCTAATATGTTATTTATTATTACATTGAGGTATGAACATGCACTACAGACCAGTGTTAATTTTGAAGACAAATGTCACTTTAGTTTTAGTCTAATGCCGCGTACACACAGTCGGAATTCTCGTCGAAATAAGCTCTTATGGTTTTCCCGTCGGAATTCCGACGGAATTTCGCTCAAACTGTCTTGCCTACACACGGTCACACCAAATTCCGACGGTCAATAACACCACGGCATACAACACGTTAGACTGCACTATAAAAAGGGAAGTTTAATGCTTCTGAGCATGCGTCGAATTGTTTCCGAGCATGCGTCGGAATTTTGCATGTCGGAATTGCATACACGCGATCGGAAAATCCGATAGAAAGGTTTTCCGTTGGAAAAATTAAGAGCAGGTTCTCAATCCAAAGTTCGTCGGAAATTCCGACAGAAAAAGACCAATGGGCATACACACGGTCGGAAAATCTGATGAAAAGCTCCCATCGGAAATTCCGACCGTGTGTACGCGGCATTAGTCTTTTCACTAAAATGGCATTTTAGTTTTAGTCCCATTTTAGTCTTTTGACTAAAATGCCATTTTAGTTTTAGTCATATTTTAGTCATTTCAGTTGTTTTAGTTTTAGTCGTATTTTAGTCGACTAAAATAATATTTATTTATTCGACTAAAATGTTTTAGCGACGAAATTAACACTGTTGTGCACAAACAGCAGCATTCACCGACACCAGGATACTTTAATATTAGAAACTATATATGTAGCGCCACCCCCATAGGAGCTGATGATTAGGTCGGTTCTTTACCCCAACCTTCTCAAGAACTTCAGCCCCTCTAAGGCCCCTTTCACACCTAAGCGTTTTTCATGCGGTGCAGCGCTAAAAATAGCGCCTGTTCACCGCGTGAAAAAATCCTGCCCCTTTAACTCCAGTGTGAAAGCCGGCGGGCTTTCACACTGGAGCGGTGCGCTAGCAGGATGACAAAAAAAGTCCTGCTAGCAGCATCTTTGGAGCGGGATAGGAGCGGTGTGTTCACCGCTCCTATACCGCTCCTTCCCATTGAATAGAATGGGACACCGCGGCGACACGGCGGCGCTCTGCGGGGGGTGTTTAACCCCTTTTCGGCCGCTCGCGGGGGTTAAAACCGCACCGCGAGCGGCCGAATACCGCGGTTAAAACGACGGTAAAGCAGCGCTAAATATAGCGCTGCTTTACCGTCACCGCGGCTCCCCGCCCCAGTGTGAAAGGGGCCTAACACACCAGGTGTTCATACAATATCACAGGAAATCCCCAAAAGTAATATTAGTACCCAATAGTAGCGCTATATCACAGAAAATTGGCACCAAACCACGTAGCAAAGGCAAACTTAGTACTGTATATTGTCAACCAGCATAGTTGGTAACTAGGCAAGCATAAAATGGATTAATGATGGTAATAACACAATTTGGCATACAAAGTATTTAACAGTAAGCATAAAAAGTCCCCATCATGTGAAAACCATGCGTTGTCTTCAGTGTCACAATAACTCCAGTGTTGCAGGAAAAATATATTGCATTTAGTCTGCAAAGTATTGCACCCGTGCACACCTCCCAACTTTTTGAGATGGGAATGAGGGACACCTATCAGCAAAAGTATGCAGGCATAGGACACACCCCCTTGCCACGCCCCCTTAAAGGAGATGTGTACAAAAAAACAAGATTGGTTAAACCCTTAAGCCCCATACACACTCGCGGATTATCCGAGGACCAGGTCCGTCGGATCATGTCCGTCGTACTTTGTCCGATGTTGGTTTTGCGTACACACGGTCGGACAAAGTTGTCGGAAAATCCGATCATTCTGAACGTGGTGACGTTTGTTGCGTACGACGGGACTACGTAGAGGCTAGTAGCCAATAGCTTTGGTCTTGTAATGTGATCTGAGCATGCGTGGCACTTTGTCCGTCAGGAATTTGATACACACGATCGGATTTGGTGTGCTCGGACTTTGTTGTCGAAAAATCTATCCAGCAGGAGATAGGACTTTGTCCGTTGGACAATCCGATGGAAACTGTCCGATGGTGCCTACACACGGTCGGATTTTCCGACAACATTGTCCGATAGGACAGAATCCATAGGAAAATCCGACCGTGTGTATGGGGCTTTAAGTGCTTTTTTTACCACTACTATTCCTTTTGAAATTTACAAATGCAGCAATTTAGAAATCAGATGAAAGGTTTAGCGCTGGAAAACGCCTTTTGATAGATAAAAAGTGCATTTTATATACATCTATATAGATCAGACCAAAATGAGGGACAAATGAGGAGGAATGAGGGACAGTCCCTCCAAATCACGGACAGTTGGGAGCTATGCCCCTGGCAGGTGCAATGTCAAGCTTCTGTACACTCTCCCTCCTGCTC
Source organism: Lithobates sylvaticus (assembly GCA_028564925.1). Classification (NCBI taxonomy): domain Eukaryota; kingdom Metazoa; phylum Chordata; class Amphibia; order Anura; family Ranidae; genus Lithobates; species Lithobates sylvaticus. The sequence continues at coordinate 169,763,656 of CM053035.1, forward strand.
TGTACAGGCTTTCAGTTAGAAATATAGAGAAAGAGTGAATGGACTACGAGCGTGCTGATCAGTGTGTTCACAGTCCATTGAGAACTACAAGTCTGTCGGCCACGGATGTGTAGTTTACTCATTCACAGATTCCATCGAAGGACTGCTAAGCAGTTTTTAGATTAAGATAGGATTTAAATGGGTATCAGTATGTCAAATATTGTATATATCATACACATCCGTCGTAGGACTGCTGCCAAAACTATTAATTACTAAAGCTCCTCCATAATATAGCATTAAAGGGAGGGCGTGGTGGTTTTGTATATATTTTCTTTATTTTTTATTGTTCATTTTTATTTCATTGTTAATTTGATTGTTTCTTTATTTTTTCGTGAAAATAAAATTTATTGTATACTAGGATTTTGTACTCTCCTTTTATTCCAGCAGGTGGAGCTCTAGGCTTCTTTTCATGTTTTCCTCTGTTTCCTTTGGGCTTTAAAAAAACAAAATCAAAACTGTTCTGCATAACTCAACCTGAACCTTTTGCAATCCAATAAATGAGTCACTGCGGTGACTCATCCCTTAGGGCTCTTTCACACGGACGGACCGTATGTCCGTTTTTCATCCATCCGTTTTCGGATGAAAAACGGACATACAGGTATCCCTATGGGATAGCGGGTGTCAGCGGATGAGCATCCGCTGACACCCGCTCTCGTCCGTGCCCGCCATGCTCCGTTTCTGCAGACGGAGGAAAACCCCATTTTTTCATCCGTCTGCAGGGAGAGCGGCGCTCTGACAGGTCCGTCCCTGCACGGAGTGCAGAGACGGACCTGTCATCCTACTGCTCAGCGGAGATCACTACGGCGATCCCCGCTGAGCAAGCGGCTATCCACGGGGCGGATCTGCACTGATCCGCCCCGTGTGAAAGAGCCCTTAGACAACTGTTTCTGAAGTTTCGATTAGACAATCAAGCCTCAAGGCTAGCTGTCTCTGCTGTTCTGCCTCTTCAGATAACCTAGAATGTTATGGGAATGCTTTGTGGTGTTATAAATGTAGTCATTGTATCAACCTACAGTTTACCTCCAGGCAAAACATCTAAGATGATACCATTTTTCTTTCCTGCAACCATGGGTTGCAAGAAAGAAAACTGCTCGATTTCCCCATCAACACAGTCAGTGTTGGGGGAATCCCTCCCTTGGAGCTTTTGTGTCCTCCTGGCCGGGGGGCAGGGGGAGCCGTACTTGCTGAGAGAACACAGTGATTCTAGTGATTATGCAATGCATACTAGCTCATTATCCCTTTGTCTTGCAGGGTTTTTTTGAGGTTTTTTTTCAGAGGTTTACAACTTCTTTAAGTTACATGTTGACACACATTGTGTTGATGCATTGTGTTGATGCAGTCCACTGTTCCCGACCGGCTCACGAACATTTACTGCGGCACAATGGCACCACTGCGTGGGTTTACCTTAAAAAGCGCCAGAGGGAGCGCATGCAAACACACAAATCCCTGTTCTGTCAGGGGAGAGGAGACGACATATCGTTTGTTCCTACTCAGTAGGAACAAACGATATGTCTCCTCCCCCAGTCAGTCCTATCCCCATACAGTTAGAACACACTGAGGGAACACACATTTAACCCCTTGATCGCCACTACCCCCTTCCCTACCAGTGACATTTACACAGTAATCAGTGCATATTTATAGCACTGATCGCTGTATAAATGTCAATGGTCCCAAAAATGTGTCAGAAGTGTCTGATCTGTCCGTCGTAATGTCACAGTACCGCTAAAAATATGTAGAAGAATACATATCGGCCTAAACTGATGAAGAAATTAGTTTTTTTTTTAAAAATTGGGGGGATATTTATTATAGCAAAAAGTAATTCAAAATTGACGCTCTTTTTTTGTTTATATCGCAAAAAATAAAAACCGCAGAGGTGATCAAATACCACCAAAAGAAAGCTCTATTTGTGGGGAAAAAATTTGTTTGGGTACAGCATTGCATGACCGCGTAATTGTCAGTTAAAGCGACGCAGTGCCAAATTGTAAAAAGTGCTCTGGTCAGGAAGGGGGTAAAATCTTCCGAAGTGGTTAAAAGAGAAGTATGGGATTTTTTTTGAAAGAATCATACTTACCTAGGTGGATACAGCATTGGTCTGATAATGCATCTGTCCCCCACCGTCTCCAACTGTCAGCTGAAATCGGGTCACAGGAGTGCAGAACAAACTGCACTATTGCGATCCACAGGAGAAGTACAGCCAAATGAGCTTTGGCTGTGTGTCTCCTTTAAAATCGCACATGATCTTTTTTTTGTAATGCAATGCATTACTGTGCATTGTGGAGCTCTACCAGTGGCAGCCCATCCATTAGGGGCGCAGGGGCACCACCCCCCTATCCATGCGTCCAACCCTCAATCTTCATGCGGGGCTCCGGACGCATAGATTGCAATGAGGGTTTTTTTTTTTTTTTTTGTGAGGCACGTAGCCAGAGGCTCTAATAGTCTTCAAAAAAGGGTGGGCCCTTGTGTGACAATAGCGAATGAATGTTCGCTATTGTCACACTGATTCTCCTCTCGGCCAATCAGGAAGCGGGTTCTGAGACCTGTTTCCTGATTGGCCCGAAAGGAGAAGCCATCCTATTGGCCTAGCAAGAGGAAGGAGGAGGAGGGGGGAGGAGACCCATGGCCGCTGTGATGCAGAGGAGACGCAGGGAAAGCCCGACCGACAGAAGGGGGACACGGAGGACACTGAGGGGGGAAGCAGCCGCTGCTCCCGCCTCCACATGTCAGTCTGGGGGCAGCACAGGGTGAGTGAGCCGGTGTGGGCTGCAGCAATGGGGGGGGGGGGGTGATTGTCTGTGGTCAGGTCCGTCTGCCACCCCCCCCTGACCAATGGATCACCAAGCGCCACTGAGCTCTACATGTTGCCTATGTATGTTACCACATCAATGAGGTGGTACTTAGCATTAATCATGTAATAATGAACACAGAGCTGCATTAACTTTTCGCCTTTTACATCTGCCTGGAGTTCAGCTCTAAGAAAAAAATGTAATAAAATAATATTGAAAATATTGAAAGAGCGGCAAAGCGAAACCGCTGTGCTGTACATTGTTCACATTACTATGTACACAAATACATGAATTATCGAGGAATAATTAAAAGGGAAAATATCGAGCATCATTTCACCGTTCTAGTGGGCTGATATTTTGCTCCACGCACAAGATTCCAGCTGAGTAATCCCATTTTGGAACACGGCCACCCTCTGCCTGAATGGTTGGAAAAACAATAAATGTTCCTTTTCAAGCTTAATACATGTCAATACGATGTACACTGAATATTGCAAGCACACTGCTGCTGTATAAAAAACATTTAACCCCTTCCTGCCGCTTCCCGGTGGCCCTAAACACCAGGGGAAGCGGAATGGACTTCCTGATTACATGACCACTCCAGAGCATATCCAAACAATGGGAGACTGGTAGCGGTCTGTGACAGCTCGATCACTGTTCTGGCCGCGCAAAGTGAGAATGCTCTCTGCAAAAAACCTTGGCTGCAATAGAATCAGATGCACAATGCATGGGCATCAACTCAAGCCCACCCTTCTTGCCGCACATATGTGTTATGTGGTTTACAAGAGATTACAATAGAAATCCCCTCTAGGACATTGTTTTTTTCCCCCTAGGACAGTTATATATATATAAATATACATTTGGAATTCTGCTGCAGACTCCTCTGATGTCATGATCTGGTGATGTCATTTCAAAATCTTTCTCGGAGTGAAAGATTATAAAAATACCTTGTTCTAGTTTAAAGCAGAACTCCCGACAAAAATCGCAAGATACAAATGAATAGCCCCATGATGAACTAGGAGTGCTGACAGAGAAGGCACACAGGACCCAGAGTGCGGGGTGTTTACTGAGGTCTTTCAGTACACAGGAGTGGGGCAAGATAACAGTGGGGCAGCCAGGGAGACTCCACAGAATCAGCGGATGGAAATAGGGAGCAGCAACAAGGAGTAAGTCCAGTGGTAACACTCCAGGACACATTGAGAGACAAACAGCAAGATCGTAGAGCAATCCAAGCAAGCCAAGGATAAGTAGCATGATTGGGGGGAACAATATGGCAAAGTAAGCAACAAGGAATAGGGTCACGAGGCAGCATTACGGCAAATCAAATGGCACCACACAAGGATCTTACACTGTAGGAAACTCTCCCGCTGTGCTATTGTATTCTGAGAGTGGCTGAAATCAAGCAATTGTCCTTCCTTTAACTCATGGTTGAAGGGAAAAAAAATTGCATAATTTACGGCCAGCCTTAGTCCCATTGGTCCCAATAAGTTCCTCCGTGCCAATAGAGTTAACTCGGAATCTTATGCCGCATACACACGGTCGGAATTTCCGATGGAAACAGTCCGATGGGAGCTTTTCAACGGATTTTCCGACCGTGTGTATGCCCATCGGTCTTTTTCTGTCGGAATTTCCGACGGATTTTGGATTGAGAACCTGTTCTCAATTTTTCCGACGGAAAACCTTTCTATCGGATTTTCCGATCGTGTGTATGCAATTCCGACACGCAAAATTCCGACGCATGCTCGGAAACAATTTGACGCATGCTCGGAAGCATTAAACTTCCCTTTTATAGTGCTGTCGAACATGTTTTATGCCGCTGTGTTACTGACCGTCGGAATTTGGTGTGACCGTGTGTAGGCAAGACAGTTTGAGCGAAATTCCGTCGGAATTACGATGGGAAAACCATCAGAGCTTTTTCCGACGAGAATTCCGACCGTGTGTACGCGGCATTAGACTTTTTTTCAATGAGCACAGGTCTGTTATATTGTACCTGGAGTTCAGCAGAGACCTCAGCTCAATTTTTTGGTGCCAAGGTGTGTACCTAAATTCTGGTACAAGATACAATAAATCTCTCTCTGCTGAGTCTCCAGCCCTCAATGATCTGGAAACTCAAGAACCCAACGATCAATTATGGAGATTAGCTGACCGACCACCACACAGCCTTTTCATTTATTTTTACATAACAAATGTTTTACTTTAGAGGTTGTCGATTTCTCAAAAACCTAATACTTCTTATCTACATTAATAGCCCATTAAAAGGAAAAGAGCAGCTTTTGTTGCAGTATTCACTTTGAGTCCAGAATCCAGAGCATCCCATGCAGTACCTCTTTTCTACCACAATATGTCCTCAGTCTGATGGCCAATATCACTCACTACTTCTATAAGCTCATGTTGTCCTGGATTGGGTCCAGCCAGTGACTGGACAGTGAAAGGAGAATCGGCACAGTGTTGAGCTCGTCTCTCTGTACTCTGCTCTCTGTTCCTATCAGCATGCTCCTTGTCAGCACATGTACTAATTGGCTGCTTGTATGGCTTATTCCCATCACACGGCAGCCCTACTGTACAGGGACTGCAAATGATTAAATGCGGGGCCATGAACTGCTTGCATTTTAAAAATTAAATTCAGTAATGCATTCATGATTACAGAGCTGCATTCATATACAGTATATTTTCCTGGAGTTCAGCGTTAAAGTGATATTGAAGTTAAATTAAAAAAATAAAAATAAATCAAATATGCCATACTTACAATACATGCTCTGTGCAGTGGTTTTGCACAGAGCAGCCCTGATCCTCCTCTTGGGTCCCTAGCCAGCACTCCTTGTCCTTCTCTCCTGTCGAGCACCCCCAGAGCAAGCAGCTTGCAAGGGGGGGAACCTAAGCAGGCATGCTCCCGAGCCGCTGCTCTGCATGTCCATTCAGACAAGGAGCCATGGTTCAGCCCCGCCCCCTCCAATGGCTCCCACTGTTGTCTCAGCCAATGAGAAGGGAGAGTCTCCGGAGAGCCGATGCTCTCATGTACATCACTGGATTGAGAGGGAGCTCAGGTATTAGAGTAGACTGCAGCACACAGAAGTTTTTTTTTACCTCCATGCATAGAATGCATGAAAGTTAAAAACCTTCAGCCTTTAGAACCACTTTGATCTCACTGAAAAAAAAAAACACACACACACACAAAAATCTAAATACAGTAATTTAATAAGGAAATGGAATTGAGATCAAATGCTCCTGCTGACCATTCTAAAAAGATCTTTAAAAGTTGTATGTCAGCTGTAATTTGTTGGGCACATTGGCTGATGGGATTCGTCCAGCTCTGCAGTAGTTCATTAGATACATTCTCCTTTTTGCATTGAAAGGAAAATAAAGTGTTTTTGTATCACATCGGTTCGGGGATGACATTTGCATAATACAGACTGTTCTCAAGTAGTCTGGATCTCCAGGCAAAGTGCTGTGAAACAGACAGGTATATGAAATGTGACCTGCCCATTGTTAGCGCCGCCACATAATAAAGGGGGTTATTTGTAACCATTGTCAGGCATGCGGCATTATAAAATGGGACACAGTCACACAACAGGCATTACCGCAAAGCGCCTTTCTATTCCTTACTCAGGAAAATAAACATTATGATAGAAAAAGATAACAAGCGCCAACACTACAAAGGCGGTAGACGATGCAGTAATCTCTAGCAGCAATAGGGAATGTCATGTCCTGGCAGTAGGGGCTGGTGCTCACAATTTGGGGGGGGGGGGGGGGGGGCAAACGGAAAAAAAACTGAAAAAAAACATCAATTGCAGTTTCACTGTGCCATCAACTGCAGCCACTATGCCCATCAATTGCAGCCTCTGTGCCATCAAATGCAGCCTCTGTACCCATCAACTGCAGCCATTGTGCCCATCAATTGCAGCCTCTGTGCCATCAAATGCAGCCTCTGTGCCCATCTAATATAGCCACTGTGCCCATCTAATGCTGCCAATGTGCCCATCAAATGCAGCCACTGTGACCCCCCCTGCCAGCCCGCTCACTATCTGACTGGCACTTAACCCATGTTGGTGGCAGGTCAGGCAGCGGGTGACGGCGGCGAGCTGCCTCTGTGCCCATCGAATGCAGCCTCTGTGCCCATCGAATGCAGCCTCTGTGCCCATGAAATGCAGCCACTGTGCCCATGAAATGCAGCCACTGTGCCCATCAATTGCAGCCTCTGTGCCATCAAATGCAGCCTCTGTGCCCATCAAGTGCAGCCTCTGTGCCCATCTAATATAGCCACTGTGCCCATCTAATGCTGCCAATGTGCCCATCAAATGCAGCCACTGTGACCCCCCCTGCCAGCCCACTCACTATCTGACTGGCACTTAACCCATGTTGGTGGCAGGTCAGGCAGCGGGTGACGGCGGCGAGCTGTGGGACGGCAGCAGGTCAGGTCCAATAAGCGTATATTGATTGGTTTGCCCAAAAGTTATCGCATGCGTCTACGAACTATGGGATATATTTTTGAAATTTGTATTAATTTATTTTTATACTAGCAATGATGGCGATTAGCAACTCTTGGTCTCAGTATTTTTCCGTTTGCACTCCCCCCAAAATTGTGAGCTGAAGCTGCTTCCTGTTTCACTTCCTGGATTTACACAGAGGCTCACCACCAAGTCTGTAGCACTTCAGCTCTCATTGGCCCTACTATGACTCACCACCCCTCCCTTCCTGGCAAACTTTCACAAGAGTAAGAGAGAGATGTCATAAGCCTAGGCTAATGACCAGACAAGAAACAGGAAGTGGGCTGTATAAGGTATTACTGGCAGAAAAAAAAATGTTTCACTATCCAAAGTTAAAACCACAAGGGCGTAAGGATTTAATAGATGGAAATTTGAAAAATGACTGAAGGTCCGCTTGAAGCTCCATACCATTGCCATTGTCCAGATACAACTTTTTTCCAAAAAAGTCAGGGGGACAACCCAAAGAGTACACAGGAAGAAATACCATTAAAGGTTCAGTTCACTTCTGGTCTATTCACATTGCTTTCAATCAAATCTCATTGAAGGGACATTTCTGGACTCTCAAAAAGCATTGTATACACTTTAGATCAGCCATTCTCAACCAGGGTTCCTTCAGAGGTGGCTAGGGGTTCCTTGAGCTGTGGCTTATTTATCTCCTGTTTGATGGTGCCTACATAGTTCTGAGCCAATGCCACTTGGAGGAGCCAGTGGTATGACACTAATGATCTTTATAGCTCTCTGTTCTTACCACCACTGAAAAAAAGGCAATTTTTCTCACTGAACACCAAAGTAAGGGGCATTGTTTCCACTGCATAATAAAAAGGCAGAAGCAAAAAACACCATGACTTTTTTCCTATCTTGTACAGATTACATGGGTTTTTAGGGGATGTGTATCATCTACTTTCTCACCCTGTAAAGTAAGCTGCGGATCCTGTCAACTAGGGGGTAATCTATTTAATTACAATAGACACCCGTCTAGGGTTGTAGTCCTCTTGAACAAAAACAATGCATAAACAAAAAATTATGGAAAGATTTCCAAAAAGAAGTTCATCAGTGAGGACAAGCCAGGTATAATAAGATTTTATTAAAGATTGTGCACACAACAAAAATATTAAATGATAAATATCTCTCAAAAAACTCAAACCCATTAAAATTAAGACTAGGTCTTAATATGACACTGGTGTCTCTTCTCTATGTATCAACATACACATACAAACATGCGCCACATCCATTCTGTCTATAGATATATTCGTTTTCTCTAGAAAAGTTACTAACCCACAAAAGCCACGTGGGATTTGATGAAAAAATATGTAGGTATCAAAAAGGTGATATTATAAATAATTTCCTCAAAGATGAAATTAATATATTGACTTGCTGCACTGGGACAGACATTAAAGGAAAGTCGTTATCAATTGATTCCACAGATTTCCATTTCAGATGCCAAATAACCATACAGCAAGATTTCACTATTCTGGCATATGCATAGTAGAATCCTTACTGGGACTTAAGGTATCACCGCTCTAACCAGCAGATGTAGCAAATAGAGTAATTTAACAGGGAAACAAACAGATACTTAAGATTAGAGCAATCACTTCATTTAGATAGTGTTTGATACAGCTCACCATTTGACATCCTGTTATACTGTGTTCCTTTTGCTCATTCGTATTTGTTTCTGCTTGTATACAGACCCACATCTCATGTGGGCAGTGGCATAGATGTCGGTTAGAAGCAGGTGTCCATACACATCAGATCAAGTCGCTGACATGTGTTAGCAATGCTTGTATATTGGTCATCATATGCGATCACTTAGGCCCCTTTCACACTGGGGTGGTTTTCAGGCGGTACAGCACTAAAAATAGCGCCTGTATACCGCCTAAAATAAACGGCCCCATTCACTCCAGTGTGAAAGCCGGCTGGCTTTCACACTTGAGCGGTGCGCTAGCAGGACGGAAAAAAAAGTCCTGCTAGCAGCATCTTTGGAGCGGTATAGGAGCGGTGTGGTAAAACCGCACGCGAGCGGGCCGAAACCCGCGGGCCAAACGACGGTAAAGCATCGCTAAATATAGCGCTGCTTTACCGTCACTGCGGCTCCCGCCCCAGTGTGAAAGGGGTCTTAGTGATGGTTATGTTAATGTGTCCATCCTTAGATGCTTGCATTGTTTCCACTGACACCCAATGAATGGGTTTTATCAGGGGTTCCCCAAAACTTGAAAGTTATTTTAAGGGTTCCCCTGGGGTAAAAAGGTTGAGAAAGGCTGCTTTAGATGGTCCCCCTGACTTTTCTTGGAATAAAGTTGTTTCTGGACCTTTTAGCAGTGGCGCTTTAATTTACATTTCTGTAGCAATAGAGAACTGTCAGGGGATCCAATACTCCCACTCTAAATATAAAGCCTCGACTGGAGGTAGGCACCAAGTGTATTTGCTTCACCGTGATACGATCTCCAGGGATGACCAAGATAAAGCCAAGGAGCAGTATTCAATTCACTACACCAATATTTTATCCCAAGTGGTCTATATTACTTTCCTCTAACATCGCCATCATCGATAAGCGGCAATTTAAGCCCGCAGTCTATTCCATGATATTCTCTGCAACATTCTAAAAAGGAACACAAAGGGAAAAAAAAAAAAGAGCAAATAAGGGAGATTGCCTCACGGCTCCGAGATGAATGAACAGCTTCAGACAGCGTACTTTAGAGCTCTGAACAAATGCAAATCGATAATGACTAAAATCTGCCATGTTAGTGTGGAGAATCCTTCAAAACACCACAAGATTTCCCCAGCGTTAGCAAACTAAACAAAAGAGGAGGAAAAAAAAGCTAATCTTATCCTTGTCCATCAGCCAGCTAGTCAGGGCCAGGAGAAGCTTGGAGGGCTGCTTAGGGTGTGATTAATATAGATGTCTGCTTTTATCTGCACACTGCTGAACAAAGCAATGCTTATAATAAAGACGTATGATGTACTGGGATACAAAAATGCATATGTTAAAAATAAAATAAAAAAAGATGCATCTTACAGCATAAAGTAGATGCTACAAAAGCAACTGGAGAATCCACCAGTATGAGTCAAAGTGAATATGACATCAATTTATATTTGTGAGAAGAGGGGAAATAAAGCATCATTATGCCCAAAGCACCATTATGCAGATTTTTTTTTAACCCCTTAGCGCCAACCGTACGCACATATGCGGCCTCGGCTAGAAGGGGTTATACTGGGGTGATGCCTGAAGCTGCAGGCATCACTATGATACCGTTTTTTAGAGCGGGCGGTCAGCTTTTTAGTGATAACAACCGATGCAGCTAAAAGCCGCTCGGCTGTTATCCTAAAGGAGCTGAAGGGGACGTCCCCCCTTCTGCCGCCGCCTTCGGCCGCTCTTCCCGGGCCTCCCGTCCCACCGGAAGACCCGATCCGAGATCCGGCACTTCCGCTAGCTAGGCTGAGACTGGAATGAAGCTGGAAATGGCTTTGTTCCAGTCTCCTATGTAAAAACACAGAAATGACATCACAACGTCACTTCCCGTTTTCTCGCCTGCCAATGGTGCCGATTTAAAAAAAAAAAAATTACAGTATTCAGAATCGCCGTTTTTGGTGATCTGAATACTTTTAGTGCAAAAGGAGGGATTTGGGGTCTTTTAGACCCCCGATCCCTCCATAAAAAGTACCTGTTACCAACTATTACTGTCACAAGGGATGTTAACAAGGGATGTGATCAGAATTTTTTTTTTTAAAGGGACAATGTAAAAATAAATAAATAAAAAAGGAAGCACCCCTGTCCCCCGTGAGCTCGCGCAGCAAAGAAATCACATGTGTAAGTCGTGCCCGCATATGTAAACAGTGTTCAAATCACACATGTGAGGTATCACAATAATAATTCTAGCAAAAGACCTTCTCTGTAACTCTAACCTGCTAACCATTACTTTTTTTTAAAGCGACGCCTATGGAGATTTTTAGCTACCATAGTTTGTCACCATTTCACGAGTGTGCGCAATTTTAAAGCATGACATTAGATATCTTTTTACTCATCGTAACATCATCTTTCACATTATAGAAGAAAATTGGGCTAACTTTACTGTTTAGCTTTTTTAAATTCATGAAAGTGTCTTTTTCCCCGTTTGAAAGAACGCTGCGCAAATACCGTGTGACATCAAATTTCGCAACAATTGCCATTTAATTCTCTAGGGTCTCTGCTAAAAAAATATAAGTAATGTTTGGGGGTTCTAAGTAATTTTCTAGCAAAAAATACGGTTTTTAACTAAGCAACAAATGTCATAAATAGGCTTAGGCATGTAAGGGTTTTAAAGCAGGTTAGGAAGATACAATAGAAGTGGCTTTCATACCAGTAGTTTGCTTTTATACTGGTTTTCAGTTGGATGTTAATGAGGGCCCACTATATAAGTTCATAACACTAGGCCCAATTAAAATGTTGATTAATGAAGAGCATCAAGTACAGCCAACTCATTTTGTGGAGTAAGGCCAAAGTGTTGGCATTACTTGTTGCTTATAAACATTTCAAACAAACCTCTGAGTGTTATAAACTTTTGTAATGGGCGCTCTTCAACATCCACCCCAGAGTTGGTCATCTTTTAGGCAGTCTACTTTTTCCACTGCAGGAGGCGCTCTCTGAAGAGCGGAGCTGGACTAATAGAGAAAGAGCTTGCTTCTGGGGAATACATGATGGAGTGAGTCATGTTTCAAATGAGCTGAGTTCTGGTCTTTGGTTGCTCTCTCTCTGGTGGTGAAAAAAAAAAAAAAAGCTCAACAAATTTTAGGTGGGGTGTGGCGAAATAACACACTCATAGTTCCTCTATGGTTTCTTGGGCCACTGGGGAAGAACCCAGTTGAATGCAGCAGCCCCATGTGACTCAGCCATCTTAGGTCAGGCAGAGCCTATTTAAGACCCTGGCTCCCAAGTTTGGTGAGCATTTGCGAGTAGGTTAGGGTTGCCACCTCAGCCCTTTAAACCCAAACAGATATTAAGTACATAGGTTCGCTGCCTGATTAAGGTGGTAATTAAACTCACTTGGTGCCTTATCTACAATTAGCCTCAGAACCTGTGTAATTCATATGTATTTGGGTTTAAAGGGATGAGGTGGCAACCCTAGAGTAAGTAGAGTAGGGACAGGTAACCCGCCTGTTAGCGACAGTACTAGGGGCAGGGAAAGGTTCCTGATGAGGAGGTACAGCATAGGGCTCGCAACTTCTCTGGACACCTGCCTGTTGGGCACAAGATGGCCAGGCCCCAATCTTCTCCTCTCTACAGACGCTGACAGTTGGCTACAGCCTGCTCTCTACATTCTGTTGGAACTGTTAGTGTTCCCGGTTGACTGCCTTCCCACCGCATTATTCGTGACCTTTCTCTTCATTATTTCTATACAAGTTCTTTTATTGCACTGAATGTGTAATTCCACCACACCGTGCTGCACACCACCTACAATCTGCTGAGCATACTTTTTGCTGCCACCAGACAGAGAGCAACCAAAGACCAGAACATGGTCATTCCACACTGTACCTTCTTAGTGTGTCAGCTCCTTTGAAGGAGGACTCATTCCATAATGTATCCAGGACAACGTCAGGTGTGACGAAACGCATAGGGAGGAGCGACATGCTGACGTCACCGCAATACATGGAAGTCCCGGACCACAGGCTTTTATTCAGAGCCGGCCGGCTTAATTCTTTTACTCTGCATGTGATGATTTTATGAAATGTAAGTGCAATATCTCTCTCTACTGTTTATGAAAGTGGAAGTAAACCCTCCTATCGTTTTCAGCCAAGGAAGCTGCCATTTTGGCCTCCATTTAATCTTTAACTGCCATGAAGCTGCACATGTGATCAGTTATGACACCAGCCATTGGATGGTTTGACAGTTTGGTTGAGAGTACAACCAATGTGACAGTTAGCATTTCCGGCATGCCGGGAATGTAACTGTTTTTTCAAACTGTTAGATTGATGGGTTTACTTCCAGTTGAAATAAATTTGTGTATGTTTTTACGCTATGGGAGCTATCTATCTTTTTTTATGGAATAAATCTGTCGTGACCTTTCCTTATGAGCCATAAACACCTGTGAGGATGCTGGGATCCCTGCTGTGTGATTCAAAGGCCCTGGCTGGGTATCAAGCCACAGGCGTATACAATCTCTCATAATTAAGAGATCCACAGGATCCGGTAAGCAGCAGTTTGTGTGGAGGTGGAAGGTTGATCCTTTTCTTTGTTCACCTTTCCTGGGTGTTAGTTGTTCTCCACTTTTTCAGATATTACAACAATCAACTTTTATGGGCTGTACAATACACCATATGTAACCATTTATTATGTTTTTATGTATTTGTTTGATTTAAATAGGGTTCAGCACCCAATTTTTTATTCACAGCGCAACTTATTATTTAGAAATTGGTTCTATTTGATACAGAGGAATGTTTGAAAAGTGTTAGGATGTTTTCCTAGAAGGGCTACTTCTATCTTTTAAACAAAACGAGAGAATGATGGTCTACTCTAGGGCAATCATTGTCAGCCAGGGTTTGGTGGAACACTGGGATTCCTTCTTGGGTTCCTTGAGCAGAGGACAGTATTGAATTGACCTACGACCTAAAATGACCAGCAATACAAGAAGGAAATTTTCCACTGACTATCATTGTAAGGGATTATTGAAAATTATGTATGGTATGCTGCTGGTCGTGTTAAAAAATTATCGGTCTTGTGTGTCAAACACCAGAGAAACATCAGATTCTTTATTCCTTTAGTCAAAACATTCTACAACTTACTGATCATGCAAATGTACCAAGAGCTGTAGATACAGTAATTTTTAGCAGGAGTTCCCCAAGACCTGAAAATTATTTCAAGGGTTTCTTGATGATAAAAAGGTTGAGAAAGGCTGGTCTAAATACAGATTGCCCTGTGCCTCTTCCCCTGACTTCTCTGCCAAGAGCAATGGCACAACCATCCACCCATATCCACATGTCAGCGTGCTAGGTGTTATCCTGGACTCTGAACTCTCCTTTCGGCCCCACATCCAATCACTTTCCAAAGCTTGCCGTCTCAACCTCCGCAACATCTCTAAACTATGTCCCTTTCTAACCAATGAAACCACAAAGCTCCCGATTCACTCCCTGGTAATCTCTTGCCTTGACTACTGTCTCTCTCTACTCATTGACTTACTTTTAAATAGACTATCCCCCCTTCAGTCCATCATGAATGCTGCTGCCAGACTCATCCACCTTACAAACCGCTCAGTGTCTGCTACCCCTCTCTGTCAATCCCTCAATTGGCTGCCACTCGCCCAACAAATTAAATTCAAAATACTAACAATTAGTTACAAAGCCATCCACAACTCTGCCCCCAGTTACATCACTAGCCCAGTCTCAAAATACCAACCTAATCGCCCTCTTCGTTCCTCCCAAGACCTCCTGCTCTCTAGCTCCCTCATCAGCTCCTCCCATTTCCGCCTCCAGGACTTCTCCTGAGCCTTGCCCATCCTCTGGAATTCGCTAACCCAATCTGTCAGACTGTCTCCACATTTAGGCGATCCCTGAAAACCTTCCTCTTCAGAGAAGTCTATCCTGCCTCCATCTAACAACTGCGCTATTTTCTCCATTAGCTCATCCCCACAGCTATTACCATTTTGTATAACTTAACCCTCCCTCCTAGATTGTAAGCTCTAACGAGCAGGGCTCTCTGATTCCCCTCTGTATCGAATTGTATTGTAATTGTATTGTCTACCCTAATGTTGTAAAGCGCTGCGTATACTGTTGGCGCTATATAAATGTTTGATCAGTGGGTAGGCACCACTCCACCCGACATCCTTTGATTGAAAAATCGAAAGAGCTGGGAAGGAAAATATCAGCCCAACCGTGCCTGCATCCAATGCTGTTTAGCGTGGATGGAGGAATCAAAAGATTTCTCTTGTTCAGCCAGCTTAAGCCACACATTCCTGCCTCAGGAGAGAGGGAGTAGGTGTGTCATTTTTCTGTGACTCACCTTGCAGCCTGTGATCTCCCTGATCTTCTTTAGGTTTTCTTTTTTTGTACAGCATACATATCATTGTACAGACCATTCTCCAGATAGCTTCTGCTTTTACTTTGAGCTCACTGCCTGCTAGCTGAAAGTGGTACGTTTGTATTATGTCTGCTTGTAGGCAGGTGCGGTCTATTTTCTTCATGGCCGGTGGCGCTCTTTCGCACCAGCAATTTTGTGGGAGAGGAAGTCAAGAGAAACATGGTTCCTCTATGGTTTCCTGGGTCACTGGGGAAGTTGTCCTATTGGATGCCGCCGCCCTGAGTGACTCCAGCAGCTATCTTGGGTCAGGCAGAGCCTTGTTAAGGCCCTGGCTCCCAGTTTTTCGAGTGGCAGAGTAGGGACAGGTACCCCATCTGTTAGGGACAGTTCTAACGGTAGGGTGAGGTTCCTGAGGAGGAGGGAAAGCGTAGGGTTGCTACTCTTATGGACATATTCCAGATTTGGCATGAGATGGCCAGGGCCCATTCTGCCCCTCTCTACAGACGCATTCAGTCTGGATAGAACCTGCTCTGTTCATATTGCTGGAAACCGTGAGTGCACCCGGCAGGGGAAGTCTTTCCACCGGGTTTGTTGGGAACTGTTGCTGTGTTACTTCAATACAAGTTTTATATTGCACCTGACTGTGTGAATTATCGCTGCTGCACCCTAGCTATGTACATGCTTATTGCTGGCATTCTGTAAATCCTGGACCACCCTTAGTTATTGTTAAAGGGGAACTGCAGTCTGCTCACATAATTTGTAATAAAATCATATTTGCCATTCTGAAGCTTCCCTCCAACCACTTTGCATATTATCGTATATATACTGTGATTCTGTACTTGCCAAAAGATGCTGCAGAAATCTCCCTCCACTGAGTCTGGCTGCAACTATTTTAACTGTGGGCAGCTGAAGCTGCTGCCTGTTCACTTCCTGGACTTACACACAGAGGAACACCTCCAGCTCTGCAGCTCTCATTGGCCCTCTTATGACTCCCCCCCCCCCCCCCCCATCCTGGAAAACTCTCACGAGAGTGAAAGAGAGCGCTGTGCATGATGTCATAAGCCTAGGCTTTTTACTAGACAAGAAACAGGAAGTGGGCTGCATGAGGTATTTACTGGCAGAAATATATTTTTTTTCATTATCCAAAGTTAAAACAACAAGGGCAGAAGATTTAATATATGGAAAGTTAAAAAATTACTGAAGGTCCGCTTTAAGAATAATATTTTTCCTCTTCATTTCTGAACAACCTTCCAATGAAGGGGTTTCACTGTCTTAACATTTTTTGTACCTCCAAGTCGACCTGTGGAAGGTGCTTGGATTTAAACGCTCCACTGCCAATTAACATTTCCTGATTAAAAAGGGTCTGCTGCCCATGCCAACCAGTTCTTCCTTTCATGCTTACAGTGCATGTATTTTATTTGTGCTCTTTTATATGCTTTAATACATCTGACTGTGTATGTGGTATTTCATCACATGATCTTCATCAGGCCTAGACTGGTAAACTGGCAACTATGGCGTTACCCATTTCTAATTATATCTGTTGTCCGAACAGCTTTGCTCAACACTATTTTAGCAAAGCAGAAAACTGTGGCTGTAACCTGTAAACATTGTGCAATGGAGCATCACAACATTCCTGAAATTGATTGGCAGCAATAACATAACATTGGTGTTTTCCAGTCTTTACAGTTGTTTGCTGGAATAAAGTGTACACAAATCCACAAATACAACCTCCTGCACATGCTGGCGGGTTACTATGTAGCAAAGTCCCGGGGCCCCTGAAGCCCAATGGTGACCTCCAGATTTAAGGACAACTGATTATCCTTCAATGTAGAGTGGGTTACAAGGCATGGTGGGTGTATTGCAAGATGAACAGGTTGGCGCCAGACACTTTTTGAATGCAAAGAGATTTATTGTCTTTTAGAGCTGTGGGAGAGAGGATTAGGGTCAGGACACCCTTAGGTAGATGCAATGTTAATTGGCAGACTCAGAGACTTCTATAGGTAGACAGCTATACAGGTGAAGGCCTCCAGCCAGACACCACTTCTGTATAGGTAGGATCGCTGTCTCCTATGGCAACAATCTTTTAGCTGCTACGAACTGTAAAGATATTCAACTATCTGCAACACAAACAGTTCTCTTTACCCCACACTCACTCACTGTGGGTCTTCATTCAAAATTCAACGAGCTCCCAGTCTCTCTCGCTAGACTTCAGATCCACTAGACACTGGATCCCCTGAGCTCTTTCACTGTAGCACTCAGTATCTTCCTCAAGCGTCACCCACACTTCACTGCTGGGTCCTGGCTTGGCACTCACAGATACTCCTCAAGCTTCACCCCTGCTGACACGTTATGTCCCTGGCTTGGCACTTCACAAGCATCACCTCTGCTGTCCCACTGGGTCCCTGACTTGGCACTTGCTGATGCTTTCCCACTTCTTCACTGTCCACAGATGGTGAGAAGTCTGCTCTGGTACTGGCCTCAGCTTACTCACAATGGTCTCCGGTAGCAAGGTGGATGGGCCCTTTGTGGCGACAGCTTCCCCTCTACCTCCGACTACGACTGGTTCCCCGACCGGCGGAACCATTACTTCTGGTTGGACTACAAGCCTGCAGTCCCAACCCTGCACTACTTCTGGATAGGATCTCAGCTAGCCTAGCAGACAGATGTCCCTGGGATAGGCATTAGGTTTCTGGCCTAGCAGCCTGGGGCATTACGACACACGTACACCCAGACAGCCATCCAGGTGGCACAGAACCCTGATCACCTGACTCCACCCAAATAAATAGGTTCTTCCAGCAGGCCAAGAGACCAAAGAAAATCCCTGCCTATTGGCTGAGACACCCCATTCATTCCTAATCTGTCCTTACAATGCCATTGTCTTATCTAATGTCACCACCCGGCCATCTAGTGACAGAAGAGAGAAGTGCAGAAATTCCAGAATTAGGGTGAAATCAATTGACCTAACAATTGGCCAAGGCAACTATCACTTGGCAAATACATTTAATAGCAACCCTGCCTAAACATCAGGGTGCTCCAACTGTCTCCCATGCTCCCCCTCCCAGGTGTTGCAGCTCAAAGTGTGAGGGTTTCAGCACCAGAGGCAGTGATGCCAATTCAGAAAGCACTGTGTGGGACTAGGTGTGGCCAGGTGCTGACTGACAAGCTACAGGCTTGTGATCCAGCAGTGACAATGTTGATAGCCACCCACGCCCCCCTGCAAAACCTTCTCCTCCCACTGTAATGCAAGCAGGAACAGTCTACGTGAGAGTGGCGACTCTGCTCTGGATTCAGGAGCAGTGTAGCCTTGTTGCCACCCCATCACAGGAAGCCGAATGAGGTGGACTTCACTGGCAGGATCAACAGGTATTTGTGGGAAAACTCCAAGTGCAGATGCACTTATAATTTAGTACTGCGGTACACATATTAATAATGCGAAACCATTGTTCTATCCTACATGAGTATTCATTTCCCACACTATAAAATGAAAGAGAAAGAGCTGAAAGTGTCACCTAATTTGAGAAAAAAGGGGCTCAAAAAGCTGCAGGCTAAGCCACATGATCAACGTCAGGGCACTGACAACATTGTTTCTGCTGGAGGGTCTTAGGGGACTGAGCTTGGACATAGATGACCAGCCTGGGCAGTTCCCTGATGTCAGTCTAAGATCCTTTGCATCAGCAGAATGTAAATGCATATTTGCCAATCGATCCACACTGCAAAAATTTCTTTGCAACTAGAATATGCTGGAGACTGTTCACAAGTCCTCTGTGAGGAATTTAGAGACTTTGAGGAGGAGGCTGAGAGCTGCAGAAGGGACTTTTTGTCAGTTAACCACTTCCCGACCGCCCCCTGTATATTTACGTCGGCAGAATGGCACGTACAGGCAGAATCACGTACCTGTACGTGACATTCTTCCGGCGGTTGGGGGGTCCGATCGGACCCCCCTCCGCCGGCGGGGACGGTCGGGATCGCTTCAGGAGCGATCCGGGACGAGGGGACGGCCAGTGGTTTCTGGCCACCCCCTCGCGATCGCTCCTGGCCAATGAGAAACTTCCCCTTCCTGTCTATTGTATAGACAGGAAGGCGGAAGTGATGTCACGCTCGGTGCGCCGGTCTATGTGACCGGAGACGCCGAGCGGCGAACATGTACAGGTTAGTGCACAACACTACACTGACACCAGTACAGTTAGGCACATATTCCACCCCCCTGTCACCCCCTGATCACCCCCCAGATCACCCCCTCCCCCCCCAGTCACAGTGTCACTAATTGCAGTGATCATTTATTTACTGATCACTGCATTTAGTGTCAGTGTGACTGTAATAACTGTCAGGGCAGTTAGTTTTAGGTCCAAGGTAGCCCCCTACCCCCCCCTAATAAAGGTTTAACCCCTTGATTGCCCCCCAGGTAACCCTTTCACCCCCTTTTGCCAGTGTCACTAAGCGATCGTTTTTCTGATCGCTGTATTAGTGTCACTGCTGTCGCTAGGTAACCATTTTTTTTTTTTAGGTAACCGCCATGTTTATATAGGTTCATAAATAGGTTTATAGGTCAGGTACCCCCATATTACAACCTAAATAAAGGTTTTAACCCCCTGATTGCCCCTAGAGTTAACCCTTTCACCAGTGATCACTGTATAACTGTCACTGGTGACGCTGGTTAGCCAGTTAGTTATTTTGTTATTTAGGTTCCCCGTCAGGTTTTTATATAGCGTCAGGTACCCCCATATATTACCTAATAAAGGTTTTAACCCCCTGATTGCCCCTAGTTAACCCTTTCACCCCCTTTTGCCAGTGTCACTAAGCGATCGTTTTTTCTGATCGCTGCATTAGTGTCGCTAGGTAACCGTTTTTTTTTTTTTTTTTAGGTAACCGCCATGTTTATATAGGTTCATAAATAGGTTTATAGGTCAGGTACCCCCATATTACAACCTAAATAAAGGTTTTAACCCCCTGATTGCCCCTAGAGTTAACCCTTTCACCAGTGATCACTGTATAACTGTCACTGGTGACGCTGGTTAGCCAGTTAGTTATTTCGTTATTTAGGTTCCCCGTCAGGTTTTTATATAGCGTCAGGTACCCCCATATATTACCTAATAAAGGTTTAACCCCCTGATTGCCCCTAGTTAACCCTTTCACCCCCTTTTGCCAGTGTCACTAAGCGATCGTTTTTCTGATCGCTGCATTAGTGTCGCTAGGTAACCAGTTTTTTTTTTGTATTACTGTTACGGGTGACGCTGGTTAGTTAGCTTGTTTTTTATACTGTCAGGGCACCCGCCATTTATTACCCAATAACGGTTTAACCCCCTGATCGCCCGGCGGGTGATATCAATTAGGTTTTAGGGTCAAATAAGGTCTGCGTCGCCCCAGGTTAGTGCCAGTACCGCAAACACCCACGCGCAAAGCATACACCTCCCTTAGTGGCACAGTATCTGAACAGATCGATATCTGATCTGATCAGATCTATACTAGCGTCCCAGCAGTTTAGGGTTCCAAAAAAAAACGCATTGTTAGCGGGATCAGCCCAGATACCTGCTAGCACCTGCGTTTTCCCCCTCCGCCCAGCCCAGCCCACCCAAGTGCAGTATCGATCGATCACTGTCACTTACAAAACACTAAGCACACATAACTGCAGCGTTCGCAGAGTCAGGCCTGATCCCTGCGATCGCTAACAGTTTTTTTGTGGTAGCGTTTTGATTCAGTCGCTTCAGTCAGGAGCTTTTTTTACCTGTGAATCTCAAAAAAAAAAAAAAAAAAAATAAAATAGTTGTCGTTTTATTGTTCTCTCTCTCACTCTATTCTCTCTCTATTGTTGCTCTTTTTTTTACTCCATTCTATTCTGCAATGTTTTATTATGTTTTATCATGTTTTATCACGCTTGCTTTTCAGGTATGTAATTTTGTTTACTGTGTTTTAGTGTTGAGCATTTTTTTTGTTTTCAGGTGCGCCATTCAGTTGCAACGCGGATTTATTTATCTTGACAGCAACAGCGTTTGCTCCCACGATACATAAAGCCGCGACTCCAACGCTGTAGGAGGTGATTTCACCACCACAGTTAAAAAAAAGAGCATATATGCCGAAGCATGGGGGCAGCAGGGGGGGGAGGAGCGATTGGCTCCTAATGCCACGTACATACGGTCGAAATTCCGACCGTGTGTACACGGCATAACTTTTGCGGGAGGATGCCCCCATGCATCGGCATATATAAATGGTGCATGTATGCCCATCATTAGAAGTGGGTGGATGAAGGGAGGTATTCTAATGGTGGGCATACCCACCAATCAATCTCTTTTTTTCGTTCAGCCAAGAGGCTGCATGAAAAAAAAAAGATTACAATATATGTCCAGTATGTTGCTGGACTTTGAATGGTTATACCAGAATGATGCCTGCAGGTTTAGGTATCATCTTGGTATCATTCTTTTCAGCCAGTGATCGGCTTTCATGTAAAAGCAATTCTAGCGGGTAATTAGCCTCTAGACTGCTTTTACAAGCAGTGGGAGGGAATGTCCCCCCTCCCGGATATAAACCGCGCCATTGGGAAATTGGGAAAGCATTTTATCACACCAATCTTGGTGTGGTCAGATGCTTTGAGGGCAGAGGAAAGATCTAGGGTCTAATAGACCCCAATTTTTTCAAAAAAAGAGTACCTGTCACTGCCTATTGCTATCATAGGGGATATTTACATTCCCTGAGATAACAATAAAAATCATAACAAAGAAAAAAAATGGAAGGAACAGTTTAAAAATAAAATAAAAAAGCAAAATAAATAAAAAAAAAAATAAAAAAAAAAAAAAAAAAAAAAGCACCCCTGCCCCCCCTTCTCTTGCGCAAAGGCGTACACAAGCGTTGGTCTGGCGTCATATGTAAACAGCAATTGCACCATGCATGTGAGGTATCACCGCGAAGGTCAGATCGAGGGCAGTAATTTTAGCAGTAGACCTCCTCCGTGAATCTAATGTGGTATCATGTAAAGGCTTTTAAAGGCTTTTAAAAATGTATGTAGTTTGTCGCCACTGCGTGTTTGTGCGCAATTTTAAAGCATGTCGTGTTTGGTATCCATGTACTCGGCCTAAGATCATATTTTTTATTTCATCAAAAATTTGAGCAATATAGTGTGTTTTAGTGCATTAAAATAAAAAAAAGTGTATTTTTTTTCCACAAAAAATGCGTTTGAAAAATCGCTGCGCAAATACTGTGTGGAAAAAAAAAATGCAACACCCACCATTTTAATCTGTAGGGCCTTTGCTTTAACAATATATATAGTGTTTGGGGGTTCAACGTAATTTTCTTGCAAAAAAAAAATATGTTTTCATGTAAACAAAAAGTGTCAGAAAGGGCTTTGTCTACAAGTGGTTAGAAGAGTGGGTGACGTGTGACATAGGCTTCTAAATGTTGTGCATAAAATGCCAGGACAGTTCAAACCCCCCCCAAATGACCCCATTTTGGAAAGTAGACACCCCAAGCTATTTGATGAGAGCAATGTTGAGCCCATTAAATATTTTTTTTTTTTGTCCCAAGAGATTGAATAATGAAAAAAAAAAAAATATATATATTTTTTTTACAAAAAGTTGTCACTAAATGATATATTGCTCAAACATGTCATGGGCATATGTGGAAATACACCCCAAAATACATTCTGTTGCTTCTCCTGAGTACGGGGATACCACATGTGTGGGACTTTTTGGGAGCCTAGCTGCGTACGGAACCCCAAAAACCAATCACCGCCTTCAGGCTTTCTAAGGGTGTAATTTTTTTATTTCACTTCTCACTGCCAATCACAGTTTCGGAGGCCATGGAATGCCCAGATGGCATAAAACCCCCCAAAATGACCCCATTTTGGAAAGTAGACACCCCAAGCTATTTGCTGAGAGGTATTGTGAGTATTTTGCAGATGTCGCTTTTTGTCACAAAGTTTTGAAAATTGAAAAAAGAAAAAAAAAATTTTTTTTTTCTTTACTTTCTTCATTTTCAAAAACAAATGAGAGCTGTAAAATACTCACCATGCCTCTCAACAAATAGCTTGGGGTGTCTACTTTCCAAAATGGGGTCATTTGGGGGGGTTTTTGTGCTATTTTGGCATTTTATGGCCTTCGAAACGGTGATAGGTAGTGAGGAGTGAAATCAAAAATTTGCACCCTTAGAAATCCTGAAGGCGGTGCTTGGGTTTCGGGGCCCCGTACGCGGCTAGGCTCCCAAAAAGTCCCACACATGTGGTATCCCCATACTCAGGAGAAGCAGCAAAATGTATTTTGGGGTGCAATTCCACATATAACTATGGCATGTGTGAGCAATATATCATTTAGTGACAACTTTTTGAAAAAAAAAAAAAATCTTTTTTTTTTTTGTCTTTATTCAATCACTTGGGACTAAAAAAAAAAATATTCAATGGGCTCAACATGCCTCTCAGCAAATAGCTTGGGGTGTCTACTTTCCAAAATGGGGTCATTTGGGGGGGTTTTGTACTTCTCTGCCATTTTAGCACCTCAAGAAATGAAATAGGCAGTCATAAATTAAAAGCGGTGTAAATTCCAGAAAATGTACTCTAGTTTGTAGACGCTATAACTTTTGCGCAAACCAATAAATATACGCTTATTGGCATTTTTTTTACTAAAGACATGTGGCTGAATACATTTTGGCCCAAATGTTTGACTAAAATTGAGTTTATTAGATTTTTTTTTTATAACAAAAAGTAGAAAATCTCTTTTTTTTTCAAAATTTTCGCTCTTTTTCCGTTTATATCTCAAAAAATAAAAATCACAGAGGCAATCAAATACCATCAAAAGAAAGCTCTATTTGTGGGAAGAAAAGGACGCAAATTTCGTTTGGTTACAAAATTGCATGACCGCGCAATTACCAGTTAAAGTAGTGCAGTGCGAAATTGAAAAAAGACCTCTGGTCCTTTGGCTGCCAAATGGTCCGGGGCTGAAGTGGTTAAAGCATTTGTTACACCAACATTTCATATTCCTGATATGCGTCTGCTGTATCGTGTACTTGTATGAGAAAGTATCCTGTTCTCTTTGTATTGCTACCTTTGTGTAAAATCCCTGGTGTTCCTGTCAGTCCCTCTGCTTTTCTATTAAAAACTGACCACACTAAGCAGGAGAACACACTGTGGTTAGTTCTCTGGCTTTGCTGGGAACTCAGTGTGCTCTCTTCCAATGATCAGACCCCCCCCCCCTGCACATCCTTTCACTGGCAAGCTGAGTGTACTGTTGCTTCTCCTCCCCCAGTTTTTATGCATCTGATCACTTATAAAGAAGGGG
Source organism: Lithobates sylvaticus (assembly GCA_028564925.1). Classification (NCBI taxonomy): domain Eukaryota; kingdom Metazoa; phylum Chordata; class Amphibia; order Anura; family Ranidae; genus Lithobates; species Lithobates sylvaticus. The sequence goes on from CM053035.1 coordinate 169,788,200, forward strand.
AAAAAAGGCATTTCTAATGTTTTTTTTAAACCTATACAATGGTCTGCCTTTTTTTTCTATTTCAAACTGAATGGGTTATTTTACAAGGTGATCTTAACTCCGTTTTTTATCTTGTACCTACAGGTAAAGCCTAGAAGTGCCGGTTCACACAGGGGCGGCTTCAAAGTCGCCCGACTCTGAAGCTGCCCCATACAGTGCGACTTTAGCGCGGCTTGCAAAACCACTTCTGTACAGAAGTCAATGTAAGCCGCTCTGAAGTCGCCCCAAAGTAGTACCTTTTTCTAAGTCGGAGTGAGTCGCGCCTATCCAGCAATTCCACTGTACAGAATGGAGTGCAACTTGTCAGGCAGATTAGTCGCCTGACAGGTCGCCCCTGTGTGAACCGAGTCTAATAAGGTTATTTTTTCTTCTATTTATACTACATATCGATAATTTTATTTCCTAAACCTGTACCCCTGACTATTCAAAGTAAACATCTGATTGGTTGTTATGAGCAGCATCATATTATTCCTTTGTCTAGAATTAGAGATAAGACCTGCTTAATTCAGAACAATTCCACCGGAGGATGAAGCGCGGTACTCCTGCAGGTCAGACGAGTCAGATTGTAATGGAATTACAGAAAGTCAATCAGCGTTAATCATTTCTAACCCATAAATCATGTTAAGCAGCTCTGGGAGGAGGAAAGAAAATCATTTTGCCATCATGGATATCACTTGTAATAATCTACACTATATCCCTTCTTCCCAGATGCGTGTTCAGTGATAACTGTCACCCTTCCTAATGAAGGGGATTGTTTATGGGTAACACATTCCTGCATTATAGCTGGCACACCGCTACATACCCTGTTGGGTTAGTTTACACCAGATGCAGCTGAATGCGTTTTTAAACGCAGTATGAACGCATATACCAGAAAAATGAATGTACACTATATTACCTAAAGTATTGGGACACGTACCTTTACACACACATGAACTTTAATGGCATCCCAGTCTTAATCCGAAGGGTTCAATATTGAGGTGGCCCACCATTTGCAGCTATAACAGCCTTAACTCTTCTGGGAAGGCTGTCCTCAAGGTTTAGGAGTGTGTCTATCGGAATGTTTGACCATTCTTCCAGAAGCGCATTTGTGAGGTCAGGCACTGATGTTGGAGAGAAGGCCTGGCTCACGTTCTCCGCTCCAATTCATCCCAAAGGTGTTCTATCGGGTTGAGGTCAGAACTCTGTGCAGGCCAGCCAAGTTCCTCCACCCCAAACTCGTTCATCCATGTCTTTATGGACCTTGCTTTGTGCACTGGTGCGCAGTCATGCCCAAACTGTTCCCACAAAGTTGGGAGTATTAAATTGTCCAAAATGTCTTGTTATGCTGACGTCTTAGGAGTTCCCTTCACTGGAACTAAGGGGCCAAGCCCAACCCTTGAAAAGCAACCCCACACCATAATCCCCCCTCCACCAAATGATTTGGACCAGTGTACAAAGCAAGGTCCATAAAGACATGGATGAGCGAGTTTGGGGTGGAGGAACTTGACTGGCCTGCACAAAGTCTTGACCTCAACCCGGTGGAACACCTTTTGGATGAATTAGAGCGGAGACTGCGAGCCAGGCCTTCTCGTTCAACATCAGTGCCTGACCTTACAAATGCGATTCTGGAAGAATGGTCAAACATTCACATAGACACACTCCTGAACCTTGTGGACAGCCTTCCCAGAAGAGTTGACGATGTTATAGCTGCAAAGGATGGGCCAACTCATTATTGAACCCTACGGACTAAGACTGGGATGCCATTAAAGTTCACGTGCGTGTAAAGGCAGGTGTCCCAATACTTTTGATAATGTAGTGTATATTGCTGAGCCTAGTTTACATCACTGCGATGCTTTCGTGTGTGTTTAAAACCCAGGCTGCACTTTTTCACACTTAAATGTACCAGAACGCATGCGAATGCAGATGAAAATGCATGTAAATGCAACTCAATAAAAAATAAATGATAAAAAATGCCTAAAAATGCACTAAAATAAGGCAAACACTCCACAAATGCATTACAGATTCATATCAATGCGTAGGCGGAACAGCGCACTGAATGTGTGGAATTGTGGTGTAAACAATCCCCAAATACATATATGTTTTCTGTTTTACATGTTGAAGCATTTGTGATTATACATGGAGGTTTTTTTCTATTTATAAAGCCCTGACACACATAATGCATAGACAAGCAAGCTACACACGTCTTTCCTGATTCAGCAATGCAGCTTCTTAGAGCTAAACTCCGGGAAGACAGCTAACTGCAAAGATGAAATATATTCTTGGAACCTGTTTTACCTGCCAAAGGATTTGGATTTCTGTCCAGCAAGTCCTGATATTCGCACAGGACAACCACACAGCACAGCCTGCCTAGCAGGACAGGAGATCAGATTTTTATCCACTGCAATTAAAGTAATATTAAAACCTCAGTTTTTAAGCACTTTCAGCAGCTGATTTAACCAATTATGACGTATGCAGTTTTTTTTTTTATCTTGTAATCCTGGTCTATGTTCCTGTTTTAATTGGTGCTATGACCACAGCCCCAGGTTTCCTGTTTCAGGGTAATGTAACAAAATTGGAAAATGAAGTGCCAAACCACTGCTACGAGGTCCAAATACAACTTTGTGCCAATAAAAATTTGGGTACAATACAAAAAGTAGCCAATGCATTTCGGGGTCCATGAGCCCTGCTTTATCAGGGATTGATTGATAAAAATGTGAATAGACTAGAAGTGAACCAGCTGCTTGTGTTTATCAACACACTTGAAAAAATAATGTAGCGCCCTGGAGTTTAGTCAGGGTTGCTCCTCACAAATTTACTTGCCAAGAGTAGTTATCTTGGTCGATTGATAGGGATCTATTGATTCCTCCCTAAGCTTGACCTTGTTGCACCTTTCTCTTCTAACACTAGGTGGCCGGGTATTTGGTGGTACTAGATACGAAAAGGGCAACCTAAGGTCATGTTATGGGTATGTGGGTGTCCCAACCAATGGGCAGGGGTTTTCTTTAATCCCTTTGCCTGCTGGGAGAGCCTATATATTCGGGTGATGTCAGGTGATCGGTGTTCTGTGCCACCTGGACGGCTGTCTGGGTGGACGTGTGTTGTACTCCCCAGGCTGCTAGGCCGGAGATTGGGCCTATCCCGGGAACATCTGGCTGCTAGGCTGTGTGAGGGCCTAACCAGAAGTGAGAGAGCAGCGCAGGGTTGGGAATACTGCTTGCAGTCCAACTAGAAGTTACAGTTCTGCTGGCCGGAGAGCCTGTCAGTGGTCGGAGGTAGAAGGGAAGCTGTTGCCACAAAAGGACCAATCGCTTTTACCAGGGACCACAGTGAGTAACTGAAGAAAGTACCGGAGTCATATTCTCACTGAAAGGGCACAGTGGAGAATCGGGAAACTTCAGGTGATCAAGTCAGGGACCCAACCAGCGGGGGTAACACTTGCAGAGCAACCTTGTGTGTCAAGCTAGGGAACGAGATGGTCAGCAGAGGTGAAGCTTGAAAATATCCGAAATGCCAAGCTAGGGACCCAGCAGGGAAGCGTGTGTGACGATTGAGGGAGATACCACAGCAAAAGCCTTGAGGAGCTCACGGGATTCAGTGTCAGTGAATCAGAGGGTCCAGTGAGAGACCAGGAGCTCAAGGGGCTGAAGAACTACAAGTAGAAGTTGTAATAAAACTGAGAGAACAGTTCCGTTTGAGTTAGGAACTGTAAAGCCCCATACACACGCGCGGACAATCCGTGGACCAGGTCCGTCGGACCATGTCCGTCATACTTTGTCTGATGTTGGTTTTGCGTACACACGATCGGACAAAGTTGTCGGAAAATCCGATCATTCTGAACGTGGTGACGTTTGTTGCCTACGACGGGATTACGTAGAGGCTAGTAGCCAATAGCTTTGGTCTTGTAATGTGATCTGAGCATGCGTAGCACTTTGTCCGGTCGGACAACCGTACACACGCTCGGATTTGGTGTGATCGGACCGGGTTGACGGGAAATCTTTCCAGCAGGAGATAAGACTTTGTCCGACGGACAAACCGACGAACACTGTCCGATGGTGCATACACACGGTCTGATTTTTCAACAACCTTGTCCGATCGGACCAAATTGATGAAAAAGTCCGACCGTGTGTATGGGGCTTTAAACGACTGTTACCATAGGAGACAGCAATCCTGCACGTGCAAATGCGGCGCCTTGCTGGGGCCTTTCCCTGCACGGCTGTTCTCCTATTGAAGTCTTGGGGTCTGCCAAATGAGTTTGCAACTATCTAAGGGGGTCCTGGTCCTAACCCTCTTTCCCCCAAAAAGATATAAAAAGAACTATCAAAGAAATAAAAACTCTTTTACATCCAAGAAGTGTCTGACGCTCAATGACTTTCACCATCTTTGCACCCACTATGCCTCACAACCCAACACATATTGAAGGATGTCAGCTATCTTTGGCCTTGGGAGGTCCTCATTAGACCAAAAGAGGTAAAAGGCCTTTCTACAATAACAATAAAAGGTCAAGTTCACTTCTAGTCTATTCACATTTTTTTCAATTAAGCCCTGATGAAGGGGGGGGGGGGGGGGGGGGGGTCTTGGTTCCCCAAAATGCATGTGCAGAATAATACATATAATGCCTCTAGTAACCTGCTGAAGTGTTGAAGCTGTTCATGAGCAAGCTGCAGATTCCAACAAGGACAAGTTTAATTAAATATGAGGACTTATTTAATGACCTTGTAACTTATTATATAATGCAAATACAGTATGCCATGCATGCTTTATAGGCATGTTTGTGATGGCTTTATTAATCCAATTCAATCCAGAAAGTAGTGAGCAGTGCAGCATCATTATTAGTATCAAATGCCAGCGCACTAGAGCTAAACCTTCTACGATAGTTCCAGTAGCTGGAGCTAAACCTTCTACAATAGTCCCAGCAGCTTGAGCTACCAGCGCACTAGAGCTAAACCTTCTACGATAGTTCCAGTAGCTGGAGCTAAACCTTCTACAATATTCCCAGCAGCTTGAGCTACCAGCGCACTAGAGCTAAACCTTCTACGATAGTCCCAGGAGCTGGGGCTAACCTTATACAATAGTTACAGCAGCTGCACCTAAACCTTCTATGATAGTTCCAGCAGCTGGAGCTATCAGAGCACTAGAGCTAAACCTTCTACGATAGTCCCAGCATCTGGAGCTAAACCTTCTACTATAGTCCCAGCATCTGGAGCTAAACCTTCTACTATAGTCCCAGCATCTGGAGCTAAACCTTCTAAGATAGTTACAGAAGCTGGAGCTATTAGCGCACTAGAGATAAACCTTCTACGATAGTCCCAGGAGCGGAAAAACCCTCAGCAGAAGTCTATTGGATGTAACGCATTGGAAGGGACGTCAGACACAGTAAGTGACATCATCACGCATGCTGGAAATGCCATGGCAGCCGTCTTGAGAGTGGTTTGCATGCTAACTTTACCATAGTTTGTTTGTAAGCACATTTGTGACTTAATAGATGTTTTATGGGAAATGACTGCACTATGATGCAGCTTTTATGATAGTGTTACATGGGGGAGCTGGACAAATGCTGGAGTGGAAGATTTTTGACTCTTTTTTGAAGAAAGTGGAGAGAAAAGTGTTTACAGACATATGTGCATAGTAAGGTACATTGAGTGACTTTTTGCTGGACACCCTGATTTGGTGTGCACGTCACAGTGGTTAAGGGATACACATGTAGTTGCATATTTAAATGTGAGTGGTTTTGTCACCTAAGCAAGTAATATTTAAAGCGGTATTGCACTATATTTTAGTTTTTTGGGTCCCTTGAATCAAAATAATGGAGTCAACAGGGAAGAATATCCCTTAGAAGTGACTGATAGAATAAGCACATGAACTTTGGAAGTTTGGTAAGGTGCATGGAGTGAATGCATTGGAAAGACTTCACATGGTGGACTCTTCATTGGGCTTAAGGCCCCTTTCACACTGGGGCGGTTTGCAGGCGCTATTGCGCTAAAAATAGCGCCTGCAAACCAACCCGAAACAGCTGTTGCTGTGTCTTCAGTGTGAAAGCCCGAGGGCTTTCACACTGAAGCGGTGCGCTTGCAGGACGCTGGAAAATGTCCTGCAAACCGCTTCTTTGGCTCGCTGTAGGAGCGGTATATTTACCGCTCCTATAGTGCCCGTTCCCATTGAAAACAATGGGGCAGCGCTCCGAACCCGCCCCCAAAACGCTGCTGCAGCGGCGGTTTGCGGGCGGTATTAACCCTTTTTCGGCCGCTCGCGGGGGGTAAAACCACCCCGCTAGCGGCCGAAATGCGCCGCTAAAACGACGGTAAAGCGGCGCTAAATATAGCGCCGCTTTACCGCCAGCGCCCCCAACGCCCCAGTGTGAAAGTAGCCTAAGGGTTATGCACATTGTGGTAATACTCAATGTGAGTAGTTGGGTATTTTTCAGTTTTAATTATTTAAAGCAGTATTGCACTATTTGAGCTTTTTTTGTTTTTTGGGGGATTTCCAACCTTTGTTTTGGAGTGAAGGAACATGAATATCTCTAAGGAGGATACACAACAGAGAGGTTGTAAAAGGAAATAAGGAATAAAAGGAAATAAAAGTTAGCATTGTTGTATAAAAGGCTTGCCTATGAAGCTGGAGGGTAAGAGTATATAGAAGGGGATCATATCAGGAGGCAAAAAAAAAGAGTGTTTCGTCACACTTATTTAAATGTGAGCACATACAGTATAATATTATTAGGAGGGCTGATTTTGAAGTAGAACTATATAGTTTATTTTGTCTGTTTTTTTTTGAGAGTATCACTTGAAGAAAGAATTAACCTGTGAATTGGATCTTCACCTTGTGAATAACAAGAGAGCAAGAGACATTTGGGGTCTGGAAACATGCACTTTATTGGACACAAATGTTACTAAGGGATGTATTGAGGAACATTTCATGGACGGTTTTGAGACTATAAAATATATGGAAAATTCAACAGTGATGGTGGGAGCCTTGAAGGCATGAAGACTTACCGACTCCAAGATATCACCACTAGAGTAACCAAGAGAAATTTTCAGGTGGTTTCTCTCTCCAGCATGTACTAAAATCTGGAATATCAGTTTTGTGTAGTCTGCTCATTTAATAGAGAGCAAAAACTGACCACTGTTACTATGGGTCGGGGGCTTGGGGGAGTTGTCTGCTGCAGCTACCCCGATTATTTGGAAAGCACCTTGGTTTTAAAGAGTGTTCCACCCGCAATTTGTTTTTTAAAAGTCAGCACCTACAAACACTGTAGCTGCCAACTTTTAATAAGGACACTTACCTGTCCAGGGAGCCCCTCGATGTCGGCCCCCCAAGGCCGATCCATCCACCGGATCAGGTGCAGGTGCTGCCATTCTAATTAAGGGAAACCAGCAGTGGAGCCTTGTGGCTTCACTGCCCGATTCCTGTCGTGCGGCGCTTTGTGAATGGCCGTCTGTCTTCTGGGACACACACAGGTCCCAGAAGACAGTGGGGGGCTCACTGAATCACAGAGGCTCTGCCTCCTCAGCTCCCGAGCCGGACGCTCATTACTGCCGCCTCTGGGTATCAAGCAATTGGTAGTCTGATCCAGCCTTTGGTGAGTATAGGGCCATGCATTTTTGGACCCTTTTGACTAATTGTCATGATACCATGTCTGTGTTGATACTTATTTGGTTCATTATACCCCATATAGATGTACTACACATGCATCTACCCCTGATGAAGCGAGCATGGTCTTGCAAAACGCATTTTGATACTTTTTATGCATGTGTACTCTGCAATTTACATTTTATACCTTGATACGTGTAATGAATTTTTCTACTGTATGTATCATTTCAGTGGCTTGGCTATGATTCATGTTTATGTTTGCATGACTATTTTAATAAATTTTGAGACTGCATTTATTATGTCAATTGTTGGCTAACAGCATTCACCTCATTTAAAGTCCGGTGGGCGATTTTCCGTTTTTTGAAAAAGAGGATATGATGTTCTGCGCCGCGGACCAGATGGATCGGAAGTGCAGGCTGTACTTCATAAAAAGGTATGTTAGAATAATAAAAAAATTATTTTACTATGCAAAAAACGAGGGGTGGAGAGGTGGTCTTTCATTTAAGGTCACCTCTAAAAAGTGGGTGGAACTCCGTTTTAAGTAATAGATGTCACCATGGAAAATTCTAATGCTGTTAGAGTGCAGCTTTGCTCCAAAGTGACAAAAGATGCCAGCTAAAAGGGACACCCGGCCATGAATAAAGCAAAGCATGAAGCATCCAGTAACTGCAGGGACACCAAAAAATCTCTAACCTAGTGATTTGGTGCCGGGATCTTAGTTTTTTTGCTCTGTAGGCTGATAGTTCCGCTCTTTCTCCTAACCATGAATTGTTCTCACCTTCTTCTTCCACACTTCTGCTTCTAGCTATCCTCTCATACATCCCTCACTGCTGAGCCATCATCAAATCTAGCACCAGGCTTACTGCAAGAGACGTGCTCAGCACTCTTATAAATGTTCTTTCTGATATTCCCTGATCACTGAAAAACATAAAACCATGAATATCCCTCTGCACCATGCAATGTGCCAGAGATCTGACAGCGCTCCTATTCTGGAATTGGTGCATAGCATGTAAGTGTCAATCATCAGAACAAGGCCTTCTATCAATGGAGACATTTCAGCACACAATAACAGATAACACCAGCCATCAGCCGTTACCTGAAGATAAACTTGGCAGCTCAGATGATAAGGTCAACACAATGGCTGATAATTCGACAGGTAACGAACTATTCAGGGGGCAATTATGACTGAAGGTAAGGGCACAGAAAATTGTAAGTGCCTTGAGCATGGGGTGATATTAAGTGCCATTATCAGGGCCAAAGAAAAGTGATATCACTTTTGTTGGCTACACGCTTAAAGCCAGATTCCAGGAAATCTGAAAACTCTCTCTTGCAATCGGGCAGCACCTGCCCTGCAAGGGTTACCTTACTCTCTTAATCTAGGGGCTGTGAAAAGCACCTTTACATACCTCATCCTCTGCTCCCTGGGCAGATGGTGCTCCCTCATTGTCCAGCATTGGACTGCCACTCGGTGTCCTCACATCCAGTGAAGTGCTGTGGACCGTACATCGGTCTTGATGATGTCAGGACCGCTAGCAAATGGGGGAGAAGACAGTATAAGGACCTGTCTAGCTGTTCAAAGAAGCAAAAGATTTGGTAACTAGACTTTCGTTTTCTATGCCCACTAGACTTAAAGTGGTTGTAAACCCCCCTGAGACATTTTTACATATAGGGCTTACCTATATGTACTGAAAATATCTCCTAAACGTGCGCCGTTTAGGAGACATTTACCGTGTAGTGCGCTGATGAGGTCATTGGCACGTGCACAGTGAAGGAGCGGAGTCCGCGGCCCTAGAAGGAAGAGGGGCGAAGATCGATGCTTCCACCAGTGGGGACATCGCAGGCTTCGTTTGCATGCAAGTGCCACATAATGGGCTAGTATGCGATGCATACTAGCCCATTATGCTTTTACTTTGTAGGGGAATAAAGAACAGTAAATCCTTGCAGTGCGGGCGCAGTCCCAGTGCAAAGGAACATTTCCAAGTTTCTTAGAGTCCAACCTTAATCATTTAAGGTCCAACCTATAGCAGTTTTACTGCTAACAGGGTGGCACCTCTGCACCAGAACACGTATACAGTATATACCTGATCTAACTCTTCGGGCTATCGGGCGCACATGCACGCCTCCGCTGGCTCGCTCCCACTGTGATTACATACAGTAGGAGCCGAGCGGCGGGTACAGTGGACATCGATGGCACCCGCCATTCCTCAAGCTGAGAGGCAGAACGGGGGTCTGCCTATGTAAACAAGGCATATTGCTGTTCTGTTGGCTCTGAAGAAGAGGTTAGTCCTCAAAACGCGTAAGCCTATTTTATCTTCACCTTCTGTTACACCAGTTCATGTATTATGGACGGGTCACCATCTACAATCTGACCATACAAGTTTTGTAATATGATCAACTACCTAATCTCTTTTCAATAGTTTTTATTCAAAGACATTTGAAATACAAAAAATGCAAACAGTAACATACAAGTATAAAAGGATAGGTGCACCCTTGAACCAAATCATAGACCCACCTATCTCAGTGAAAGGACATAAAAAACAGTAGAAGAACAGGCGGATTCTGTCAAATGAAACAACTTTCCAAGGGTGTAAAGCTCAGTATTTAGAAATACACAAATACTGGCTATTAAAGAACAATGCAGGTATTATACCAACTATACTGAAAAATAGGGTACCATAGTACCGCAAAGTGTTATGCCTTACATCCCAATATAGGTTTGGTCGAGAGAGACACTGTGGCCTCCACATTAACATCCATACAAAAAAAAAAATCTGAAAACAAGGCAAAAAATTTGAGAAGAGAAAAGGAAACTTAGAAAGAGAAAGAAAAAAGCAGGGTGGGGGAGATTGAAGTGGGTACCCAGATCCCCAAACCCAAGACATCCCCACCACTAAGGAACCTGGAGGTATCTAATCCAGGGATTCCATACTTTCTCAAATCTGGCCTGTTTGTCCCCTAGAATACTTGTCAATTTTTCATTAATCATAATCCAAGATACTTTATGTTTGACCAGCATTTGATTAACCATGGGGGACTTCCATGCTATGGACATTTTGGCTGCTAAAAAAACAAAGAAGATCAGGGGTTCGGAGGTGTCTGGGGATCTCATCTGAGAGGTCCATAAATACAGCTGTCTTGGCTTTCCTGGGTATATTCATCAGCACCTACCTAATCTAAAGCACAACAATGCATAGGTGGGACTTTAAAAGTGTCAAAAACCTCCTCTCAGAATATCACTACAAATATAAAGATAAAAGAATTTTTATTACAAATATGATAAGACATACTAGGGGTAATACCCTTTAAAAACATTTAGTTCAGACCAAGAAAATACCCCTGAAGGTAGAGTTTCCCTCCTACATGTATATTATGCATACATATAATCATAACAGAAATCTCAAGTTGTATTTCACATTGTATAAAACATGTATCAAAGCAGGAAAGGACAACTCCAACTGACGCGTTTCACCTTTGTCAGCTTCTTCAAGGGTTCAGGGGATATAGATATATGGTTTGAACAGAATTGGTATGAGTACAGAAAAACTCAGCAATATCAGGAGAGACGCACATTATATTTCCTCTGATCCAGTCAGAGATGCTGAAAGGTGTACATATGCAAATGAACGGACCAAGTCAAAGAGGGGGAGACCCTATGCCCAAACCATGACAAACAACCCCAGGAACGGGGAGCAGATTCCGGGGAAACATTGAGTTGTTAAGTCAGAGCCACAGAAGGAAAATAGCCCTCCTATATGTTTCCGCAGTACATGCTCAAACAGCAAGTCCCCCAGTGGATAACCAGAAATCCCAGAGTAGAGCAATATCATGAGGGCCGGAGATATGTGCCTCCATGTAGCTAGCCTGGGAGAAAAACCTACCTAATCTAATCAATAAATATCTTTCCAATCAGACAAGACTGTGCACTACACACCGAGAGATCTAAAGGAGATTGTATTGTATGGTGAGCTTAAGACAACATTTTCCACAGAGTGATGTCACTGCTGTGTGATTTTACTGCAAATAAATAATTAAATAAAAAAAAGCTTTACTGGCAGGATCAACAGGTAATAAAATAATGTAATGTTACAAGGGGACTCCATTAATTCCATTTTTACTTTAGTCCAGTATTCTACTTTAAAGTGATAGTAAACCCTCCTTTTTAAGCACTTTCTGCAGCTGATTGAATCCCTTACTGAGTATGCAGCTTTTTCATCTTTAATCCTTAGCAATGATCCATTTTAAAGCGTAACTCCACTTTTGTTGAGAAAAAAACATTCCCCTCTAGGTGATCTATGTACATTGCAAGGATTATAACAACCTTTGTTACATTCTGAATAAATCCACATGTGTGTTTGTCTGTGCCTCTGTACTGAGCGAGTCTAATGGGAGTGGTTTCATAATTAACTGTTAGGTGTGCAGCTGCAGGGTACTAATGAGGAAATCTGCTGGGCCTGCATCCCTTTAGACACGCCCCTATTGAAAGTATCTCTCCAAAAAATGACATTTTTGTTGCAGGGGATGCCTGAAATCCAACTTGTATTTTAGGCAGACTTCTGGGAAAATTGGTGAGCCAATCACACAAGCAGGAAGTTATGTTTCTGGGGAGTGGTCAGTATACATTCTGTGTACAGAACACCTCCAGGTAGCCATAATGCAATGCATTCTCAGAAAATTACAGTGGCTGCAGATTGAAAAGGAAAGGTCATTTTTAATAACATTCAATTACAAAATGATTAGTGTAGCAATTATATGTGCTATATTATTTTTTCTTTATTTGCTATTTTTTTTCCCACGGAAGTGGAGTTACCCTTTAAGTTGGTGCCATGACTACTGTCCCAGGGTTCCTGTTTCAGGGTGGCTCCTTTCTCTTGCACCATCCAATGGAGTCACCCTTGCAGAGACTAGATTTGTGTCTCCCTACACTGTGTACATCAATAGAAACACACAGTGAGAATAAATATATAAATAAATATATAAATAATGGGGCGCTATTCTCACTGATTGCTGGTGTGTGAACACCTTGATGGTGGCTGCGGCAGTCGTTGCTATTGTTGATTAGCTGATTAATTTTAGCTTCCCCCCCCCTTTTTTGGTTTGCGCAGTTGTATCCCCCCCTCTTTAAATAGAAACACACAGCCCTGTAGCCTAGGATTCCCTTATTTCTCACTTCCCCTTATCTTTCTACACAAACAGATTTTTAGCAAGGCTTCCCTGAGACCTTAAAATTATTAAGGGTTCCTTTGCGGTAATAAAGTAGGGTGTAGCTTATCTCCAGCACACAAATTCAATAAAGGTATGCAGGGAGCACTAGAACATTCAAATAAATAGTCAATCAAGGAGTAATGACTTCATTCAGGCCACAACAACCATCTTGTGGTGAAATAGGGTCTGGCATATCCTATTAGTTACGTAACAGCAAAAACGCATCAATTGCACAACGATAACTTTAATCCTAAAGATTACATTTTTTATCCAAAAGATACAAATTCACTCACAAGAGTAAAATATGAAAGTGTTTATCTGCAGCCTGGGAACATATTCCGTGTCCAGTCCAGATAAAACCTCTAGCTGTGGCCAATGGGTCTGGGAATCTCTTTATTGAGACTGGCTCAATGAAACCTGCCAACACAGGATGCTGTATGCAGTGTCTAGCAGTCGGGAGGAAGAGAAGTTCCTTCCACTTCCAGGGCATAGCTTGTACAATAGCCTGGCAAGGCATTTCAAGAAGTGATCCCCTTTTTCAATGAGACCCACCAACAGAGGATATATCCTTCTGCATGGCACACTATTGCAGATATGTGTAAAAATATGCACCTGCCCTTAGCATATCACAACAAAACAGTTAGATGTGGATGTACCGTGCATTGTGGTGTGATATGACGGCATTTATCTGTATCCCAAAACACTTTCCGTGTCCAGTTCAGGAAAAACCTCCAGCTGTGGCCAGTGGAATGGGTTGAAGCTGTAAGGGGGTCTGGGTCTGGGTCTGGACAATGGTCTGGGAATGGTTCAATGAAACCCACCAACACAGGATACTGTATGCAGCATCTAATTGCCGGGAGGAAGTGAAGTTTCCTTCCACTTCCAGGTCAAAGTTTGTCCGGTAGTTGAGGCAACGCCTTTCAGGGAGGCATCCCCTTTGTCAATGAGAACCACCACCAGAGGATCTATCATTCATTATGGCACTCTAAGGCACATATGTGTAAAGATCTACCTAGGCAACCTATAAGCATAATAATGAAATTATTACACCCATAATGACCATTATGTCATCCAACACTGAATTTAATTACTGTACCCCCCAAAAAAAAATGATATATAAGTATTGTATACATAGAAAAATCAAGTGTAGCAGCGACATATCCTTTGAGGGACATTGTTACCAAAGTCGAGACAGCGGGTCCAACCAGAGGGACCATCTTGCACCTGAAGAAAGTTCCTTCCACTTCCAGGTCAAAGTTCAAGGAAGTAATTTAGGCAATGCGTTTCAGAGAGGCATCCACTTTGTCAATGAGACTCACCAACAGAGGGTCTATCATTCAGAATGGCACTCTAATGCACATATGTGTAAAGATACGCACCTGTCCCTAGCACTCCACAATGAAACATAGATGTGAATGCAATGTCTTGGTCAAAAATAGGCTCTCTTTTTTTGGCATTGAAGCTTGCTGGCGCATATTCAACATTAATAAATTGCCTTAACACAGCACGATTCAACACACAAAAGAGTGTGTTAACGCATGCATGCGCAGGTGTGAATGTAGCCTAAAAATTAAAAATACTTAATAAAATGATATGCCTTATGCTGATCACACATGTTGCCCCAACACAAAGGTGTGAAGCCAGCCTTAAGAAACAACACAATAATGTTCCACTTTGAATGTAGAGTTCAACATTTACTATCTATTCTAGTTTGTATTGCTGATGCATTACCATGTCATAACAGGATGGTGGCCTAGTGGTTACCCGAGCACTATGGTACCGGTTCAAAAGCCAATAAGGATATAGGTCTATCTGTGCTTGTGTGCATTTTCTCCAGGTATTTTGATTTCTTCCCACACTCCAAAGACATGCTGGTAGGTTAATAAGCTCCTGTCCAAATTGGCTCTAGTATATGCATGTGAGCAAGGGACCTTAGATCAGTCTTTTTCAACAAGGGTGCCTTGAGGGTGCCTTGGCAAAATGCCTAAATATTGCCAAAAGATTGTATACAAGCTGGTGGGTGGATGAAGGCTGCCTTTTTAGTTAACGACCAATCGCATCAGTAGTTGATAAGGAGGATGTCAGTCGCCTGCATAGCACCCTTGTTTGGCCCTCCTCTGCCCTTCTCCATCAGCCTTGGGGTGACATTAGCTGAGTGATGGAAAAAAAACTGAGGGAGAAGAGAAACATTGGAATACTAGTCAGTACTAGTTTGCAAAAGTATATTTGCTTTGGAAGAATAAATCACCTCTAACGTTGGGTGTCCTACTTGGACTTGTGGATGTTGCGGCATTATGTAAAACTATTAGAATAGCTTTTACATTTTAGAATGGGGTGCCTCAAGACTGTCCATAAGTTTTAAAGAGTGCCTCAAGACTGTCCATAATTTTTAAAGGGTGCCTTGAGTGAAAAAAGGTCAAGAAACACTGCCTTAAATTGTTAGCTTCTTGAGGACATGGACTGACGTGAATGAACAATACGTAACGCTCTGCATAAACTGTTGGTGCTTTATAAATGCCTGAAATACATAAAGCAACCCTGCAAACTGTTTTCACCCTATGGACACTATGCTTTAGTAAAGAGACAGGCGGCAACTGACAGCTCTGCCTCATAATATTTGCAGCCAAGGCAGCAAGTGCTGGGCAAACATCAACAAGCCTATATGCAAACGTACAGTGGATGTGCGAGGACTTGTGATGGCTTGAAGATATATTTACCCTGGTTAAATGTCTGCTACCCAGCGGGCTTTGTACAAGGACAAAGCATGTCATCTGCCACTTGCCAATCCATCATTTCCCCAACGCTCTGCCAAATGTTTTCTTTAACTCCCTAGCAGGCTTCAGAGAAGGTAATAAAAGTTGATTAACAAGCTTATTACACAAGATGAAGCATCAAAAGACACTATCAAGAGAATGGATGTGACTGGTGACATCTCTTTAGTGATAGTTGAGCCAACTGATTGATGATATAAAGTGTTATGAAGACTGTCAGTTTATCACCATGGGGAAGGTCATTGTAAAGCAGAGATTATAACAAAAAAAACAAAACATGGGATTCTGGCACAACATATCAACATGAGTCCTTCATATCTCATACAAGAAGTGCTACCCATGAACAGCATTCTTTTTGAATAAAAACTGGGTACATTGTGTAATTTATGTAAACTGATTATTTCGTTTCCAACAATAAGACGTGGGATAGAGCAATTTATTGTTAAAGAAAACGTACAGCGTGCTTTAACGTTACATGGTAATACCAACATAGGAAACATGGCACCTAGGTTAAAAAAAAAAAAAAAAAAAAAACAGTGTGTAGGAACTGGCTTTCACATCTAAGATCAGGGACATCCAAGTAATGTGCTCCAGCTTTGTTGTCTTGAACAGTGCCCAGGAAACCCAAAAAATGGGATTCTTCTGTTATGGAGATACCATACCAGATGTATGGTCCTCTTCTTCACTGTGATAGGTGACCCCCTAAACCAACAGAAATTCTCAGGAAATTGAAGGATGAGAGTGCTTAGGAAACCATAAAAAGTGGGTTCCTCTGTTATGGAGACAGTGACCAGATTCCTGGTCCACTTCTTCACTGAGATAGGTGGCCTCTATAACCAATAGAAAACAGAAAGAAGATAAAATAGAAAAAGATAGAAAACCATAAAAAATGAGTTAGTCTGTTATGGAGGCAGTGACTAGATTCCTGGTCCATGGTAATAGATGGCCTATATAACCAATAGAAAATTGCAAGAAGATGGAGGATTGGAGTCCCCAGGAAACCATAAAAAAAAACTGGGTTCCTCGGTTATAGAGGTCAGTGACCAGAATTCTGGTCCACTTCTTCACTGTGATAGGTAGCCTCTTTAACCAATAGAAATTCCAAAGAAGATGGAGGAAAAGGGTGCCGGGGAAACCATAAAAAATGGGTTCCTATGTTATGGAGACAGTGACCAGATTTCTGTTTCACTTCTTTGCTGTGATAGGTGGCCTCTTTATCCAATATAAATTCTTAAGCAGATGGAAGATGAGAGTGCCCCAGAAATCATAAAAACTGTGTTCCTCCGTTATGGAGACAGGCTCCTGGTCAGCTTCTTCACTGCGCTAGGTGGTCACTTTATCCAATCGAAATTTACTAAGAAAGTGAAAGATGAGAGTGTCCAGGAAACTATAAAAAAATTGTGTTCCTCTGTTATGGAGGCCAGTTACCAGATTTCTGGTCCACTTCTTCAATACCATAGGTGGCCTCTTTAAACAATCCAAATTCCCAAGAGGTTGAACGATGAGAGCACCACAAGTTTATAATAAGTCCTATAAAGATTTATTAATTTTGAAAAAAGTTCAGTAGGTAAAGCCAACTCCTGTTGGGGGCTCACAACCCCCATTTCATTAGGGATTAAATGTTGGCACTGATGGGAAGAAAATACTTTGACAATGTGAGCAAAGGATCAATGATTAGTATTATCTCAGTGCAGATGCCAGTCTGACAGCTCTGATGAAGAGGAAGTAGCAATCCCCCAGAATGCATTGGATTTACTTACTGATCATTTATCAAGATTAATATCTCTACTAGATTTATAATAAAATTGTGGTGCTCTCATTCTTTACACTTTATGTGGACTTCTCTGGGGACACATATGGATACCACATATGGTAGGAAGCTTCCTCTTGGAAATTACACCAGATTATATTTACCTTAGGGTTCAGTGATCCACCAATACCCATTGCACAAAAAATCGGAGCGGCAGGAACCAATGAACCAATGAGTAAAAAGCCAGTTGTTGTTTTTGCTATAGCTTTGTCATGGGTCTCTGGGGTCCCCAGGCATTCTGCAGGACACAACAATGGTGGTATATAGGCATCCAGATGAGCCTACTCTTTGGTGTGTAAGCTTTCGATTTTTGTTGGTGGCATTAGGTTCACTGGAAATATTTTATTTTCTCACTGCTTTCCATTGAACATTACTTTCAAACAACTTGTGGGAATTCAGATGGCCATACATTATACAATCTTATTGTGCAATCTTGTAAAGATTTACCAAAATTGTGTAATATGAGGGCAAACCTATACCATTGCATTAATATCAAGACAGGCTCTTGTACTACATGATGGAAGATCTAAAGGAAATTGTACAGATTGTATAGTGAATGGTCCGCCTTGAGGTTCGAGGGGCTCAAATGAATTTTAATTGATCAAATGTGTACATATTTGGGTTGCCTTAGATGTATCTATAACTGTAGAGCAATGTGGGTGGAGCTGGGAATGCGTAGCCCGCAGGCATCTAATTAATGCTCCTATAACACTGGATTACCAGTAACCGTATAGAGGGCTAACCTAATAGTTGACTGTGTACCAAGGCCCTGCCATGCATTTAGATGCAAAAAAAAAATTTTTTTTAAGGTTGATGAATCTCACTCAAAATAAAAAAAATGGTATTGCAATACTTTTCAAAAAAGACCATATAAAATATCTGTCCCTTTCTATTCAGAACATGAAAGGCATTTCAAAAGAGTTTAGAAATTCTGCACCCTCAGAAGAGCAGATGAAAGTTTATACATGCTCTAGTTCTTCCATTATGTTTTGTTTGCTCTTTCTATGTGATCTTCTGAATCTACTACTATTATACTACTAGAGACTCGGAAAAAATATCAGAAGAAAAACCGGCATGCTTAGAAAACAGTCCTTCTTAGCCCTAGGTTCACATATATGCGGTGGCAGTTGATGCGGTTTTCAGGTGGGTCTTGCAGTGCATTTTTAAAAGTGCACTTTTGATGCTTTTTGCTTCCCCCCCCCCTTTTTCAGGTCGTGATTAACGATGGATCTACACTAGGGGACATTGTTTTTTATTTTTGTGTAGTGTTTTTACTCACTTTTTACACTTTTTTGGTTAATGGGTAGGGGTATTATGTACCCCATACTCATTCACATAGGGGGGGGGTGGGATCTGGGGGCCCCCTTGTTAAAAGGGGCTTACAGATTCCGAATAACACCCACCCCCCGCCCGCAGACCCCCACAACCACCAGCTAGTGTGGTGAGGAAGAGGCCCTTGTACCCATCAACATGGGAACAAGGTGCTTTGGGGTGGGAAGAGCCCCCCACCCTAAAGCACCACCCTATGTTGAGGGCATGTGGTTTGGTATGGTTCGGGGGGGTGGCGTTTGCTCATCCTCTCCCTTTCCTGACTGGCTGGGCTGCATGCTTGTATAAGAGTCTAGTATAGATTTTGGGGGGTCCCCATGCCATTTTTAAAAAAAAATTGGCATGGGGTTCCCCTCAAAATCCCCTATGGATTGGGTGGGGACCCCACGCCATTTTTTTTCCAGATTTTGTTATTGGTAGCAATTCTTGTTTCTACATTTAGCTGTCAGTGGGGAAGCCCGCTGACAGTTGATGACTCATCGGTTGTTAAGGATGTCACGGCCTGGTTCCTCCTTTCCCCTAAAAAAATGCTAATAAAAAAATGTAACAAAACTTCTCTGTTTTCATTACACACCTTTATTTTGTCCCAGGGACATCATCATTGTGTCTCTGTGCTTCTCCAAGCAATGCAGGCAGATTATGCCTGGTGGGAGGGCTGACGGGGTGCTGAACATAGCTTCCCGAGGACATCACAAAACCCTGCCTCAGTGTTCCTCTCGAGAGCCTTCATCCCTGATGCCAGCAGCGGGCTGGGTCTTGGGAGGAGTTATGCAAATATTAAAATGCCTTGATGGGTGAATGTCAGTCTGGAGGAGTGGGCATACCTAGGAAAAATCTATTTGCATGTAGATTTCCCCCTGGTAATGCTGAACGTCCATTTCTTGAAAGAACTAAAATCCAATGAATGAAAGGGGTGGGCCAGGAACAGCCACGTTGGGACTCGCTTGGCAGGATATCATTATTAAAGAAATCCTACTGTCTTAAAACTTGTCTAGGTTTGAAGGGTATCAAATGTATCACTTCTCAAAAAATTGGTTACAACTGCACTATATTATCAAAAGTATTGGGACACCTGCCTTTACACGCACATGAACTTTAATGGCATCCCAGTCTTAGTCCGTAGAGTTCAATAATGAGTTGGCCCACCCTTTGCAGCTAAAACAGCTTCAACTCTTCTGGGAAGGCTGTTCACAAAATTTAGGAGTGGGTCTATGGGAGTGTTTGACAATTCTTTCAGAAGCCCATTTGTAGGGTCAGCCACGAGAAGGCCTGGCTCGCAGTCTTCGCTCTAATTCATTCCAAAGGTGTTCTATCGGTTTGAGGTCAGGACTCTGTGCAGGACAGTCAATTTCCTCCACCCCAAACTCGCTTATCCATGTCTTTATGGATCTTGCTTTGTGCACTGCTCCAAATCACTTGGTGGAGGGGGGATTATGGTGTGGGGTTGTTTTTCAGGGGTTGGGCTTGGTCCCTTAGTTCCAGTAAAGAGAACTCTTAAGGTGTCAGCATACCAAGACATTTTGGACAATTTCATGCTCCCAACTTTGTGGGAACAGTTTGGGGATTTCTCCTTCCTGTTCCAACATGACTGCGCACCAGTGCACAAAGCAAGGCCCATAAAGACATGAATGAGCGAGTTTGGGGTGGAGGAACTTGACTGGCCTGCACAGAGTCCTGACCTAAACCCCCTGCACAGGGCAGGTAAGTATAGATATGTTTGTTATTTTTAGCTAAAAATAATTTTTACTTTACAATCACTTTAAGAGTTCCCTTCACTGGAACTAAGGGGCCAAGCCCAATCCCTGAAATTCAACCTCACACCATAATCCCCCCTCCACCAAATTATTTGGATCAGTGTACAAAGCAAAGTCCATAAAGACATGGATTAGTGAGTTTGAGGTGGAGGAACTTGACTGGCCTGACTTCAACCCGAAAGAACACTTTTGGGATGAATTAGAGCAGAGACTGCAAAGCCAGGTCAAACATTCCCATAGACACTCCTAAACCTTTTGGACAGCCTTCCCAGAACAGTTGAAGCTGTTATAGCTGCAAAAGGTGGGCGAACTCAATATTGAACCCTACAGACTGGGATGCCATTAAAGTTCATATATATCACCACCAATCACATGGTAGCAACTCAATGCATTTAGGCACCTAGACGTGGTGAAGGCGACTTGCTCAAACCGAGCATCAGAATGAGGAAGAAAGGGGATTTAAGTGACTTTGAACTTGGCATGGTTGTTGGTGCCAGACGGGCTGGTCTGAGTATTTCAAAAACTGTTGGTCTACTGGGATTTTCATGCACAACCATCTCTCGGGTTTAAAGAGAATGGTGGGAAAAAGAAAAAATATCCAGTGAGCGGAAGTTGTGTGGATGAAAATGCCTTGTTGATGTCAGAGGTCAGAGGAGAATGGGCAGACTGGTCCAGATGATAGAAAGGCAACAGTAAGTCAAATTTCCACTCGTTACATCCAAGGTATGTAGAATAGCATTTTTGAACACACAACACATGAACCTTGAAGCAGAAGACCACACCGGGTGCCACTCCTGTCGGCTAAGAACAGGAAACTGAGGCTACAACTCACACAGGATAACCTAAATTGGACAACAGAAGACTGGAAAAACGTTGCCTGGTCTGATGAGTCTAGATTTCAGCTGCGACATTCAGATGGTGGGGTCAGAATTTGGCGTAAAGAACATGAAAACATGGATCCATCCTGCCTTGTATCAATGGTTCAGGCTGGTGTTGGTGGTGTAATGGTGTGGGGGATATTTTCTTGGCATACGTTGGGCCCTTTAGTACCAATTTAGCATCATTTAAACGCCACAGTCTACCTGAGTATTGTTGCTGACCATGTCCATCACTTTATGACTGCAGTGTTTCCATCTTCTGATGGCTCCAGCAGGATAATGCCCCATGTCACAAAGCTCAAATCATCTCACCACTGGTTCCTGAACATGACAATGAGGTGACTGTACTCCAATTGCCTCCATAGTTACCATATCTCAATCCAGGAGAGCACCTTTGGAATGTGGTGGAATTGGAGATTGGCATCATGGATGTGCAGCCAACAAATCTGCAGCAACTGCGTGATCCTATCATGTCACTATGGACCAAAATTTCTAAGGTATGTTTCCAACACATTGTTGAATCTATTGAATGAAAGGAAGTTCTGAAGGCAAAAGGGGGTCCAACCCGATACTAGCAAGGTGTACCTAATAAAGTGGCCGGTAAGTGTATATTGTCTGAACAGGACCAGTAAACAATGATGATTAGTAGTCACTTATGGGCCCCCTGACCTTAGGGGCCCTACCACAGTTGCTCCATTAACACACACTACAATCAAAGGGTTGACACCAAGAACACATTCTCTACCTCGAGCCCAGGAATTTAAATCCTGCAAAGTCTCAATATATGCAAACACTTGATCAGCTTGCATGTAGCATTTACAAAGCATATATATACATATTAATATATATATATATATATATATATATATATATATATATATATATATATATATATATATAAAATGAAAGCTTAAAACAAAAAGAATAGACATGCTCAGCAATGTATACTCGCATTGGTAAAATGATCTACAGCATATTGTTATTGTTCACCAGCCATGTGTGTAAAAGCGGATTCTCTACGCTTGGGCCACAATTTGCATTCCAGGCTTGTAAGGCAGAGCCATCTTGCTGAGGGTTATGGGTGTATTACATCTTATAGCCTGTTCACCCGGCACTATAGATGTGATTACAGTGCCATGTACCTCCTGTGTGTTATATAAGTCGACACTGCACTCTCTCTCCTTCCTCATCTCCAAATCATTACCGCGAACAGCAGCAGTCCGTCTCGCACCGGCCCCAGTTTAACACCCAGGATAAATTGTGTGCGTTTAACACATTACCGGCGATAGCTGGCTGGAAAGAGATATGATAAGGTGGATGAAGAAAAACGCACTCTATAAGCCAAAGCAACACGGCGACACAGCCTGCATTGCACCCCACTGTCCATACACAGCCAAGGAACGGGAATGAAAAAGAAATCACTCACATGCCAGATTATATAGAGTCCCTCTAAACACAGCCAGAAGAATAATTGTGCCTGGACACTGTATCTGAAACAAGGTGAATATTACATTACGCATGAAATTGTAGTAATATAATCTGCAATAAATCAAGGAGCATATTAGATATTTTTATATTTTACGCCTGCTGAAGCAAAGGAAGTTTCAGCTAAATTACATAGAATCTTGCAAAATTTATAGTCCGAAAATATAATGCATCCTCCTCTCAATTTGAAGAACATAAGGATGTTCTCTATCTCGTACTGCAGAGGTCAGAAAAGGGTTCCTTAAACTATATCTAATTGACCTTCTATTTGGTGGTGCCTGGATAGTTCTGGTGCCAATAGCACTTGAATAAGCCAGCGGCATTACATAAATTATCTTTTTTAGCTGTCTAGAACGGTGGCATTCTCACCACCACTGTGGGGGGCATTCTTCCCATTGACTGCCAATGTAATGGGTATTTTTCTCATTGATCCCAAACAGGGTTCCCCTAAGGCAGTGGTTCTCAACCTGGGGATCGAATGATGATTTGCCAGGGGTCACCGAATCCTGGGCTGTTCCTGAAACCCACACCGCTCTCCCAGCCTTTTTGCAGCTGCCCAGCTGGGCTATCCCTGGAGCCCGCGGCCGCCCACTCAGCCTCTTCGAAGCCGCCCATTCAGTTCACGGCATGGCTGGGGGGCAGAAACTGGAGGTCAGCTGACTGGTGAGGATTGTGAAATGGGAGGGGCTGGAGGAGACCCTATCTCCTGATTTTGGTATAGATGTCAATGCTACGAGACACAACAAAGTCAGAGACACAGTCGTAACACTACCTGTGATTATATTTGCCATTAAAAGTCCCCACTACAGTTCTCAGATCAGCAGATGACCTTGATCAAGAGCACCTAAGTTGGCTGATCAGAACTCGCCCCAGCATTGCCACTCATCCCAACTCCCCACCAGCACTGCCACTCATCCCAACTCCCCCCAACAAGGAGTAAGAGAAGCTAGAAATACATAGAAGGGAGAGGAAAGAGGGGGAGGAACAAAGAAAAAGGTAGAGAAAGAATAAGAGAAAGAACAAGAAAAACGGCTAGAGAGAGGGATAGGGAAAAAAAACAAGAAATTAGGATAGAGAAAGCTAAAAGAGAAAGAAAGGAGAACAAAGAGAGAGAGTGGTACATCCTAAATTGTACCATAAGGGGTTTTAATACTGTACGAGTGTAAGGGACTCAGGGAGCGCTAAATGTCCGAGAGGTTGGGGCGCAAATTACTTGTCTTGACTTAGGGGTCCCCACAACTTGGGAAATTTTATCAAGGGGTCACAGCACTAGAAAGGTTGAGAACCGCTGCCCTAAGGTAAAAAGGTTGAGAAAGGCTGCTAAATAAACATGGGTTAAACATTGCTTACCCCCTGACTTTGACAAGACCTTACTAATGCCTTGGTAATTGTATCTCTCTTTTGCTCCACCTCCTCATCCCCTGAATTAGAACTGCACTACCACCAAGGGAAGCTTTTTTCCTCTTACACTTGTACTTGTTCTTTCCTCTCCCTGACCCTCAAAGAGTGAGTATTCACAGGAGATCCCTCTCCGACCAAGCATACACACTTTATCCTAAACTCGCTCTCACCCCTACTCCCACTTTCTCCCCTTCTTTCTTGATCTCTTCACCACCCATGACATTAATATGGGTCACCGTCTTCTCTTCACTGACATAACATGTTAACATGTTTGAACACTAACACTCACGTCAGTGTTGTAGAGTATTTTTATAGTGACGTTTGTGGTTTATGGATAAAATGCCAACTCTACTCGTCATGCTGCTTTGTATCCTCATGGTTACTCCCAATTATAACATAATTATAATTGTTAACACACTTGTTACCCTATATGTGCAATTTATTATTACCTACCATATTTTTGTGCATCTTTCCATCCCTCATTAAAACAATAAAATTATTTTGACTAGAAATGCTGCTAGGAAGTTTTGTGGGTGCACCCTATTCTAGAGATTGTGTTTGAGACTGACAACTTTTTTTTTTTTTGTGAACTTAAAGACTAAATGTAAAATCTTATTGGTCTTGGTCTCCAAGTCATAGATATAGTATTGCATTATTATGGTATTTTTAAAAATTCCAGGCGCTAAGCGTGTGTGCACAATTCTCATAACTTACCATGGTTCATTGTGGCATTTCACTGATAAAGTGTCAGTTGGTTAATGTGCTGTAACACCCAAGTGTTCATGTCATTGTTCTAAGACCCAAAGTGTCAGTGTGTCATTGTCCTGGGACCCCAAGAGTCAATATGCTATAATTCTGGAAAACTAAATATCGTGACATTTTCCAAGGATCCTAACTGTTATAATATCATTGTTCTGGGACCCCCAAGTGGCTATGTGCCATCATTCTAAGATGTGCCTGATTGCCATTGTTCTAGAACTCAAAGGTTCATTGCATTTTCCAAGGATCCTAACTGTTACAATGTTATAGTTCTGGGACCCCAAATGTCTATGTGCAGCTGTTCTAAGATCATGTGCCTGAATGTCTTTGTTCTAGAACTCAAGGGTTTGTTGCACCATATTTCTGTTATCCCCAAGTGTCAATATGTCATTGTTTCAAGATCAGATGTATATGTGTCATTGTTCTAGAACTCAAAGGGATATTGCACCATACGTCTGCGATTCACAATTGTCAGTGTATCACTGTTCTAAGGCCACACATGTCCAAATGCCATTTTTCTAGAAGCCAAAGTGTCAATGTAGCATATTTCTAGGACGTAAAGTGTCAATGTGTCATCATGGGACCAGGAGATAAATGGGAAAATGTCATTGCTCTAGAACTGCTCTGGTCACTAGGCTATTCTTACAAAACCACAAGAGGGAACAAACTGTTCTTTTTAACCTCAAATGCAAATGTGTCATTGCTCTGAAACCACAGTTATCAGTCTCAAATTATTTTGGTGCTTCAAGTGCTAGAGTGCCATAGTTCTGGGGCCCAAACTGCCCATGTACCATGGTTTCAGAACCTTAGGAGGGAGCATGTTCCAGTTCACAAAAGTGGAGACACATTGTTCCAGAAGCCCAGCATCAGTGTACCATAGTTCTGGGATATAAAGTATAAATGTGTCAGCGTTATAGGACCTAGAGATAAATGGGCAATTATTCTAGTATCTTAAGGTGTCAAAATATAATTTTTCTGGACGCCCAAGGGTCAATGTGCCTTCAATTGTTGACTGCATGTGCCAGCGTGTCATTCTTCTGGGACTCAAAGATCAATGGGCCATTGTTCTAGAACCCCAAGTGTGGAATCTATTACATCGGTGACATCGTTAACCCTAGAGGCACATTGTGGGGCCCCGGTTGGTGTTCAGACTCACAAATTCTATATCTATTAGAATACATGTCACAGCTGCAACCCAATACACAATGCCACAATGTATACATTAGCTGCTTTTAGAAATAGGTATATATAATAATAGCATTTTTGAATAATTACATTGACGTTTCAATACATCACATCTTTAAAATGAAAGTGGAAGAGTGGAAATAATATTTTCCAATACACTGCTGATTTCACTTTTAGAAGTCTAATAGAATAAAAGAAGCAGTCCTTCCACCAACATCAGCAGCTAAGAGATTTTGAAAAAGGTTTCACAGAGAAGTGACACGAATGCCACATATCAGTCTGTATTCAGGTGTGGAAACTTCTGAATATGAAGTTGTGGGTGTCATAATGGATCTTTCACCTTTACTTATTTTTTTTGTTTTGAGAATGGTGGACCTTTAATTAGCTTTAGCTTGTGCAAAGGTTATCAAGTGAGGTAGAAAGTGAGGTAGAAATGCTTTGCCTTTACTTATGACCAGAAGCCACATTGGTGTTATTTAAACTTCCTTCCTGCAAATTATTTATGAGACTCATTAATATGCATCTGATGTCTGAAATATTATTTTTTTTTTAAATATCGGTGGTATACCAGTGGATTAGCAGTAACCTCTGACTACTCAGCCAAAAAACTCCTTCAATATGAATCCCCCACCCACCCAGCCAGCCAAGCTCGTTCACACAAAAACTGAGCTGCAGTGCTTGATTCTGCTTGATTCTGGGTCTCTTTTTATAGTAGGACCATTCATAGGTTTATTATACAAGGCAGGGGACCAGTACCATCAATATGTGCAAGGCTGACCAGGGTCTACTAGTGGTCTCAGGTCTTTAAGGACAGATTAGTGCTGATGAAAGTTAAACCATGATCACCAGAATCTAGTTTCTGTAAGGAACGTGATTCTAGATTCAAAACTCAGTTTTTTTTATTTTCTGGGTCTCCTTTTGTAGTAGGATCACTCATAGGTATATTATACAAGGCAGGGAGCCAGTAGGTGATCTTAGCCCTCTATGGGGCTGCAGCATGCAAGCCTGACCAGGGTCTACTAGTGGTCTCAGGTCTTTAAGGACAGTTTGGTGCTGATGAAAGTTAAACAATTATCACCAGAATCTAGTTTCTGTAAGGAATGTGATTCTAGATTCAAAACTCAGTTTTTTTCTTTTATATAGAGTTTTAGATCCATGTATTAAAAAGAACTGGCCTATGTGCATACCGGAACAATATCCCATGATAAATGCACCACGGGTATCCAGATTTTCTCAAGATAGGCACACTGGGTTTCAATATTAGCTATGTAGGATGTACCCCACTGTTTATCTTTTGTTGAGGTTATATACTTGTTGCATTAAATTCTATAGCTTATTCCAATAAAGAGAAAAAAGGAAGAAGTAAAGAGAAGACTGAGAACATATGAGAAAGCCATGTCATTGATAGTCAAAGATAGATAGATACAGATGTTATATATATCGGTATATATATAGATATATAGATAGATAGATCAGTAGGCTTTCCCAACAATAACAGTATTGTGAAATAGCAACAAAACCACTGGCTACTAACATCATATTCTTCTTCCAATGCCCACACCTTGTGGAGGTGCCAATTTCATCTAATGATGCTAAGCTGCCCCCAGACCTGACCTTACAACCCCCTCATTCACCAAGACAGATTCAGCCTTTTAATTAGGCAGCAATGATGTGCAAAAGCTCAGCAATCCATGACGGCCAACCGGATTCCAGCTTTTATCCGGTAACAGAGATCAAGAGAATCAAAGACAGTTACCTGATTGGTTGCCAAGGGCTGCTGCACTTTGCACATTGTTCTGTGCCATATGAAATAAGCAGGCTATCTCTTGCCTAGCTGATAAAGACCCACCTGACTGTTTTAGGCACAATGTGGATAGAAAACGAGAGAGTTTATTCATCCTGTGAGGAGTAAAGAAAGAGTTAAGGATGCCAGATTGCTGCAGAAAGCATATAAAACAAGGGTGACAGATGATTGCAGTTGCTAGAAGCCCGGGGTGCCTTCCTACTGTTCCAGGCAAACAGTCAAGTGATAGAAAACTATATAAAGTTATGGGGGGGGGGGGGGGGGTTGGTAAGGCTCACCCCAATGACTGCATGTAGCAGTACCATTATGTGGGTGTTGCAGGTGTAAATGGGTAAGGAAGCACAAGTGACCAGGAATAAGAGACAATGCATAATATACAAGACCAGGAGGATGGAGTGAATGGATCACCATACCTCATTGTGGAAATAGGGTCTGCCTCATTCTCTGCACTGAGCTGTGCCTTTCATTCATTCTTTAATCCTTCCTGCTCTGGGAACAGAGGGCAATTCACGACTGCTCAGAGCATCCTTTGTGTGTGTTCTGTGGAGCTGCTCGTAAGGATCCCAGCAATCAAGAAACAAGATCCCCCCCCCCCCCAAAAAAAATATCAGATCTCAGGGCTCTGCGGAGATCCTGGCAGGCTCTGGGCTTTTGTATTCTGCAGACACACAGGGATGGAGAGGGTCACCTCTTCTGCTTGCTGCATGGAGGAGAAAAAAAAAAAAAGGGGGGCTTCTTCTACCATCAAAGACCAAGACAAAGCTCAGCTCCTCTAGCATGCAGCACAGAGAAGAAGATGCTTGCATAGAGACAGAAGCAACTGCACAGTGCTAGGTCTATACCAATCTAGCAGCAGAGCGGGGGAGAGGTATGGTACTTGGTACATGCTGCAACGCCTCTCGGAATCCAAATGCCTTTTTCTTTCATAAAGGCAGGTGGTGAAGAGGCAGCAAACCAATAACCGCCTCTGCCGGACACCTAAACAGGCCCATTTTCTGAAAGCTTGGGAGGGAAACTGCCCCTAAGATAAGAGAGCTTGAGCACGTAGCAATTCTCTGTTTAGATAAAGTAAAATGTTTCACATAAGTGTGTTCCCCCCGCCGCATTAACGTGAAATCTACCCTCACCGGCCACTTTATTAGGTACACCTTGCTAGTAGTACCGGGTTGGACCCCCTTTGGCCTTCAGAACTGCCTTCATTCTTTGTGGCATAGATTGAACAAGGTGTTGGAAACATTCCTCAGAGATTTTGGTACATGGTGACATGATAGCATCACGCAGTGATTGATTTGTCAGCTGCACATACATGATGCGAATCTCCCGTTCTACCACATCCCAAAGATTCTCTATTGGATTGAGATCTGGTGACTGTGGAGGCCATTGGAGTACAGTGATCTCATTGTCATGTTCTAGAAAACCAGTGGTGAGGTGATTTGAGCTTTGTGACATGGTGCATTATCCTGCTGGAAGGAGCCATCAGAAGATGGGTACACTGTAGTCATAAAGGGATGGACATGGTCAGCACCAAATACTCAGGTAGACCGTGTTGTTTAAATGATGCTCAATTGGTACTAAGGGGCCCAAAGTGTGCCAAGAAAATATCCCCCACACCATTACACCACCACCAGCCTGAACCGTTGATACAAGGCAGGATGGATCCATGTTTTCATGTTTTTTACGCCAAATTCTGCTCCTACCATCTGAATGTCGCAGCTGAAATCCAGACTTATCAGATCAGGCAACGTTTTTTACGGTCTTCTGTTGTCCAATTTTGGTGAGCTGTGTGAATTATAGCCTCAGTTTCCTGAGATACCGTGATACTCTGCTACACAACCAATGGGCATTGGGTTCCTGCCCGTAATAGGCCATTGCCTTTAATCTGACTGAGTGACTGTCAGATCTTCACACAGTGATCCAGCTGGGTTCTGCAAGCGAGTGCTGGAGAAAGAAGTGGAGCTGTATATAGAGACTGTATATAGATAGAGTGTCCTTGAAGTTGTTGAAGTTAAGTGGGCATCCCATAACCTACCATCCCTATCCAAGTTATTATCCTCAATATAAAAAACAAAAACAAAGTCATGGACTGTTCACTGACTCTGAGTGACTGTGACAATTTGGTGTGCCTGGCTGTGCAGAGTGAGGGGACCCCAGTTCATCTGGGGCCCTTAGGGTGTCTGCTACACATTCTATGCATGAAGTTAAAAAACCTTCAGGGTCCCTCAGTCCTCCCTTATACTCATTTGAGCCCAAGCCAGATCCAGCAGTGTGCATGAGAGCAGAAACTCTCCTAGGTCTCTCCCTCCTCATTGGCTGGGACACAGCAGCTGGAGCCATTAGAGGGAGTGGGGGGCGGGCCGAGTCACACTCTGTGTGTTTCATAGACACACAAAAGGTGGCTCGAGAGCGAGCAAGCACAAGTGCATCCAGACCAAGTAGCTTGTTATGGGGGCAAGAGGGAGGGGCCAGGAGCGCCAGTGGGAAACCTGAAAAAAGGAGGATCAAGGCTGCTCTGAACCAGATCTTTCCAGCAAAGCCAATGGTCATCATTGGCTAAATTAATAGCAGCAGGAGCCATTGTCTCCTGCTGCTGTCACTCAAATCCAGTGACACAGAATCTGGGGGCGGGGAAGAGTCCTGCTGTCTGACAATGGTCACAGCAGTAGGACTCAGGAGCACGCTCGCACTCCAGAAGAGGAGGAGCAAGGAGCACCGCTGAGGGACCCCAGAAGAGGAGGCTCGCATGACATGTTTGTTATTTAAAAAAAACTAACCTTTACAACCTCTTTAACCTTTACAAACTCTTTAAAGAAGGGGCTGTGCCTGCCCTGCATGGGTTATCTGCTTGTTTTTGTCTAGGGGTGAGGAGAGTGGAGATAAACTTACCTAATCCGCCGATCCTCCAAGTGCATGACCGGTCCTTGCCGCTCCTGCCCCCATGCACGCTAGCGGTCTTGTGAATGGACTGTTCCTTACATCATCACACCCATAGATTGGCTCTGGACGTGAGTAGAGCAGGAACAGTCCACCGCTGGACATGGGGGAGCGCTGATTTCCAGAGGATCAAAGGATTGGGTAAGTATAGTCTTTCTGTGCGCTCCTGAACAAAATGAGCAGTTAACCCACAAAGTGCAGGCACAGCCCCATTGCATGGGAATTCCCCCCCGCCCCCGGAGTTCTGCTTTAAATATGACATGCCCAATCTGATCTATTCAACTGTTACAGGGCCCAACAAAGAGAAGGACAAGGAATGCTTCATTTGCAGCAGCAGGAAGCTTAGGAAGAAGTTTCTCCACGGGTTGCAGTAAATAAATTTGCACGATTCCCCCATCAGCACAGACAGCGCTGACAGGGGAATCTCGCCTACCGAGCTATTGTCTGCTCCCGGCAGGGGAGCGGGAAAAGCTGTCCCTGCCAGGAGAAGATAGTGATTATTGCTACCGGCTAGCTATCTATTATTGCTAGCAGCCACTAGCGATAATCATAAGAGAATCCGGCAGGCTGGTTGTACCAAAGTTGATTGATCTATCAACTTGGTACATTTATCCTGCCCAATAAGGGTTTGAATCTCAGCCAGTCCAGCATTCGAACCATGTATGGTTGGCCTAAGTTTCTAACTGCTATAATTAGGGGAAAACTGGGAACTCTTGGCCTTGGGGCCAATCGTTTCATTGCATGGCCAGATTACAGGGGGCTAAAGAGAGTGTACTTTGCAAATTGTGCCATGGTACCTCGTTATCGTGCCCACCAATCAATTTATTCAGACACACGTTTCAGTATCATCATCCTTTGTAGCGCTTGGAATTCAGTCACATGACATCTCAAAGACACAAGTAAATTAGGTGCTGGAAGACTTCCCTCTACCAGGTGCAGTTATCGCAGGTCTAAATGGGAGGGGCAGGTAGCTATATAAAACCCAGCATGTGTCCATTCAAATGGAGGTCCGGATGGTGAAGTATCTCCACTTATTCCCACAAGCCCAGCAAAAGCAAATCTTATCGGTACTATGCTAAGAACAAATGTCCCCCCAACCCAGTCCTCCCCTAGCTATGACCACCATATGGCAGTATCAAATATGGCTACCCAATAAATCAAGCCTTGTGAATGAGGATATAGGGCTTAAAAGGGGTCCAGTGGTTATTTGGCTGTTGGGCCCAAAAATGTAGAGCTAAAGCGACTTTGGTGTTTCATGCTGGGAATAGGAGACTGTAAGGTCCACTGGTACACCGATTGGTATAAGCTATATCAAGAAGTAGAAATAAATTAGGCCACTAAACCGTATCGATTAAACACACTGATAACATTTACACAAATTTATACAAGCAAAGCAAAGATGTAAAGCAATGGCTACATCATAACATCAGGTCTCCAGTGGCTCCTGTCCAATTTGCTGCACTAGATGTAAGATTAGTAATCACTTCAACAACGTAGAAAATATGGGCTTATTTAAGCCCTTCCTAGACAGCGGATTCTGTCCCAGCACATTTTCTCTGTGACAAAAATGACTGAAACAGCGTTAATTGACCAAGAACTAGCATACCAAGCAATCTGTAACGATCTGGGGTTTGAAAACCACTTAGCTGTGAAATGTCAGGTGGCTCAGCAGTAAATTAGTCATTTGAACTAGTTAAACAGCACACACTATGCAAGGGACTTATGCAGCTGGCATTTGCCACATTTAAATGCATGAAAAAGTCTACATTCAAGCTTACACTTTTAACACAAAATCAACTGGCAGGTTCATGTACACACATATGGGAAATGGTTAAACCTGTCAGTTGTTCCTCTGTTAAAAAAAAAAAAAACCTGTCAGTTGTTTTATAGCAGCTTTGATAGTCATTGGGCAGGGCTGTCTTTAAGGCGGGGCAAAAGGGGCATCTGGCCTGGACCCCACCAGCTGCCTCATACTTGCCAACTATCTCAGTTTAAATTTCCTTATCTCTTGTAGTTTTAGTGCTTTGTCCCAATATCTCAGTGTGAAGTTCTGTTACTAATACTACCCATCTCTGACCTATTGCATTGTACAGGTGACTCACCTGCAGACCTTGTGTTTACCTGTAAATAACCTGCATTGATATTTAAATAGTGCCAGCATTAACCACTTGCTTACTGGGCACTTAAACCCCCTTCTTGCCCAGACCAATTTTCAGCTTTCAGCGCTTTCACTCTTTGAATGACAATTGTGCGGTCATGCTACAGTTTACCCAAATGATATTTTTATTATTTTTTTCACACAAATAGAGCTTTCTTTTGGTGGTATTTAATTGCTGCTGTTTTTTTTAAATTTTTTGCTAAATAAAACAAAAAGGGAACGAAATTTTGAAAAAAAAAACTGTTTCATGGACACTGGTAGGTGACACTGGTAGCCAGCAATGATCTGTGGCACTGATTATTAAACACTGATGGGCATTAATTGGCAGCACTGGTGGGCATTGATGGGTGGCACTGTGGACACTGGTAGGTGGCACAGTGGGCACTGCCAGGTGACACTGGTGGGCACAGCCGCGGCTTTCTGAGTGAGGGACCAATGTCCCTCTGACAGCGTAAGGGAAAAAAAAATACAGATTACCGAGCTTCGGTTTACATCATGTGATCAGCCGTCATTGGCTGACAGCTGATCACGTGGTAAGGGGCCGGGATCGACCCCTTACTCGGATCTGTGATCAGCCAAGACTCATAGACTCGGTGATCACAGAGCACGCCGTACGCGACCCATATGGACACCCTCCCGGCAATTAAGGCCCGCGCTGCAGCCATCTTTCGGCTATAGCGCGGGCGGCAAGTAGTTAATATGTAAATAGCCGCGAACCGGCGACATTTATATGTTAATAGAGTCAGCATCCTGAGGTCATATTCATCATCACTTCTCCGGAATGCTGCCCACTGGGGAGGTAAAGAGGCATGCCGGAAAGTTTTGCCTACAACTGTGGTCATTAAGCCTAAGCCTGTACTGTAAAGGTAAGCAAATTGGAGGTGGAACCCTTTTGCAAAATAACATGGTGCCACAGCACCATCGGGAAAGCGATTTTGCATGCTTTCCCAATAGACTAAATGTTAAATGTGAAAATCAGAGGTGTTCTGTCACATTAGAAACCATGTAAGGTCAGCAGATTTGCTGCTGCTTTTAAAATGTAACATCTAAGTTACAGTCCGTCAGATTTACAAATAGTGTATTTAAGCATATAAGCTCTGTTTTGTGTTGAAAATAACTGTGAAATCTAAAACTCCGGTGGGTGTAACAAGATGTCCGCTTGCCCCCTTCTCACTCTATCATTACTGTGCAGGAGTGTGGGGTGTAGCAAGATGGCGGCGACAAAACGTTACTTTCTGACGAGACAGCGGCTGCCGCCGGGTGTACCAAGATGGCCGCCGCTCCGGAGCTAGGTCGAAGTCGCTGTTTTTCCTATGGCCGAGGCAGCGGAGCGATCCGCTGATCGCGTGGTGTGCCGATCCAAACAGGTTGACCCATTCGGATAACGGATCGGTGATGATACCGAGCATTGGTGGTTACTATGAATGCTCCTATTACATTAGTGGTCAGTGTAAATCCCCATTACATGGGTAGCCAGTGTAGAAACTCTTTATATTGGTAATCAGTAAAAGAAAAAATTCAAACTTGCATTTGTGGTCAGTTTCGAATCCTCCCTTACATTGGTGGTCCATGGAGAAGCCCCCTTTAAATTGGTGGTGAGTGTAAATCCCCCTTACATTGGTGGCCAGTGCTAAAATCCACCTTTATTGTTTTTTTTATGTATAATCCCCCATTACATTGGTTGTCAGTGTAAACTATTCATTACATTGGTGATCAGTGTACATTTCCCTTTACATTGGTGGAAAGTGCAGAATTGCCCTTACACTGGCGGTCAGTGTACATCCCCCCTAACATTGGTGGTCGGTGTAGAAGTGTCACCTTACATTGGTGGTCAGTACAAATCTTCTTGACAATGGTTGTCAGTGTAAATTCCCTCCTACATGGAGGTCATTGTATATTCCCCCTTAAACTGGCGGTTGATGTAAATGCTCCTATTACATTGGTGTCAGTGTAGAAATGCCTCTTTATATTGGTGGGTGGTGTAAAATCCCCTGTTACAGGGTGGTCAGTGTAAATCCCCCCTCACATTTGGTGGTCATTGTAAATTCCCCATTACATTGGTGGTCAGTGTAGAATCCCCGACTATATACTTGCCAAAGATTTCCAGCTTTGCTCTACATGCTTCAGAATTTGCCACAGTGTACTGCCTCCTAACTAATCCCAACCCCCCACCACTGTCACTGATCCCTGGAGTCCTAGGATCCCTAGGAGTTTTCTGTCTATTGATGGGTCCCCTCACTTTCTCAGTCCATGGTGTGCAGGCAGTAAGGAGATGATGTGCTGGAACCTTTAGCAACCAATCAGTGAGCAGTAATAATGTGCACTAACCTCTTGCAACCAATCATTAAGCGATAAGGATATG
Source organism: Lithobates sylvaticus (assembly GCA_028564925.1). Taxonomy (NCBI): domain Eukaryota; kingdom Metazoa; phylum Chordata; class Amphibia; order Anura; family Ranidae; genus Lithobates; species Lithobates sylvaticus. The sequence goes on from CM053035.1 coordinate 169,823,634, forward strand.
CAGTAACCTCTAGCAACAAAACAGTGAGCAGTATTGATGTACAGTAATCTCTAGCAACCAATCAACAAGCAGACGTCATGTACTGTAACCTCTAGCAAATAATCAGTGAGCCATAATGTGTGCTGTAACCTCTAGCAGCCAGTCAGTGCATAATTTAGAGCATCACATGGCTCCCTTTTTTTTGGAAAACTTTATTTTGAGGAGTACAAAACATACACTTCATTTATGTCATCGTACTATTGTACAGTGCCATACAATTCTGTACAGTGCTATGCCATAAAATGCAGCATGTCTGCATTTTAGCACAGATCCAGGCTGCATTGCGTTGTGAATGGGACACACAGGAAACAATTGGTTTCTGTATGTCCTTGCAGTGACAGGCATTTTACAAGGCAGTAATATGTCTGTCACTGAACAATGGGTGAATACAGTCTAAAGGTCCAGTTCACATTATCAATCAAGCACTGATTGGTTCCATTGGACCCCTGAAATGTGTTGGCTATTTTTCGGACTGTCACTTGACTTCTATTGAAATAAAGTTTTATCTGGACCTCTTAGCAGGTGTATGGTGTTTCAAATTTCATTTTTGGAATGACTGGCCAAGCCAGCAGAGAGAGCACGGAACACCAAAAAGACATTCCACCGCTTTCACGTTCATAAATTCAACGTATACTGTATGAAAGTGAGGAGAGCTGGGGTGGGGGCTATTATGCCTGTAAAGCTGTTTTAAAATATTATCGACTACTTCTATTGTGAATTTTATTGTCTCTTACATGAATTCATATTACATTAATTGATTTATCGCACCTTAATAGTGTGGTTGGCTAAAAGTGCTTACCCACAAATGTTTCCAAGACTCCAGAAATGTAACAAATTACTCACGTCTAAAACCAAAACAGATATAAGACCACATTTTAGTATACTGCAGTTTAATCAATCCATTTTAACACCTCATTTCGGCGTTAAGGTTTAAACATCAATCTGTCAGTTCTAAATCTCTCACCCCAGGAGCTCGCTAACTTCTAACTCTGTCACTTCCTCAACAAAATGAGTATGAAAGCACCATGAAAAAGATGAAAAGCAATATTCACATTTCCAGTGGGTGGTGTGTTGAAATTTTCTTCTAGTGAGGAGCGCTGGAAACTGCAGTTATCCCAATGTTCCTGTCCACAGATCCAGAGTATAGGCACCCTAAAACAGGATGTGTGTTATGGGCCAGGTCACCAGGTAAACCTGCTGAGGGAAAAAGCCTTAAAAAAAAAAAAAAAAAAAACTAAGACGCAATGTATATAACATTTTTGTTTTTTTAATTATTTACTGATTTAAAGGTTGTTTGGCTGTACTTCTGTGGAACACAGGTGTGCAGTTCATTCTGCACTCCTGTGACCCATTTTCAGCAGACAGCGGGCTAAAGCTGATGTCACAAAGCCAGTCCAGGCTTGGGGAAGATTGCGACAAAGGAGTTGGGATCTGCCCACATGCCTGGACTGGCACCCGGCTAAGCCTCTCATTAAGCTGCTGAGAGCCTGAGCAAGTCACTCCCGAGCCCCAACATAAGCCCAGCGCTCCAGTGAGCATAGTGGGGAGGGGGAGCAGAGCAGAGACTCTGTGACTAACAGTGACTGGCTCTATGCTCACGGAGCTGTGAGAACCGAGCGATCGGAGGTGGGGACAAATACAGCATCAGACCAATGCTGCATCCACCTAGGTAAGTATGATTCTTAAAAAAAAAAAAAAAAAAAAAAAAAACATCCCTTTTAAAGTGGAACTAAATCCTTTACAGCCAAGGAAACTACCATCTTAGACCCCATACACACTATTATGCCGCGTACACACAAAGGGACTTTTCCCGCCGGACCTAGTCCGGCGGACAATCCACCGGACTTTCCAGCTGGCTTTGGCGGACTAAAAAGCGAACGGACTTGACCACACACGATCACGCTAAAAGTCCGGCGGTTCACGCGATGACGTACAGCACGTACGACGGGACTAGAAAAAGAAAAAGACTAGAAAAATACTTGCTACTGAGCATGCGTCCTTTTTGGTCCGCCAGACCATACTACAGACGGCTGTATTGTCCGCCGGACTGCCAAGTCCAGCGGATAATTTTAAAACAAAACTTTAAACTTTAGTCCGCCGGATTTTTTGAAAAAAAGTCAGTCGGAGGCCCACACACGAGGGGATTATCCGGTGGACTTAGTCCAGCGGACAATCCCGCGGGATAATCCCTTCCTGTGTACGCGGCATTAGACTTTCTGCAGATTTTTGTCTTCAGATTTACCAAAACGATATAATATGAGGTCAAACCTTAAGCGTTTCAATTTGTATGCAATCAGGCAGGCCCTTGCACTACATGTGTTGGGTGTTACTCTCGCGCTACCTCTATGTATGTGGGATGAAAAATATATATATATCAAGACTGCGGCCTTTACTGAAATAGCTTATCCATAACTTTTCATAAAGTCAAATAAATGTTAGGCCCCTTTCACACTGGGGCGTTTTTCATGCGGTGCAGCGCTAAAAATAGCGCCTGTTCACCGCATGAAAAAATCCTGCCCCTTTAACTCCAGTGTGAAAGCCGGCGGGCTTTCACACTGGAGCGGTGCGCTAGCAGGATGAAAAAAAAAGTCCTGCTAGCAGCATCTTTGGAGCGGGATAGGAGCGGTGTGTTCACCGCTCCTATACCGCTCCTTCCCATTGAAAAGAATGGGAGACCGCGGTAAAACCGCCGCAAAGCGCCGCTACGGCGGCGCTCTGCGGGGGGTGTTTAACCCCTTTTCGGCCGCTTGCGGGGGGTAAAACCGCACCGCGAGCGGCCGAAAACCGCGGTAAAAACGACGGTAAAGCAGCGCTAAATATAGCGCTGCTTTACCGTCACCGCGGCTCACCGCCCCAGTGTGAAAGGGGCCTTAGAGAGTAGTGAGGCACTGTCAATTAACTAACAACTACCGATGTGTAAAGTGCTATCCTGTAAAAGGAGGTCCCTGATGAAGTCACGTGACTGACGTAACACGTAGAGCGTGAGTGGAGGCATACCGGAAGTGATGCGATTTAGGAACGAGCTTGGCGCTGGTGGATTTTCACCGCTTCTCAGCTTTTTAAATGTGAGTGTAACCCATGATGTTACTTTTTTAATAAATATATACAACGGTATTACACTACGAGAGCGCTCTTCTTCCTTTATATATCCATATTGAGAGGACATTAGAGAAAACCCCCTGGGAGAAACAGAGATGCAACATATGTGAGAGCAGATCATTGGAAACCACCAGAGAGGACACCAAGAAGTGATCATACGCCAGTACACCGTTCAAGGAACCATAGGCTATGCTGGTTTTTAACATATTTGAGGTGAGAGGCTAGAGAGCATGGAGGTGATGTGGGTGCAAGATCGTCACCTATATTATGAATAGCCACTACTAATGGTGAAGAGAAATCGTGCACAACTTCACAAAAAAGACTTTATATTTATTGATGGACATGGACGATTATTATTTTGCTTTTGATATTTGTATGTTAGGTGTTCAGCCTTGAGACACAAGAAATTACTATTATTTATGCACTACGATCACTTTAATTATATATATGCTAATGGTAATAATGAATTGAAGCATTGGGTTCATCTACAAGTATTTCTGAACAAACACAGCTTTAAGTATGGTTATCACCGGATGATTAGGCGCAATACACAGGTATTTTTGCGCTGAGGTTACACACTGATTCTTGATTGGTTCATGCACTAAAGTCACTTTATATGCATGTTTTTTATCTTGATGTTACTCTAATGGGAGTGACTAACAAGGTTTACCAACTATTCACAGGATAGCAATTTACACATCGGTAGTTGTTAGTTAATTGACAGCGCCTCACTACTCCCTAACATTCCCTTGTACTACATGGTTTTGGTAAATCTGAAGACAAAAATTTGCAGAAAATCGAATAGTGTGTATGGGGCTTTAGCCTCTGTTTAATCTGCAGTTGCCAAGGTGCTGCACGTGATCAGTTACGGCAGCAGCCATTTGACTTTTGGCTTTCATTTGAGAGTACAAGAAACTGTTCCTTGAATCCATGGGTTTAGTTCTTCTAAACGCCCAGTAGACTTTAACCACTTGCCAACCAGCCACCGTAATTTTACTGCAGCAGGTCAGCACGATCCTGCGAGCCGTCGTAGCTATACGTCGGCTCGCAGGATCGGGATTGCAGGCACTCCCGCGCCCGTGGACAACGGTCGAGATGACTGCCAGCCACGACCGATCACGGGCACCAGAGGCAGAACAGAGACGAGTGTGTGTAAACACACACTTCCCTGTTCTGTTCAGAGAGGCGTTAACTCCTTGATCGCCCCCTAGTGTTAACCCCTTCTCTGCCAGTGACATTTTTACAGTAATTAGTGCATTTTTAAAGCACTGATTGCTGTATAAATGCCAATGGTCCCAAAAATGTGTCAAAAGTGTCCGATATGTCCGCCATAATGTTGCGGTCCCGATAAAAATCGCAGATTGCCGTCATTACTAGTAAAAAAAAATAATAAAAATGCTATAAATCTATCCCTATTTTGTGGACGCTATAACTTTTGCGCAAACCAATCAATATACGCTTATTGCGATTTTTTTTACCAAAAATATGTAGAAGAATACATATCGGCCTAAACTGAGAAAAAAATTTCTTTAAAAAAAAATGGGGATATTTATTATAGCAAAAAGTACAAAATATTGTTTTTTTTTTCTAAATTTACGTTCTTTTTTTGTTTATAGCGCAAAAAATGTAAACTGCAGAGGCGATCAAATACCACCAAAAGAAAGCTCTATTTGTGGGAAAAAAAGGTTGTCAATTTTGTTTGGGTGCAGCGCGGAATGACCGCGCAATTGTCAGTTAAAGCTGCGCAGTGTCAAATCGCAAAAAAATGGCCCAGTCATTCAGCAGCCAAATCTTCCGGGGCTGAAGCGGTTAAATTGCTGAGGCTGGCACAGAGGGGCAGAATTTGACTTTTTTCAACCTCACCTACTATGTCATAGATCAAATGGGTTGAGAACAGTATGAGCCATATTTACTGTATAGTAGACTGGAGGAGGACTAGCGTAAGTAAGTGATAAGGTTTCACAGGTGGGATGATCATAGCTATAGCAGAGATATTCCTTAGCTGGAGGTGTCAGACACTTGATAATGTAGAATTGTGTGCAAAGAATGAACAAGTGAGTTAAAAGTGACCCCTAAGCGCTAAGCATGAGTAGGTGGTGTGTTTGAACCATTGATTGATATGATAGGCAAAGAAGTAGATGTAGATGGAAGGTGTTCAAATACAGGAAGAAGGTTTTCTTCATGGTCTTATAGGCATGTTTAATTAGTAGCGGGTCCTGTACACAGGATGAAAGTCAAGGTAAAAAATACAGAGCCACAACAAGTAGGGTTGCGTCTCCCCAACCAGCTTAAATGCAACATTTTCATGATCACCAGGAATATACCTTTTATGTTTCTTCATTGAGGATTTAAAGCACAGAAGATTCGAATGCTGGTCCCATTGTAAAAGCTCCCTATGATCCGCCAATTAACTAAACCGATGCCAGCAAGGAGATTTGTAATACCTACAGGGACAATCTGCAGGAGGCAGCAGCGCAGGCCGCGCACAATGAAAACGCTACAAAGACTTTGTCTTTGACATGAAATATGGAGCGCAGCTCACAGAAACCCAAAGAGGGTGATGTAAAAATCCATTCATCTCCCTTTCTGTTCTGTGACATTCACACAGGGTGATGTCTCTGCCTCCCCGTAACATGTCAAGCAAGGTTCAGTCTCTCTTCCAGTCTATTTTACAGGCAGTAATCCTTGAATAAATGACCCCCCCCCCCCCCCCCAAGCGTCCTTCTCAGGATGCATTAGGCTAAGCTGGCTAGCATAGAATACATATACATATGCTACAACATCTGGAGCTTAGAAAACACTGAGATCCCCAGCAGATCTAGCTTATTGCGATCGCGCCGGTTAGGAAGAAATCCCGTTGATGTCAAAAGCTCTGCAGCCCGCAATGCATTAAGTGAATAACAGCTGTGGCAAAACAGGGAAGGGTGTCAGGGGCCTGCCAGAGAAAGCAGACTGCAGTTCATACAAATGGGCTGTAGAAAGGTGATCCAGGCATCTAAACTGACCACACAACCCTTTCTATAAAGGTAGACTGCGCATAGGGTCACCATCCCTTCACAGGCCTGCTGCCTTTTTTTGGACAGTTTTAAGCCCCATACACACGGTCGGATTTTTTCATGGATTCTGTCCGATCGGACAATGTTGTTGAAAAATCAGACCGTGTGTATGCACCATCGGACAGTGTACGTCGGATTGTCCGACGGACAAAGTCCTATCTCCTGCTGGATAGATTTGCCGACAACACGGTCCGATCACACCAAATCCGATCGTGTGTACGGTTGTCCGACGGACAAAGTGCTACGCATGCTCAGTTCACATTACAAGACCAAAGCTATTGGCTACTAGCCTCTACGTAGTCCCGTCGTACGCAACGAACGTCACCACGTTCAGAATGATCGGATTTTCCGACAACTTTGTCCGACCGTGTGTACGCAAAACCAACATCGGACAAAGTACGACGGACATGATCCAACGGACCTGGTCCTCGGATAATCCGAGCGTGTGTATGGGGCTTTAGAGTTTTCCATCAGCTGCCAATCACAGTCCTCCCCCCACCCACATTTTGAATCTTTCCCTAGTTTTGAGGATCCAAATAAATGAACGTGTATGTTAAACCCTAACAATTTCCTTCTCATTTGCTCCCTTTTGGTCTGTTAAATATACCACTGGAAGGGTTTTGTTCTATTGGTTAATAAAAAGGGAGGGTTATAACCATTGTTAGGTTTTTTTTTCCCCCATCTGTGTTCCACTGGGGAGTAGTGCTCATGTGTACTGCTGAAAAGTGTGATACCATATATACTCGAGTATAAGCCGACCCGAATATAAGCCGAGGCACCTAATTTTACCACAAAAAAATTGGAAAACTTATGGACTCGAGTATAAGCCTAGGGTGCTACTGTAAGTGTAAAAGAGGGTCAACAATGCCCATTTGCAGCCTCACTGTGCCCATTTGCATGCCTCATTGTGCCCATTTGCAGCCATAGGTCCCGCAAACTTCAAACTTGGTAGTTAAGGGTTCCTAGATGCCCCCTAGCTGCAGACAATTTGGGGTCTCTGGACCCAAATGTTTCCGAAATGACATTGCTGCAGATGGACACAGTTGACTGACTCTGGGGCCCTATATCTCGGGGCCATTTAGTGCTAGGAACCCCTAATTTGGATATGTTGTAGTGTAGTTCCACTGGGTTTGCACACCAAATTTGGGGTTTTTAGCACCAAGTGGCCCCAAGATACGAGGCCCCAAAGTCGGGTCGGAAAATGTCATTCTCTGCTGCAGAAAAGTGCTTGACTCGAGTATAAGCCGAGGGGGGCATTTTCAGCACAAAAAAATGTGCTGAAAAACTCGGCTTATACTCGAGTATATACGGTAGTTTTCGTTTCATTCAGTTTTTTTTGGCTCATTTAGCGGTCTTTTAGGGAAATTATTCTCCCGGGTCTGGGCTGTTATCCAGCACTCGGCTGACCAATTCCCCTTTTCTGTGTATCAATACCACATTCCTTCTCCAGTAAAAGCTTATATAGTAGAAACATATTTGACTTGCGTGACATTTCATTTAAAGGTGTTGTGGAAGATGTCTGAACCCAGAGTGTCAGGTGGGTTGGAAATGTTCACAGAGTCACGACAATACAGAAGAAAAGGTAATTCCAAGCAGTCCTCAAGGGGGCTGTGCTACATATGGATTATTTTTAGAGATTAAGGATAGTGTTTAGCGTCACTTTAAGGCATATAGTACAGTGAGTTGGTATTGTCACCCTAGGACAGGAAATGTGTTACTAGAAGAATCATCAGGTGAAAATTAAAAGAAAAAAGCCACAAAAAAGAAAGATAATGCAGCAAGCACATCTAAGGACTGATAAGCTGCAATATAATACATTTTTGATTTGAGGTTTGGATATGCTTTACATTTCCATGGAGATCAATCTAAAAATGCCGTTCTGCTAACACTGCAGAGGTTTTGATCATTTTCCAAACTTGGACTGTGTGGGTTCTTAAAATTGGGAAACAAAACTGTAGGTGGCAGATTGTTGCTGATGAAAGGTCAAGAATTGTAATATATTTACATAAACTTGCAAATGCATGGCCAGCATAACAGTTGTATGTGTGTATGTGAAAGAATTCTGTGATAGAAATCTTGCCTTCTCCCTCTCCTACAATACCTGTTCTAAGGAAGAGTTTAGAATTGGCACCTCTACCAGACACGTTTATCATCTCCTAGATGCAGGGAAATTTTGCCGCCTACACTTTGTGAATCCATCAGGCTGTTTACCATTCTCATCTATTAAGCAGATGCTAGATCCCCTGTCGATATGTGGGCGACGTACCAGATTTGTCACTTCCTGATGAATACCGTAGCTCAAACAGGCCCTGTCCGGGATACTACTTCCCTTCAAAACCTATACAATGAACCTTCTTACACATCCGAACGTGTGTCTGAAAACTCCTGAACTCTCCCTCACTGGGAAACATCCTCCCTTATCTACATAAATGGGAGGGTGAGCTGGGTATGACATCCCTGGTTTAAAATGACAAAACCATCCTTTTCACTCGCAAGTCATCCACAGCCAATACATTTCCAGAGCAAATCCACAAGATCCTCTCATGTTGATATCAGGATCCTGCAGTTCTTGATAAGATCTTCCTGCAAACATCCAATCTGTTTAAGCGTTACTCCTCATAAGTGGGAACTCGCATATCTTTTGGAGCCGTTTTGGTAGGGTGTTAGGCAATTTGTCCTTCAGCTTACTTCAGTAGATTTGGACATCATCCCATCAGCTATTTACTACATCTTAATAATGTACCTTGTACCCAATTTAAGTCTTCTTTAACAATCCAACCTCTGAATGCTGCCAGCGAGTGTGGATTCCGGCCCTGTGGGAACAGACAATTACTCCCCCAATCTCTCTTTGGCTAGTTAAAATTGATGATACTAAAAACCTTACAGTCTCTCTATATAACAGGAAAGAAACGTTTGGTAAGACTAGATACCCCTGGAAGGCTTTTATGGGCTCTTCTGCGTACCATCCTTCCAAGATAGGGGCGACTTAAGCAACCTGGGTTGCCTAGTGGCTTGTCCTCCACGATTGGACTTTCCTAGCTCCTCTCTCCCTTCTGCCTCCCTACCCTTTTTTTCTCTCTCTCTCTTTATCTTTTTTCCTAGTTTTATCCTAAACCTAAAAAAAAAATCTGAAAATAGTTGCACAGGAGGTCTCTGTTTATCTTAGGAGACTTTCCTCAGTTGGCCATAGCCCATCGTCTATCTATGTGTTTATTATCGGTTCTTATTGATTGATATAGAATGCATTATTGTTATGCACACAACTTGGATGAATCTCTTGGCTGCACCTTAGATACTCTACTCTATGACTGGTATTGTATGCCTTTGTCTTTCCCTAAATAAAGAATAAAAAAAAAGAATTCTGTGATAATGTAACCCCAGAGTAATTTCAGAACAGCAAGTACCCAATCTGTAAAAAGACACTCATTCTTTATGGGACTCTTAAGCCCCATACACACGGTCGGACTTTTTCATCAATTTGGTCCGATCGGACAAGGTTGTTGAAAAATCAGACCGTGTGTATGCACCATCGGACAGTGTACGTCGAATTGTCCGACGGACAAAGTCTTATCTCCTGCTGGATAGATTTGCCTACAACCCGGTCCGATCACACCAAATTCGATCGTGTGTACGGTTGTCCGACCGGACAAAGTGCTACGCATGCTCAGATCACATTACAAGACCAAAGCTATTGGCTACTAGCCTCTACGTAGTCCCGTCGTAGGCAACAAACGTCACCACGTTCAGAATGATCGGATTTTTCGACAACTTTGTCCGACCGTGTGTACGCAAAACCAACATCGGACAAAGTACGACGGACAGGATCCGACGCACCTGGTCAGCGGATTGTCCGACCGTGTGTATGGGGCTTTATTGCTGTAATAGCTGGGCATGTGGAATTTTTTTTCAAATTAAGACCTATGTTTGGCACTCTGTTTCTTCAGCATTTCATATCTAAGTAGATCTGAATGAGAAAAAAACTAAAAAATTACAGCTTTCATAAGGCAGTAAGAGCTTCGGTGTACTGTCAGTCTGTAAGAGGTAGTGAAGGGAAGCTTAGCGTCATAGACCAGCATACTTAATTATCAATGTGAAACATGAGCCTGGAGCAATGCACACTACCTCGTTGAGGAAATCAACTTCACATCAGAAGCCCCCTTTACATCAGAATACTCCCCATCCTTCACATTAGAGGTCTCCTTTTACATCAGAGGTCCCTCCATCACATCTGAGCATCCCATCCTTCACATCAGAGTTCCCCATTCACACTAGATGTTCTCCCATCACAACAGAGTCCTCCCTTCACATCAGGGACCCTCCATCATATCCAAGGTCCCCCATATCACCTGCACCATGGCAACTCATGATGCTGATCCAGGGCAAACTGTGCTTGTGGCACCCCAGTGGAACCCAGACATAATACCCTTTTTCAGGTGGCCTCAGAATCTTCAAGGTGTGTGTTTAAGGTGGTCAGATGATACTAAAATTGAATTATTTGTCCTCAACACCAAACGATACAGTGCCTTGAAAAAGTATTTATACCCCTTGAAATTTTCCACATTTTGTCATGTTACAACCAAAAATTTAAATGTATTTTATTGGGATTTTATGTAATAGACCAACACTAAATGGAACATAATTGTGAAATAGAAAGACAATAATAAATGGTTTTCCAAATTTTTTACAAATAAATATCTGAAAAGTGTGGCATGCATTTGTATTCAGCCCCCTTTATTCTGATACCCCTAACTAAAATCAAGTGGAATCAATTGCCTTCAGAAGTCACCTAAATAGTAAATAGAGTCCACCTGTGTGTAATTTAATCTCATTATAAATACAGCTTTTCTGTGACGCCCTCAGAGGTTTGCTAGAGAACCTTAGTGAACAAACAGCATCATAAAGGTCAAGGAATTCATCAGACAAGTCAGGGATAAAGTTGTGGAGAAGTTTAAAGCAGGGCTAGGTTATAAAAAATATCCCAAGCTTTGAACATCTCATGGAGCACTGTTCAATCCATAATCCGAAAATGGAAAGAGTTATGGCACAACTGCAAAGCTACCAAGGCATGGCCGTCCATCAAAACTGACAGGCCGGGCAAGGAGAGCATTAATCAGAATAGCATCCACTCTGGAGGAGCTGCAGAGATCCACAGCTCAGGTGGGAGAATCTGTCCACAGGACAACTATTAGTCGTGCACTCCACAAATCTGTCATTTTTGGAAGAGTAGCAAGAAGAAAACCATTGTTGAAAGAAAGTCATAAGAAGTCCCATTTGCAGTGTGCGAGAAGCCATGTGGAGGACACAGCAAACATGTGGAAGAAGGTGCTCTGTTCAGATGAGTCCAAAATGTAACTTTTTGGCCTAAAAGAAAAACGCTATGTGTGTCGGAAAACTAATACTGCACATCACCCTAAACACACCATCCCCATCGTGAAACATGGTGGTGGCAGCAGCATGTTGTGGGGATGCTTTTCTTCAGCAGGGATAGGGTAGCTAGTCAGAGTTGATGGGAAGATGGATGGAGCCAAATACAGGGCAATCTTAGAAGAAAGCCTGTTAGAGTCTGCAAAAGACATGAGACCGGGGGGGAGGTTCACATTCCAGCAGGACAACGACCCTAAACATATAGCCAGAGCTACAATGGAATGGTTTGTATCAAAGCATATTTATGTGTTAGAATACGCCAGTCAAAGTCCAGACCTAAATCCAATTGAGAATCTGTTGCAAGACTTGAAAATTGCTGTTCACAGACACTCTCCATCCAATCTAAGTGCAGCAAAGTTAAAATAAATTTATTAAAAATGAATTAAAAACACTCACAAAGGAGATGTATCATCAAGGCATGTCAGGGGTTAAAGTCTCATCCGTTTTATATCCCGGGTGGAATGAAGGTCACTGGCGCTGTGGGCTCTCAGCATTTCCGGATGGCTGGAGAGCAGACTGTGGAGACTGTATACTGCTTTGTTAGGTAATGCAGCGGTGTGATCACTTCCGGGAACGGGTCACGTGCATGCGTGCCCCTTCATCAGGCTATGTTCATCAGGCTTGACATAGCCTGATGAAGGGGCACGCATGCCCCGAAGCGCCGCCCACGTGACCCGTTCCCGGAAGTGATCACACCGCTGCATTACCTAACAACAAAGCAGCATACAGTCTCCACAGTCTGCTCTCCAGCCATCCGGAAACGCTGAGAGCCCACAGCGCCACCGGACCAGCATAAGAGATCAACAGGACGGAGGAGATAATGACATCCTAAGACATCCAGTGATCTTCATTCCACCCGGGATATAAAACGGATGAGACTTTAACCCCTGACATGCCTTGATGATACATCTCCTTTGTGAGTGTTTTTAATTCATTTTTAATAAATTGATTTTAACTTTGCTGCACTTAGAGGTCGCCGTCTCTCTCTTTCTTTGTTTTGTTCCAGGGCTTCTTCTTGCTTGCATGGACTGGCTGCCTTTTATGCTCAGCATTTTTTACCTTTTTAGCATCAGTACATGGACCAATATGTAAATTCTTGTACTAATATACATGTTATCCCCCTCTCTCCTCCCCTCCACTTGTCACTCCTTATATACATCTTATGAGCTACATCCTGTGTGCGCCATACAAACCCTCTGATTGTCCATCCAATCTGACAGAGCTTGAACTATTTTGCAAAGAAGAATGGGCAAAAATGTCACTCCCTAGATGTGCAAAGCTCGTAGAGACATTCCAAAAAAGACTCAGGGGGCTGAATAAAAATTCACGCCACACTTTTCACATATTTATTTGTAAATAATTTTGAAAAACATTTATCATTTTCCTTCCACTTCACAATTATGTGCCACTTTGTGTTGGTTTGTCAGAAAAAATCTCAATAAAATATATTTACATTTCTGGTAGTAACATGATAAAATGTGGAAAATGTCAAGGGGTATGAATACTTTTTCAAGGTACTGTATGTCTGACAGAAATCCAATACAGCTCATCATCCAAAAAAACACCATTCCTACAGTACAGCATGGAGGTGGTAATATTCTGTTATGGGAGTGTTTCTCTGCAACAGGGACTGGAGCACTTGTCAGGATAGAAGGAACATGGATGGGACAAAATACCATCAAATTCTTGAGGAAAATCTGCTGCCCTCTGCCAGAAAGTTGTCAATAAGAAGGTTTACCTTCCAACAGGACATTGAACCAAAGCACACAGCAAAAACGACCACACAGTAGTTGAAGGAGAAAAGGGTGATTGTCCTTGCATGGGCTAGTCAGAGCCCAGACTTAAACCCCATTGAAAATCTGTGAAATGACTTGAAGACTGCAGTCCACAAATGGTCACCATCACATTTAACTTAACTTGAGCAGTTCTGCAAAGAAGAGTGTGCAAATATTGCAAAGTTAGTAGAGACATATTCCACAAGACTAAGCCCCCATACACACGGTCGGAAATTCAGACGGAAATGTCCGATCGGACCATGTTGTCGGAAAATCCGCCCGTGTGTGGGCTCCATCTGACTTTTTCTGTCGGAATTTCCAACAGAAAAAATTTGAGATCCAGCTCTCAAATTTTTCGACAACAAAATCCGATCGGACTTTTTCTGATCGTGTGTAGAGAATTCCGACGGACAAAGTGCCAGGCATGCTCAGATCAAATTACGAGACCAAAGCTATTGGCTACTAGTCTCTACGTAGCTCCGTCGTACGCAACGTACGTCACCACGTTTGGAATGATCAGATTTTCCAACAACTTTGTCCGAACGTGTGTATGCAACACCAGTTTCAGACAAAATCCGTGTGAAAAAATCTGACGGATTTTGTGGTCGGAATTTCCGACCGTGTGTACGGGGGCTAAAGGCTGGAATTAAAGCAAAATGTGGTCCAACAAAATACTGACATAAATGGGGTGATCCTTTTAACAACTCAGTGATTCTGTTTTTGATTTTTTTTTTCATTTTTTTTTGACATGTTGGTGTTATAGCTTTTACTTGTTACAAGTTATGAGTAAATACAGCTGGATAAAACAAAAAATGGTGTGTCACCCACTGTATTGTTACATCTAGTGATTTCAAAAGCTTTCAGTTTGAAGCCATATCCTAGTTACCTTCAAAACATGATTCTATATAAAGTATCTCCGGGTGTAATTATAAAGCACAATATTGCTGTACAGCAAGGTATGCAGCTAAAGTGCTCGGAGCCCTATTAAAAAATCTAACCATGAACGCCCTACCCCAAGCATGAACATTGTGGTGATGCTTCCAATACATTTGTAAAACAGAGGAAAGCAGAAGGCGTTGAATTGGGGTCAGACCTAGTCTGGCTCTTATGCTTTTACCCTGTTGCTAGGCAAGTGTTTATTAAAGGATAACAACAAGAAGGATACAGAATTCAGTGATAAATAAGCTGTAAGAACAAATGCTTATATTTTTGCGTTGTGCTTTGATTTTATAGCAGAGAAGAGAATGAACTACTTTGAAATTCAGACTACAATAAAGGTGTCCACAGATATCATGGTGGCGGAGCACAGCTCACACAAAACGCTGATTCCGCCTGATTTATATAAAAATGGCTGGGTTTGGAAATGCTTAAGCTAGGTTTATGGCTAGCTAAGGGGCAATTCACACCTCTCACATGGTAATCACAAATATATTTCCATTGTTCTCCTTTCTGAATACAGCCTGGAGTATGAGGGTGCTGCAGCAACAACCTGCTAATTAAGCAATGTCTGCATAGGAAATAAGTATATGTCGCCAGCACACCATGGATCCATGACTGAATTGACATGAACTAAATGACTGATTACCAAAGGCTCAACTCCTGAAAAAACACACCTGCACTATCTTTGGTAATGGTACACCTACAATGCACAGAGCATTCACACTTTTGTCATTAGACATTGCTTATAGGCTCCCTGGAGCTGATATTTTTCCCAATTACAGAAGTACCTGTTGTGCAGCATATAGAAAGTATGTGCTGGAAGCTTCTTGGATACAACAATACGCTTTACTTTCATGGAGGAATATAAGAACATGTCTTTTCATGGAACAGGAACAAGGAGCATGCAAGTACACAGTGAGGAAAGACAAACACTTCCTCTCATTACATTGCCATATAAAATACATTATAACACTGCAGTGCCACCTGCTGGATATAAAGGTATAATGCATATATATATTGTCAGTTTATATAAGCAACTTTGCTGTTGTTCTTTCAACAGTACCATATTTTGTTTTGCACTCTGTGTGGTAATGGCCATCTTGGTAGAGGTGGGGCTTTGCTACTTCATGTCAGAGCTGCCCACCTGATTATAGATGGGGTAATGATCAGTAAGCAGCAGTAGAGGTGCATAAAACCAAAGAAAGAATAAAGTAGATGCAGAGAGATCCTTACATTGAGGTTCCTCAGGTACAACTTATTTTCCGGCAAAGGAGAACAGTTAGTAGTACAGTAAAGACATCACTAAATCTCACTCAAAATCTGGTGAGACTAGTAGTCAGAGTCAGCAATGCTTTGCAGATCTCACCCTACAGATATACAGCTACGAGGCTACAAAAACGGTAAAGCCTAGACCAGCCTTTCTCAGCCATGGTGCCGCTTGAGGTCCTCAGGGGTTCCGCAGCATTCTGGTAGAACAGCATAGGGGGATTTTTGGAAAATCTCCCTGAAGGTGAACTTACACTTTAAAGAGCTCTGTATTGTATGTTAATGCACATAAAAACTGTCCCTGTGTGTCCCCTATCTGTATATTGCCATCTACTCAAGGCTTGCTTGTAGTGTCCGATGTATAAACCTGCTCCAAAGAAGCAGCTAAAAAGTTAGAACATTTAAAAATATATATTTTTTAGGCCTGCTGCATAAATGTGAACACTTGCATCTATAGTATGTGTTTTGGGGAGTGGGGCTCAAATTTGACTGCAAAACACCAAAAAATTGCAAAAAAATATGACTAAAATACACTTTAAACCAGCAGTGGCAGCACCCATAAGCTTATGTTTCTCTTCCAGTTTTCTGGAAGGCATCAGCAGTATCAGTTCATTTTTGGCTTTACATGATACTCATTTATTTTGTTATTTTTTAGCAGTGATTGTGTAACCCACGAAGAAAGTCACCTACTGGTTGCAAGCAAATTTGGATGGCCTGGACTGTTTATTATTTTCAACGGGTGCCCCCACCTCTTTTGTGCCTATTTATTGCATTTTTCTCAAAATACCACACTCCATTTGGACTGTGCCTCATTGGAGCATCTTAGATTACTTTTAGCATTTCTCAAGAGTTAGTGCTTTGTAGTTGCACCCTTACCCTCTGCCTACACAGCTATTGAGGGAAGTTTGAATGGGTCTACACTATGCACGATGGATCCAAGAGTTGCTCTTGGTATATTATAGCAGGGTGTGAAATTTAACCTCCTCGGGACTCTTTGGCTTTTTTATTCAAGGCTTGGATGTATAGCGCCACCCCTGTAGGAGCCGCTAAGTTAATGGCCAGGATTATTTTCCCAGTAGTTTCCTTGCAGCCAAGCACATCTCTCTTCAGGCTCATTAACCAGTCTAGGTGTATGCTTTTCATAATGCTTCAATGAAAACTTAAGTAGGTAGTGGGCGAGGGTAGGATACTCCCATACCTCCCAACATTACGTGACGGGAATGAGGGACACCTACTAACAAAACGTAGGTAGGCATAGGTCACGCCCCCTGCCACACCCCCTTTAAGGAGAATTAACCAAAAGAAAAGGTTAATTAAATCCACAAGGGTTTTTTTTTTTACCACTACTATTCCTTTATATTGGCTTTTAAATTTTACAAGGGGTTAATTGTGTTCCCTAGTGTGTGTTCTAACTGAAGGGGAGAGGGGACTGTGTAGGGGAGATGACAGATCGCTGTTCATACTTTGTATGAACAGACAATCTGCCTCTTCTCCCCTCAGAGAACTGGAAACTGTGTGTTTACACACACAGATCCCGGTTCTCGGTGTGCCCTTAGCGATCACGGGAGCCCGGCGGTGATTGCGACTGCCGGGCACTCACATCGGCTCCGTGGGCGAGCAGGGGGCACAGGCCAAAGCGACGTTACATAACATTGTTTCGCCCAGCCGTGCCATTCTGCCGCACAACTGCGGCGGCTGGTCGTCAAGTAGTTAAAAAACAACAAGGGCAGAAGTTTTAATAGATGGAAAGATGAAAAAATGACTGAAGGTTCGCTTTAAGTAGGTAAAAGAGGTAAAAATATATATTGGATATGAGTCAAAACCAGGTTTGTATGGTCTGTTGGAGTTAACAAACCCTGCAGATGAGAAACTACGGATTATTTTTATTCTTTCTCGTGTAATGTAAGAAAATCATTCATTGTCAAGCAAGACAGATGCCCATTCATCAAAGTCCTTTTTAAAGCAGGCATAATCATATGTGTTACCATGAAGCTTCTCTCGCCACCTACCGTCTGGCACCATGCCAGCCAGGAAGCCTTGAAAACGACAAAATGTGATAGAATTTTCACTCTAATGTGTAAAGTAGATGCATGACAAGATGTTCTATGAAAAGAAAGGAGGTGGATTGCAAAGGGAATAACATTGCATAATATCTGCGGGTGTTTATTCACACAGACTGTGTAGTAATCTATAACAGAGCCAGAACTGGTCACTGACACATTATTAGTGTGAAAATAAAATAAGAATCCTGTGCCAGCACAGTGGCAGCCAAATTCCAAGACTTCTGGCCAAAGGAAATGCTGTGCATAGCAATCCAAGTGGAATTAAGAGTTGGGGGGGAAGGGGGGTGGGGGGGGGGGGGGGGGGGGGGGGGGGTCATGGAAGCTGTGTATTGCTTAGCTGCAGTTCGGTACAGCTTATCACTGCTATTTGTATTGTAAAATTATTCACAGACCATAAAATAGATTTTTGTCTTCACTAATCGTTCAAAAGATACCTATCCAAATACGTACGGGACCACACATACCATTTAGGACTGATATACTGTATTTTATACTCAAAGTTGCATTCCAGGCAAACAACTAAACAAAATATAAAATATATGAAATACATAAAAAGGAAGATGTTTTACATACCAAAGGATTTGCTTCTCTATCCAGTCCTGAGATTTACACAGCACAGTCCTGTCTGGTGTGGAAAATACTTGCTTTTTCTCTGCTGCAGTTAAAGTGATATTAAATCCAAAACCAAAAATGTAATATTTTACATAATATCAATACTTAGATGTGGTGGCTGTATCCGTTTTCTTTTTTTAGGTGTTTTTTTTGCCTTTTTTTTTCACCCGGTGATCCAGCCAGTAAGTAACATGTAGGCAGGTGCAGTCTATACTCCCTACTGTAGGTGGCGTTCTACCAAAGCGGAAATGCAGAAGGGGAATGAAGTTGTGAGAAACTTGGTTCCTCTATGACTTCCTGTGGTCACAAGGGGGACAGCTGTCCATTTGGAGGCTGGTGCCCCTCATGACCTCGGCGGCCATCTTGGGTCAGGGCAGTGTCTATTTAAGACACTGGCTCCCGGGTTTGGTGCGCACTTTGCAAGTGGTTAGTGTAGGGACATGTTCCCTGTTTGTCAGGGAGAGTGTTCAGAAGTAGGAAAGGGTTCTGGAGGAGTAGGGACAGTGCAGGGACTACAACCTTTCCTACTTTTAAGAAGTCTCCCATTTGGGAGAGGACCTGCCAGGCCACATTCCTGCTCAAGGGAGAGAAGCATTTCTAGTGAAGCATGCACATCCCACATCAGCTGAGCCTGAGCGGCACACAAAGCAACATTATTGGTCACATTCCTGCTCCTCGCTGTGGAAGCTGTTGGCATCATTTTAAAGAGTAAGTAAACCCTGATGGGTTTTACTTCCTCTTTTACTCCCCGCAAGGCCTGCAAATGAAAAGCATAATGATGCATACTAGCCCATTATATGACACTTACCTGCAAACGAAGCCCACGCTGTCCCCTGAGCTGTCCGCGTCCATCTTCGCCCCTCTTCCTTCCGAGGCCACGGACTCTGGCTCTGTGACTGACTGGAGCCACGTGATGTCAGTCACGGCACACGCTGGGGGAAAAAAACGTCACGGTGGTCCATTTCTTCACAGTGCATGCGTCAATGAAAGTCATCGGTGCACTACAAGTGAAATATCTCCTAACTGGCTCACGTTTAGGAAATATTTCCACTAACTATAGGTTAGCCTTATTCTAGGCTTACCTATAGGCAAAAGTCAACAAAAGGGGTTTACAACCCTTTAAGGGTACGCTCTGCTGCTACAGTTTCGTAAGTGGCTCCAGCTGGCTGTGCCTACCCTCCGAGCCGAGTTGTCCATTGTTACGACTCTATTAATACACTGTTCGCATTCACCTCAGCCTCTGTGTGTTCTCTGCTTGCCGACACACCATGCTGCACTCTGCTCACAAACAAGCTTGCTGTTTTAGGGTGTCACCACTCTGGATGGAGGAGCAATGGAGCCACCCTTGAACAGAAGCATTTTCTGTCTAGGTAGAGGGGAGTGTTTAGATGCATCAGCAGATTTAGATGGACTTGACTAAGCAAAGCTGAACTCCAGCTAACACTTTATAAGCAGTAAAATAAACAGCAACATTTCTTTGTTTTCCTTTTGTTTGTTTTCCTTTTACATAAATAAATACAAGCTGATCATTGAGGGTACCCAGTTGCGGCATGTCCATTAGGGGTGCTGCCCCCCTATCCATGCGTCCGGCCCCCTAATCTACATGCAGGGAACCGGACGTATGGATTTCATTTTTTTTTTTTAAGCACGTGATTCATAGGCTTCAAAAAAAGGGTGGGCTTGGGGCGCAGAGCATTGCGCCCGAGCCCACCCAGTTGTGTGACCATAGCAAATTAATATTATTCGCTATTGTCACACTGATTCTGCTCCTGGCCAATCAGGAAACGAGTCCTAAGACCCATTTCCCGATTGGCTGAAAAGAGAAGCGATCCTACTGGCCTAGGAGAAGGACGGAGGAGACACATGGCGGAAGCCGCCGTGATGCTGCGGAGGAGACGCAGTGGAAGCCGCCACTGACCCAAGGCTTCCTCCGGCTTCTACATGAGCAGGGCATCGACGACGCTCCTGGCTCATTACCTGCTGCCGTTGCACTATGAGCTGGAGCTGTGGCCAAGGATGGAGTCAGATGGGAATGGGAAGTATCCATTGTCTGGCAAAGTCACCATCACCGTCCACTGTGTGCACGTGACCAACCCCGTGCTACTGCATTGCCATAAACTCAACGTCACCTGGGCACTTATCACCACCATAGAGGGAGAGGAGACAGGGAGGGGACATCCCAATCACCAGGCTCTAGTACTCCCCCCGACACCAGTACCTGATCCTACACCTGAACACAGCGCTACTACAGGGACGGAACTACTTCCTACACCTGGACTACACCCGCACCCTCAGTGATGACTACTCTGGACTCTTCATATCTCGCCGCAGGGACCTGGACCAGGACAGGTAAGTCAGAAAACAGCTGTTATGGGATATATACTTAGAGACACCTTAATATGGGATATACTGAGAGTGAGAGACCCCCTATTATGGGATATATACTTAGAAACACCTTAATATGGGCTATACTGAGAGTGAGAGACCCCCTATTATGTATATACTGAGAGACACCCTACTTTATTATATGGGGGGGTCCCCTGCCCCCTATTATGGGCTATACTGAGAGTGAGAGACCCCCTATTATGTATATACTGAGAGACACCCTACTTTATTATGTGGGGGGGTCCCCTGCCCCCTATTATGGGATATACTAGTACTTAGAGACCCCTTAATATGGGATATACTGGGAGTGAGAGACTCCCCTATATGGGATATATACTGAGAGACCCCCCTATTATGGGATATACTGAAAGATCCCCTATTATAAAATAGGGGGTGTTTCAGTATATCCCATAATAGAGGGTCTCTCAGTATATCCCATATTATGGGGTCTTAGAAAAATATCTATTCCCCTGCCTGCAGCCAGGTGAAAATCAGCGCAGAAGAAAAAAAAAAAGAGTTAATTTATAGGCGATATTGTATGTTGTATATACTTCTATAATATATAAATGTCTATGCTGCATGGTCTAACCATTTTGTGCTTTATGGGCACAAAATTCTCACACATTTTATTAATCTCATGCATTTTAATAATGCGATATGTGTTCAAGCAAGTGGAATGCAGGGGACAGAGTGGGTGGAGTCCATAAGGGGTGTGGCTTATGAGAAGTGGGAGGGGTGAAAAAGGAATGGTGGGTTTCCTTACCCTTAACTAAATATAGAATGAAATATTAATTATTAAAGAACATATTAACTGCTTCTGGACCGCCCACTGCACATATACTGCATCAGGGAGGCCCGGCTAAGCGCAACAATGTACGTGTATGTCGTTTCCTGTTGTTGGCTCAGGGGTGCACGCGCATGCGCGCCATCGTAGCCGCGCTCCCGCTGTGGTTGGACCCAGTGAGAGCCAATTAGCAGTTCTGGTGGCCGCGATGACCACTGGAACCCGCCGATCCTTTGTAGGAGAGGCAGAACGGCGGTCTGCCTATGTAAACAAGGCAGACCATCATTCTGTCACAGAGGGAGAGAGAGATCTTGTGTTCCTTCTAATTTAGGAACACAGATGTCTCTCTTCCTCCAGTCAGTCCATCCCCCACACTCCCTAGAAACACACATAACCCTTTTATCGCCCGTGATGTTAACCCCTTCTCTGCTAGTGTCATTGCATTTTTTTTAGCACTGATCACTGTATTGGTGTCACTGGTCCCCAAAAATTTCATTTAGTGTCCGATTTGTCTGCCACAATGTCACAGTCCCGCTAAAAATCACTGATCGTTACCATTACTAGTAAGAATAAATATAAAAATAAAAATTCCATAATATATCCCATAGTTTGTAGACGCTATAACTTTTGCCCAAACCAATCAATATACGCTAATTGGGATTTTTTTTTTACCAAAAATATGTAGCAGAATACATATTGGCCTACATTGATGTAGAAATTAGATTTTTTACATATTTTTGGATATGTTTTATAGCAGAAAGTAAAAAATATTATTTTTTTCAAAATTGTCGCTCTTTAGTTTATAGCGCAAAAACTAAAAACTGCAGAAATTATCAAATACCACCAAAAAAAAAAGCTCTATTACTAAAATTACCACGCAGATGTCAGTTAAAGTAAAGCAGTGGCGTATCACAAAAAATAGCCTGGTCAGGAAGGGGGTAAAACCTTCCGGGGCTGAAGTGGTTAAAGAACAAGAAGTATTTGGTGTATTGTATAGGTGCCTGAAGTTCAGCTTTAAAGCCACCTTAATCTTGCCGGGATGGATACATCCAAAGTGATAGTGAGGTCTGCAATGTTTACATCTCCTGGACAAAACACTCTTCCAGGTAGGGTTGCCACCTCATCCTATTAAACCCAAACACATAAGAATTACAGGGTTCTGAGTCTAATTTAATGCAGATAAGGAACCAAGTGCATTTAATTACCACCCTAACCAACCACAGAACCTGTGTAATTAATATGTGTTTGGTTTTAAAAGGGATGATGTGGCAACCCTACTTCCAGGTTGTTTTTGACACGGTTCACATAACAAAAACCTAGACATACAGTCATGTGATCTTTGCCAAAGGGCAGGAATCCAGTACATCTTGGCTGGTCCTCACTGGCAGAGATCATGCAATCAAATGCCTAGGATTTTGGTTATGTGGTCATGTGACCAGAAGAAACGGAATTGCTCAAGACAAAGTATATGAAAATCCAATATGAATTCCCTATTAAGGAGTTTGAGGTATATATTTATTTTTTTTGCACTCTGAAAATAATAATTTTCCAATATTAATTCCAAAATGTTTGGTGAATCTTCCCTTGCTTTTTATATCAAAATGTAATCAATGGTTTAGAAAAACCATATAGGACCAATCAAAATAAAAAGGAACCCCATCTGCCATCCAACACCTGGACTGGAATTAAGTAAAATTGTATTTTAAAAAAAAAAAAAAAAAACTGAAACATGTGAGCTACATATAGGACATGGACGTACAGGCTAGAAAACAAAATCAATATTACATTTACAGTTCAATGACTACAATATAAAAGCTTTGTGCCTATAATAACAGCTACAAAACAACAATCAAATGTTCCATTGATCAGCAGCAACTGCCAAAAAGGGGATACCTTGCGCAATAAAACAACAAGAAATAGACACGCATTACCTACAGACTTGGAAAAAGTTGTTGGTACCCTTACAGCTCTTGAAACAAATGCTTTATTCCACCTGAAAAGTCATGCAATGAAAAGCAAAATGTCTGATTGCCATTAGTATGTCATTGTGCAATGTAAAGAGAGTTAGATACATTTGCGGGGGGGGGGGGGGGGGATCATCAGAGGCGTAACTAGAACCTTTATGGCCCCGGTACAAAAAACAATAAAGGGCCCTCCTGACCCCCCGGCTGGGGCCCCCTTCACAGTGGTGGAATGCCAAGGCCACTGGTGTCAGTAGTAATTTTTTTTGTCTTTTTTAACAGAGCTTCCCGTTCATTCACAAGCTGAAGCATAGTAAACACAGTACACAGCAGCTAGATCACAGGGAGTACACAGGAGCCCGAGCAGGAGGTGAACAGGAGGGGTGGCAGCGTGGCATGTAGAGTAACCGATCCCCTCCATTTTCCCCCTGCAGCAATCAGAAAATGGAGGGGATCGGTTCCTCTATATGCTACCCCTGACGTCCCTGCTATCCAGGTGCACAGGGGGTGACCCCTGTACATATGCCACTGTCAAAACTAGATACAGAGCCAAATTTGCAGCATTGTGTATGGCAACCAATCAGCTTCTACCTTTAGTTTTTTATTTAAGCTTTGAAAATGAAAGATAGAATCTGATTTGTTGCCATCCACAACTGCCCCTGGTTCTGGATGCTCCATCTTTGATAAATTCCCCTCATTGTTGCGTATTCTAAGATGGCCTGGACACATTTCTTGAAGCCCTAAAAAAGATAACAAATAATTGGTTTATAGTGATATATTAAATTGTTTCCAGTAAGTAGTATTAAACATGTCTCCAATCTTGAAATCAGTCAGTCAGCCTAAACAGAAAAAAGTAACCACTGTTGCTGAACATGGACCGGAGTAAGCAAAAGAGAGAGAGGTCTGAGTAGATCAGGATGGGAATTTATGGACCAGCATGTCAAAGGTAAAGGATATTAGACTACTTCCAGAAGCTTTATATTCCTGTGACTACAGTTGCAAATATATATATATATTTTTTTATCAAAAAGGTGTTTATTGTACAAAAGCAAGAGGGCAAATGCAAAACAGAAATGTATACAGACACCATAGAAATAGCCTTGGCAGTTGTACAGATACAGGGAATACTTAATCAAGCTCAATACCATAACTGATATAAGTGCATTGTGCAACTTCCATCTTGCCTTTTACAGTAGCTTCAAAAAGGAGAGAAAACAACAAAAAAACAAACAATTTTTTTGAGAAAAAACTAAAACAAAAAACAGACAAAAAAACTAACAAAAAACAAATATAAACCAGTTCAACCTGACAATGCCTTAATACCGTTTCTCAAGGTACATAACCCAGCACCCATCAACCCCTTACCACTAAGGTCACTAGTCTACTACGTCACTCACCAATGTGTGTCAACCAGAACATGCATTTCACATTTTTACATTCCTTGCCTTTGGACTATCAACATTGTAGCAGCCCATGAAGGAACAGTTGTGGAGGAGCTACTTCTGGGGCGCCCAACCAACACTGCCATATTTTCTTGAACTTCTGTGGTGATTTCCATGAAAATATGTATTTTTTTTTTACCGTATAAGAATGTCGTTAACCACCTGGATCCACTGTTTGCTTGTCGGAATCCGGGCAGACAGCCAATATCTTGCTATTAGCTTCCTTGCCAAATAGAGTAATCTAATAAGAGCAATGTATGTATGAGGGGAATACAAGTCCTCATCTAGAGCTCCAAGCAAGCACACCAGTGGATCCATGGGCAGCTGAACCTGAAAGATAGAATTGATTATTGCGACCACTTTGTTCCAATATCTCACAAGTTGGGACACTTCCACAACATGTGCAGGAGGTCTCCTGGATGAACCTGACACTTAGGACATATGGGTGCGTCTTTACTTCCCCAATGGTGTAGTTCAGGGGTGCCCAACCAGTGGCCCGTGGAGCCCTCTGATGTGGCCCGCGACCTCCTGCTCTGGGATAGAATAGAAAGAAATACTGTTATTAAAGGTCAGTTTATTACTAAAATAACAGTGTATATATGGGCATATCTTTTCTGCAGTGGTTACTGGGCTTTATTAAACTGATCCGCAGGTGCAGAGCAATTTACCTGCAGGTTACCTGCACTGAGCCAAAGACTTCTATTATTACCTGCGAGATTGGTGAGCTTTCTGAAAGTGCACCAAACCTACAGAATATAATAGAAGTCTATTGCAAACTACAGGAAAGCCAAAGGTACACTGCGTTTCACACGTGGTGCGGGTAAACCGCAGCGCATCAGTGTGAAAGCAGCCTTGGACCCGACATTCCGAACAATTGGACCCTCCATTTACCTCTAATTAGTGGCAGACATAAACCGACTTGTGTTCTACCTCCAATAAAAAGTATGGTGGGCTGCGTCCTTGTCCGTTCTCCAAATGCAGCGTGGACACAGACATGCCATCCACCCGCTCCGCTCATTGTGGCCCTCAACCGGTAATCAAGTCGCTTAAGTGGCCCTCGCTCTTCAAAAGGTTGGCCACCCCTGGTGTAGTTCCACCCCTGGTGTAGTTCTACCGGAGTCCTATACACTCTACGTAATATAAATAATTGTGACAGTTTTTGTGTCGCTGACACTAACACCAGGGGTCCAGCATTCAATATTTGTTCCCATTGCTCCCCGTCAATGGGACCAATATCCCTTTCCCATTTCTCCCTGCATGAGCCAACAGTTGCATACAGGTTTTGGAGATGACACCTTTTTTCTCAGTTTCATCACATACAGACTCGAAGAAGGTTGAGTCTACCAGGTGCAGGGACGAGCAATTGCTCCGAGATCGGACTGCGTGGTTCAGCCGAATATACTGATAGTGGAAATTGCCTAATAGTGGGAACTCCTCTCTTTCGCGTAAGATTTCAGGCCGTCTCATCAAAAATTTGGGACAAATATTTAACCCCTACTGCCTCCCACCGTGTGTGACCACTGAGTTTAGCTAGCTCGGTGTACAACCTGTTCCGCCAGATTGGCGTGTTAGGTAGGAAGCCATTTATTCCTAATCTCCATTTGATACTACTCCAAAGTTTTTTAAAAAGGCAGACTGCCGGGCATAGTGAAGGGGCCACGGGGAAACCCATCTCCATATGAGATAGTGCAGAGTATGTCGTATTAGAGCTTATGAGTAAAGATTTAGAGGGATCCGATGCATTAGGCTGATTCCATCCTGTGAAGTGTTGTATCTGTGCAGCATAGAAATATATGTCTAAACGTGAGGAATAGCCATTCCTCCTTGATCTTTAGGGTACTGTAGGGTGGTAAGTTTTATCCTGGCTACCTTATTTTTCCAGATTAAAGATCTAAGTTGAGAGTCAGTATGTCGGAAACAGTACTTTGGTATCCACACCGGGGCATTGTGCAAGATATATAACAGTTGCGGGGCCCAGATCATCTTAGTCAAGTTAGCTCTCCCAGTGACTGACAGCGGCAATTTACACCAGGCAGCACACTTAGTTTTAAATTTCTGTAGTAAAGGCTTTAAAATTAAGTGATATATAATCCGTGGGTCTTTTGTCACTACAATTCCTAAGTATTTAAAGGACTCTACCACCTGTATTCGGGCCACACTGTCTGGCAACGCCGAGAGGAGATCATCCAGTGGGAGAAGCACTGATTTGCGCTAATTAATGGCAAAACCAGAAAACTCTCCAAACAACTCGATTCACATAGCAGCGACCAGAGAACCATCCGTATCTCCTAAGTACAGTAAGGCATTGTCAGCATATAACAAAAGTTTATCTTCTTTATGGTTCCGTCTAAAGCCCACAATATCTGGCGATTCTCTGATCCTAGCCGCCAAGGGTTCCAACGGGAGGGCAAAGAGCAGGGGTGACAATGGGCACCCCTGTCTAGTGCCCTGGAACAATGGAAAGGCCTCTGATAACATGTCGTTTATTCTAATCCTCGCTGTTGGTGTTTCATATAAGAGTTTAATCCAGGATATAAACCCCTCACCTAGGCCGAATTCAGCCAGCACTGCCCACAGATAGTTCCACTCCACCCTGTTAAATGCCTTGGCAGCGTAGAGGGAAAAAAAATCGCTCTATTTCCTGAGTTCTCTATTGGGAGCTGAACATTCAGGAAAAGCCTCCTGATATTCAGTGCCGTGGACTGTGCTGGGATAAATCCCGACTGGTCTACATGGACCAGTCTAGAAATAACCGTAGCCAGTCTAGTTGCCAATACTCGTGCCAAAATCTTGACATCTGAATTTAGCAACGATATAGGCCTGTAGGAGTCTGGCTGTAGAGGGTCCTTACCCGGCTTAGGTAGCACCACCACCACAGCTTCCCCCATGGAGTCCAGAAGGTGACCAGTCTTAAAAGAGTCATTCAATACATCTAACAGACCTGGTAGTAGGGTTTCACCATACTGTTTGTATGTTTCTATCGGCAGTCTGTCAGTGCCAGGGGCCTTACTATTTGCCATTTGTGAAACAGCTAGTGAGAGTTCCTCCAATTTAAGTGGAGCATTCAGCATTTCAACTTCCTGTATTGTAGCATTTGGTATGTGGCATTGGTCTAGGAAGTGGGAAAGTGCCTCCTCTGTAGGATTCTTCATCTTGCCCTGCATGTTCCGCCACTGATAAGGAGTCTTTTTCCCACCAGGACATCTCTGTACAGGCTCCCTAGTTATCGGAGTGTAGAGCGGGCTGTTGGGACCTTGTGCAGTCGTCAAGCAGTCTTTGAAGAGGTCTCAGGAGTGTAGTATCAGGATGGTTGATAGGATGTTCGGCGGAGCACCACAGTTGCAAATATTTTAAGATCTAAGGTCCACACGAGTATGGTCATGCTCCATGGACATGATCGCAAGAGCAAAAATTGACTGGTAGACAAATGGTAGAATGACAAAGGGGTTGATTTACTAAAATTAGAGTAATTAGAGTGCAAAATCTGGTGCAGCTCTGCATAGAAACCGGTTAGCTTCCAGTTTTTTTTGGCAAAGGTTAAGTGAACATGCTGAAGTTGGAAGCTGATTGGCTGCCATTGTGCTGTATGCTGGGTGTCCAGTGCACCCCTGTGCCTTTAAGGGGAGGTGGGCTCCCTCTAGGCTCACCTGCCCTCTGCCTATCTATTATAATGCATGTGCTTCTACTATGGAGACTCTCAAAATTTAGAGTTAGGACTGCAGATAATACTGTGGTGCCGTGAAGTGGTTCTGCAGCTTGCACATGTTTGCAAATGTGTGCAAATGTGTGCAAACAAAACCCCTGTTTTTAACACATACTGTTAGACAGGACAATTTGGTTGGTTGCAAGCTGGTCGGTAAGTTAAGCTGGGAATTTTCTTTGGTATTGTTTGACATGCTTCGGCAATTCTGGCAATTACTTGACTGAGTTCCCTAAGCACCCTCGAGTGCAAGCCATCCAGGCCCGGTGATTTATTAATGTTAAGTTTTCCAAGTCTAATTCTAATTCTATCCTCTGTTCGCCATGAGGGTGCTTCTTGTGACATGAGGATAAGCACTGCAGTTTTGGTTACTAAAGCCCCCCAATTTGGCCAATATGGTCTGTCCTCCCTTTTTTCCTGTTTACATACTTAAATAATTTCTTGGGATTTTCTTTGCTCTCCTCTGCTATGTATCTTTTGTGTTCTATCTTAGCCGCCCTAATTGCACCCTTATATTTCTTGTTGCATTCTTTATAAAGTCTGAATGCTGATGATGATCCCTCAACCTTTTTGTAGGCCTTCTTTGCTTTTATATGCATTTTACAACACAGGACAGACCAAGCGCCTTGAGGCGATTCAGTTCGCATTTGCAGCGCTATACAAATCATTCATTCATGGGTTGTCCAACAGGATCGATGGAAAGAGCTGAAACATGCAGTCTGAAGAAGACACCCTTTAAACCTGAGACAGCTGGAGACGTTTCCTCAGGAAGGGTGGGCCAAATTACCTGTTGCCAGGCACAGAAGTCCCATTAAGAGCTATAGAAATTGCTTGTTTGCAGGGATTGCCTCTCAAGGTTGTAAAAAAAAATATTAGATTAAGTGTCCCATCATTTTTATCCATTTCCATTTATTTGATTTAAATTATTCTGTTGAAACAAGAATCTAAATCAAAGCCTTATTTTATTAAATATGGAATAAACAGCAACAGATGCAAATTACTTTGGTCAGTTTTAAGTTACCGTATATACTCGAGTATAAGCCGAGTTTTTCAGCACATTTTTTTGTGCTGAAAGTGCCCCCCTCGGCTTATACTCGAGTCAAGCACTTTTCTGCAGCAAAAAAAAAAAAATTCCGACCCGACTTTGGGGCCCCGTATCTCGGGGCCACTTGGGTCTAGGGATCCCAAATTTGGTGTGCCAACCCAGTGGACCTAGCACTATAACATATCCATATATGGGGTTCCTAGCTCCAAGTGTCCCTGAGATACGGGGCCCCAAAGTCGGTTCGGAAAATGTCATTCTCTGCTGCAGAAAAGTGCTTGACATTTTCTGACCCGAATTTGGGGCCCCATATCTCGGGGACACTTGGTGCTAGGAACCCCAAATGTTGTATTCCAACCCAGTGGAATTAGCACTACAACATATCTAAAGATGGGGTTCCTAGCACTAAGTGACCCCGAGATACAGGGCCCAAATCGGTCAACTGTGTCCATCTGCATGGGCACAGTGAGGCTGCAAATGGGCATCGTTGACCCTCTTTTCCACTTACAGTAGCTGCGCATTTCTCACCCTAGGCTTATACTCGAGTCAATAAGTTTTCCCAGTTGTTTGTGGTAAAATTAGGTGCCTCGGCTTATATTCGGGTCGGCCTATACTCGAGTATATACGGTACTTCAGATTAAATAGTGTGGGTTCTTTTTTGTGTGGAAAGGTACCAACAAAAAGGGTACATTATACGTACTGTCTAAAAGTGTCCTTCGCGCTACTAGGAGAGACTAATAAAATGTGCCTATTAACAGAAATAAGTGAAAAAATGTGTATAAAAACAGCAGCAAAACCGAATAGTGTTCACAATACACAAAAATAGATAAAACTATATAAAGTGAGTGATCTCACGCTGTAATGTTAATCACTCAAACACTAAGTAAAATCCACAGAGGGATTGGTAAAGTGCAAAAAAATACTAAACCAATGGGTAATGTCCTAAAAACAAAAATTCTAAATTCGGTGCAGCCAAAGGATAATAATATACACCATTGAATTGTTCTTGCTTGTTTTTTATGTTTTTAATGTAAGAGTCCACCTTTTGGCTATATAATAAATGCACCCTGAGTCTTTTTTACACACTACACTATTGGAAGCATTCTTTCTCTCTCCTCTGCCCATTTTGGTTGTGGCACCAAATCGGAGCCTATTAGAGCCGCCTAGTGGAGGATTGGTAAAGATCAAGAATTATTTGATGATCCCATCAACAGCGTATGCCAGTAGGAAAAGGCTCCATTGGGAAGCTATGGAGAGCTTTATCTATTCAATGATGCGATTTTCTTCATTTATATAAGGTGAGAGTTCTGTGGATAAGTTTATGGACTATCTGCTGCTATATATTTGCCCGCTCTGTATATTATCCATTGGCTGCACTGAATTTAGAATTTTTGTTTTTAGGACGTTACCCATTGGTTTACTATTTTTTTGGGACTTCCTTTATTTATATATTTATCTATTTCTACTTCACTCAGGACTTTGAGTATTATTTTGATACATTTCTTGCACTATTTGCACATATATATATATATTATTTTGTGGAGATTTAATATTTTGCACTTTACCACTCCTTCTGTGGATTTTTCTTAGTGTTGGAGCGATTAACATTAAAGCGCGAGATCACTTTATATATTTTTACATTATACGTACTAATGTGTATATATATATATATATATATATATATATATATATATATATATATATATATATATATATATATAACACATACACAGTACATATCAAAATATATATAAAATAGTACACATATGCACAATTGTTGGGTTTGTGATATGTTGCTTCCCCCTTATATCCTGTTATGGGCAAGGGACCATTGTAAATTTTACAAAAGAACCAATATACTGCCTATAGAGTCAAATGTACTACTATTAGGCTACAGTACCAGCAACACTCGACCTTCTGGGAAATATATCTCAAAAGAAAGCTTATACTTCTAAGAAGAATAAAAAAAGATATCACAATGCATACTCATCTTTTTTCCTTCCAACAAGCCCAAGGATCTTTGAGATTAACGCTGTATTCAGATAATCCTGCAATGTAATATTTACAACAGTTACATGGTTTAATCACAAAAGCGTAAAAACACTTGAGATACAACGATAAGGTTTGTCCAAAAAACCCGACCACACATAAAAACAGGTATATAAAATGGTTCAAAATGCTCCAGATTTCACAAGATTACAAAACTAGCAACAAAGTGGAATTGCTGGCTTGTTGTATCCACTGTATTTAATTTATTTATTAATGTAGTACTGACAAATTCTGTTTAAACAGAAATTCCAAAGACTCACATATAGCAGCCACAGGCTTTTTTTTTTAACATCTTCTTTGCATTTTATACTTTTTAGTATCAATTTTTAGTAGAAATTAAGTTTTGTTGTCAAATGTTCTTCACCTAAATTTTTCTATATCAAGGGAACCTTTTCCTTGCAAGGTGTGTCACCAAGTGCCATCAATTACAATTGTGGTGGGGCCTGGCACATACCCTGGTTGATGGTAATTATAAGTACACATGGTGCTCACATTATTTTACTACAGAAGTTGTAGTTAAGAGGAACATAAGGAGACATGTCTAAATCTTGACACTATGCAGTGCCGCTCTGATCTTTTGTTAACGCATTCTACCAGATGGATGTCTCATCTGATGCTGGCTTTGGGTTTTTCAGGCAGAAACTGCAGGCCTTAGTTTTCTATTTTTTTTGTTTTTTTTCTTGGATTGGTTAGTGATTGTTTGCAGTGTTGCCCACCCCTCAGTTGGAGTCTGCTTTCAGATGCTGGGAGGCGGGGTTTGCGATCATGTGATCGCTGTGATTGGCTAGCTCCCCACTGCTAGTATGCATCGGGAGCTTACCGGTACTCGCAGGGAGTGCACTCTCGGC
Source organism: Lithobates sylvaticus (assembly GCA_028564925.1). Lineage (NCBI taxonomy): Eukaryota > Metazoa > Chordata > Amphibia > Anura > Ranidae > Lithobates > Lithobates sylvaticus. The sequence goes on from CM053035.1 coordinate 169,856,118, forward strand.
AAGGTATGTTGTTTTTACAGGGCCGCATCTAGGTGGCCTCTCTGCGTTCAGGTCCTCCCCTGTCAAGTGGCAGCAATATGTGTGGTCAGCATCAAGGGGTTAATATCCTTTTCTGAGTCCACCCCTATGTGTTTATGATCATGCTCTTGGTACTGCTTTGCTACAACACTGAGGCACACTGGTTATAGGGGAGGTTATCCTTGCCTTGCCCCTGTTTTTATTTTTTTTATTTTTTTCTAAACCTCCTGTAGATTGCAATATAACCTGAACTTGATAGACTTCCGGTCTCCCTCAGTGGACTCTAAGAAAAGGATCTTGTAGTGAGTGACAAAATCTTTTCCCCTCTCCCCCTACAGGTTGTCAACAAGCTAGGGAGCAGTCCACGTACTTTACTTTTTAAAAAGCCGAGCATACTTTGCATTCTGATTTGATATAGTTGAAGAAATTTACTTTTTATGAAAGATGTGAACTTTAAAATGGTTCTAAACCCTAGCCATTGACTCCCAGTGCTATCAATCAAAGCCAGTGTCAATTGACGCAACAGCGGGGCTCGAGAGTGAGCATATACAAGTGCCCCCATGGGGGGTGGCTTCCTGTGGGAGCACTGGACAGAGAAGAGGAGGTTCGAGGCCAGAGCAGGTAAATATACAGTTGTGCTCATAAGTTTACATACCCTGGCAGAATTTAATTTCTTGGCCATTTTTTAGAGAATATGAGTGATGACAAACATTTTTCGCTCATGGTTAGTGTTTGGCTGAAGCCATTTATTATCAATCAACTGTGTTTACTCCTTTTTAAATCATAATCACAACAGAAACTAATCAAATGACCCTGATCAAAAGTTTACATACCCTGGTGATTTTGGCCTGATAACATGCACATAAGTTGACCCAAAGGGGTTTAAATGACTATTAAAGGGTAACCATCCTCACCTGTGATCTGTTTCCTGGTAATGTGTGTGTGTGTGTGTGTGTGTGTGTGTGTGTGTGTGTATATAATATATAAATATCTCTCAATGAGTTTCTGGACTCCTGACAGACCCTTGCATCTTTCATCCAGTGCTGAACTGATGTTTCTGAATTCTGAGTCATGGGGAAAGCAAAAGAATTGTCAAAGGATTTGTGGGAATAGGTAGTTGAACTGTATAAAACAAGAGAGGGATATAAAAAGATTTCAAAGGAATTGAGAATGCCAATCAGCAGTGTTCAAACTCTAATCAAGAAGTGGAAAATTAGGGATTTTGTTGAAACCAAACCACGGTCAGGTAGACTAACTAAAATTTCAGCCAAAACTGCCAGGAAATTTGTTTGGGATGCAAAGAAAAACTCACGAATGACTTCAGGTGAAAAAATGTTGTGTGGCTGTTTTAAGATGCACAATCAGAACACTTGAAGAAAGATGGGCTTCATGGTCAAGTCGCCGGAAGAAAGCCATTACTACGCAAATGCCACAAAGTATCCCACTTACAATACGCCAAACCTTCTGGCACAAAGTCATTTCGAGTGATGAGACCAAAATTGAGCTTTTTGGCCACAAAAATAAACCACTACATTTGGAAAGGAGTCAACAAGGCCTATGATGAAAGGTACACCATTTCTACTGTGAAACACGGAGGTGGATCATTGATGTTTTGGGGATGTGTGAGCTACAAAGGCACATGAAATTTGGTCAAAATTGATGGCAAGATGAATGCAGTATGTTATCAAAAAAATACTGGAGGAACATTTTACATTCATCAGCCAGGAAGCTGCGCATGGGACGTTCTTGGACATTCCAACATGACAATGATCCAAAACACAAGGCCAAGTCGACCTGTCTTTGGCTACAGCAGAATAAAGTGAAGGTTCTGGAGTGGCCATCTCAGTCTCCTGACCCCAATGTCATTGAGCCACTCTGGGGAGATCTCAAACGTGCAGTTCATGCAAGACGGCCCAAGAATTTACAGATACTGAAGGCTTTTGCCAAGAGGAATGGGCAGCTTTACCATCTGAGAAGATAAAGAGCCTCATCCACAAAAGACTTCAAGCTGTCATTTATGTTAAAGGGGGCAATACACGGTATGAGGTGGGGCATGTAAACTTTTGATCAGGGTAATTTGGGGAGTTTTTTTGCGATTATGATTTAAAGAGTAAACAGTTGATTTGATAATAAATGGAAACACTAACCATGAGTGAAAAATGTTTGTTATTCATATTCTCTGAAAAACCGCCAAGAGATCATAAATTCTGCCTGGGTATGTAAACTTATGAGCACAACTGTAGACCTGTTTTATATATAAAAAAAAAACATATTTATAACCACTTTAATTCCTAACATGTGTAATTTACTTTGATCAAATACACCGGGTGTCTCCAAGCTTTCTAACAAAGGGCCAGTTTAGGAGTTAACCATGCGTCTTTGGTATTAGGGGGTGGAATAGTGCTTTGTTGGTGTCAGAGGAATAGTGCCCCATCATTGGTGTCAGTGGAAGGAATGGTGTGCCATCATTGGTGTCAGTGGGAGGAATGGTGTGCCATCATTGGTGTCAGTGGGAGGAATGGTGTGCCATCATTGGTGTCAGTGGGAGGAATGGTGTGCCATCATTGGTGTCAGTGGGACGAGTAATTCCCACATTGTTGGTGTCACCATCAGGAATTATGCCCCATTGTTGGCGTCGCCACCAGGAATTATGCCCCATGGTGTCAGTGGAAGGGATAGTGTCTTGCATCAGTGGGAGGAAAAGTACCCCAAGGTTTGGGGTACCACAGTTTGGAGACCACTGCAAAACACCATACATGCTTTTGGACTCTCTGGAATGATTGTCTTTCAATTTTGGCCTTCCACAGGTTCAGAAGAGGAACTTCATAGAAAACATCATCCCCATTATCTCTTCTCTGAAGGGGCTTCTAGAGCAGCAGCGCATTCCCGCTGTGAGGGACCTCATGAACTGCCTACGGGTAAGTCGCTGGGCAGAAAGACAGATGGAGGTTGTGTGGAGGTACAGATTTTATAGCCAGGGTTTGTGTTCTTTTTCACAGGAAATGATGCAGGACTACCGTGACGAGATGAAGGATTTCTTTGCCATTGACAAGCAGTTGGCTGCAGAGATTGAATATGACATGAAGAGGTACGAGGAGCAGCTGGATTGGGAGAATCAGAATGAGCTGGCCAATTCTGTGGCCAATGGTATGATCATCGGCAGCCCACAGGTAAGCACACAAACTGCTTTCTTGAAAAGTTAACAGGAACTTGGAACATCCGGGGCGGCTATTTTTAAAGAATAGTGCCTAATGAAAATGTTTTATGTCTCTTGCAAAGATTTAAAGTCATTGCTTTTGCAGCCTCTGCAAAGAGCAATGTTTCCATTGCATACGTTTTCTCGTGTATATGTAAAAGCTCTCAATGCTCCCTTTTACTGTGCAGTCTGAGAGCACTATCGGTAGGACATCAAATACATGCAGAAAATGCCTATCTGGGAGCCACCCCCTCTTCCCTATGATCCATGTACATAAAATAATCAAGAACTCAAAAGGCAGCTAAAGGTATCAACTTCATCTGTGTAAAACCAGTATTGGTGGTGCAAAATGGCAGATGCATTTTGCGTGAGCCTGTTTAGTGGGGTTTTTTTTATTTTGGAAAAAACACTGCAGCAGTTTTATTTTTGACAAGACGCATTGTATAAAGTGAAAATGGTCCAGGTCCTGTTTCAGTGAAGATTGCCAAATAAGAAATAGGCTGAAATAAAGCTAAAAAAAAACCGCACCCGACTTTAGCCCTGTTTTTCTAAGCTCTTTTATTCATCTGTTCTGGAAAATCTCAGGTTTTATAACTTTGCTTTTTAGGTTGCTGCACCTGGCGGATCTCCCAAAACGCCAAATGTTCGCCGGTCTCCTCTTTCTGTCATACAAGAGGCCCAAGGTAGAGGTTCACCTACTACACCTATAGGAACACCCCGAATCGCCATTATGGCCGGACAGATGGCCCGTCCCAGGTAAAGAGGATGGTTCATTTTTAATTTGTCATGACTGATGAATGTTAGTTGGTGCTAAAACGTTTGTCGTCCCACAGGCAGATGTCTCTGAGCACTCAGGCTATCCTTAACTCTGCCAAAAAACTAGCAGAAGGGTGTGCAAAGCCAAGGAGCAAGAGTATAGGAGCTCAGCCTTCCTCATCTCCCTCAATCAGTGCAAACCGTAAGCTGGGTATGTAACTGATCAACAAAGTGCAACTCATCCAAAGTATTCAAGATGTATAAATAGTTTCCCTTTTTTTTTTTTTTACCTAGTAAATATAGAAGTCCAGGATATTTCATTTTAACTTAGTAAGATGTCCTAAATACTTGCTGATCCTGCTTCATTTGATAAGATGGCAATGCTACAGTCACCTTCCTGTGTGCATTGTTATACTTTTGTTTTTTGTCCTTTCTTTGTAATACTGTCAAATTATTTCCTATTCAGTTTCCTTCTGCACTTCAGACCAGCAATCCAGTGTGATCCTGGAGGGTAGAGCGATCAGCACACCTGACAGTAAGTACTGAGTTTAGATCAGGATTTAGCTAGCGGGTGGTTGTTTGGATCTTGCTAGCAGTGTTTTAAAAAAAAAAAAGTATGTTTGTTTTCAGTTTTATACATACCTAGGTGCATGCAGCATCGGTCCTATGTTGCATCTGTCCCCCGCCACCTCTGCACTGAGAACCGAGCGATTCGAACACTGCCGAAAGCTCGATTCTCACAGATCCCTGAGCAGAGAGCTGCTGCCTATCACTTATCAGCTCTCCACTCTGCCCCCCCCTGAGTGCTGAGCTGTGGAGGGGGGGCGGGGGGGGGGTGCGCGTCTCTGGCTCTCAGTGGCTCGCTGACATGGGTATCTGTCCAGGCACCTAGTTGATCTAGACTGTCGTACTGATGTGGTGCTTGGACTGATTCCTGTGATGTCAGCAGAGAGCGGCCTTCAGCTCAATCTCTGCTGAAAACGGGTCACAGGAGTACAAAACAAATTGCACTCCTTTTTGAGCACAGGGAGCAGAGACGGACCTGTCATCCACCTGCTCAGCAGGGATCAACTAATTGATCCCTGCTGAGCAAGTGTAGTCTGTGAAAACGGACAATGTGTGAAAGGGGCCTAAAGGTAAAAAAAAAAAAAGCTGCTGCATGCAGCTCCCCCTTATACTTGCCTGAGCCCGATCTTGATCCAGTGCTATGCACAAGAGCAGCAGTTCTCTCCTCATTGGACAGAGGCGGCAGCCATTGGCTCTTGTAGCTGTCAATCACAGCCAGTGAAGAGAGAAGGGGGCGAAACCGAGTTGCACTCTGTGTCAATGAATACACATCCAGCTTGGGAGCAAGCACGTACTAGTGCACCTATAGTAAGGCTCTTGCTATATGAGGGCACTTGGCAGGGGAGAGGGCCCAGGAGCCCCTCGGGTGACTTGAGAAGAGGATCAGGGGGTGCTCAATGCAAAACCATTACACAGAGCATGGAAGTATGCCTTTTTTTTTTTTTTTTTTTTTTTTTGGAGGATCTTAGAGTTATTAGAAATTCCAGCTGTAAATTCCTGGATGTATGACTGTCAGTATTCCTCTCAAAGTTTAATCCTAATATTTTGGAGGAAAAGCAATGTTTTTACCAATGGTATCATATGCCATTTAACATGTCTTGTATGATGTGTATATGTGTATATGTTTCAAATGTTGCACGCTACATTCAGATATAATTAATGTCTATACAGCTTTTGGTGTACAGCTATGCTCTATAGCTCAACCTGGCCCAATTCGGGTGAAAAATCATACCTGTGATTTCCAGAGAGATCTGATGTATAGAATTTTTTTTTTTTTTTTTCTTATGGTCGCTACTGTTTCTCAAGATCTGTTCTATACCTGGGGTGCTGTTATCCACCCAGTCCAGACATGCAGGTTTGGTCCATGTGAGCATGAGAGCAGACCTGGAGAGTTTGTTCCTTCGAGTTGATTGTGGCTGCAGTTTTACCTACAATCTCATCTATTTGGTTAACAGTTTAACATGCTCTTGAGTTTATATATGTACTATCACTTTTCTGGCCATATTCTCCAATTTTTTTTTTTTTCGTTGCAGGAACAATTCATAATGTCACATTTGAAGCTGGCGTCAGTTATATAAGTGCGACCCAAAGCTCGTTCTCCAACAACTCCATGAATGCTTCTCGTGGGCAAGAGAAAGACGACATCCTGTATATGATGTCACCAGACAAGCCGTAAGTGTTATTTCTTCAGTAAGCTGAAAAACCGAAATCACTCGGGTCTTAAAGGAAAGGTATAGCCATACTTCTATGGATCACAGGAGTGCAGTTTGTTCTCCACTCCTGTGACCCGTTATCGGCAGACAAATGGCTGAAGCCTGCTGTCGGCTGATGTCATAGAGCCCGGTCCAAGCTCTGAAAAGATCCTGACAATATGGTCGGGATCCACCCAGATGCCAGGACTGCCAGCTGGCTCAGCCTCTCAGAGCCGCTGAGAACCTGAGCCAGCCCCTCCCCAGGTCAGTGTTCCAGTTGGCACAGTTGGGGCAGAGCAGAGAGCCAGTGACTGACAGTCCCCAGTCCTGCTGCAATCCTCCTTTTTTAGGTGCTGTAGCCTATGTTCCGTGCCCCCATCTTGGTCCTCCTTTAGCATCCTCTTCTTGGTTCAAGCAGCCCTGCTCTGTGAATTGGTATCCCAATGCCTCTTTAAATATGTGACGGGAACAATCCAGGTGGTGGCTGCAGGAGCAGGGCCCCTCATTCTTAAGTAGGCAGAAATGGGGGGGCCAAGCATCAGTAAAATTTGCAGACAGTCTTGTGTGAATTCACTTTGGTTGGAAATTTAACAGTTAAGTATTCCTTTTTGATTATAGAGATAAAAAAAAATATGAATTTCATAAAATACAACAGCAAGCCAATTGGTGTTGAAATACAATACAAACAGAGTGAAAAAAGTAGAGGTCGACCGATATGGGTTTTTCTCTGGCCAATCCCAAATCGCGGTGGCCGATATAGGATGCCAATTTATTTATTTATTTTTTGGGCCGATATGTTAGGCCGATTTTTTTTTTTTTTTTTTATGTATTTATTTTTTTTTTTTTTCCCTTCATCTCATAAAATCTTACAGACACCTTTCACACTGGGGCGTTTTTCAGGTGCTTTTTGGCTAAAAATAGTGCCTGTAAACTGCCTGCCAAATGGCTCCCCTGCAGTCTGTGTGAAAGCCCGAGTGCTTTTACACTGAGGCGATGCGCTGGCAGGACGTTAAAAAAAAAAAAAAAAAAAAAAAAAGTCCTGCAAGCAGCATCTTTGGAGCGGTGTTAACTTCTCCTCCACCACTCCTGCCCATTGAAATGAATGGGCCCTGCTGCCAAAGCGCCTGCAATGCCATTTGGCAGCGGCGATTCACGCATTTAACCCCTTCCTCGACCACTAGCTGGGTTATAAGTGCCCCACTAGCAGCCGAATAGCGTCGCTAAAATGACAGTAAAGCGTTGCTAAAACTAGCAGCGTTTTACCGTCAACGCCTGCCCGCTCCAGTGTGAAAGCAGCCTTAAGTAATAAGTGATACAGAAAATTTCCTACATTTAAACATTTATTAAACAAAACAAACCTCCAATCAGTTCACTTGTATGTATAATTTAGATTAAAAAAAAAACTATATATTAAATACACAAATAGGTAATCAAAACTTTTGGACGAAAAAAAAAAATCGTCTAACTTTACTGTTAGTTTTCATTTAAAATCATTAGTGTATTTTTTTCCAAAAAAATTAAGTTTGAAAGACCGCTGCGCAAATACCATGTGACATAAAATATTGCAACAACCGCTATTTTATTCCCTAGGGTCTCTGCTAAAAAAATATATATAATTTTTGGGGGTTCCAAGTGATTTTCTAGCAGTAAATACAGGAATTTTACTTGTAAGCAACAAGTGTCAGAAAAGATTTAGTCTTTAAATGGTTAAACTGAGAACTTCTCCACACAGGGTTCAGTTCATTCATAAGTGTAAACATTGTATCGCTTTGGTCTTTTCTTGGCAGAATGCCCAGAGAGAAGTCACTCCAGGGGAGGACTGAGGCAACTTGCATTGACTTCTATTACAGAAGTCTTTTGCAAGTCAAGGCTGAAGTTATAATCGGCCTTTTTTATCAGCACAATCGGGCGATGCCGATTAATTAAAAAACGCCAAATATCGGCCGATCTCTAGAAAAAAGTCCAAAGGAAATCCCTCCATAGAAAGTGCTCAGTGCAAAAAGTCCCTGTGCAAATACATGTCTCCAGATTCCAGTGAATTGGTGTAAGTGAGCTGCAGTCTACACCTGGGTGGAGCTACAGTGGTGACGTCATCATGCCTACCGGGGTGCTGATTGTTTTTTTTTTTTTTTTACCTTGTCTATTGTACTCTACACATGGGTGCACACCACCCACTGAAAGGCCACTTACCAGCGGGTAAGACCTCAAGGATGGAGGTCTGACTGCGCTTTAAGGAGATATCCCACTTAGATGGATGATGTGATCCAGGGCTCAGGTGAAAAATATCCAGATGGCCAAGGCAATCCACATACCAAACTTGGTATAAAATAAGGGAAAATTTTGATCTCGATGTTGTAATTTTTTCTAAATACGGCATTTAATCAATTTAAAACTACTTATCTTTTGTAAGTCAGAAAACATGATCAACACCCTAGCGGGCGTGATGTCACCACTGTAGCCCCAACGGGGATAAGCAAATGTTGCAGAACATATCTAATGAGGTTTTGTTTTTTTAGTGCACCACATCCCAGACAGTGGAACGTAGAGTCTCCAGTGCAACGAAGGCAAAATCGTAGTCGGTCTTCAGCAAGAGGCTCGGTCCAATCAAAGTAAAAGAGATGGAAATATATGGCATAGGATGCTTTATTAAGCAGAAGCCATGATATTCTTAAATTTGTCTCCAATGTGTGCATTTAAAGCTGAATTTCTGGAATTTAGCTTTAAGCCTTGTCTCTGTACATAACTGTATAATGCTGCTCCAATTTCTGTACTTTAATGTAAGATTTAACCATGCTTGGCAATTTGACTTTGTATATGTGTGCCGACATTCTTTTGTAATCTGCCTGTAATGCAAAATAAAACGCTAAGTTATCCAATATGTACTGTCTGTCATGGGGTTGAAAATGTCACATCATGGATCATTTCTATAAATAATATTTATAGAAATTTTGAACCTGCTAGTAGATCTTACTATAATAACTGGTCACATATTGGAGCCCAGAGCATAGGTGAAGGGACCCTAGAAGAGGAGGATCGGGGTGCTCTGTTCTGGCGGGCGGGGGCAGTACAACAAACTCCCTACTGAGCCATTGTATTCTAATTTTGCATAGTTGATACAGTGAGTTGCTCAGTTATTTTTATTTTTTTCATTCAGCCCCACTGGGTTGAACGGGAAAAAAAAACAAAAAAAACTGTACCAAGCATATAATAGCCTGGTAGGGGGCTGATTTTGTCCAAATGCCACCCACACAATGCCTGCATCTATTTTGGATGCAGGCACTGTTCGGTTGACCATTTTCAGGCGGGCTCTTGAAAAAGTGGTGCAGCAGCCAAACAAGCTGCTGCCAAGGCCTGTGCTTGTAATCTACCCTGGAAAAAATACCATTGTCCAGTTCACTTTCGGTTTGGTAATTGTCAATCAAGCCCTTACGAAGGGGGCGCTCTTGGACCCTCAAAACGTGTTGGCTACATTTTTGGATTTTACCCTTGATTTTTTTTTTTTTTAATCAGAATACGATTTTATCTGGCCCTATTAGGCTAGGTTCACATCTGTGCTGCTCTGCGAGAAATCGTTTGCATGGGCACACCTACCCCATTCACTTGAAAGGGCTGCTGTGCCTTTGACAGAGAATTTGTCCCTGCAGCATTTTAGAAATCACAACCCACACAGGAATCGCAGTACAGTTCCTAGCGCAGAAGCGATTTCCTGTGTGCCATTAGCATTAATGGCACTGCGCACACTGTTTTTTTTTTTTTTTTTTTTTCTCCTGTGCAGGTGGTTGTGGCTTTAGGAATAGGAGCGTTCCCACAGCAGTAATCACCCACACAGATGTGAGATACTTTAAATACAATTTTGTTACATTACACTGCATGTAAAGGAGACTGGTGATCCTCTGGGGGTGTAGAAGCCAACTGCTTGGGAACCAGATCATTTACATCAACATGATACTTTAAGACCTGGGTAGGCAACCTGGGGCCCTCCAGCTGTTGTGGAACTACATTTCCCATGAGGCATTGCAAGGCTGGCTGTTACAATTATTCCCAGAGGCATGATGGGACTAGTAGTTCTGCAACAGCTGGAGGGCCCCAGGTTGACTCCCCCTGCTTTAAGATAACACCAGTAAGATAAGCCTACAGGTCCATTGCTATCTTTCCACTTTCCTTGAAGGCAAAGTCCTATGTAGGAGAGCCAGCTGAAATCACCCAAACCTTCCACTCCTTTGACAATGGTCTTTTCTAAAACAAGAGGCTCTTTACGGTAGATCATGGCCCCAGCTTGACAGACTGGCATCTGTCAAAAAGACCCACATATTCCTCTGTGTGGATAACCACCAGTCCAAAGTCACCCCTGCTCTTGAGAGTAGAGGTACATTGGTAGATTCAACGACTTCTCCCATAACATGCTATAGAGCTGCAGCGCTCTGGAGTGAGACTGGGCATAAAGCACCACACTGATTGCACCCTGAGCAGCAGGTCATCCAGGTACACCACAATGGCAATACCCAGAGTCCTCACCAAAACTTTGCTAAAAGTTGTCTAAAGGGATCATCTCTCCTGTACTGGCAAAGGAGGTCTCGCAACTTTTATTCCAATCGAAGTTCCCATAAATGGGAAAAGTTGAGACCTCTCCTCTGCCAGTACGGGGGCTATGATCCGTTTGGACGAAAGGGCCATAAAGAAAAACACTCTTGGTGGACCCAAAGATACCCTTGTGTGCATAAAGTGTGGAGGAGGAAAGCAGCAAAACTTTCATTAGTGGCCCCTGCAGACCCAGTTGTCTGCATTTCTGAGGCCTGGCAGGCACAAGGGTCCATAAAGTATACCTCTTGCCTCCACGTGTTGGTGAGCCCTTTCACTGAGAAGTATTTTATACTAGTTAATGGCAATGCGATGTAGGCTTCTGCTTGGGGCCTGAAGCTGGTTGCTTACAAAAGGAACTCTTCTTGAATCCTGAAAGTGTCTCTGGTATATGTCCTGTCACCTTCTTAAAGTGGAACTTTAGTCTGAAAATTGGGTCCTGCTGGATCCCTTCAGGCTGGCCCCTTTTGCCGGTACAGCTATGTAAAACATTAAAGAGAAGTCCCTAGACTGTTTAAAATCCAGTAATACACTGCATCACCATGCTCAGTTGCTCTCTTTTTAGGTTCTGCTGGGTTTTGTAGGAGCTGATCTGCTGACCGCTTTAAAACAGAATTAAGCCCTCCTGTCCTTTACAGCCAAGGAAGCTGCTTCTGTTTGATCTGCAACTGCCATGGTGCAGCACATGTGTTTCAGTTATGACACCATTCTAAATTGCTAGAGGTTGGATAATCAAAGGGGCACCACATCCCTATGAATGCATATATTAGCAGAAGGGAAATGGGATTTTTAGGGTGCCTAAGAAAATGGAGTAGTCAAAAATATATTGAATTTATTAAAGTGGTAGTAAACACTTAGACCTACAGGTAAGCCTAGATTAAGGCTTACCTGTAGGTCCAAGAAATATCTCCCTAACCTACAAGGTTAAGGAGATATTTTACAAAAATAGGGCTGCGCGGCGTAGACAACGGCGCAGGCGCGCCGCAAGTGAAGGCGAACATGCCGGAGTGACGTCATTGCTGCTCCGGCCACTCGCATCGCCGGGGGAGCGGCGATACCCGGAAGGAAGATGGACGCTTCGTGCTGGGCACAGCGGTGACATTGCAGGCTCCTGTTTCAGGTAAGTGACACATAATGGGCTACTATGCGATGCATAGTAGTCCATTATGCTTTACCTTTGCAGGGAAACGGGAAGTAAACCCATCAGGGTTTACTTCCTCTTTTTAATACAAAATGTCTATAAAAAAAAAAAAAGATAAAATAAAAATAAAATTCACAGTATCATCATACAATAACCATAATATGATTAACCAGCAGTAGCTTCTTCCTCTACAAGTTTTGCAATGCAATTGCTTCCTCAGGAGACTTCCAATCAGCGCTGCACATTATGGTCACTAAAGGTCAGGGGTGGCAAATCTTTTGAGGGAGGGCCACGTTTATCAACTTGGTAACCAGTCACAATGGGTTTAATGGGGGGGGGGGGGGGGGGGGTTGGCAGGTCTGTGTCCACTCTGCATATGTAGAGCAGACACAGCTGCAACCCGCTCTACCCTAAGGGCCCTCTGATCTGCCCAGACAGAAGGGGACAGATCCCCTTCGGTTATTTTTTAAGGAGATTGGCTTGCAGATAGGCGGGTGTAAATGGCCACGAGTCCGTTTACATCTGCCGCTCTATAGGAATGAATGGAGAGCCCGTTTGGGGACCACCTGTTTGTTTTACAGATGGACTCAAATCGGACCGATCATGTGAAAGGGGCCTAAGGCTGCTTTCACACTGATGCAGTGGTTTACCTGCTCCTCAACTGACCTCAATCTGCACTTCTTCCTCAGGATTCCTGCAGCTGGCTGGTACTGCTGACAGGTGTGGGTACTGGTGTGAAGGAATGTAATGTACATAATGATCATAAAAATGACTATTTTCTTATTTGTATATATGTTTATATGCAACTCCTTACTTGTATAGTAAATGGCTTGGCTCTGCTTTGGAACCAAAAGGATGGCGTCTACCCTCTACAGCCCCCACACTGGAGGTATGACTAAGTAAGGAGAAGAACCGGCAACAACCAAGCCTCCACATCAAGTTTCTGCATTCCTCTTGTATTTCAGCCAATGAGATGTACCTATTAGACTGACCACATTTACATAGTAATTAGAAGAATATTGCCTCTGGGTAAATAGGGGTGGGTACCATCATCCTATAGTAATATAGTGAGGAGAGGGGGAGATTGGTCAAGGGCTACTCCAAAAAAATTGCCCTTGATTGCCCATGGTTGTTAAGGACTATCTCGGCACCTAAGTAAAAAGGAATTTATATAAAATGCCATTTATTACAGAAATGTACATACATAAATTGCAACAAGAACAGGTAAGTAGTCATTTCAGAATTCATATGACGATTACAATTTGACGATTGTGGAGCCCCCACAGATATGTAGAGGCACAATGATGTAGGTATGAACGTAACCCTCAAGTCTCGTGGCCAATGTCGCTTCCTCAGGAGGCATCAACCAAAAACGTCTATAGAAAATATAAATACATAGTATTTCAGGTTTCTATGAATACTGTAACTATGCATTTTATATTTTCTATAGATGTTTTTGGTTGATGCCTCCTGAGGAAGCGACATTGGCCACGAAATTTGAGGGTTACGTCCATACCTACATCATTGTGCCTCTACATATCTGTGGGGGGGGTTCCACAATCATCAAAATGTTTGTTTATTGTCATATGAATTCTGCAACAACTACTTACCTGTCCTTGCAATTTATGTACATACATTTCTGTAATAAATGCTATTTTATATAAATTACTTATTTACTTGGGTACTGAGATAGTCCTTGCCAACCCTTCACATAGTAATGATGAATGCTCTATTGTTCTCTGTTCATTGCAGGGGGCGGTGTGCAATGTTTTATACACAGAGATGTGGAGGTAATCAAACTGAACAGGTGTCAGAGTGGTTACTCCCGGTGTGCGCGCATATCTTCACTTTATAATTAGGACCAGCAGCAGATATCTAAATTGAACCTGATTGAGGTTTGGTACTGGTGGTTGCTGTCCCAGATCGAAGGTTCCTTTGTCCCAACCCGCCATCCCAAGCATAATTGTGACAGAAGCATGAAGCTGCAGTAGAGAGCAGAGCCGTCACAGGTGGAGTACATTTGGTATCACTCCGCCTATGGCGGAGCCGGCGCTATACAGGTGGCAGCAGCTCTGGTTCCTCTAGCGGTGGCTCCGTTCTTCGTGCTAATGCTCAGAGATGGCGGGTCGGGAACCCGCGATCTGGGCTTGCCGACCCGCCATCGCAGAGCAAGACAGGGCGGGCAACATCCAGCGGTTGGGCACCCCTGCTATAGGTGAAATACAATGTTAGAAAATCAATATTCACTAATCGAAACATCCAAAAAAACAAAATGTGATTTTCTCGCAAATGCATTGAACCCAAGAATGCCTCCCTGTATCCCCAGCTGAACTGTGTCTTATCTGTGGAGGGCACGACCCTGTCTGAAGGACATTGAAAGATGCGGAGATAGAGTTCGATCTAAAAATAGATACAAGCTAAAAGATCTGCAAAAATAAACATTCTAACCTCAGAATACATAATTCAGAACTAGTCAGTCAATGGTGGATGATATCTTAGCAAATGGTGCTCCCAGATGGTTAAAGGGGAGTTCCAGGCATTTTAAAAGTCAGCAGCTACAAAAAGTGTAGTTGCTGACTTTTAAAAAAAATGACACTTACCTGTTCCACGGTCCAGCGATGCGGCCGAACGGGGTGTCGCTCCTCTCCCCCTCCTCTTCGTCGGCGCCGCCATTTCCACTCTGGGCACCCGGCCGTGACAGCTTTCCTCTTCACGGCCGGGCACGCACGGCGCATGCGTGAGCCGCGCTCCCAGAGTGGATAGGCGATCTCCTGGGACCTGTCACGTGTCCCAGGAGATCGCCTAGAGGGAGGAGTCGCCTAGGCGGTTACTGGGCGGAAGTGGGACAGGAAGTCCCCCTCCTAATGAAGCCCCCACTCCCCCCCCAAAAAAATTACATGCCAAATGTGGCATGTAAGGGGGTGAGGAGTGGTTAAAGCTGGAGTTCCATTTTTAAGTGGAACTCCGCTTTAACAAATTTGAAAGCAGACTTTCCCAGAAGGAACTTACAGGTAGTTGCATATCCTAATCAATGACCAACAAATGGGAGAAGAAAACGTAAAAAAAAACAACTTGCTAACTTCCAATATAAAAAAAATCCTACTACAATCTGAATATCTTTACCTTTTTAAAAGATTTGAAACATCACATACCACTTGACCGCTGCCATATCTGCAGAAAGGGAGATCCTTTTATGTCCCCTTCACCGCCTCGCCGTCCAATGTCCTTTCTAGCAAGTCTAGTCAGCCTTCAAATGTGTTAACCATCTGGGAGCACAATTTGCCAAGATATCATCCACCATTGACTAGTTCCAAAAATCTGTATTCTGAGTTTAGAATATGTTTATTCTCCCTTAGTCAATTTTGCAGATTTTTTTTAGCTTGTATCCATTTTTTAAATCTCCATCTATCAATGTCCTTCAGCCATCAGGTTCGTGATCTCCACAGATGGGACACGTTTCACAGTTCGGCGGGGGGGCGGGGGCATTCTTGGGTTCAATGCATTATAATAAAAAAAAAATTATTTTTACATGTTTAACCACTAGCCGACTGCCCACTATCAAATGACGGCGGGACGGTGCAGCTCTTGTGGCGGGACGCCGTCATATGACGTCGTCTACATTTTGGCCACTAGGGGGCGCGCGTGCCGCTGTGTAGCTGGGGAGCCAATGCGCGTGCCCGGCGGCCGCGATGTCCGCTGGGCACCTGCGATTGCCCGGTAATCGAGCAGGACGTGGATCTGTGTATGTAAACACACAGATCCACGTCCTGTCACTGGAGAGGAGACCGATGGTGTGTCCCTTGTACATAGGGACACCAGTCAGTCCCCTCCCCCCACAGTTAGAATCACTACTATAGGGAACACATTAACCCCTGCAGCGCCCCCTAGTGTTAACCCCTTCCTTGCCAGTCACATTTATACAGTAATCAATGCATTTTTATGGCACGGATCGCTGTATAAATGTGAATGGTGTCCGATATGTCCACCGCAATGTCGCAGTCATGATAAAAATCGCAGATCGCCGCCATTACTAGTAAAAAAAAAATAATAAAAATGCTATAAATCTATCCCCTATTTTGTAGACACTATAACTTTTGCGCAAACCAATCAATATACGCTTATTGCGATTTTATTTTTTTTTACCAAAAATATGTAGAAGAATACGTATCGGCCTAAACTGAGGAAAAAATTTGTTTTAAAAAAAAAAAAAAAAATTGGATATTTATTATAATAAAAAGTAAAAAAATATTATGTTTTTTCAAACTTGTCACTCTTCTATTGTTTATAGCGCAAGTAATAAAAACCGCAGAGGTGATCAAATACCACCAAAATAAAGCTCTATCTGTGGGGAAAAAAAAAAAAATGATAAAAATTTTATTTGGGTACAGCGTTGCATGACCACGCAATTGTCATTCAAAATGCGACAGCGCTGAAAGCTGAAAAATGGCATGGTCAGGAAGGAGGTGTTCGTACCTGGTAGGCAAGTATTTAAATTTGTTTTGATTAGTGAATATTGATTTTTCTAACCTATAGTGACCATATTATGCAGTACTTATTCGAAATCTCCTGAGGAAGCATTGCAAAACATGTAGAGCAAGAAGCTACTGCTGGTTACTTGTATGATGATACTGTGATGTTTTTTTTTAGATATGTTGTATTAATAAATTCAATATATTTTTTATATATTTAAACTATTACATTTTCTTGGGCACCCTAAAAATACCATTTCCCTCCTGCTAATAGTTATGACACCAGTCGTTTGGTTGACACAAGCAAATGTGACAGTTGGCAATCCCCTCCTCCCAGGAATGTAATTGTTTAAAACTTACATTGATGGGTTTCGTTCTGCTTTTATTTACTTCTGAGCTGGGCTTCAACAAAATGGCAAGAAGCTGGAGGCAATTTACAGCACACACTAGTTTTGGTAGCTTTTTTTTTTTTTTTAATCAAGTTTTGGGTAAAGTTCTTTGATGGGGAGGGTAGGACCATTCTCTTCCCCAGTCACCTTCTATATGCAGGCATCCAAGGACAGTCCAAAAAGGCATTCGCCCTCAAAAGGTTGCCCTCTCTATTTGCATCTGGCAAAGAAAGCTGCTGCTGTCATTTCTCAGAGGCACTCCTAACCAAGCAAAATAGGCTTTGAAAGGCTTTGTAACCAATCTATGGCATTTTTAAAGCCCAGGACCTCATCCACGTAGGATTCTTGACTGGTTTCATCTTGAGGCATTTCCATTGACCCCCTCATAAGTGAGCATCCACATTTTAATCCAAGCTAGTGAGAACCCTTGTAGAGTTGGATTGATGCAGGCTGGATATGGCCACAGAAAATCCCTTGCTTTACAAAGAAGTGGAGGATTGAGCTACTGCCATGGGAAAAATATAGAGCAGAGCTAATCTGACCTTTTGGAGCACCAATGCAGGGGATTCCCCCTACCTAATGGCAGTATCAGGGAGCCCACTTCATCATCCACCCCTGCCTAAGGTACACCATGCAGAGTGGATAAATATTTATCAAATTTTATACAATGCTTTTGGCGTTTAAAAAAAAAAACATCTATCTAAAGATAGTTTTCTATTTAGGATACATTCATAATTTGTTTATTCAGTATGAAATGGTGCTTAGTTATGTAGCATGAGGTTGTATATACTGCAATATTTTTGGTAAACTACTTCAATGAATGCAAGCATGAGCCCTTACATTTAAAGAAGCACCTGTCATTTCAGATCCATCATGGCAGCACCTGTTAACGGGCATCTCCTGCTGCTGCCACATCCCTCACCTTGTTCTGTTACTGCTGCATCACCAGACATCCCATTAAAGTGAATGTGACAGTTCTTCAGCCCAGAAGGTTTTACTCCCTTCCTGACAGGCCATTTTTGTTATACGGCACTGCATTACTTTAACTGACAATTGTGCAGTCATGCAACACTGTATCCAAATAAAGTTGATGTAACCAATACATAATGTTTGCACTAGACTTCATAGTTCTCTGCACCAACCCCCACCCACACAGTCCACTTCAGACATTACAATCACCTAAACTGTTGACTTCATTACCTGTTGGACCAGACTTATCGCAAAGGTGGTGTATAGACTTTTTGGTTTCTACCAACAGATGGCATATACACCAATCAGCCCATTTAAAAAAAGGTAAAGTGTATAACAGTGATTATATTACATAGTTGGTGAAGTTGAAAAGACACAAGTCCAACCGGCGTGTGATTATGTTTTTTTTCAGCACCATACTTTGGGGGGTGGTTGGGCTACCTATGACAGATCACAAATGAAGTCTGTTGTGTACCCACAGACTAGTCAAAGTACCCATGCCAAAAGCCCATACCAATTGTCACATGAGCAATGAAAAAAAAAAAGGGGGGGGAGGTAGTCTGGTAAATATTATTTTTCATCATATTGCTGGCCCTGTGCATAACTTGCCTAGGGAAGAGATGGCACCAGGATGGGCTGGTGACAAGCCAGTGTCATGTTTTGAGCAGTGTTCTACTGGTAAAATTCTGGTAGTGCCATTCATGTGGCTTACTTTGCCATGTGCCACCACCTTAACCCCTTCCCACCAACCACACATTCAACCTCACAGAATTTACTTTTTTCTCTCCTTATGGGGCCACATATATGCATAACTCCCTTTGTGTTGGGAACATGCTCAGCGCACAGACCAGGCTCTCATTAAACGATCAGGACTGTCAGGTCTAGGTCACCTGATCACCGTGATGGCTTCTGATTGGCTGATCAGTCATTACAAGCCCAGCTCTGTATTTACTGCCTTGTCTGTATGAAGAGGCAGATACAATTTGAAGTGAGGAAAATTTATACAACCAGTTGTGCAGAGTGGGACTCTACACACAAGATCATATTTTAGGGTTAGTATTAAGGTCACAGTCATCCTATTTTGGGTAGAATAAAAACATTTTAGACGTTGGGTGCCTTGACTGGAAGGAGGAAAAAAAAAAAAAAAGGGTTGAAAAACATTGAGGTACTGGCCTCCAAATTCATCAGATCTCAATCCATCAAGCATCTGTGGGATGTGCTGGGAAAACAAGTCCGATCCATGCAGGACGCACCTCACAACATACAGGATGTAAAGTGTTACTAAACTCAGGAGCCTGCATTCACTGTATCTGGTCTCCCACAGACCATGGAAAAGCAATTATTTTAGTAAATATAAAAAAACAGTTAAATACCTTCTCATCAGTAGTATATACTTGAAGGTGGAGTTTTCATACTGCGCCAAGCTGTCCTATGAGGCTGCACATTAGGACATTGGACCTGTGCTGAACATATACACCCTCCCAAGGAGGAGGAAAAAAAAAAAACGAAAAAAAAAAACTGAGCATTTGCAGCCTGACTCCAAAAAGCTTAGTCTTATCCAGAATTGTGCAGGGAGGTTGTGTGAATACAGGATCAAACAGCCTTTTTACACAATGCAGAGGATTAACTCCTTAGGTTCCACAGTGAGTGGAGCAGGCATGCATTACTGCATATACAGACATTTTACTGTTGTGTATTTAGTATTGCTTTGAAAATATGCTGTGGTATCTGGCAGCATCAGATCTAGGACTAGTGGTGTCCATGCCTCAACAGGTCAGGGCTGTTTTTCACAGCAATAAGGGTAATCTACTCAATATTAGGCCGGTGGCCAGAATAAGGCCAATAAATGTATCTGGAACACAGAAGGCTGTGCAAAAATCAATAAACAAAAATTTGTTACAAAATGTCTGGCTTTTAGGGCTGCAACTAACGATTATTTTCATAATCGATTATTGTTTCGATTAATTGGTTAATAGATTCTTTCATTCAGCGAATGTACAAAGTTATTTCGCATTAATATTCTTGTCTGAAAATTAATGTGTGGCCAGCATAAGGCTCGGTACACACCTACGCAGTTTGCGTTTGATCAATTTATGCAGTGCTGTTTACTGTGCATGTTGATTTTTGCACACGTGATTTGGCTGCGATTTGCGTATTTTTTTTGGCCAATTTGTTGTTGGGATGATTTAAAAAAACACAAATTGCTGCAAAAGCGCATTACATGCTTTTCTGCAGCTTCTCCATTGAAGTATATTGAACCAAAAAAAGTACCGTTTTGCGTTGAAAAAGGTCCTGGACCCTTTCCAGCAGCTGAAAAAAGCATAGATGTGAATGTTAAATTAACTGTAGTGCGTTTCTGCAAAAAGCACCAAAAACACATGGGTGGGAACCAGATCCAAGACATTTAGTAACATAATGTGGTTAATAAAAAAATTAGCCCTTCATAGTACAAAAAAAAAAAAGCAAATAATTGCTACTGTAAGGGGTTCATTTTTACTGTGCAACAGTAAAAGTAATATTTACAGTAGCGATTATTTGCTCTTTGTAGTATAAAGGGCTAATTTTTTTTAACCCCATTAGGTTACTGGCCGATAAATCGCTTACCATTTTCATAATCGATCAATTTCATAATCGATTAGTTGTTTCGGCCCTACTGGCTTTCAGACATTCACTTTGGATTAAAAAAAAATCCACACCGCTACAATTAAACAAGCAGTCAACATTAACCAATGTTTAATTTAACTATATCAAAAAAATAAGTGGTCTGATCAATGATCTAGTAAGCAACATTTATCACAATCATTAAAAATATTTAAACGGCACATGTAAAAAACAAAACAAACTTTACATAAAAAGCAAACTTTGAAACAAGTCAGGCTTTCCACACACAATTTACAGCATTGGTTTGAAATGTACAGCCTGGAACACATATGAGCCAGCTGTAGGTCTATTTCAGGCTACCCCGGCTTGGCAAAACTAGGCCGATTTACTAAAGGATTTGAGAATGTTCAAACCATGAACTGTGACAAGTCTCAAATCTTAACTCATTGAGTCACTGCAGTATCAATAGCACTTAAAGTATTCACACTCTACCAGTTTTGGCAACTGGTAACATTAGTTAATTACCAGGATGACCAAATTCTCCAGACACTAGAATCTTGTCCATTCTGGACAACGCGAGTGAGCAAACCCTTTAAACTCAGCATGCCAGAAATCCCTCATCATTCCTTGCTACTCCACCAATGCCCAGAACTTGGGTCCATGGAGAAGAAGGTGACCTCAAGGCAATTTTCAGGTCTATGCCAATTGCTAGGCCTGAACATTGTCACCCGACCAGGGAAGAGAGTCCACCGCTCCACAAGACATCAGCATCAATTTAATGTAAGGTGCAAAAGAGTGGCAAGGGATCACAAAGAATATTTGAGGGTAGGGCCCTTTCCACAGCATGGCAAAGGTGACTGTGTGAAAAACAAAAACCTGATGACTGATGACAAAAAAGGAGAATAACACCTATAGTGAGCTCAGAGTAACAAAAATAAGTGCGCACAAACATTAAATCACAAAGTAAACCAGACTGTAATCATCAAAACTGTATGCTTTATACTATAATGGCCACTACAAACCCAGCAAGCCTAAAGCAATCAAAAATTCTCTTGTCCCAGCGCCACCCGATTCATATCTTTCCTGGAGCAGGACTGGGCATCTTCCTGGCTGGTGGGTGCAGAATAGACCTTCCTTCATACAGATACATTTGTATCAAACTAATATCCTTCTGTACAAACTTAAGTGCAACTGTTATCTACTTTGTTCTTGTGAGCTCAGATTTCCTATGGCAAAGACTTCTCAATTTGATCAATATCCCCGGTGTCCAGCTTCTTGATCTTTGTATCTGAAATGAGAATGTAATAAGTGACTTCATTGGCCTGGGAGTTCCATTTTTGCATCATATGCATTGATACTTTTCAGTCATACAAAAATAGTATTCCTGTCTTTACATTCTGCAGCCTATATTGTACTCTGAAGAGTTTCCTCCGGGCCCTTTCATCCAGTTTGGAGCGACGTCCTGATCCATGGAGGGTCTGTATTGTACCAAATGCCTTCCACTTAAGACTACACTGTGCTTCTAGGCATTGAGAAAGCCTTTGATTTGTATCCATCTTTTGACTTGTGCCTGTCCACAACTTTTCTCAGGAGATATTTTGACAGTGCTTTGTCACCCATAGTTGATGGTTTGTTTTAGTTGCACTACCAGGGAATGAAATGCTCCAGGAAAGCGCTTTTTATGCTGCGCTAATCAAAATGACCACAGCTGGTCACCTGATTTGGAGAGGAAGTATTTTCCAACTGATTTTTTTTGCATAATGAATTTTTTTTTTTTTTTTTTAAATATAAAATAGAGCTGCACGATTCTGGGCAAAATGAAAAATAACTATTTTTTTGCCTAAAATAAAAAGATAAATTCTCGCAACGTAAAATCTTTCACATTATACCCCCCAAAAAAAAAACCTTAGTTAGACTTACCGGTAACGGTATTTCTACGAGTCTTTCAGGACAGCACTTGGAGAGAGCGCAGCTCCACCCACTTCCCAGGAAACACTGCAGTAAAATTCCTTTAAAGTCTGGACACCTCCACCATGGCCTCAGTTGTTACCGAGTACCTCCGGCCATGCTGAAAGTACATAAACAGAACATAGCAACCATAACCGTTAAAATTATAACATTTTATAGCATTTCTTAACCCAAGGGAGGGTCATTGGCGCTGTCCTGAAAGACTCGTAGAAATACCGTTACCGGTAAGTCTAACTAAGGTTTTCTCACCTCGTCTTTCAGGACAGCACTTGGAGATGACAAAAGAGTACTTACTCTTAGGGTGGGACCACCGCTTGCAGGACCTTCCTGCCAAACGACTGCTCTGCCGCTGAGAGCAGGTCCATCCTATAATGGCGAGCGAAGGTTGAGTAGCTCGTCCATGTGGCCGCTTTGCAGATTCGCTCTGGTGAGGCCCCAGCTCTTTCCGCCCAGGATGTAGCTAAAGCCCGAGTTGAATGGGCTACTACCCCTACGGGAGGATCCCTTTCCATAGCTCTATAAGCTTCGTGGATAGCCATCCGAAGCCACCTACCGATCGTGCTCTTAGAAGCACCATACCCTTTGCGAGACCCTGCAAACAGAAAAAGAGAATTGGACTTTCTGAATTCCTTAGATATTTTGAGGTAGTGTAAAACGCACCTCCTCACGTCCAGACTATGGAAATCTCTTTCTCTCGAGTTTTTCGGGTCTGGGCAAAACGTCGGCAGGATAATCTCCTGAGCCCTATGAAAACCCGAGACTACCTTCGGTAGGAACCCTGGGTCTGTTCTCAACGCCACCCGATCCGGGAAGACAGTTAAGAAGGGCTCAGTGATGGACAGCGCCTGAAGCTCACTGACCCTTCTGGCTGAAGTAACTGCAATCAGCAGTGCTAACTTCAAGGACCAAAATTTGATTGAGGTCTCCTCCGGTGGCTCAAAGGGCCTTTTAGTCAGACCCTGCAAGACCACCGAAAGATCCCACTTGGGAAAACACTTCAATGGCACCGGCCTGAGCCTAGCCAGTGACCTGAAGAACCTAATAACCCAAGGGTCTAGAGACAGCCTTCTCTCTAAAAAAAACTGATAACGCAGCTACCTGAACCTTCAGGGTACTTGCTGCCAACCCCTTTTCAACTCCGTCCTGTAGAAATTCCAGAACGGAAAAATTCTCCCTAGGAGAACAATTTTTTGAGGCACACCAGGAATTAAAACACTTCCAGGTCTTAAAATAAATAGCCCTTGTGACCTTCTTCCTACTATTCAGAAGGGTAAAAATTAAATTCTTGGACAAACCCTTATCTTTCAGGATTTGCTCCTCAGTAGCCAGGCTGCTAGTTTGAGCTGACCCGCGTTGGGATGTAGAAGGGGACCCTGGGACAACAGATCCGCTCTGATCGGTAAGACCCAATGGGGTTCTACCGCCAACTTCAGTAGGCCCGAAAACCAGGGCCTCTTGGGCCAATATGGGGCCACTAAAACTAAGGTGGTCCTCTCCTCTTGGAGCTTCTTGAGCACCAAGGGGATTAGTTGTATAGGGGGAAACGCATAGCACAAGCGGAAGGCCCAGCGCTGAGCCAGAGCGTCCAGACCCTCCGCTTGGTCCCGTCTGTTCAGGGAGAAAAAGACTGGAACTCTTGCATTTGCTTCTGACGCAAAGAGATCTATCTGGGGCACTCCCCATCTGTCCGAAATCTGTTTGAAGACCTCCTGGTTCAGAGACCATTCGGACTCCAAAACCCTCTTCCTGCTCAGGAAGTCTGCTATGCGGTTTAGGGTGCCCTTTAGATGGACCGCTGTCAGGGACGCTAGATTGTCCTCTGCCCAGTAAAGGATCTGACGGGCCAGGTCTAAAAGATGCCTGCTCCTTGTGCCTCCCTGTCTCGATATATACGCCACAGCTGTGGCGTTGTCTGACAGAATCTGGATGTGTCGGCCTCCGATCGACTGTCTGAAGGCCCACAGACCCAGAAGGATGGCTCTCAGCTCCCTCCAGTTCGAGGATCTCCTGGATTCCTCCACTGACCAGGAGCCCTGGGCCAGCTGCCCCTCGAGATGCGCACCCCATCCCCAAGAGCTCGCATCTGTCGTGAGGACTTTGGCTGCGGGGAAAACCCATAATAGCCCCTTGCACAGATTTGCCTGACCCCTCCACCACCATAACTTCCTCTTTACTGATGATGGAATCCTCATCTGCTTGTCCAGAGACTCCCCATAGGACCAGCTCTGCAAGATTGCTTGCTGGAGGTCCCTGGAATGGAGGCGGGCCCACTGGACAGCCGGGATGGAGGCTGTGAGAAGCCCTAGGGTGGACATGGCCGCACGCACAGAGACTGACAGATTTGTCTGCATCCTCTGTACCGCTGCCTGTACCTTCCTGATCTTCTCCTCCGGTAGAAAGATCTTTTCCTGTACGGAGTCGATCGTATAGCCTAGGAACACTATCACTTGTGAAGGGACCAGGTTTGACTTTTCCTGGTTCAGGATCCAACCTAGGCTCTCTAAATGGCATTGAGCCCTCACTAGATCCCTGCGCAGAGATTCCTCTGAGCTGGCGAACAGGAGAAGGTCGTCGAGGTACGGTACCACCGCTATCCCTTCCAACCTGAGTGGTGCTAACGCCTCTGCCATGACCTTTGTAAAGATCCGTGGTGAGGCAGAGAGCCCGAACGGGAGAGCTCGAAACTGAAAATGAGACATCACCCCTCCTGTCCTGATAGCCAGACGCAGGTACCTCTGCGACTCGGGTTTGATGGGCACGTGAAGATACGCGTCCCTCAAATCTATTGAGGCTAGAAAGCACCCTGTGGGTAGGAGTTTCCTCACCGAGTAAATCGTGTCCATACGGAATCTCTTGTACCGTATGGACAGATTTAGGACTTTTAAATTCAAGATTAGCCTGAATTTCCCCGACGGCTTCCTCACCAGGAAAATGTGAGAATAAAACCCTAGCTCTTCCTCCCCTTGAGGAACTGGGATAATCACTCTCTGCCGCAGGAACTCCTGCAAAAGAGAGGACATTGCCACCGACTTCTCCAGGTCTCTTGGAAGCTGTGTGACATAGAACCGGGAGGGTGGCCTCACTGAAAACTCCAGTGCGTACCCCTCCGAAATTACTTTGAGGACGAACGCACTGGGAGTCGCCCTCTCCCACTGCGGAAGAAAGGATTGAAGCCTTCCTCCCACAGCCTGGGGACCGTCACTGGGTCTTGGCGGGTTGACTGGGGGGACGAAACACCCCAGACTTCCCCCTGCCCCTCTGAGACCTCCACGGTCTCCTGTCCCGCTTCCTTGGAATCTCGGGCCTGGAAAAAAGGACGAAAATTCTTCTTGGGGTGAGGCGCCACTTTTTTTAACTGGAAAGGCCTTCTTCTTGTCCGCCGTCCTATCAAGAACGGCGTCAAGACCCGGGCCAAACACCAGATCCCCCTCAAAGGGTAGGCCACATAATTTAGACTTAGCGGCTGAATCCCCAGTCCAAGTCTTGACCCAAAGAGCCCTCATAGCCGAGTTAATCAGGGCTGAGGACCTCGCAGAGATCTTAATGGACTCTGCTGATGCATCCGCCACGTACCCTACTGCCCTCTGTAGGACTGGTAAGGTCTCCAGCAGGTCCTTACGGGAGGTACCTGCCTCAATATGGCCCCTCAGCTGTTCTAGCCAGTGCTCCAGATTCCTGGCCACAACTGTCGATGCCATTGCTGGCTTGAGGTTAATAAGGGTGGAATCCCAAGCCTTTTTGAGCAATGAGTCCGCCCTCTTGTCCATGGCGTCCTTCAATACCCCCATGTCCTCGAAAGCCAGGTCCGTATTACGTGACACTTGGGAAAAAGCCGCATCCAGCTTGGGCCTCTTGTTCCACACCTGAGAGTTGTCCTCGTCAAAAGGAAATCTCCTTTTTAGAGACCTGGAGAAAAAAGGGGCCCTCTCTGGGTCCTTCCACTCCCTTTTAATAGCGTCTGTTAGGACCTGATGTACCGGGAACATGCGATGTTTGACTTCATCCATGCCCCGATACATCCTGTCATGCAAAGATAGATCAGCCCTATCTTCCTTAATACTCAGGGTGGTGTGTATCGTTTTAAGGAGATAGTCTACCTCCTCCAACGATAGCTTATAGCGAGATGAGGAGACCTCTCTGTCCTCGTCTTCCTCTTCTGACCCTGACGGTTCCTCCTTCTCCTCTTCCTCAGAATCACTAACCTCCCTTCTTGTTGCAGAGGAGGTGTGAGTACTGGGGGAGGAACTCGCTGCTTCTACTACTGGGCGCCTGTCCAGATAGGAGCGGAAGGATGAGAAGGTTTCTTCCAGCTCCTTCCGGAAGGAGAAGAGCAACTCACCAGGCTGAACAGAAGGTTCCCTGGTAGCTTCCTCCCTAACCAACTCTGCTATGCAACCCTTGCATAGCGGTTTAGCCCATGCCTCCCTAAGGGTGGTCTTACATGCCGCACACCGCTTTTTAGGGGGAGGGATAGCATGTTTGGACTTTTCTTTAGCTTTCTGAAACAACACCAAACACCACAAAAACACCTTTTAAAACAGCATTCTTAGTGCACAAGATTTCCTCGCTAGCAAACCTTAAGCAAAATGCATTTAAAACAGAATGGCACAAAGACAAACCCCAAAAACCATTGTTGCAAAGAAACATACATCTGCAAAATAAAAGTCACATTTCTGCAGTGTATGGCAGGCTCCCCTTCCTCCCTATGGAGGGGAAAGGGAAGGGACATACAAAATATCCAAGGTATTAGTTAGAGACTCGCCGTCCCGCTTACCTGGATATGGCCTGTGTCTGTGGCTCCTGCTCCTGCCACCGCTGCTGGTTCCGGTTCATTCATCCCGACTGCAGCCGCCCAGAAGCTCCTGAGAGTGCCCTTTTATTTTAAAACTCCCGGTCCTTTTCGCCGCTGCGAGGACCGGAAGCTGACACAGGCCGAGGCCGCCTCCCCCTCCTGCGGCCGGAACCGGAAGCCGCTACGCACCGCCGGAAGTCCCGCCCCGTCCAGAAGTGACGTCGCCCGCCACTCGGCGCTGCCGGCGCCATATTTGAAAATCCCAAAAAACTCCCACTGGAGAAATGGCTGCAGCCTGCTGGAGCGGAGACCTCCGGCGGCCTCTACTCTCGCCGGGCCCGAGAAGGGAAAGACACCGGAATACCCCCCACACGTCAGGGGGGGTATTGGGCTTTAAGGCCTGAAAGAAAAGACTGACTTATACAGGTATGCAGACCATCTCCCTCCACCTGGAGAGAGTGCAGCAACCCCTGGTTCCCCTGCAGCGCTTCCACCATGGCCGGAGGAAACACTACAACTGAGGCCATGGTGGAGGTGTCCAGACTTTAAAGGAATTTTACTGCAGTGTTTCCTGGGAAGTGGGTGGAGCTGCGCTCTCTCCAAGTGCTGTCCTGAAAGACGAGGTGAGAAAAAGGGCCAACTTTACTGGTTATTTTTTTTTTTTTAATTCGTTAAAGTAATTTTTCCCCCAAAAAATTTGCATTTGAAAGACCACTGCGCAAATACAGTGCGACAAAATAATGCAACAACCACACACGTGTGTGTATGTGTATAATCGTGTGTGTGTATATATATATATATATATATATATATATATATATATATATATATATAATATATATATATATATATATATATACATATATATACACACACACACACACGCACGCGCGCGCGCGCGTGTGTGTGTGTGTACATACATACACACATACATACACCTAATGTTTGGGGGTTCCAAGTAATTTTCTAGCAAAAAATAAAATACATTTTAACTTGAAACCAACAAATTTTTTTAAAAGGTTTAGTGTTTAACCACTTCTGGACCGCCGCACGCCGATGTACACCCCTACTTTGAGGACAGAGATAGTTATGGCAGCAGCTAGCTGCCATAACCCCGTGTTTGGCCGGCGGTCCAGTACAAGATAAAAGTGGTCTCTGCGGCAGTTTCGCCACAAGAAAATTTATCTGCGCTTACCGGAGCTGTTGGCAGCAGCAGCAATCGGATCGTTCCTGTGGCCGTGCATGGGAGACAGCTGAGGGGGGAAGATGGCCCCCACCCGTTTCCATGACACTGCAGGGTGGAAGAGACGGCAAAATGTCACTTCCACCCATAGCTCTTAACCGGTTCACGATCGGTGCACGCCGATGTACATCGGCAGAATGGCACTGCTGGGCAAATGGGCGTACCTGTACGTCCCTTTGAATTTGCCTTCGTGCCATGGAATGCGTGCCGCCGGGTTGCCGGTCCCGCAGACTCGATATCCACGGGGATACCCGCGATCGTCTCATGGAGGGGAAGAACAGGGAGACGCTAATGTAAAACAAGCAGCTGCCTAGGGACAGTGTCACTGATCATAGCTCCCTGTGATTGGGAGCCATGATCGGTGATGTGTCACAGCTAGCCCATCCCCACTACAGTTAGCACTCCCCAGGACACACTTAACCCCTACAGCGCCACCTAGCGTTAACCCCTTCACTGCTAGTCACATTTACACAGTAATCAATGCAATTGTAATCGCACTGATCGCTGTATAAATGTGAATGGTCCCAAAAACATGCTAAAATTGTCCGACGTGTACGCCATAATTTTGCAGTCAAGAAAAAAAAAAAAAAAAAATATGCTATAAAACTATCCCTTATTTTGTAGACGCTATAACTTTTGCGCAAACCAATCAATAAACGCTTATTGCGATTTTTTTTACCAAAAATATGAATATGTATCGGCCTAAAGCGAGGAAAAAATATTTTTGTTCATATATTTTTGGGGATATTATAGCAAAAAATATTGCTTAATTTCCCCCCAAAACTGTCGCTCTGTTTATAGCACGAAAAATAAAAACCGCAGAGGTGATCAAATACCACCAAAAGAAAGCTCCATTTATGGGAGAAAAAAAGTAATTGTTTGGGAGCCACGTCGCACGACAGCGCAATAGTCAGTTCAAGCGACGCAGTGCCGAATTATTTTAGTGTAAATATGAGATCTTTTTGACCCCAGATCTCATATTCAAGAGGTCCTGTCATGCTTTTTTTATTACAAGGGATGTTTACATTCCTTGTAATAGGCATAAAAGTGACACCATTTAAAATAAAAAAAAAAAATAAAAAACTGTAAAAATAAGGTAATTTATATATATAAAAAACGCCTCGTCCCGCCGAGCTCGTGTGCAGAAGAGAACGCATACGTGAGTAGCGCCACATATGAAAACAGTGTTCAAACCACACTTGAGGTATCGCCTCGATCGGTAGAGCGAAAACAATAACTCTAGCCCTAAACCTCCTCTAACGCAAAACATGCAACCGGTATAATTTTTAAATGTCGCCTATGGAGATTAAGGGTAAAAGTTTGTCACCATTCCACGAGTGGGCACAATTTTGAAGCGTGACATGTTGGGTATCAATTTACTCGGCGTAACATTATCTTTCACAATATAAAAAAAAATTGTGCTAACTTTACCGTTTTATTTTTTAATTCAAAAGAGTGCATTAAAAAAATAAAAAAATAAAGTGCGCTTGTAAGGCCGCCGCGCAAATATGGTGTGACAAAGTATTGCAACGACTGCCATTTTTTTCTGTAGGGTGTTATAAAAAAAAAAAAGTTTGTTTGGGGGTTCTCAAAGAGACCCGGTCTTAAAGTGGTTAAATGTTCTTCATTTACACACAAGTTTATTCC
Organism: Lithobates sylvaticus; assembly: GCA_028564925.1. NCBI lineage: Eukaryota > Metazoa > Chordata > Amphibia > Anura > Ranidae > Lithobates > Lithobates sylvaticus. Next base: position 169,886,143 of record CM053035.1, read on the forward strand.
ATTGACAAATTGTTAGCATGTTTTGACTTCGTTCCACTGCTAAAGGTTGTGACTCTTGGCAGACTGCCCGTTTTTTGACTGCTGTGGCTTCAGAAGAGCAGAGAGAATTCTTAGCATACACAGAATTGTGAAACACTTTTGTCAAGATCGCAACAGGGGAAAAAAAAAAAAAAATTGCGATAACGATTGACGATTAATTGTGCAGCTCTATAAAATATGAAGGACCACTCACCAAAATAGTTTTCTATGTCATGCAGCATGTATAAGCAACATTTCTCAATTAGTGTAATGGCGATGCCTTTCTTTCCAAATCTTCCGGTGCGGCCAATACGGTGCAGGTACGTCTCAAAATCAACCTGATCATCCATGTTCACTGGCAGGTGAAAATTTATGACGATTGACACCTGTTCCACATCTATTCCTAAAAAGAAAACAAATAACAATAGTGATATCAGGCTGACTAAAGTTATATATAGCACAAAAAAAAAAAAACACTTTAGTTTGTCACAAGCAGTAACTCCTGTACTGATGGCTTAACAAGGCTACACACCCCCCCCGGTGATGGAGGGGAGGTTTATAGAAAGGTCCATATTTGCTGCTGGGGTGGTGGTTGGGTGGGGGGCACAGAAGGGTGGCCAAGCTAGAGACATTAGGAAAGATGGATGGGAGGCTGCAAATCGATTGCATGGTATGCTCACTCCTTTAGTGAGGCTTTCAAGTGGCCTGTGTAGGCAAAGCAATGGGCTTTCCCCAAATCTTGGTGGTGTGCGATACTGGCAGGGCTTTTGAGTGTAGATGGTGTGTGATAAAGCTTAGGACTTGGTAACAAGTGGTACCACCTTGTGTGCCATTTTGGATCCATCGTTCTGAATATTCAAAGAGCCTGCTGGGTAACTTCTGCTTTGCAGGGGAGCTGGTTGAACTGAACTGCTGAGTTACTGCATGGGGGGGGGGGGGGGGGGGGGGGAGCAGCAGGATGAGCTCTTGAGTTTCTTGGAGGCAGAGGGACCCGAGCTTGAGTCTTTTCTGAGAGAAGGAAGGTGGGATTAGCTGAGCTGGTGGGAGAAGGGAGTTGAGCCGCTTGTGAAGAACACTTTACCTCGAGCGCAGACATTTGTGGTGATCAAGACCTTGACTTTGCCATCACGGAAGTTCTGTATAGCACAGGCTCGCTCCGTCACTGAAAGCTCTCCACTCAGCAGCTCTACCTTGTGTCCGTCCTTCGCCATTTCACAGGCAAGCCATTTGGCTGTCCTGCGGGTCTGTAAAAGCAAAAAAAATAAACACCACACACTGATGAGAACAGACAAACTGACAGCTACAGCGCAGTCATATTTCCAAAGGAAATGTCTAACATCCTCCCAGAACTCTGCCACCCCTGGGGCGTGCATCAGGAGCCCTCTGACTGGAGTAAAGGGTTAATCACAGTACCGTTCCCATGTAATCAGCTTTGTCCAATCACAGCTGAGCACAGTTTAAACATAATTTGACAGCACATGAGGAGAGCAGGTAAGAGGCAATCCACACAGGAGGCACCTACAATGATCGTCAGTGCAGCCTCATAAGCTCACATCAGTAAAGAAAAAATGAATATGGGTACAGTGTTGAATTTTGTCATTGCGCAATTGCCATGCAAAATGTGACAGCACTGAAAGCTGAAAATTGGCCTGGGGAGGAAGGGGGTGAAAGTGCCCGATTGGCAATAGTCATGTCATCCACTTGCCTTCACATAGGGGACCAAGAGCCCCCTATGTGATAGCATATAGGCGACAGGTCCTCCATTTCAAGGGGGGGGGGGGGGTGCGCGCAAGGAGGGGGGTTTACAGTGAGGGCAAATTGTACATACAGGCTATGTCACTTGCCAGCTCTGAATGCAATATTTCTTGAATAACTTTAGTGCCAGAGTATGAACAGTCATTTGACCTGCTGCTAAAAGGGTGGGTTCACCTGGTGACCCCATTTTTTTCTCTACTTCAGAGAATCTGAATGACAAAAAAAAGCTGCCAATTATATTCAGAACACAATCAACAGCCTGTATGTACGCACTGACCCCTCAATACAGACGGCTCTTTGCATACACCGCCCTTGTCTGCTCTCAGCAAAAAAAAGTGTTAAGACAAGCATTTTGAATGTGATCAGTTATTAAAAAGCACATGAGGTAAAGAAAATTCTTACCCTGCAAAACACGATCGCTTGAGCAATGGTGACTACGCCATAAATGTTTCTCAGTGCATTGTACTTTTCTTCTTTATCCTCACAGGCATCATAAAATTGCAGAATATTGTCCAGGGTCATTTCTTCTTTCTTAAGCTTGATGATGTTAGGACTAGGCACAAGCCTCTCAGCAAAAGCCCACACCGTCTCTTCAAAGGTGGCAGAAAACAGGAGCATTTGACATGTCTGTGGCATTACTCTGATGGGGAAAAAAACAAAAAAAAAAAAAAACATTTTGTACCCAAAATCAATTTTTTTAATCTGGTTACATTTGAGGTACAGGTCTGCCCAAGGACAGAACAGTAATAGAACTGCACCTCCTTAATGCTATAATCCAGGCAGAAATAAAGACAAATCAAAGCAGTATTAACCCCAAAAAAACATTACAGCTTACCAATCTTAGATGTGATGGCTGCATTCATTTTTATGCCCTCTATTTTCATCTGGTGATCTTCAGCAGAATGCATCAGTCATTACACAGTGGAAGCTGATCAGCGGGTGCCGAGGACATTGTCCACTGGCACCCCTAAATCGTTAGGCAGATCAGTTTTCTCTCTGCCTATGTAAATCAGGCAGATCGCCGTTCTGACAAGGGGAGGCAATTGAGTTGGTGTCCTCATCTCTTCCTCCTTGCACAAACCAATCAATATTACGTTTATTGGGATTTTATTTATTTTTTTAATTACCAAAAATAGGTAGCAGAATACATATTGGCCTAAATTGAAGAAATTTGATATTTTCAATTAGATGGGTTTTATAGCCGAAAGAGAAAAAAAAAAGAAGAAGATTTCTTCATAAGTGTTGATTTTTCTCTTTATAGCACAAACGCAGTGATGATAAAAACACCACCAAAAGAAAGCTCTATTTGTGGAAAAAGCCATTTTATTTGGGTAAAATGTCCCACGACTGGCATTTGCCTTGCCAGTTAACTGATTCAGCCCCGGAAGATTTGGCTGCTGAATGACCGATTTGGCACTGTGTCGCTTTTACTGACAAGTGCGCGGTCGTGCCCAAACAAAATTTACATATTTTTCCCCCCACAAATGGAGCTTTTTGGTGGTATTTGATCACCTCTGCTGTTTATTTTTTTTGCGCTATAAAAACAAGAAAAAAAAAAAAAAAAAACGACAATTTAGAAAATAAAAAAAATGACACACGCACAATTTTGTACTTTGCTATAATAAATAGCCCAATTTTTTTTTATTTAAAAAAAAAGGGATAATTTTCGCAGTTTAGGCTGATATGTATTCTTGTACATATTATTGGTAATAAAAATAAAATTGCAATAAGCGTATATTGATTGCTTTAGTAACCACACAGCAGACAGGTGACTACAGATGGGTAAAGCTAAGGGAAACCAGAACTAGTAGACTGTTCTGACTAAAGCTAAACAGCAGACATCTTGTGGTTTCTGCTCCTGAGGAAAGACTTTTACAAGCGTCAAGTAGCCGACAGGTTTGCAGTCAATATTGTGTACAATGGCCTTTCAAGGGAACCTTTATTGCAAACTCTTGAATATCAGTTAAAATGCAATCTAACATGTACCCACCTCTTCACACGCATACTATGGTCGGAATAACCCTGAACGCCAATCATGACATCCGCTTCATCCAATACAAACACACAAATGTTCTCGGGATTCACAAGCTTAAGTTTCAAGCACCAATCCATGACGGTTCCCGGGGTCCCGACAACTATCTGTGCTTCTATCTTGGTGCCTCTAACAGCTGTGTACAAAAAAATAAAAATCAAATTCATGGTTTGTATTACACGACTATACCATCATTAATCTACATTACCTGTCAATAACCTGGTGTCAAACTTACTTTGATGCCGATTAAAAAAAAAAAAAAAATGTGGCAGAAGAGGTTTACCCTCTGCAAGTCCAGCATTTCCTATTTTTGAGTAGAGGTAGAATGCGGAAGGATCAGAATCCCTATTGGAGTTTTACAGCTATTCTGAAGGACTTTAAAGTACAGAATTTTTTTGATACTCATCGTAAAAACCCTTGCTCGGAGTTTGACGGACACAGCCTCTTCATATTTGACCAAAGGACTACAGCGTCACCTACAAGGACGACACTAGGCAGAAAAATGTGGCAACACCTATGTACAGTCCTAACTGGTATAAAGGGGTATAGAGGGGGTGGGTGCTGCGTCCGGAAAACTTGGATATTAAAATTGAAAGAAAAAAAAAAAAATATGAATGTCTTATGTTCATGGATGGACACAGCCTCTTTATATTCTCGACCAAAGTGATGCCCCAAAGCAGTGCCAAAAAAGTGAGGGGGGTGGGGAGGAAAAAAAAAATAAATAACCAACCAAAAAATAAAAAGCTACAGAGGCCAACAGGAAACAGACCCCTCAGTTTGTAGAACTTGAAGGTGTGCATGGACAACCAGGTAGCCGCCTTGCAAATGAGATGGAACCCTATGGCCGAGAATATGAAGAGGCTGTGTCCGGCAAACGATACACTTGTTTACCCCTCCCCTTTTTTTGTGTGTGGATACACCTCAGTTCTTCCGATATCCTGAAGCCGGTTTGTGGCTTCTGTCCGCATGCATTCCAGCAAATGGCATTGCTCAAGGTAGTTTTCCTGATGTTGACAACAGTGGACCATATGTATGTCAGCACCGTTGCTTAGTCTCCAATGGGGATGATAGGGTGACAACATTTAACAGTTTGGAGATCACAACAGCATTGTCACACTATATCAGAAAGTGCCTCAAGGACCCAATATTAAAAAAAAAAAAAAAAAAAAAGAAGAAGGTTCAGCTGACCCCAAATCCAACACTCAAGGTGAAGGGTCAGGCTCAAAACAGACAAGGATGGGTGAGGGGGGTACACAAATCATCTATGAGACTGCACACCATCACATTTAAAAATGAACACTTAGCAGCTGAGATATGAAATCATAATAACCCATTTACACATCATGCTAAAAACGTACGTCTGTTTCCACGTAGGGCATAGATTATTTTAATGTCTTCACAAAACGTCCCCATCTGTTCGATCACCTCTCCCGTCTGCAAAGCCAGCTCAAATGTAGGGCTGAGACAGATGCACTATTAAAAAAAAAAAAAAAATAAATAAAAAAGGAAAAATTAAACTGTCATTAATACTTAATGCTAGTTTGACAACACAGGTTTTTGTTTTTAACACATGCCTTTGTCTATAAAAAACACCAGATGAAAACCCCCAGCTTGGTGGGCTCCGTGTGACCTACAATTGCTGAACAGAGAGCATCAACCAAGCGTTACACACACACACCTCTTTTTTTTTTTACTACCAATAGTGGTGATCTGCGATTTTTAAATAGCGACTGCAACAGACTGAACACTTCACACTTTTTGGGGACCACTGACATTTATACAATGATCAAAGCTAAAAATAGGCACTGATTACTGTGCAAATGTCACTGGCAGTGAAGAGGTTAACACTAGGGGGGGGCAATCAAAGGGTTAAATGTGTTCCCTGGGAGGCGTTATAAATGTGGCTGACTAGGAGAAGATAGATGTTGTTCCTACTTAGTAGGAACAAACGATCAGTCTCCTCTTCCCTGAGGGAGCCAGGATTTGTGAGTTTACACAGGTTATCGCTCTGTCACGAGCGATGGCGGGTGCCCAGCGGTCATCGCGCCCGCGCATCAGCTCCAAAGACATGCTGCGGGCACACCTATGACAGCGTCCTAAAGAGCCGACGTACAGCTATGACGGCTCATCCAGGGGAGCCATCCTGCTGCAGTATAACTGTGGCAGCTGGTCAGGAAGGGGGTCAAGAATGAGATTATCCAATTGCCAACCGCCCTATAGTAGATTTACTGCAACAGGGCGGTAGCTCTGCGCTGAACCATACATACAAACTGCTACACCTAGAGGGCACACACCGCTTCTGGTGGGATTAGTCACAGCAGAAGCTGATCATTGGATGTCCGCTGGCACCCACTGATGAGACACTTGAAATTAGGGGTGCACCGAAACCGAAAATTAAAAATACACTAGGCCGGAAACCCATAATAACATATATCGAAACTTATTTAAAAAAAAAAAAAATAATGTTTATACAGGAGATGGTCAGACTGCGGACATGGTACTAGAGATCAATGCAGCCCAGCTTGCGTCTTCCCCTACGCAGGCTGGGCTGCAGTGGGGAGAGGAGAGCCGCTGTCTGGTCGATTACAGCGCCGAGAACAGAACAGCTTTCATTTCAATAGCTGTGTTCCCAACCACATACAGCCCCTCCCCCTTGTCTGGGGAACTTTGATACAGATCACCCATCCAATCCCGGACAAGGGGAGTGAGAGCTGTATGTGATAGGGCATGGCGGGGAACACAGCTATTGAAATGAAAGCAGTTATGTTCCCGGCGCTGTAATCAACCAGGCAGCGGCTCTCTGCTCTTCTGTGCTAGAGGACACCCCCGTGATGGGTGGCACCAGGGGCTGGGCAGAGCCCCACTCCATTATTGGCCATTTTTCTCTTTTGGAAAATTGCTGAAAAGGCAATTTTCGGCCGATAGGTTTTGGTGCATCCCTACTAGAAAATGTAAATACAGAGCCCCATCCTGTGCAAAGCAGAGGGGGGAAGAGAGGAAAAAAAAAAAACAAAAAAAAAAAAAAAAAAAAAAAAACTTGTTGTTAGGCACACATATAACCCTTCGATCACCCTAGATGTTTAACCTCTTCCCAGCCAGTGTCATTTTACAGTGACCGTGTATATTTTTTATCACTGGTTCCCACAAAGTGTCAGTCTGCAGCAATATCACAGTCCCACTATAAGATCACAATTACTAGTAAAAATAAATAAATACAAAAATCTAGTATGTATACATACGTAGATTTCTACACCTTTTGCGCAAACCAATGACCGCTTATTAGGGATTTTTTTTTAATCAAAAATATATAGAAGACATTGGCCTAAATGCATTTTACTTTTTTTTTATTGGATATAGGTTTTATAGCAGAAAGTAAAAAAGGTGTCTTCATCCAAACTGTCGGTCTTTTATAGCACTAAAAATAAACCACACACAATTTAATCTTCTGGAATTCAAGTGATCAAACTTTGAGAACTTAGAAACAAATATGGTACACTTGGGGTTTCAACAAAGAATATCAAAAAGCAGTAGCAAATTCAAACATAATGCATCCAGTATGCAGCAGCCTGAAAACAAATGTGCCAACATATCCATTAGCACGCAATGAAACTATAAAAATTCTAGCCCCAGGACTAAATATTTATAACTGGATTGTACGTCTTCAGAACCTCAAAGTATCATCCTGCTTGTGAGCTTACCTGTGGATATTTTTTCAGAGGGTCTACTCTGCTGAGCATGGCGAGGACAAAAGCAGCCGTCTTTCCAGTGCCCGACTGACTCTGGGCAATCAAATTCTGTGGGCTGCAGACACAAATGAAGCAGTTAGTAGACTGAAATGGAATTTGCTTCACAGAAAAGACAACCATCACATCATTCAAACACAGGCAGGGGGGTCTTCCTGCCCATCATTCTTGAAGTGGGAAAGGGGAAGCAGCATTGGGAACAAGTTACAGTAGTTTGGAAATTATAAAAATGGTTCAGATTGAACTTACTCATCTACTGTACAAACCGCTCAGTGTGTTACCCCTCTCTGACAAACCCCCCCCCCCCCCTCAATCGTCCCCCTTGTTCCTCCTACTCTCAAGCTTCCTCATTCACCTCCAGGACTTCTCCCGAGCCCCTCATCCTCCGGAATACCCTACCCAAATCTGTCAGGATATCTATAAAAATCTTTAGGCGATCACTGAAAACCTCTCTTCAGAGAAGCCTACCCTGCCTCCACCCAACTGTTCCTTTATTCTCTTCATCAGCTCATCCCCCAGTTATTACCATTTCGTATCACTTATCCCTCCTAGATTGTAAGCTCCAATAAGCAGGGCCCTCCGATTACTCCTGTATTGAATTGTACTGTCTGACCTAATGTTGTATAAGTGCTGTGCAAACTGTCGGCACTAGATAAATCATGTATGATAATTTGTAATAACTTACGGATATGCAAGCATCATAGGCAAAGCAGTTTCCTGTATCTTCGATGGCCTGTTGAATCCCATTGTATACACTCCTTTAAGCAGTTCAGGCTTTCTAGGAGGGAAACAAGCAACATTTACAGCTATTAATCTCCTCCCCAAGCATCCATCCAGGGCAGGCAGCCCTAACAATTCCACTATGAAGTGGATTGCCAACAGTGAGTAACATACATCATATGCTCAGGGTTGGGATTGGTTTGGGGCAATCAGTTCTTGTTTTGCATCAAAGCTAAAAAGGAAGGACTACTCATGTTCTGAAAATCCCACAGGAGGTGTAGAGACTTTTGGTTCAACACTCCATTATCTTAAAGTGGAAGACCATGCCAAAAACTAAAACATGCTAGTTAGCCATTTATTCAGCATAACACCATCTTTTACCAAAAATTAGGTATTTTGTGTTTGTCTTGAAATTCAATAAAAGTAGTCTTTTCAAAAAGAAATCTTTTTTGAACAGTTGGGTACCTAATGACAAAAGATCAAATAATTTGAACGGCTCTAAAATTTAAAGCAATTTAAAAAATATTCAAAGCAGCGCTCCGGTCAACATATATTGACTCACTAGTGCATAATAAAATACACAATAATAGTGATACTAAAAATGGCAGAAAAGGCTGGAAAATATGAAGTATAGTCTGTGGTGAATCCAATAGGTGGATCTACAGAAAGAACCGCCGGCGAGTGTGCCCATCACCGTAATCTTACACACACCGCTCCTAAACTCAAATAGATGACCTATGAGCCTTACTCCATCAAAAACACATCTAGCCTCCACAGCACGTTTTGTGGAAGAGGGGAGATGATCCAAGTGGAGGTAGAGGCTGGATGTGTTTGATGGAGTAAGGCTCATAGTTCATCTATTTGGTGATTTTAAACCCCGAAGGGGACGTGTGGAAGATTACGGTGATAGGTGCACTCGCCGGCTGTTCTTTCTGTAGATTCACCACGGACTATACTTTCTTCATATTTTCCAGCCTTTTTTGCCATTATTAGTGTGCATTTTATTATGCACTAGTGAGTCGATATAATACATGTTGACCGGAGTGCTGCTTTGATTGAATATTTTTAAATTACTTGATCTTTCGTCATTATGTTTATTGTGCTATTTTAAGTGGCTGCTGACTTTCATATATTTCTACCTATACGATATATGTCTATTGTTTTTAACCTTATTGTTTGAAACTATAAACCTATAGCGCTGAGGTGGGAGGAAGTAGGGAGCAGTGTGCAGAGTTTTCTTCCCCTGTGTGTTTAGAGTTGGGTACCTGGTAACTTTCTAGGAAGCATTCCAGAGCAGCAGCCGAGAGATAGGCTCCTCCCTGAAACAGGAAACATTAGTCCACCATTTGAAACTTGTTAGTTTTACCTGTGTGCCTCAGTATTAAGGAGGCTCAGTCAGCTAATGCTTCCCCACAATACCTGGTAGTAATCGCTTAGGGTGGAAACTAGTGTTGCCCTGAAGGACTTTCTAGCAAAAGTTACCAGGTACCCAACTGTTTTCTCAAATAGTCTTCCAGGGCAACATCCGAGGGGGGGGTTCGGGATGTATCAAGCAATGCTTACGATGGTGGGTATAAGGTCTCCAACACCTTTGCGACCAAATGTCCGGTCTTGGCTGGATAGCTGGTTGATATGGTAGTGCCTTGCGAAGGTACTGCAGCTCAACCATGTCGCTGCCCTGCAGATCTGCTCAGGAGTTGCACTTGCCTTTTCTGCAACCGAGGTTGCCCAGGCTCTGGTTGAATGGGCTTGGACCCCGCTTGGAGGGGCAAGGCTTTGTGGCCCATAGGTTGTCTGTATGGCAAATTTTATCAATCTGCTTAGCATGTTTTTAATAGCCGGTTTTCCCTTATTGACTCCTGCGTAGACGAATAATGAGGTAGATCTTTGCCAGTCCTTCGTTCTCTCGAGATAAGCTATGAGCATCTTTCTTACATCTAGCTTGTTGTAGGGGTCTTTGATGTCCTCAGATTTTGGATGAGATAGAATAACCACATTTTAGAAAAAAAAAAAAAAGGTAGTTTTGCGTTTGACTTTGGAGGTGAACAGATCCACCTCGGGCACTCCCCATGTTTGTGTGAGGCTGCTTGATTTAGTGACCACTCTATTTTATTGTCTTTTTTGTCTTTAAAATCTGCTTGAATATTGTCAGTTCCTTTCAGATGGATGCCCGCTATATTGATTTCTGCCCATAAGAGTTGTTTCCGTCAGGCTCATCAAGTGTTGGGATTTTGTCTCCACTTGCCTGTTTAAGTAAGCCACCGTCGTGGCGTTGTCAGATTGAATCTTAGCCTTTTCCCTGTATACAAGGGGTCCCCAAGTTACGAACTCGTTAGGGACTGTCCTCTTGTTCTTAAATCGAAAATGTTCGCAAGTCGGCCGCGCATGTGCAGACTGACAATTACGGACATTGTCCATGTTTGCTGTCATTTTCCATGGCTCCGTCTGGCCGTGCATGTGCAGAAGGTCCACGGAAAATGGCAGAGGGTCCCCGCATCGCCCGGTTCGTAAGTAGGAGAGGTTCGTAGGTGGGGCGTTCGTAAGTCAGGGACCCCCTGTAGCTGGTTGGAAGGCTTTTTTTGCTTCCACAGCTTTCAGTCCTCTCATATTTGAGGAGGCTTGAGACCATCTGGGGAGTCCATTTCCCATGTGTGCAGAGATTCCTATGTGCGCACCCACACCCTAGGGTACTGGCGTCTGTGGTGATACTGACAGGGTTGGCTTGAGTCCCATCTGCACCCCTCGATGTAGTGGAGCAGATTGAGCCACCACTGAAGTGTTTGAGTGCGGGACAGAAATGGAAATAACTAGGGATGAGTGATTGCCATCCCACTGGGACAGAATATAATTCTGTAGAGGCCTCGTATGGATCCGAGCCCAAGTGATGGCTGGGATTGAAGAAGTCAGACCCAGTACTGCCATCCCTCGCCTGATTGTGATGGAATTGGTCTCCACCAGAGGCTATAGTCTGATTTTTATTTCCCTTTCCTTCTGGTAGGAACATTTTGGTTGATCTGGAGTCCAGCACATAACCCACGTTCACTTCCCTTTGTCTTGGGATCAGCTGCGTTTTTTCTGTATTCATTATCCACCCAGGTTTTGGAGATTGGAAACCAACCTTCACACAAGTTTATCCTGAGTCTCTGCAAAGAACAGTAAATCATCCAGGTATGGCATTAAGCATATGCCTTGTTGTCTTAAGCCCTTTAGAGCTTCTGCCATTATCTTTGAAAAGATCCTGGGCCCAGAGAGATGTCAAAAGGCAGACATGTACTGCGGGTGCAGGATAGCCGCCGTTCCCTGAATAGCAAACCTTACGAATCTTTGGACTTCTTGTAGGTCTATCATAGCTATGAATTTCCCTGCTGGCAGGATATTTGACTGAATAGATGGAATCCACCCTAAATCTTATATTTTATTCTTCTGTTGAGTGGCCTGAGGTGCAATACAAGCCTTAGCTTGCCTGATGTTTTCTCTTTATGGAAGATATGCGAGTAAAAGAGTTCTCTACTTGCGGAACATGACAGATAACTCTGGGTCAACAGGGTTTCCAGGCACTCTAGGCCCTAGCCTGGAATTCGTCCCTTGGGAGGATGGTCACTAGGTACTTGGTTTTGGGGGGTGGGGGTTCAATTCTTGTGTAGCCGACAAATTCGTTTTTGTAGCTTCCCTCCAACGGTGGGCAAAAGCTGCCAGTCCCCCCCCCCCCCTTGAAGACAGTCATTGTTTTGGATTGGTAGGCTTGAGGATGAATTATTTTTTGCCTTAGGTTTTGCTGTCCATCGATTTTAGTTCACGGCTTGTTGATTTTTTTTTTTTTTAATTGACGGAAGGGGGTCTTCCCGGTTTCTTTTTAGCCCGGGGGAACCCCTTTGTTCTTTGCTGCGGGCCTGTCTAGTACTGTTTCTAGGTCAGGCGCAAACAGCAGATCTCCAGTGAATGGGATTCCACACAGCCTGTTCTTGAAAGATATCCCCTTCCCACAATGACAACCACAGGGCTCTTCGGGTCGAATTTACTAAGGCTGTGGCTCTAGAGCATATTCTTAAAGTTTTGGCTGAAGCATCCGCTAGGAAAGCTGCCGCTCTAGTTAGCGTGGAGATAGTTTTTGGAGTGTCTCCTTCCAGTAACTCTTGCAGTTGGTCAACTATACTAGTAAGGTGCGGGCCTGTACAGGTTGAAGCCATTGCTGGGTTCAGGTTTGCTGCCCCAGCTTCCCAAGCCCTCTTTAGTAGGGCTTCCATCTTGTACATGGGGTCGTAAGGTACCCACATAGTCAAAAGATAAGTCGGATTTGTTTGCGACTTGCTAGAGAAGCATCCACTTTGGGGCACTTTGCCCAAGCTTTGGCATCTGTGTTTAATCGCTGCAGGTATGAAGAGCTGCTTTTCTGGTTCTATGTCAGAGTGTGCTGTACTGGAAACATTTGTGTTTCTTGGGCTGAAGCCCTTTGTACATTTTGTCATGCAGTGAAAGCTTTGCAGCTTTGTTTCTTTGATGTCCAGCGTGTAGGCTATAGCCCTTAGACTGTCCGTATCTGAGGGAAATGAGTTGTCCTCCAATGCCGGGTCATCTTCATAATCTGAGCATAGGCCTTCCTCTGATTCTTGTTCCAATTTATCCAAATCATTCTCCTGCTCTTGTTGATCTACCTCTTCACAGCTACCTGAAGGGGGCACATGTCCCGCTGGTGGATGGGGTACTGGTTTGTCTGGAATTTTCAGGTACCACCAACTTTTCAATTGCTGAGCGTAGGTGTGAAATAGTGCTCTTTATTTATTTTTTGAACTGAGCACGTCTGAGGTAGCCTTGCGACTTCCTTAGCCATCATTTTGTCTATGCATTTTTTGGCAGTGTTTTTTTTCCCCCAATCGGGAGAAAAAGCGGTGGCCGCAAGACATGCATGCCTTGCTGCTGACTTTTGCCCTCTCTTCCTCTGGGGCCGTTGCCTGTAATCAAGCACAGAGGACCCTGCGAGGTAGGCGGTTTTACCAAATTGCACTTAAACAAGTGAAAAGGTTTGTAGTGAGGTGAAGACAGAGGTGACTGGAGCTGTCCTGGCTTACAGGAACTGGCAGGGTGGAGAAGCGACCGACATGGCCAGCCACCAGGATCCTCTGCCGAGTGTCCTTTTAACTGCATAAGCGCCAGCCCTGCCCCCAGCTGACCTCATACAGGTTGGTGGACATACCTGCATATGCCTTTTCTTGCTGGTGTCCTCCTTCCTGGAATTCCATTAAGAGAGCGAGGCCTTTGAGGACTTGTCGGTCTGTTTTTTGTTATAAATTCCTGCCACCACCTGGAAGTGGCCCACTCTCAAGTTCGTCCAAAAGGCTTCCAGCCTCCCCCAAAATGGCCCCCGAACAGAACCGAGTCACCAGAAACACTTCGGCGTCATCTTGGTACACCTACCTGGGCCAGCCACATGCACGGGGGGCGACAGGAGTTATCGCACGATTTTTGCCCAGGTGGATAGGTGGGGTGGACAGGCAGACAAGGCCTCCACCAGCGTATCTGCAGCATCTGGGGAAAAGTGATAGCGGCATGAAAATACAGCATGTGGGGGGGGGGGGTCTGGGAGGAAACAAAACAACTGAGGCACACAGGTAAGAACATTTTATTTATTTTGGTGGACTAATGCATTTACCTGTTTCAGGGAGGAGCTCATTTCTCGGATGCTGCCCTGGAAAACAATTTGCAAAAATGCTGCAAATAACGTGCAAAAAAAAAAATTGCAATTTATTCTCTAGGGCCTCTACCATCTAAAAATAGGATCTCCTAGCCATAAAGTTAAAGTGAAACTTCACTCTGCTAATCAACATTGACCATTTTTAATCCTTACGCATTGGTAAATGGGAAAATATATAATTTACTGGTTTTAGATTCCAGGCCTAGGTAAAATGTCATGCTTTATAGGAGTCTTTGGGAGGGGCTCTCAGGTAAGCAAACCATTCTGCCTGCATGCCTGAGCTAAGAGCAGATGGACTGCAGAAAGCAAATGACTTGAATCATTTACCCTTACTCAAGATGGTAATGACCAGAAATGCTAGGGGGGATGTTTTTCAACATGATTTCGCAACAAAATAAAGCATGGAGACATTAGATGAGTTTGCTTAGAATAAACTTTAACAGCAGTTTTTAGTTTGATCAGATGCAGTGTAGTTCTGCTTTAGGTTTGTTTCACATCTATGTGGGTGGCTGTGGGAATTGCAGCGATTGTCACACCCGAAGTGAAAATCTGCTGCTGTGATAAAAGCGCTGGGCTGCCATTCATTCTGAAAAGGCATCCCCACACATGTACAATGCAGTGCGTTTGCAGGTAATAGAACTGCAGGGTTACTAAAAGGTGCATCCACCTTTTTCTGCATGAAATTCCGGCACAGAAACCCATTTAAATAAATGGGCTGCCGTGCCAGAGCAAATGCGGCCTGCAAGAACGTAAATATGTGAACCAAGGGTTGAGGACACCGGTTTTTTAGAATTGGCTGCGGATACTCCTACTCCCCTTCCCAAGTAGGAGAAGAGCCCAAAAGACAGAAAGCCAGTGCAAAGGATTACCTGCTTTTGTAGGTAAACCAAGATGAGCCTTTGGAGGTCATTGAGAAGCAAGGAAAGTTTAAAATGTGTTGGTAGTGTATAGATATTAACTACTTACAGGCGAAGTTCCTCAAACGACTTCACTGAATATAAAGGCGAGTTGGGATCCCTCTGTAAGACCTCTACATTTTGAGGCGACTCCACCAAAGATTTATGGATCAGCTTATTTATTAGAGATGTGGCTGCCAGGTCGACTGTACATGATAGAAGCAAAAGGATTAAAAAAAAAAAAATAAACAACAAACAAAGCGCAACAAGGATAAAATAAGAAAACAAAAAACCCCACACATGCAAACAGTAGTAAGGAAATAAACTGAATGTCTACAAGAGCTCTTTGACACTTGCTTCAAAACAGGGCTTCAAACACTTTAAGGCCTCATGCACACAAGCCGCTGTTAAACGCGCGTTCAGAGGCAGTTGGACACTTTTCAACTGCACCTGAACGCATGCAATGTTATCCTATGTGTTTATGTACACAGTCTTGTTTTTTCCCCGTTTTTATGCAGTTGCGTTTAACCTCGTTTTTCCAGAAGCAAAAAAAATGCGTTCAGACACTTTGCTTTTCCACGTTTCAGACGCAAAACGCAGCTAAACGCAGGCACCTGCGTTTATAAGCCTTTTTTAAAGGAACCCAATTTTTTGGACCAGAAAACCCAGAAATATGATGGTAAACCATAAAAAAAAAAAAATACTAGAAAAATTGGTTTAAAAAGTCTTAATTAGTTTAGATAGTTCATAGAGCATATATACTCACTAATGCATACATGTTTGTGAAATAAATATCCAACGGACATTCGCTATGCCATCAACGGATGGGTCCAATATCGACAAGCTCCGATTCTGGACCTCATGCAAATTTGCGACGACGTTGCTGCCTCATCAAGAGCAACATCAGGAGCATTTCCTGACATATATTCAATATGGGATCCAATTTCCCCAACAAAAAAATAAAAAAACACAGAAAGAGGCAAATGCAAGTGTACAACTGCTCTCTGCTGCTGCTCACTCTGATCAAAATGGCAGAAATAGTTAATACATGCTTAGACGCAAACGCGGCATGAAAACACAGCAAAACGCACGTTTTTAAACGCAGGTTTCTGCTTTTTAAAACATGTGTTCAGCAAAGTTTGCATCTGCGTCTCGTGTGCATGGGGCCTAAAGCTCTCTTTAGGGGGTTGGGTTATAAATCCTCAGGGGTTTTGCTCATTAATGTGTAAAACCTCCCGTGATGCAGCAAAAGGTCAAGACAGAAGTAGTCTATAAAAACAATAGCCATTTAAGGTGGCCCACGTAAAAATAAGACTTTGAACACAAAACACCTTGACCAAGTTTAAAAAAGTCTGTTTTACAAAACGGTTCAACAGAGCAAGGAAACCAAAGGTTGGGAAACGAATCACACTCCATATTAACAAATAGAATTGTGAAAAAGAAAAAGTCAATACAGGTAGAAGAATTGGTATATCTTCCAAATGATAAATACAACTTATAGATATAAAAATCAGATGTCATTCATCGTTAGCAGCGATCCTGTCAATCTTAAGATGATCAGGCTAAAGTAGTGTCCAATATAGCAAAACATAACATTTATATTAAAAATGAACAACCACCACTTGATAGCAGTATCAGATGGTGATAAAAGAGTCCAGACACAGATGGTGATATCAGTATTGGTCTGTTGGTTGTGCACCCTTCCACCAGATTACTCTACACGCGCGTCACACTTCCCTCTGGTGTTTAAACTCACCACACATTAAGACCAAATTGCAGGTATGAAGCCCATTGCTTTCAAAAAGGTGATCCGGCCACGTTTTTTTTTTTTTTTAAAGTAAGCAGCTACAAACACTGTAGTTGCTGACTTTTAATAAGGAAACTTACCTGTCCAGCGAGCCCACGATGTCAGCCCCGAGGCCAATCCATCCACCGGATCGGCTGCCGGCGCCACCATCTTAACTAAGGGAAACAGGCAGTGGCACCTTACGGCCCGTTTCCTACCGCACAAGTCGCGCGGCGCTTTGTGAATGGCCCCATTTTCTGGGAGACATGTCCCAGAAAGCATGGGGGCCGCTTGCCGAAGAGAAGGAAGCACAACAGAAGAGGCAGATTAGGAAGACTGCCTAGCAACAGGGGTTTCTGGCAAGTTTAAAAAAAAAAATTCTCAATGTTCTTTTTTTTTTAAAGCATATTAATGCTATTTTTTATTTTAGGGTGGCTCTACGCTTTTAAAAAAAAAAAAGAAGTCCTTTTCATTTTTTTAAGGGACATTTTGTTATGTAAATATGAGATCTGAGGTCTTTTTTGACCCCATTTAGGAGGTCCTGTCATGCTTTATTTCCATTACATGGGATGTTTATGTTCCTTGTAATAGGAATAAAAAGACGTTTTAAAATGCACCCCGTCCCACCGAGCTCGCATGCAAAAGCAAACACATGCGTGAATAGTGCCCCCATACGAAAATGGTGTTCAAACCACACGTGAGGTATCGCTGCGATTGTTGGAGTGAGCAATAATTCTAGCCCTAGACCACCTCCAACTCAAAACTTGCACCATGTAGAATTTTTTTTAAACATCGCCTTTGAAGCGCGACATGTTGGGTATCAATTTACTCAGCGTAACATTATCTTTCACAAAAAAAAAAAAATGGGCTAACTTTACTCTTGTCTTTTATTTTTGGAAAAAAACAAAAAGTGAGCTTGTAAGACCGCTGCGCAAATACGGTGCGACAAAGTATTGCAACGACCGCCATTATTCTCTAGGGTGTTAGAGAAATATATATGTAATGTTTGGGGTTTCCAAGTTACCACTCCAGGGAAGGAGAGGGCCCCTTATTTACCACAACAGGGAGTGCGCATGTAAAGCTCCCAGACAGATCCTTACGTTTAACTCGCAGGGCCAGCACCCATCCAGTGGGGCTATATCGTGGCCGACCTAGCGCATAGCTGCGGTCTGCACGTGCTTGTTGGCCAGACTGGGGAGACCACTGTATTTTAGTGTCCAGCCCATCACCCAGTCCGGCAGCAGATTATAGATCTCACAGGAAAAAAATAATAAAAAAGTATTTTAAAAAGCAAAAATTGCCAGGACCAGGAGATCCCAAGCAGGGCACTAGGTCCTTACTTCTGACTAGGCAAAAAAAAAAAAAAAGGGAAGAAGGTGTATATAAACCTAACCTAGGACTACCCATAGGCGTAGCCAAGTATTTTTTTCTGCCTAGTGTCCTACTCCTGTAGGGGCCGATATACCCTATGGTTCTGAATAATGCAGCGCTGTGTCAAATCAACGAATGGGAAAGTATTTATACCCCTTGAAAATTTTCCACCTTTTGTCATGTTACAACCAAAAACAATTTTATGTGATAACCAAACACAAAGTGGCACATAATTGTGAAGTGGCAGGAAAATGATAAATGTTTTTTTTAAATATGTGAAAAGCGATGGGCATTTGCATTCAGCCCCCTTTACCCCCCCAACTAAAATATAGTGGAACCAATTGCCTTCAGAAGTCACCCAATTATTAGAGGCCATCTGTGTGTAATTTAATCTCAGTATAAATAGAGCTGTTCTGTGAAGCTCTCAGGAGGTTTGTTAGAGAACCTTCGTGAACAAGCAGCATCATGAAGGCCAAGGAACACACCAGACAGGTCAGGGAAGTTGAAGTTTAAAGCAGGGTTAGGTTATAAAGTGAAAAAAAAAAAAATATCCCAAGCACTGTTCAATCCATCATTCGAAAATGGAAAGTGTTATGGCACAACTGCAAACCTACAAAGACATGGCCGTCCACCTAAACTGACAGGCCGGGCAAGTAGAGCATTCAGAGAAGCAGCCAAGAGGCCCATGGTAACTCTGGAGGAGCTGCAGAGATCCACAGCTCAGGTGGGAGAATCTGTCCACAAGACAACTACTAGTTGTGCACTTCACAAATCTGGCCTTCATGGAAGTGGCAAGAAGAAAGACATAAGTCCCATTTGTGAGAAGCCATGTGGGGGACACAGCAAACACGGAAGATGCTACAGACTTAAACTGATGCTAAAGAAAATAAACTTTCTGGCCTAAAAGCAAAATGCTATGTGTTGCAGAAAACACTGCACATCACCCTGATCACACCATCCCCACTGTGAAACATGGTGGTGGCAGCCTCATGCTGTGGGGATGCTTTTCTTCATCAGGGACAGGGAAGCTGGTCAGAGTTGATGGGAACATGGATGGAGCCAAATATAAAGCAATCTTAAGTGGGGAACAACCATCCGATTTTCCTAGTTTTCATAGCAAATCAGAACTGATGCGCGAAAATTAATACGTCAAAGGGATTTTTTGTTTATCGTTTCAGATCATGCGCAGTTTCGATATCTGGTACAAGAATGGTACACATTAAAAACAAAAATAGTTTGTTCCGTTTCCATAAGAGAAATTTTGGAGTTAGGCCCTTCGAGAATTTTCGTACGAAAGTTGTGTACACACTAAAACGAAAATTCTATGGATGAAAAGGTTTGGTCGATTTTCTTAGTGTGTACCAACCTTTAGAACAGTGGTCCTCAACTCCTGTCCTCAGGACCCACTAGGCCTGATGTTAAGTATAACCTTGGGGAGATGCAGACAAGAATACTGCAATCACCGAGTAGCAAATTATATCACCTGTGATGCATTTTAGTTATCTTGCAAACCTGGCCTGTTAGTGGGTTTTGAGGACAGGAGTTGAGAACCATTGCTTTAGAAGAAAAAGCGGTCTCATTCACAAGAAAAATCGTGTGAACATTTTCAGCCAAAGAATTTTCTTATAGTGTGTACACAACTTTAGGTACAATATTTTTTATTTTATTAAGGCAAATAAACCGATACATTCATAGAAATCCCACGCAGGGGTTAGAAACAGTAAGCACGATTAAGAGCCATGGAGAGCTACAAGTAGAATGTGCTCATGGGTGTATTAAAAGCAAACTAAAATGTCCTCCCAATCAATTCCAGGAAACACAGGGAGCCAGGCCCCCCACCGGTCCAGGGGAAGGTAACAGGGTGTGGACTAGTCGATATAAAGGGGGGGTTAGAAGTTGGAGGAAAGAGGGATCCCCTAGGCTGGGGAGTGAATGGCATCAGGTGGGAAGGCCCAAGCTGGACGGATGCAGGGCTGGAAGGGCATAGGGCCCACGTACAGCAGATTTTGTATTTTCATGCGAAACGCCAATATTTCTTGTACAGGAACAGAACTAACGTTTTTCCTTTAAAGTGTACTATTTTTGTACAAGGAACCAGGAAAGACTGCGCATGATCAGAAACAAAAACAAACGATTGTACCCCGATTTAGTGTGTACCCCACTTTAGCATCTGCAAAAGACTTGACTGGGGTGGAGGTTCACCTTCCAGCAGGACAACGACCCTAAACATACAGCCAGAGGTACAATGGAATGTTTTAGATCAAAACATATTTTATGTGTTAGAATGGCCCAGTCAAAGTCCAGACCTAAATCCAATGGAGAATCTGTGGCAAGTCTTGAAAATTGCTGTTCACGGACACTATCCATCCAATCTGAGAGCTTGAGCCATTGTGCAAAAAGGTCACTCTAGATGCACAAAGCTGGTAGAGACATCCCCACAAAGACTTGCAACTGTAGTTGCAGCCAAAAAGGTGGTTCTACAAAAGGATTAAACCATTTAGTTTTTCTTCCACTTCACAATTGTGCCTATTTGCACTGGTCCATCACATGCAATATGATAAATGTTTGCTTTCAGGTTTAATATGGCTTTACCATTACTCGGTCAGTCTAATAAAACCATAAAAAGCAGCACCCTGCAGCAGGGCGCCCATGACACTCTCCCTCTCCAATGGCCCTCCCCTTGGTTTCAAAACTTGTCTCCATCAGTCTCCTCAGCACACAACTCTTTTGGAAGTGTTGATACCGGTGATCCCTGGAGCACACTTGTTCAATCCTGTGACTCCTACACTAAATACTGATGGAAGGGTTGAAAAAATGGAATTAACACCGGAGAGGAGAGTAACAGAAAACCTGTTTCTGGGCGCTCTTTAGGATCTTTTGATGGATAAAAGGATGGCCTTTTAAATACAATCATAACTGTTTTGGCAGTTGACAACCCCCCGCCCCCCACTCAAAAATAAAAATATATATAACTTACCAAATTCATCATCATCTTCGCGGCAGGATTTACCTAAACAAAAGTGACATTTTAAGTTGCAAAATGATGCTATCAAACAAAAAAAAAAACTCCACACCTTGCATGCCTATTGCCAAACAGTGAGTGGACACCCCTCCACATTTTTGGCGTTTCCAGTGAAAAAAGTTACAGTTAAACCAGGTTACACCTTGATGACCAGGCCATTTAGCACTGTGCTACTTTAACTGGCAATTGCTCGGACATGCAACATTGTACCCAGATAAAATTGTATAGCTTTTACACAAATCAAGCTTTTTGGTGGCATTTGATCACTACTCTGTTTTATTTCTGGTAAGGTTGAGACGTTTGCAGTTCACCTAAAACATTTCAGAAAGAGGCCAGTGATATGGTTCAGAGGTTTAAGGATAGATATCCAGATAAAATAGTAAATAGAGCTTTTACCGCAAAAAGCTGCTGACTTTTAATACATGGAAACTTACCTGTTCCAGCGGTGTCGGCAGAAGACGAGCGATCGCTCGTCTCTCGCTGCCCCGCCTCCATCCTCTGTCCCGTCTTCGACACCTTATAGTCTAGAATTTACTAAGATTAAGAATATTGTCAGGAAAAATCTTCCCATTTTGTACAGTGACCCCATCTACAATGAGGTTCTCTCTGGGGGCATCAAGTCGGTGTCCCGCAGGGCACCCACGTTGGGTGGCTCCCTTTCACCTAGCCTGTTCTCCTCTGAACAGTTGGGATCAAATTGGTTGCACTTCAGAGGGAAATTCAAATGTGGCAAAAAAGGATGCGACTATTGTAAACACATCAAAAAAGGTAAATGCGTTCAATCTTGTGAAAATGGAAATATCTTTGATAGCTCCTCTTATTAAACTGCAATACTGAATTTTTGGTGTATGTCATTACCTGTGAAAGTTGCCACATTCAGTATGTAGGTGGTACTATACATCGATTATACGATCATCTGTGCGATATTGAAAACAGATCTACTAACGTTGCTAGACATTGGAACCATATACATCACAAAGATACCACCAGTCTTTTTATACAAGGCATAGAGAGAATTGTCACTCCTAAAAGAGAAGGTAACAAATTCCAGATACTTTGCAAGAGTGAAGTGTACTGGATATTTTCTTTAGACACTAGAATCCCTATGGGACTAAACTTCGAGTGGGATGTGTCTCATTATTATGATTAACATAATCCTGACTGTTCTCCCTTTTGTGTATATTTGTACAGGATGCCTTTGTATAACGATTACAGTTTACCATCTTTATATTTATATCAGACACCAGATCAACTGTTTAGCCGCCAACCTCTATTCAGTTAAACAGTTATCTATTGTATTGCCTATTTTTACCATGATTAATATTTTCTTTTGATTGTCCTTTCCCATCCTTGGCACATATAGAAACTCACAAATAAAATGAGTGACTTTCTATATGTATACGCTTTTCAAGTATAATATTTAGACACTCATATTGAAATATACACACACAATTTTTGTTTGACTTTCTGCCTTTATGGTTCCTGTACTGGCAAGAGTGAGTTCTTTTATTGGTTTCACTTGAGTTTGATAACCTCATACTCCCTTGATTACTTTTCTTTTATGGGCAATTGTCCCATAGACTCTTTACGGGAGGCTACTATATAGGCACCTCATTTTTCGTTATACCCAACATATTAAGTTCAGTAGATCTTATTCAATAGATTAAAAGATCAATTTACATAAGAACAATACACTCCTTAGGTATTAGAGTAGGACTGCCCAGTAGGCACCGCTTATAGTTATATGCATAAACACGTGCATATATGTAATAAGTTGGACATCTCTCTCATACATATAAAAAAAAAAAAATATATATATATATATATATATATATATATATATATATATATATATATATACACACACACATATACATACATACATACACACACACACACGTTGGTGTAATTTTACATATGTTGTATTACAATATATTTTGGCATTTGAGGTATATGTACGCACACTTTTTGTACATTTATTGGTTTTAAGATAAATTATATTTTGAGTAGAACTATAGCACAACAGCTACAGTATATGGAACTATTTTTCTTTGTATTTATGTTGGGATACGTGCTTATTGACTTTTAAATATTTGGACATTAGCACATGTTGAAAGATAGCCTTCTTTCAAAAGTATTGCATGTGTCCTCCCCCCCCCCCCTTCCTCTTTCATCCCTCCCCCCCTTCCTCTTTCATTCTTTCGTCCCTCCCCACCCCCCCCCCCCCTCCTTTCACTCCCTGCCTCCCCCCACTCCCCCTTTTTCTTCCCCCCTTCTTTCCTCTCCTTTTCCTTTTCCCCTTCTAGTCTAGTCTGCATATCCACATTTCAGTGGGCCTATGTGCCAGTTCTATTTACATCCTATGAATATTTATGGACTGATCTGTCTATACATTAACATGCACATCCATTGTGCACATACGATATTGAGGATCGACATCATTCACACTTTATACAAAGTTAGTTTCACAACTTATTTTATTAAAATATGTCATGTTGCATTATTCCCGGACATTACATTTTACGGCATTATTCACATGTGCAACCATTTTGGTTAACGCATGTATCTATTCATTTATTTACATGCTCTTAACATGATTTGAACATCTTTATCTTATACAATTTTATTATTCATTCACTCTCGTAATTTTCACATTATACATCATCACCATTTTCTATGGTCATTAGTTGAATTTTTACTTTCACGTATTCACATAGATGTTTTTCATCATCATACACCATTTATTTGTATACATATTTTTTACTACCACTTTCACTGAATATATATCTTTACTAATTTGGGCACAGATCTTATATCTTTGTGCTTACATATTGTATGATCACAATTTGGTTTAGTTTGGGATTGATGGTTCGGCAACATGTGCCGAGACCTCAAGATTGGTGTCATCTGGCAGGACTGATTTTTTTCAGCCAGTGAGTTAGCCAATTAATCAACCATTCAGTCAAATGTTTTATAACAAATAGTATATATTTGTTAGCACTTTTTTTTTATCGTGGGTGCGATCGATATCGCTAGCTATGAGTAAGCACTATGTTTAGTGTGAAACGCGTCTCGAGATGTTCTGTATGTTGTCAGCGCTAAAATCAGTGGAGGTGGGCGGACACTGCGAGAGGAGCTGAAAATTTTCTGTCACGCAGCACTCGTCCTTGCAAATTTTGCTATAAGCATTAGCCGTCACCTGGGGCTCTTCATTTGCAAGGATGGACAAGGCTGCAGATGGACAAAAACCATTTAAATTGTTTTTTTTTCTTAAACTTCCCTCCTAAACTTGGGGTGCGTGTTATACGCCGATAAATACGGTAATCGGTTAACCTAAAAAAAAAAATAAATAAAAAATAAAGTATAATTTAGTTAATTTGTAAGTTTTTAAAAAAAAGGCAATTTATTCTTAAATATCTCTATGCCTTGGTAACCCCTATATCTTAAATATCTGCAGGGATACCTGCGATCGTCTCACATTACATGAGAGGAAGAACGGGGACTGTTTTGCTATTGAAAACAAGCATTTCCCCACTCTGCTTATTGCAAAAAGCACCAAAAAACACGGTCACAGCTCCCTGTAATCGGGAGCGGTGATCAGTGATGTGTCACATGTGCCCCTCCCCCACAGTTAGAATCACTCCCTAGAACACACTTAACCCCTACAGCACCCCTAGTGGTTAACCCCTTCACTGCCAGTCACATTTACACAGTAATCAATGCATTTTTAATCACACTGACCTCTGTATAAAATTCCCAAAATAGCGCCAAAAGTGTCCGATCTGTCCACCAATAATATAATAATAAAAATAAAAATAGCTGAACGCCACCATTACTTCAAAAAATAAAAAACATAAAATGCCATAAAACTAACCCCCATTTTGTAGACGCTATAACTTTTGCGCAAACCAAACGCTTATCGCTATTTTTTTTTTACCAAAAATATGTAGCAGAATACGTATCGGCCTAAACTGAGAAAAAAATTTTTTGTTTATATTATTTTTGGTAGGGCTGTGGAAATTCAAGATTAATTCCTAAATTAATCGTACTTTGATCGGTACTCACCTCTCCGCCGGCTTCCGGGTCTTCAGGGAGTTCCGTCAGAGATCCTGTGATGTCACGGACATCACCGGACTCCTCCCCCTTCCCCAAGTGCCTTTGTCTGCAAGGGAAGGGAGGAGGAGTCCGGTGACATTGAAGTTCTGATTGAACGCAATGCGTATGGGGAGGAGCTACGCATGATGTCACCCGCTGCTGCCCTACAGAACTAACACGTTTGTCGGCTTTACATGCTGTGTTTATATCATCTTTATGTGAGTAGATTGTGTTTGAACACAAAAATGTAATCTTATACTTAAGCGGTGAGCACTTAGATCTTTTCTTTCTACCCATGACCTTCTCTCATGGAGACGTGAGAAGTTTATGGTCCGTGTTAACCCTTTTCATACCCGCTTGCATGACCACCTGTTTGCACAGGGGTCCATGCCATAAGGTGAGAGTGATTAGATAGACCGGAGGTGGAGGGATTGTCACGCTACTGTGGGGGGAAAAAAAAAAAAAAGACTTACGTCAGTGCTAGTTTGAATTTAAAACGTATTTGTGTGAACTGTGAAGTCAAGTCATGGATTGTGGAAACTAACTAGTGTCGGGTGATTGTATATAGTGTATACCACATTTACCACTGACTAATGCAGAGTTGCAATGCAAGGAGATCAGCTGAGAGTAGTTGGATCTGTATGTGCGTTATAATTAGTCGAAATTAGTCGATTAAAAAAATAATCAATCGAACACGAAAATTTTAAATCAGTAACAGCCTCAATTTTTGGGGATATTTAATAAAAAAAAAAATCAAAAAAATCGAACACAAAAGAAAATTTTAAATCAGTAACAGCCTCAATTTTTGGGGATATTTATTATAAAGTAAAAATAAAGAAAAATTTTTTTTTATTTTGCTATTTTTCCCCCCTCAGGGAATTATAGTCACCATCTACAGAACATCAAAAAAAAAATTTAAAAAAAAATTCCATACCCCATTTTGACGTGGAGAAAGAGAGAAAAACACAGCAAAAATGTTACCATGAAGCCACCAAAAGAAACCTATTTGTGGGAAAAATGCTGGGCAGGGGACCAAGATTGCATACCTATTTGTGGGAAAAAAGGACGTTTTGTTTGGGAGCCACATTGCACGACCACGCAATTGTCAGTTACAGCAACGCAGTGCCGAAACGCAAAAAGTGCTCTGGTCTTTGGCCAAATGGTCCGGGGCTGAAGTGCTTAACCACCTCAATACTGGGCACTTTCGCCCCCTTCCTGCCCAAGCTGTTTTTCATCGCTGTCACAATTTGAATGACCATTGCGCGGTCATACAACACTGTACCCAGATGAAATTGTTAAAAAATTTTCCCCACAAATATAGAGTTCTCTTTTGGTGGCATTTGATCACCTCTGTTTTTTTATGTTTTGCGCAGTAAACAAGTGATAATTTAAAAAAATAATAATAAAAAAAAAACACATACTAGTAATGGCGGCAATCTGCGATTTTTATTGCAGTGGACATATGACATTTTTGGGACCATTCACATTTATACAGCGATCGAGTGCCATAAAAAATGCATTGATTACTGTATAAAATGTGACTGGCAGGGAAGGGGGTTAACACTAGGGGTTAATTATGTTTCTTAGGGAGTGATTCTAACTGTAGGGGGAGGGGATTCACAAGGGGAGAAGATCGATCGGTGTTACTCTGTACTGAGAACACCCCATCGGTCTCCTCTCCTCTGACAGGACCTGGATCTGCGTTTACACACAGATCCACTGTCTTGTGTTACCGGGCAATCGCAGGTGCCCGGTGGACATCGCGGTCCTCGGGCACGCGCATCAAGTCCCCAGTGACACGGCGCACTCGGGGCCGGGAAGGCAAGAGCGTCATAGGACACCCTCCCAGAACGCGGGCCATCATGACAGTGGGCAGGAAGCAGTTAATGATGTTTGTACTGGCATAAGATCTTAAAAGTGTGTATAGATGTAATGTTAGGTGTCCACAAACCATCAGCCATATAACATGTCACATACTTGTACTGATATAGTCCCACTGTCATTCCCCACAGTCCATAACCGTACCTGATAATTTTGTATCCTTGGGAGGAACAAAACCAATAATCTGTAAAATGAAAAAACAAAATGAAATGCACAAAACATTTACAGAAACTACAATAGACATCGATACCAAATTTGTATGCATTGTAATTCTCTCCCCACCCTTCCCTTTCTCAAGTGTACAACTTCAAGCATTTCACTTTATTTGCATGTAATGCTCTGCAAGGCTGCTTTCACACATCAGTTTTTCATTTTTGTGTTAAAAAAACAAAAACGCATGTCCATTAAATCCAATTGAAATCTTCACACTGAAGAGTTGCCGGTCCGGTCCGTTGCATTTTTCAAAGTCCTACAAGCTGCATTTTGGTGCAGTAAAAAGACGTCCCCATTGAAAATGATTGGGAAACGTACCGAAAATGCACCCGTTGTTGAGTTTTACTTATTTTTGCAATGGATCAGTGTGAAAGAAGGGTCACACCTTGTGTTTTGTGAATTCCTTGTTTTGCACGTCTGTGCTCTACACATAGAACAGCTCATTAATTTCAATGGCCTGCCCCAAGTGCATGTACCTATTGGGCATTGAGCTTTATGGGTTCTGATGCATGCAAACACGTCCTCTTTGCTGCATTTAGGGTATCCAAAAATAAATGGCTCCACAAGTGCAATGTGTGTTATACACACTTTCACAAAACACTCAGGTGTAAATTGCAGCCCAAGGGCTCTTTCAGACAGGTGGTACTGCTCACTGCCATCTGAAAAGCAATCTACTGTGGATCACTTTTAGAGGGCTGTACAACACCAGCTTGCAGACATTCAGGAGGTGCTACTTCCACCTTTTGACAACTATTTTATTCTTTATTTTGCATTTTAACCGGTTCCCGATTGGCTCAGGTCTATATATGAGGGGGAAAATGGCTCCCCTGCGTCAAACATCGTAACAGCTACAAGGTACCTTTAAGAGCCGGCAGAGGGCACGTGCGTGGCCGCGATCACTGCTGGCCACATGCGATCGTGTGTACGAGCGTCAGCACGGGGATTTGTGCATGTTAACATACAAATCCCTGTGCTGTCAGAGGAGAGGAGACATGTTTGTTCCTACTATGTAGGAACAGAAATGTCCCCTCTCCTACTCAGTCCTATCCCCCCACAGTAAGAACACACTTAGGGTAACAATTAACCCCGTGATTGCCCCCTTCCCTACCAGTGTCATTTACACAGTAATCAGTGCATTTTTATAGCACTGATCGCTATATAAAATGTCAATGGTCCCAAAAATCTGTCTGTCGCAATACCAATCTATATACGCTTATTGCGATTTTTTTCCCCCCAAAAAATATGTAGAAGAATATACATTTGCCTAAACTGATGAAGAAATGTATTTAAAACATTTTTGGGGTATATTATAGCAAATAAGTAAAATATATTTTTTTCTGAATTGTTGCTCTTTGTTTATACCGATAAAAACCACAGAGGTAATCAAATACCACAAAAAAAAAAAAAAAAACACGCAATTTTTGTTTGGGTACAGCTCCGAACGACCGCGCAATTGTCAGCTTAAGCGACGCAGTGCCAAATCGTAAAAAAATGCTCTGGTCAGGAAGGGGGGTAAAATCTTCCGGGGCTGAATCGGTTAAATTGCAGAATAGCAATTTTAAAATGACACGACCACCATGGAACTGCAAGCTGAGAGAGAGCTGAAAGCTTTTTTTGAAAACATTCACTTTCTGCTGTGAAACCCATCCAATAAAGATAATAAAAAAAAAAAAAAATGGTTATCAGCAACATAATGGGTTATGTTGGCAAGCAATCCGACACCAAGGGGGAGATTTACTAAAGCCCCTTTCACACTGGGGCGGGAGCCGCAGTGACGGTAAAGCAGCGCTATATTTAGCGATGCTTTACCGTCGTTTTAGCCGCAGTATTTGGCCGCAAGAGGGTTAAAATCCTCCGCAAAGCGCCGCCGTATTACCGCGCTGTTCCATTGAGATCAATGGGTAGGAGCGGTATAGGAGTGGCGAATACACCGCTCCAAAGATGCAGCTAGCAGGACTTTTTTACCGTCCTGCTAGCGCACCGCTCCAGTGTGAAAGCCCGCCGACTTTCACACTGGAGTGAATGGGGCCCTTTTTTTCAGGCGGTGTACAGGCGCTATTTTTAGCGCTGGACCGCCTGAAAACCACCCCAGTGTGAAAGGGGCCTAAGGCTGGATTCACACCTATGCATTTTTTGCACTACAGATCACGTTCCATAGGAAACAATGTTAAATGGACTGTAGTCAGAATCTGGTGCAGCTGTGCACGGTAGCCAATCAGGCTTTGGCAATGAGCCAACATTCACATTGAAGGCGGGTTTGAAATCATGTTCAGCTGAACTCCCACAATTTCAAACCTAGATTTCATTGGGAGTTGGGGGGGTGATTTCAAAGACATCTATGCCTGTGTAAGCACAGATATCCATTGAAACGGCCCCCCAAAGGCACCAAAAGTAGTGCAGGAACTACTTTTGGAAATCGGTGTGGTGCCGCAAAGTCGGTGTTGCACCGATTCGGACGGTGCCAGCAATAGGCTGCGATCTGACACGTCAACCTCTGAACGGTGGTAGGTTGGACCCCCTGCCATGTTTTTATTGCCATTTTTTTTTTCCTTGGCAGCAGAGATCTTTTCTCCATTTGGGGGAATCATTCCCATTGGGGGCCACAGCTACATAAAAAGCACTGCGTTGTCACCAGAACAGGAAGCGAGGGAGAATCTTCCACTGGGGACACCCTAGGAGGCATCTCTCTTACTTTGAAGAGTTCTTCAGAAGAGGAAGCACATGGAAATCTCCTCTCTGGGGTCACAACACGTGTTAGGCCTAGAGGTTTGCTGTTCCATATTGTAGTGGGAGTGGGACGGGTGTGGGTATTTCCCAGCACAGTGATGTATGTGGGCTGCAGTGTACAGGTATGATCCATAAACACAGATGTGGGCCTGGAATGATATTTCCAGGGTTGTTCCATCCCCAGTACCGACCTAACCGCCTCCACCCACCCGCGTTATAAACCTCCCTGTCTACACACTCACATTATTGTTCTGCAGGTCGCTGGGCTTTCCGAACGGATACCATTTCTCTACACTGCCCGCCAAAGCCCCTCGTTCCCGGCCTCGTGATCTGCACATGCCCTCCGCCATCTTCCGCTCTCTCCGCACCTCGCACGACGTTAGAAACGCCTGGGCGGGGCCTTTATAGATAAAGACACGCCCCCTTACTTAACCCAGGCAAACCGTCACATCGCTACGCAGCACGTTGGCGGGAAAGTGTGTCTGTGTGTGGGGCCTTCCTGGTCCTCCTTAGCTGCAGATGGCGCTGTGAAGGAGATGGTTTTTACTGACTTCTCCGTGGGCTGATTGGGGCCTTGTGAGCTGTGAGGGCGACATTACCTCAGAAAGAGAGAGGTGAGTCAATGTCAGATAAACATTGTCAGAGGATGTTGTTGTGACCCCTAAATGTCCTTAGTGATACCTCGGAGGGTTGTCAGTATGACCTCAGAGAATATATGACCCCCAGAGTTTGTCAATGTGACCTTAGAGCAGGGGTATCTCACTCAAATTACCTGAGGGCCACAAGACAGGTTTTCATATCCCATGGGGGCTGCATGCAAACTTTCAAACTTCAAAAAACAATCCCACTGGTATCAGCAGACGCACTATTAACCCCTATCGCTGGTGTCAGCAGACGCACTATTAACCCCTATCGCTGGTGTCAGCAGACGCACTATTAACCCCCATCGCTGGTGTCAGCGGACGCACCATTAACCGCCATCACTGGTGTCAGTGGACGCACAGTTGATCCTCAGCACTGGTGTCAGCGGAGGCACCATTAACCGCCGTCACTGGTGTCAGCGGACGCACCATTAACCGCCGTCACTGGTGTCAGCGGACGCACCATTAACCGCCGTCACTGGTGTCAGCGGACGCACCATTAACCGCCGTCACTGGTGTCAGCGGACGCACCATTAACCGCCGTGACTGGTGTCAGCGGACGCACCATTAACCGCCGTGACTGGTGTCA
The DNA here is from genome assembly GCA_028564925.1 of Lithobates sylvaticus. Taxonomy (NCBI): domain Eukaryota; kingdom Metazoa; phylum Chordata; class Amphibia; order Anura; family Ranidae; genus Lithobates; species Lithobates sylvaticus. The sequence goes on from CM053035.1 coordinate 169,917,321, forward strand.
GCGGACGCACCATTAACCGCCGTCACTGGTGTCAGCGGACGCACCATTAACCGCCGTCACTGGTGTCAGCGGATGCACTATTAATCCCTATCGCTGGTGTCAGTGGACGCACAGTTGATCCTCAGCACTAGTGTCAGCGGAGGCACCATTAACCCCCATCACTGGTGTCAGCGGACGCACCATTAACCGCCGTGACTGGTGTCAGCGGACGCACCATTAACCGCCGTCACTGGTGTCAGCGGACGCACCATTAACCGCCGTCACTGGTGTCAGCGGATGCACTATTAATCCCTATCGCTGGTGTCAGTGGACGCACAGTTGATCCTCAGCACTAGTGTCAGCGGAGGCACCATTAACCCCCATCACTGGCGTCAGCGGACGCACCATTAACCGCCGTCACTGGTGTCAGCGGACGCACCATTAACCGCCGTCACTGGTGTCAGCGGACGCACCATTAACCGCCGTCACTGGTGTCAGCGGACGCACCATTAACCGCCGTCACTGGTGTCAGCGGACGCACCATTAACCGCCGTGACTGGTGTCAGCGGACGCACCATTAACCGCCGTCACTGGTGTCAGCGGACGCACCATTAACCGCCGTCACTGGTGTCAGCGGACGCACCATTAACCGCCGTCACTGGTGTCAGCGGACGCACCATTAACCGCCGTCACTGGTGTCAGCGGACGCACCATTAACCGCCGTCACTGGTGTCAGCGGACGCACCATTAACCGCCGTCACTGGTGTCAGCGGGCGCACCATTAACCGCCGTCACTGGTGTCAGCGGGCGCACCATTAACCGCCGTCACTGGTGTCAGCGGGCGCACCATTAACCGCCGTCACTGGTGTCAGCGGGCGCACCATTAACCGCCGTCACTGGTGTCAGCGGGCGCACCATTAACCGCCGTCACTGGTGTCAGCGGGCGCACCATTAACCGCCGTCACTGGTGTCAGCGGGCGCACCATTAACCGCCGTCACTGGTGTCAGCGGGCGCACCATTAACCGCCATCACTGGTGTCAGCGGGCGCACCATTAACCGCCGTCACTGACTCCACAAATGCCCCCCTCCCTCCTCCTGACTCCACCAATAACCCCCCCCCCCCTCCTGGCGCCAAAATGCCCCCCTCCCTCCTGACTCCACAAATACCCCCCCCCCCCTCTGACTCCACAAATACACCCCCCCCCCCCGACTCCACAAATACCCCCTCCCTCCTGACTCCACAAATGCCCCCCTCCCTCCTGACTCCCCAAATGCCCCCCTCCCTCCTGACTCCACAAATACCCCCCCCCTCACTCCACAAATACCCCCTCTTCACAAATCTCACTCAGCCTCAGTGTGATGACTCACTTACCTCTCCTCCTGGCAGTCAGCTGGTGGCCTGATCATCTGCCTCCCGAGTCCTCTCCTCCTGTCAGGTCCTGGCTCAACACAGGGCACACGAGAACGCCACGATCTACCGCCCTGAGGTGACATCAGGACCCTGGACCCGGGGCTCTGGTCTATCATCAGTGCCTAGGTGGGCGGGGCAATGGGCAGATCCTCCCTCTGCTCTGTTCTCTCTCTGTCCTCCTGTGCGGTGTCTGTATCCAGCTGGGCTGCAGCAGCATGCGGCGAAAAGGACACAGGAGATAAAGCTCTTCAGCGCGGCGCCCCCCCACCCCGCTATTTGCGTGCCAGTACTTTGAGACTCCTGCCTTAGAGGATATAGATATGACATTAGAACATGTCAGTGTGACCCCCAAAGGTTGTCAATGTAACCTTAGCAGATGTACGTATGACCTTAATCACTTCAAGATTTTACCCCCTTAATGACCAGAGCATTTTTTGCGATACGTCGCTGTCGCTTTAACAATTGCGCGGTTGTGTGATGCTGACATCGTTTTTTTCCCCACAAATAGAGCTTTCTTTTGGTGGTATTTGATCACCTCTGCGGTTTTATTATTTTTTGCACTATAAACAAAATAAAAGTGACCATTTTAAAAATAATAAATATCCCCCAAAAATATATAAAAAAAAACTAAATTTCTTCCTCAGTTTAGGCCGATATGTATTCTTCTACATATTTTTGGTAAAAAAAAAAAAAATCGCAATAAGTGTATATTGATTGGTTTGCGCAAAAGTTATAGCGTCTACAAAATAGGTGATAGATTTATTGCATTTTTATTTTAATTCTTTTTTTTTTATTAGTAATGTAATTAGTAATCTGTGATTTTTTTTTTTTTATCGGGACTGTGACTATTTTGGGACCATTGACATTTTATTCAGCGATCAGAGCTAAAAATTTCCACTGATTTCTGTGTAAGTGTCACTAGCAGGGAAGGGGTAAAACACTTGGGGGCGATCAAAAGGTTAAGTGTGTTCCCTCAGCGTGTTCTAACTGTAGGGGGGGGTGGGCTACCAGTGACATAACAGAAATCACTGCTCCCAATGACTGGGAGAAGTAGATCCCTTTCATGTCACTAGGCAGAACAGGGAAATGCCTTGTTTACATAGGCACCTCCCCGTTCTGCCTCTCCTCATCGCAATCGTGGGCCACCAGCGGACATCTTCATCACCTGCTATCCTGCTTTTGCTGACTCATGTATGAGTACATCAATTTGCACAGGAGTGCCATTCTGCCGACGTGTATCGGCGTGAGCTGGTCGGCAAGCAGTTAATGTTGGCGTAACCTCAGAGAGTGTCAGTATAACCCCTAAGATTTTCAATGTGACCTTAGAGGACACGTGGGTGACCCCAGAGAGCATATGACCTCTAACAGTTGTCAATGTGACCTTGGAGGGTGTTGGTATGACCTCAGGGGTCATTAGTGTGACCTCAAACCGTGTCATGTGACCTCCAAGGGCATCAGTATGACTTTAGAGGGTGTTATTATCACCTCAAAGGGTGTCAATATAACCCCTAAAGGTCGTCATTGCGACCTTAGAGGTCACCAGTGTAACAGCCTTACCCCCGAAGGAGTGGCTAAGTATTTTCTGGGCTTACCTCCTCCTTGTAGCTCGTCGTTCTTGTCTAGGGGTCCCCAGGGTTAGTACCCGGTAATTGCTGAGACTGACACTCAAAGTCCTTTTTAGGATTTTTATTGGCAAAAAAACATTGAAACATAAGTCTCTCAGTTGGGAATAGAGGGCATGGGTGATAACGCTCAGGCACTGTAGAACTGCTGGTATAAAAAGAATTTCGCGCAATAATAGCTAAAATAAATAAATAAATAAATATAAAGTGCAATATGAAAAGTGACCAGTAGTAGGCGCTGGTGCTTGAAGGTCAAATGAGTGGTAATGGTTTATCAATTAGTTAATAAATAAATGAATATAGACACATAGGTGACTATCAATAAATATACGAATAGATTATTTAAATAAATATATACTCGTATATGTGACTAGCAATAAATATGGCAAATGATTTGTCAGTCATTTAAAGTGTCATATGCGTATAAAAACCTGAATAAGGCAATCATAATCTGTGCAGCAGTCAATGTGCGTAGAGCAATGTAAAATAGAGTGAATCCGTGACTAGTGAAACAAGAATAAATAAATATATAAACTGATATAAAAGAATCGATAAATAGAAAGTGATAATAAAATATCAGGGTAAAATAACAATAGTGAATAAGTGATCAGGTGGTCCCAGAATGGATAAAACTACCTGAACCTATTATTATTTTTATCCATTTTGGAACCACCTGATCACTTATTCACTATTGTTATTTTACCCTGATATTTTATTATCATTCTTTTATATCAGTTTATATATTTATATGTCATACGCATATGACACTTTAAATATCTGACAAATCATTTGCCATATTTATTGCTAGTCACATATATGAGTATATATTTATTTAAATAAAATCTATTCGTATATTTATTGATAGTCACCTATGTGTCTATATTCATTTATTTATTAACTAATTGATAAGCCATTACCACTCATTTGACCTTCAAGCACCAGCGCCTACTACTGGTCACTTTTCATATTGCACTTTATGTTTATTTATTTATTTTAGCTATTATTGCGCAAAATTCTTTTTATACCTACCTTTATTTGTGTACTTGTGAACGCGCCACATTTTGCCGCACAGCACTATTGTTTACTTATTTTAGACTATCTGAATACTCCAAGTAGCGCGAGGGACACATATTTACACACTAGAACTGCTGACATCCAAATAAATGTCTCTCTAGATAGCCCAGGGAGTAGCCACTCGCAACTGGACACTTCACTGTTGGATAAACCCTTGTTTGTAGATCTAACAGCCAACAAGTGATTCGGAATTAGTAAAAGTCTCTGCCACAGACTAGGTTGTAACCGAAGGATGGGTTAGGAACTTTTCTTATGGTACCAGTATCTTTCAGCCGTTGCGGTGATACCATAGGAAATGCAGATTCAACTAGTGTCCATACATCTCAGCTCCCAGGCTCTTACCGAGCAGCCAGCTTCATGGCCCTCCTCCGAAGAGTCCTCCCCTGGTTGCTTGTCGAGTTGCTGGCCTCTCCAATCCTGAGAGGACACCAGCACGCTTCAGAATCCTCCTTCAGTTACTGCGCCTAAAACTAGCCAATTCCGAGGCTCAGAAACGGATGGATGCCCACCCCAGACCATGAGGGCCTCTGGGGCTGGTCAGGATGACCAGGCTTACGGGGTTAGCATAGACTCCTACAACAACAGACTCCAACAATAGACCCTGATCACGTGCCTTCAGCACCTTAAAGAGGAGGGCACACAATTTTTTTTTTTTAAGTCAGCAGCTATAAATACTGCAGCTGCTGACTTTTAATAAATCGGACACTTACCTGTCCCAGGGTCCAGCGATGCGAGGGAACGAGGCCCTCCCTCGTTCTCCGCTCGCGGCGCCAGCATTCTTAATGTGGGCACCCGGCTGTGGCTTCACAGCTGGGCGCCCACTGCGCATGCGCGAGCCGCGCCGTGATTCCACGCTTAGTCATCTGGGACACGTGACAGGTCCCAGATGACTGTGCGCCGCCGAGGGGAAGTGGTGTCAGTGCCCGGGCACTGAAGGTGGCATACTACGAGGGACCCCCTAGCAACAGGCATTTAGAGGTGAGAAAAACATTTTTTTTTTCCAATTATTATTTCTTTTCTTTTTTAATTAATTTTTAAGCCAATTTTTTTTTTTTTTTTTGGTGGCAACACCACTTTAAGTACCCCTTCCCGGAATACACAGCGGGGTCAGACGCGCCCACCGATTGGCTCCGGGAAAATATTGGTACCCAATGCTTCCAACCAGACTGCGTTCTCAGCCGGTCACAGGTGCTCACCTCACCTATGACCAGGCAGAACTCGAGTACAGCCAAGCCAAACTGATGCCAAAGCGCAACCTAGAACAATAAACCCCAAAACTCCATTACAGTTTTGGGAAAAACTAAATTTACAAGATAGCGCACACTTTAGAAAAAAGTGTCGGCGCTACACCAGTATGACCTTAGTGGACATCTGTTGACCTCAGAGAGCATGTGACCTCTAAAGGTTGTCAATATGACCTTAGAGGATATAGGTATGACATTAGACAGTGTCATTGTGACCTGAAAGGGCATCAGTGTGACCCCCAAAGGTTGTCAGTGTGACCTTAGTGGGTGTAAGTAGCACCTTAGATAATGTTGGTGTGACCTCAGATCATCAGTATAACCCCTAAATATTGCAGTGTGACCTTAGAGCAGGGGTCTCCAAAGTACGGCCCGCCAATACTCTGCGATACTCTGCATTACCCAGCCAATACTCTGCGATACTCTGCATTAACCCTGCATATACTCTGCATTACCCAGCCAATACTCTGCGATACTCTGCATTAACCCTGCATATACTCTGCATTACCCAGCCAATACTCTGCGATACTCTGCATTAACCCTGCATATACTCTGCATTACCCAGCCAATACTCTGCGATACTCTGCATTAACCCTGCATATACTCTGCGATACCCAGCCAATACTCTGCGATACTCTGCATTAACCCTGCATATACTCTGCGATACCCAGCCAATACTCTGCGATACTCTGCATTAACCCTGCGATACTCTGCATTAACCCTGCGATACCCAGCCAATACTCTGCGATACCCAGCCAATACTCTGCGATACCCAGCCAATACTACAGTGGGGAGAGGATGTGGATATTACAGTGGGGAGAGGATGTGGATATTACAGTGGGGGAGAGGATGTGGATATTACAGTGGGGGAGATGACGTGGATATTACAGTGGGGGAGATGACGTGGATATTACAGTGGGGGAGATGACGTGGATATTACAGTGGGGGAGATGACGTGGATATTACAGTGGGGACTATATGGTGGCGGAATTTTCACAGGTTTTTGCAAATTCAATTATTTGCTGATCCGAAAAATGATCCGATCCGTGACTCCTGATCCGAGGATCGATCCGATCCGTGAGTTTTTTGATCCATTGCACCCCTAGCCCTGATAGTATGCAGCACAGGTCCCGCAGCCCGACGGAGCATGTCCAACCCGGCGCCTCACTAGTTGTTGATAGGACCTACTGCGCCTCCCGGGTCCCGCCCCTCTGTTAGCATCAGTGTCCTTTACGGCTGTGCTTTTGGCTACAACGTGCCTGTGTAACAGCCGGGCGGGAGTCGGGAGGTGCAGCAGAACAGCGCTGAAGCCGGACACAGATGTAAGAGGGACACAGATGTGACTGTTGGAGGTGATGGGGACACAAATGTGCGGCAGGGGCTAGTTTGAGAGACACAAAAGTGAAAGGGGAGCTCTAAGGGGGACACAGTTTTGCAGGGGGCTCTAAGGGGGACACAATTGTGCTGGGGTCTCTGATTGGGGCATAAATGTGGAAGGGGGCTCTAAGGGGGACACAATTGTGCTGGGGTCTCTGATTGGGGCATAAATGTGGAAGGGGGCTCTAAGGGGGACACAATTGTGCAGGGGGCTGTGATGGGGGGCATAAATGTGGAAGGGGGGCACTAAGGGGGACATAATTGTGCAGGGGTCTCTGATGGGGACACAAATATGGAAGGGGGGCTCTGATGGGAATACAAATATGAAAGGGGGCTCTGATGGGGACACAAATATGTAAGGGGGCTCTGATGGGGACACAAATATGGAAGGGGGCTCTGATGGGGACACAAATATGGAAGGGGGCTCTGATGGGGACACAAATATGTAAGGGGGCTCTGATGGGGACACAAATATGGAAGGGGGCGCTGATGGGGACACAAACGTGTCAGGGGGCTCTGATGTGAGGCTGACCTCAGAGAGCATATGACCTCTATGACCTCTAAAAGTTGTCACTGTGACGTTGGAGGGTGTTGGTATGACCTCAGGAATCATCAGTGTGACCTTAGAAGGTGTCGGTATGACCTCAAAGGGCATCGGTGTGACCCCCCCAAAGCTTGTTAATGTGATACCTTGGTAAGCATATGACCTTGGATAATGTTTGTATGACCTCCAGAGAGCGCCAGTATAACCTCTAAAGGTTGCAATGTGACCATAGAGGATGTATGGGTGACCTCAGAGGACATTGGTATGACCCCTAAAGGTTGTCAATGTGACCTTGGAGTGTGTCATCAGTGTGACTGCAGGTGGTGCTAGTGTAACCACCAGTGATTTTAAAGCAGACCCTCCCCTATCTTTTCCAGACAAATAGGCAGCCATCTTAGCCCCTGTTTGATCTGCAGTTGCCACAGCGCTGCTCCTATGATCAGTTATGACACCAGCATTTGATGGCTTGACCGATCAGTTACAATCACAAGCGACAGTTATTCATAGAAGGCCGTGAATGTAATTCTTTTGGGAGGGCATCAATATGACCTCAAAGGGTGTTATGTGACATCAAGGGGTGTCAATATAACCTCCAAAGGCATTGTGTACTCACAGGGTATAAATCTGACCCCTAAAGGTTATCCGTAAGTGTTTAGAGATCATCAGTATGACCTTAGTGGACATCTGTGTTACCTCAAAGTACATATAACCTCTAAAAGTTGTCAATGTGACCATAGAGGATATAGATATGACACTAGATGGTGTCAGTGTGACCCCCCCTCAAAGGTTGTCAATGTGACCTTAGCGGGTGTAGGTATGACCTTAGATAATGTTGGTGTTACCTCAGACAGCATCAGTATAAAAGGTTGCATTGTGACCTTAGAGGACCTCTGGGTGACCTCAGAGGGCATTAGTATGACTTTAGAAGGTGTCATGTGACATCAGAGGGTGTCCGTATGACCTCCCAGGGTGTCAATATAACCCCTAAAGGTCTCATTCATTGCGACCTTAGAGGTCATCAGTATGACCTTAGTGGAATCTGTGACCTCAGAAAGTATATGCCCGCTAAAGGTTGTCAATGTGACCTCAGAGGACATCAGTATGACCTCAAACAGCGTCATGTGACCTCAGGGGTGTCTGTATGACCTCAAACAGCGTCATGTGACCTCAGGGGTGTCTGTATGACTTCAAAGTGTGTCATGTGACCTTACAGAGAATCAATATGACCCCTAAATGTCAACAGTGTGACCTTAGAGGTCATCAGTATGACCTTGGTGGACATCTGTGTTACTTCAGAGAGCATATGACCTCTAAATGTTGTCAATCTGACCTTAGAGGAAATGGGTATGACATTGGACAGTGTTGGTGTGTCCTGAAAGGGCATCAGTGTGATCCCCAAAGGTTGTCAATGTGACCTTAGCAAGTGTAAGTATGACCTTAATGTTGGTGTGACCTCAAAGAGCATCATGTGACCTCAGTATAACCCCTAAATGTTGCAATGTGACCTTAGAGGACGTCTGAGTGACCTCAGAGGGCATTGGTATGGCCCCTAAAAGTTATGACATCAGCGGGTGTCAGTATGACCTTGAAGGGTGTCACGTGAACTTGGAGTGTGCCAATATGACCCCTAAAGGTCATTAGTGCGACCTTAGATGTGACTTTAGTGGACCTCTGTGACCTCAGAGAGCATATAACCTCTAAAAGTTGTCAATGTGACCTTAGAGGCTGTTGGTATGACCTCAGGGGTCATCGGTGTGACCTTAGAAGGTGTAGGTATGACTCATAGTGCACCCCCCCATCTTTTACAGCCAACTAGGCAGCCATCATAGCCTTTGTTTGATCTGCAGTTGCTATAGCGTAGCGTTGCTCCTATGATCAGTTATGACACCAGCATTTTATGACTTGACGGATAAATCACAAGCAACTGCGACAATATGGGCTGGGTGTAACAAGATGTCAACTGCTGCCTTCTGACTGCATGCTTGCTACCGCCGAGTGCAGGGTGTACCAAGATAGCAGCGCAGTGTTCTGACAGAAAGTCACTTCTGTTACCGAATCTGACAGGTCGCCGATTCTGACGGAACATCCAGCATTTGTCTTGGGAAAACAAAACAACATAAAACTATTATTTAACCACTTGACAACTGGGCACTTAAACCGCCCTCGTGACCAGACCAATTTTCAGCTTTCGGTGCTCTCACACTTTGAATGACAATTACTCAGTCATGCAACACTGTACCCATATGAATTTTTTGTCCTTTTTTTTCCATACAAATAAAGCTTTCTTTTGGTGGTATTTGATCACCTCCTGGGTTTTTTATTTTTTGTGCTATAAATGAAAAAAGACCGAAAACTTTGAAAAAAAAAAACTAAATTTTCTTTGTTTCTGTGATAACATTTTGCAAATTATTAATTTTTCTTCATAAATTTTGGCCACAATTTATACTGCTACATATCTTTGGTAAAAATAACCCAAATTAGTGGATATTATTTGGTCTTTGTGAAAGTTATAGAGTCTACAAACTGTGGTGCAAATCATACAAAATGTATCACACCTGATGTACTGGTAGCCTATCTAATTTCTTGCGAACAAGCCAGGAAAGTACAAATACCCCCCAAATGACCTTTTTTTTGAAAGTAGACATTCCAATGTATTTAGTAAGAGGCGTGGTGAGCTTTTTGATGTTGTCATTTTTTCCCACAATTCTTTGCAAAATTAAGATTTTTTTTTTCTCCACAAAATTGGCATTGTAATCGGTTATTTCTCTCACATGACATGTGTATACCACAAATGACACCCCAAAATAAATTTTGCTACTCCTGAGTATTACGATACCACATGTGTGGGACTTTTCCACAGCCTAGCCACTAACTAACTTGTTGACTACCTATTACACTTTTGAAGGCCCTGGAGCACCAGGACAATGACACATGGCACTGATGACAGATGGCACTAATACGTGGCACTGATGACAGATGGCACTAATACGTGGCACTGATGACAGATGGCACTAATACGTGGCACTGATGACAGATGGCACTAATACGTGGCACTGATGACAGATGGCACTGGTGGCACTGATGACAAATGGCACTGATGACAGATGGCACTAATACTTGGCACTGATGACAAGTGGCACTAATACTTGGCACTGATGACTGATGACAGATTGCACTGATGACAGATGGCACTGATATGTTACACTGATGACACTGATGTGGCACTGATGACAGATTGCACTTATCCGTGGAACTGATGACAGGTGGCAGTGGGGAACAGATGGCACTGACAGGTACTATGGGCACTTTATTTACACTTTTTTTTTTTTTTTTCCATTCACCGCTGCAGCCGTTCATCTCTCCCTCCTCACACGCTGTCTCTGTGTGAGGAGGGAGAGCGGCAATGAGAGATGATCTCGTATGTTTACATATGAGATCATCTCTCATTGGACACGCCTGTGTCCAAGGGACTGGCTGTGTCCAAGGGAGTGGGAGCGCGCATCGCGGAAGTAAACAGGAGGACATCCAGGGACGCCCTCCCGGCAATTGGCGTCCGCGCTGTAGCCATCTTTCGGCTATAGCGCGGACGCCTAGTGGTTAATATTATTTATTATTAGAAGTTGTAGTGAGGCCAATCTGTGCCCATTAGACACCAGTGTGAAAGTAGCCTTAGTGTCATAGGAGTACAATTCGTTTTGCACTCCTGTAACCCGTGACGTCACAGAAATCATCAGTCCATGCACCGCGCCATCCCCACTCTGGGAGTCTGGATCCGCCAGGTACCTGTACTGATGGCAGTCTCAGCCTCTCAGCGAGCCGCTCTCTGCTCCCCCCCCCCCCCCACAGATCAGCACTCCAATGAGTGAGGAGGAGCAAAGCAGGAGAGCTGCTGTTTGACAGGCAGCAGCTCTCTGCTTGGGGAGCTGAGAGAAAAGAGCCATCGGTGGCTTGGTTCTCAGTGCAGAGACGCCGGGGGGCAGATGCAGCCTCGGGCCGGTGCTGCATCCCCCTAGGTTAGTATGATTATGGGGAGAAAAAAAAATTCCCATACTTCTCTTTTAATGCATTTGAGTCGGCTCTGAGGTGAGCTAAACAGAGCTGTCCATTATTGTGCACAGGAAAATGAAAAGGAGAAACTGGTTGTTGCTGTAGAATTCCAAGGAGAAATTGATTTGTTGTTTAGGTCGTAGGAACAGTTCTTCCTGCGTGAGGCCAAGTTCAGGGTGATACACATTAATAAAAAAAAAAAAATTCTGCTCCTAAATAAATGATCACTTTACAATGGTTACATTCTTTGTTTTCATCATAAATAAGATACGACTGGGCACCCATTAGCTAAGAGAAGCTAGGCTCCTGCACTCCGTATTCAGCTGTCACCTAAGGGTGCAGCTCTGGTTACCTCAGAACTGGATATGTGGAGGCGAAGTTCTAAAGTGTTACATCTCCTTCATCACAGAGGGACAGAGTAACATTTCAGGTTAGAATAAAGACTGTTATCAACTAAAGACTGAGCTACAGACACAAAGCACAAAGAAAGAGACGACATGCTGTAACTATTATCCAGATTGCACAAGGTTAGGTGTTGACTGGATAATGGGGTTAATCTCAGAATTAAAGTGTAGCTATGGGCAAAATTGAAAATGTCATACAGCGAATATAAAAAGTCTGTACACCCCTGTTTAAAATGTCAGGTCTCTGTGATGTAAAAAAAAAATGAGACGACTAAAAATAATTTTAGAACTTTTTCCACCTTTTTAATGTGATTACATAAGTGTGCACACCCTCTTAGGCTCCATGAACACAGGACGCTCAAAAAAAGTAATTCTGGATGTCGATTGCTGGCAGGAAAACGCGGCTTTAAAAACGCGATTTTTATCAGCGCTTTGCATTGACGTCAATGCGTGCTTAGCCGCGCTAGCTTCTAACTGCATTTCTCTGCCTCTTTTCAAATTCAATGGTTCCCTATGAGAGTCTATTGATTTAAATGGAAGTCTCACCAGAAGTCGGATCATGATGATCTGACTTGAGGTGCGACTTGTGTGCTCAGGATGTTAAAGGGGATCCCCCGCCAAAATGAAAAACAAAATTGCCGTAGGGTTCCCCCCCTCAGCGATACCAGACCCTTCAGTCTGGTATGGATTTTAAGGGGAACCCCCCAAAATCCATACCAAAACCTTATCTGAGCACGCAGCTCAGGATAAGTGGGGGGGGGGGGGGGGGCGAGCGAGCGCCCCCACCCCAAAGCACCTTGTCCCCATGTTGATGAGGACAAGGGCCTCTTCCCGACAACCCTGGCCGGTGGTTGTCGGGTTCTGCGGGCGGGGACTTATCGTGATCTGGAAGCCCCCTTTAGGAAGGGGCACCCCAGATCATGGCCATCCACCCTAGGTGAATGAGTATGGGGTATAACGTACCCCTACCCATTCACCTAAAGAAAAAAAGTCAAAAATAAACACACTACAGGTTTTTAAAGTATTTTATTAAAGCAGCTCCGGTTCTTCTCCCCTCTGCGCTGTCCTCTCTCTGCTATCTTCTGCTCCTTTTGCTTGGTCTTCTTCCCTCTCCAATTCTCTCTGCGCTGTCCTCTCCCTCTGCTATCTTCTGCTCTTTTGCTGGTTACTCTCCCTCTGTTCTTCTTCTGATGTTGACTCGACGCGATCTCCTGGTGTAATGCTGGGTCCGCCGTGTGCAATAACTTATATTGGCATGGGGTGGGGCCACCTGCTGACGTCACCCGGAAGCCCCCACCTCCTTATGATGTCATTGTCGCATCATGCCTCGGGTTGCGATGTCATAAGGAGATGGGACCCCCGGATGACGTCAGCAGGTGGCCCCACCCCATGCCAATATAAGTCATTGCACACGGCGGACCCAGCATTACACCGGGAGATCGTGTCAAGTCAACATCGGAAGAACAGAGGGAGAAGACTCAGCAAAAGAGCAGAAGATAGCGGAGAGAGGACAGCGCAGAGGGGAGAAGAACCAGAGAGGAGGGAACACAGCGCCAGAAGAGGGAGAAGAGCCGGAGCTGCTTTAATAAAATACTTTTAAAAACCTGTGTAGTGTGTGTTTTTTTATTTTTTTTTTACTTTTTTTTTTTTTTTTTTTTTTTGTTTAGGTGAATGGGTAGGGGTATGTTGCACCCAATACTCATTCACCTATGGTGGGGGGGCGTGATCTGGGGGCCCCTTATTAAAGGGGGCTTCCAGATCACGATAAGTCCCCGCCCGCAGACCCTGACAACCACCGGCCAGGGTTGTCGGGAAGAGGCCCTTGTCCTCATCAACATGGGGACAAGGTGCTTTGGCGTGGGGGCCCCAAAGCACCCACCCCCCCATGTTGAGGGCATGTGGCCTGGTATGGTCCGGGGGGGGGGGCGCTCGCTCATCCCCCCACTTATCCTGACATGCCAGACTGCGTGCTCGGATAGGGGTCTGGTATGAACACATAAGATAACATAGAGGGGAGTTCATGGCCTGTTAAAAAACAAAACACTCAAAGCCCAAAAAAATAATTTTTGAGCTCCAATGTACATGGAGCTTTATAACTGGTGATGTAGCTGTGTTCAAAATTAAGCAATCGCATTCAAACTCATGTTAACTAGGAGTCAGTACACACTTGCCATCATTTTAAAGTGCCTTTGATTAACCCCAAATAAAGTTCAGCCGTTCTAGTAGGTCTTTCCTGACATTTTCTTAGTCACATTCTGCAGCAAAAGCCATGGTCCGCAGAGAGCTTTCAAAGCATCAGAGGGACCTTATTGTTAAAAGGTATCAGTCAGAAGAAGGGTACAAAAGCATTTCCAAGAAATTAGATATACCATGGAACACACTGAAGACAGTCATCATCAAGTGGAGAAAATATGGCACAACAGTGACATTACCAAGAACTGGACGTCCCTCCAAAATTGATAAAAGATGAGAGGAAAACTGGTCAGGGAGGCTGCCAAGAGGCCTACAGCAACATTAACGGAGCTGCAGGAATATCTGGCTAGTACTGGCTGTGTGGTATTCTTATGAAAAATTTAGCAAAAACACATCTGAAGTCTCCCAAAAGCATGTGGGAAAATGTGTTCTGGTCTGAAGAAACAAAGGTTGATCTTTTAGTTCCTAATTCCAAAAGATATGTTTGGTGCAAAATCACCAAAAGAACACCGTACCCACCCCGCGAAGCATGGTGGTGGCAGCATCATGCTTTGGTGCTGTTTTTCTTCAGCAGGAACAGGGGCCTTAGTCAAGGTAGAGGGAATTATGAACAGTTCCAAATACCAGTCAATATTGGCACAAAACCTTCAGGCTTCTGCTAGAAAACTGAACATGAAGAGGAGCTTCATTCAGCATGACAGCGATCCAAAGCATACATCCAAATCAGCAAAGGAATGGCTTTACCAGAAGAAGATTAAAGTTTTGGAATGGCACAGCCAGAGCCCAGACCTGAATCCAATTGAAAATCTGTGGGACGATCTGAAGAGGGCTGTGCACAGGAGATCCCCTCGCAATCTGACAGATTTGGAGTGTTTTTGCAAAGAAGAGTGAGCAAATATTGCCAAGTCAGGATGTGCCATGCTGATAGACTCGTACCCAAAAAGAGTGCTGTAATAAAATCAAAAGGTGCTTCAACAAAGTTTTCGTTTTACCATTTCCGGACCACCCGCCGTCGTCATACGTCGGTACTTTGATGTTAAATACCAGGGTTATGACAGCAGATGGCTGCCATAACTCTGGTATTTTCTTACGCGGTGGGCGGTCCGCTTTATGATAAAAGTGGATTCGCCGCAAGATCACTTTTACTTTACTCCACCTAAAGGATTTCAGTTGTACAGTTTATAGGTCACATTAAAGGTGGAAAAAGTTCTGAAATAAGTTATGTTTGTCTCATTTTTTTACATCACAGAAACCTGAAATTTTATATCCACTGTATATACCGTAATGTAGTATTTTACCAGGCTGCATTATATATGTGTCCCCCATGTAAAATTGTTTTATTACCTGCTGATACTGCCAGTAGATCTTTTATTTTTCCACTTACTGCAGCCCTCTGGACGAACGATCTATAGCCCTTTTAAGACACACACATGTATATGTGACCAGACTGGACTCATAGCTCCCAACTGTCCCTGATTTTGAAACTATGTCCCTTTGTCCCTCATCCCTCCTCATTTGCCCCTCATTTTGCTCTGATCTATATAGTTGTGTATAAAATGCACTTTTTATCTTTCGAAAAGTTTTTCCCAGTGCTAAGCGACCTTTCATGCAATTTCTAATTTGCTGCATTGGTAAATTTCAAAAGCAAGTATCAAGGTATATTAGTGGTAAAAAAGCACAATATTTTACCCCCTTCCTGACCAGAGCACTTTTTGCAATTCGGCATTGCGTTGCTTTAACTGACAATTGCCCAGTCGTGCGACATTGCACTCAAACAAAATTGACGTCCTTTTTTTTCCCCCGCAAATAGAGCTTTCTTTTGGTGGTATTTGATCACCTCTGCTATAAACAAAAAAAAGAGCGTAAATTTTTGAAAAAAATACTTTTTGCTATAGTATATAGGGGTGTACTCACTTTTGTGAGATACTGTATATGGGTCTAACTGTATATTTGCAAATATGCAAACTAAACCCTTTTGGTTTTAATGTGAACTGTTAGACAGGACAATTCAGTTTATTGCAGGCTGGCTGGTAAGTGAGCTGGGATTTTTTTTCTTTTTTGTTCTTTTTTGACATGCATCACCTTTCCATGGTCCCCTTCGCTACAATGGCTAGTTGGAGATTTGGGTGGTTGCCATTTGTTTGTACACACGTGGCACGACATTATATTCTGACAGCGGGGCTGTCTGCTGTCAGAATATACTGATCAGCATCTGCAGGCAATAGACAAAAGTTTATTATTGTGTCTATTCAACATAAGTTGAATCTAAAGATCGACTTTGCTTGAACAGGGATAGCCACACGCAGATTGAAATTCATCATCCCTGCCGATCCATCAGAATTTCAATCCATCCACGCCCAGCTTAACCCCTTCACGTCAAGCGTACGCCAATATGTGGCCCCACTTGACTTTTTTTTTTTTTTTTTTGTTCTTTTCTTTTAGTTTTTCCGTGGGGCTACATATTTGCGTATCTCCCTTTGTGTTGGGAGCATGACACACAATCTTACCAAGAGCCCTGGGCCCCGTACTAAGGATCGGGACCCGAAACTCCTGATTCCAGGTCAACTGATCGATGTGATAGTCTCTGATTGGCTATCCTAATGATTATTCATTGTGAAGCCTGCCTCTGTGTTTTCTCTCTGTGAATGAAGGAGAGAGATACAAGAGAGAAAAAAAAAAAATACCTAGGTCAGTGCCAGGATTAGTGTTTGGTTCAAGGTTAGGGTCAGGATTTTATTTTATTTTTTTAAATTAGTATCCGTGTGTTTTTAGGTAGGATAAAAAAAGCAAAATGTGCACTATTGTTTTTTGGCTGTACTACGGGTACAAACCACAAATAACATACACATACCGTATATACTGGAGTATAAGCCGACCCGAATATAAGCAGAGGCACCTAATTTTACCACAAAAAACTGGGAAAACTTATTGACTCAAGTATAAGCCTAGGGTGAGAAATGCGCAGCTACTGTAAGTGGAAAAGAGTGTCAACAATGCCCATTTGCCACCTCACTGTGCCCATTTGCATGCCTCACTGTGCCCATTTGCAGCCATAGGTCCCCTGAATTTCAAACTTGGTAGTTAAGGATTCCTAGATGCCCCCTAGCTGCAGCCAAAATTTGGGGTCTCTGGACCCAAAGGGTCCCGAAATGACTTTGCTGCAGATGGACACAGTTGACCGACTTTGGGGCTCCGTATCTCAGGGCCACTTGGGTGCTAGGAACCCCTTGTGTTGTAGTGTTGGTTCTGCTGGGTTTGCACACCAAATTTGGGGTTCCTAGCACCACGTGGCCCGAGATAAGGGGCCCCAAAATCGGGTAAGTAAATGTCAAGCACTTTTCTGCAGCAGAGAATGACATTTTCCAAACCGACTTTGGGGCCCTGTATCTCGGGGCCACTTAATGCTAGGTACCCCAAATTTGGATATGTTGTAGTGTTGGTTCCACTGGGTTTGCACGCCAAATTTCCTAGCACCAAGTGGCCCAGAGATACAGGGGCTGAAAAAAATAAAAATTTTTACTTCAGAAAAGTGCTTGACTCGAGTATAAGCCGAGGGGAGCATTTGCAGCACAAAAAAATGTGCTGAAAAACTCGGCTTATACTCGAGTATATACGGTATGTGGTATTGCTGCGATCATCAGGAACAGCAGAATTTATTTCGAGTTATTCTTTGGTAGAAGGTTATGGTAGTAGCAAGAAATATACTGCTAAATTAAAAAAAATATATAATATTTTTTTTTTACTATTTGGGGCCAGTTTTCCTTTTTGATAATAAAAAAAAAAATCCGGAGATATTCATTACCATTTACCACCAAATGAAAGCCCACTACGTCCTATAAAAAACAAGCGTTGTTATCCACCTGGATACACACAGTAGTTGCGGTGATATGTACGGATTTGCTAACACATGTCAAAGTAGCAAAATTGTGCTTTGCATTAAGATTTGTTTTACCCTTTATTTCCCATCCCGCAAGTGCAGCGCCCCAGTGTAAAAGCACTCAGGCTATGGGAAAGGGTCCAAGAGGCAAGCTGAGCTAGCTGCACACCCCGTAATAGATATAGACAGAATGGATGAATTACCCATGTTTTTTTGTTTTTTTTTAGCAGCAATGAGGAAACGAATGATTCATAAAAATTGATGAATTTTATTTTTTGAAACACTAATCGTAGAGTGTACAATGTGCACAGGAATTTCAAATATGAGCTCTGGTGTACAACAGGTGGAAAGTTTCACTCAATATGGGTGTAAATAAAATTTTTACATTCAACTGGAAAAAAATAAACCGTATTCAAATAAATATCCATAGTTTGTAAATTCTTATGTCTAGGGCTGCAACTAACGATTATTTTCATAATCGATTAGTTGGCCGATTATTGTTTCGATTAATCGGATAATAACCTTAAAAAAAGTGTGGTTGTATATTTTAATATGTAAAGTTTAAAAAAAAAAAGGCAATTTATTCTTAAATCTATATGCATTGGTAAATATAAATAAACAACTATATGGTTAGGGAGCAAAATCTCTAATCCACTCTGAGAATAACAGACAGAAGAGATATACTGTATATACTATTGGAGGTTGAATCTGGCAAATATCATCAGACTCAGAGATCACATTTTTTATTAATAATCTCTATATTAACCTGTGCACTGCAGGCCAACCCTGTTGATCAACCTTTGTGTGTTTGGCTTTCTGTTACCTGCCATGTGCGCTCCAGTTGTTCTGTTACCAACTTTGGCGTGTCCCTGACTATCCCTGGTTGCCTGTGACCCTGAACCTTTGGTGTGAACTCTGCTGTCCTTGTCTGTTTGTGGCCCTGACCCTTGGCTGATCCCTCACTATCCCTGTCCTCCTGTTGCCTACTGTGGGTGTGAGCTGGGGGACCATGGGGGTCGCGACCTGGAGCCAGTTGCAGCCCAGTCCATCCTCACCACTAGAGGCTCTGGTGAACACCTGCTGGCTCCTAGACTCCGCGCCCCAGGGAATCTTACGCTCTAACCCCGGTGGGATCCGTCTTGGTGTCCGGCAGCCATGTCTTCCGTATCACCTTGACTCCCGTCAGCTGCAGTCAGCCATAGGGTCCACTACCTTGCGGTGCACTCCTGATCCCTACGGTGTGCATCTGTCACCTAGCCTCAAGGTGACCTGACAAGTTCTCTTTATCCCACACTCCCTCACTGTGGGTCTTCACTCAACAAGCTCCCAGTCTCTCTCACTAGACTTCAGATCCACTAGCCACTGGATCCCTGAGCTCTTTCACTGTAGCACTCAGTATCTTCCTCTAGCGTCACTCCCGCTTCACCGCTGGGTCCCTGGCTTGGCACTCACAGATACTCTTCAGGCTTCACCCCTGCTGACACGTTAGGTCCCTGGCTTGGCGCTCCACAAGCATCACCTCTGCTGTTCCACTGGGTCCCTGACTTGGCACTTGCTGAAATATTCCCGCTTCTTCACCGTCCCTGGCTGGCGAGAAGTCTGCTCTGGTACTGGCCTCAGCTTACTCACAGTGATCTCTGGTAGCAAGGTGGATGGTCTCTTTATCAGCGACAGCTTCCCCTCTACCTACACCCACAACTGGTTCCCCGGCCGGTGGAACCTTTACTTCTGATTGGACTACAAGCCTGCAGTCCCAGCCCTACGCTGCTTTTCCTGCTTCTGGATAGGCCCTCAGACAGCCTAGCAGCCAGATGTCCCAGAGATAGGCCTTAGGTTTCTGGTTTAGCAGCCCGGGGCAATACAACACATGTCCACCCAGACAGCCATCCAGGTATCACAGAACCCCGATCACCCGAATCTACCCAAATAAATAGGTTCTCCAGCAGGCCAAGGGACCCAAGAAAATACCTGCCCAATGGCTGAGAGACGACATTTATTCCTAATCTGTCCTTGCAATGCCCTTGTCATATCTAATGTCACCAGATACCCGGCCACCTAGCAACAGAAGAGAGAAGTGCAGCAATTCCAGAATTAGGGCAAAATAAATTGACCTCCTAACAATTGGCCTAAGCCATCGGGTTTGGGTTGACAGACAACATGTATCAGTATTGGACTGGCATTTTATTTTGTTTGCGGTATAACTCCTTACAGCAAAGAAGCTCTGAATCAAAGAAGCTTTGATGGTCTAGTCTGTGCTGGAACTGTTACAGGGTTGACAGGATGGCATTGTGAGTATGATCAGATGACAGGATAGACAGCAAAAGGAAACTGGTCAAGAATTTAAATTAGCATGAATATCATGACATTTATTGACATTCATTTACAGCAGAGTGATTCAATGTGATAACCACTGACAAAAGAAAGTTTTAAGTTAAAGTATTAATATTTATTGGAGAACACAATGGAATATAAATGCAAGGTTTAGCCTAGGTTCACACTACTGCGATGCAATGTACTGTCCTGTGTGAGGTGTGAATTTGCTTTGCATTGTGAGGTGGACAGGTGCGAATTTACTGCAGATTTACAGCAAATTTACCGCTATTTTACCGCAAATCTCAGGAGGCAGATAGTGAACAATTCGCAGAGATGTGAACTGTTTGCTGCGAGTTTACTGAAAGTTCGCAACGCATAAATTTGAACCAAAGCCATGGAATACTATGCTTTTTACATGACCTGCGAATCTGTGTGTGCTCCTAAACGCATCAAACCTGCTGTAAATTCGCATCAGTGTGAATCCAGGCTGAAATTTAGGTTTTCATTATCAGGGCTCAGTCATGCCATTTCCATACATTTTGCTGTGCTTTTAGGCAAATTACATGGGTGATCAAATATGCATTATATTTAATTGGCTCCAAGCTTAGTGTAGTAAAAATATTTTGCATTCAGCAGTTTACAAGCACCATAGGGACTGATTAAAATGCTTGGTAAAGCTGATCTCACCCCATCCCCACCCCTCATCCCTAATCACTAGGATTAATAAAAAAAGAAATTATAAAAATGTAACTAAAAGACAAATTTGCTTACCTAAATTTGCAGTCAAGAAGATGGAGAGTCATTGCCCAGTGATGGGATTTTCCAATGCAAAGCAACAGGTTTACTTTAGCTGCCACCCTCCAAGAACCTCCAACTCTTCAACACGGCTATTAAAAACACAGACCTGATCAGATACGTGTATTCTGGCAGCTGGTAGACTTACAGTACTCCAAGTTTGTTTGCAAGGCTTTTACCAAATAGGTTTGGCATCAGCTGCAAAGACTTCTATCGGCTGCCCATAAAGAGATTATTAGGCTGCCCGCAGAAGACTATGCCACTGTTTTAAAATAAAGCACATGCTAATAAAACCTCAAAAAGGTCCTATAAACCTTCCTACCTGCACCTTGTGTTTTTCACCTGCATAAGATTGATTGTGTAGTTTCATTGTGTCATTTGTTGCCCTGTACACACAGCCTATAGTAGAGTAAATCTTCACATTCCTGTGTCAGCAGCTTTTGTGTTCAAATATGAGGGATGAGGGATATGATTAATGCGTGACCTCTGTCTGTAGTGTGATAACTAACACTTCCTGTGAAGAAACAACATATCCCACAATCCCTGGGTCTCTCAATCTAGTACTTATGCCTGTTTAACCACTTCACAACCGGCCCATAGCCGAAAAACGGGCTACAGGGCGGTTGCTTAACTCTGGGAGGGCGTCATATGACGTCCTCCCAGAATTCCCCTCTTGCGCGCCCCCTGGGGCGCGCACTCGAGAACATCCATGATCGCCGGGTCAAATGACGGAGCGATCACATGTAAGCAAACCAGCGTCATTAGATGACGCCGGTTCCTATCCCCTCCTCTCTCTGTACCGATCGGTACAGTGTGAGAGGAGAGGGGGAGGGATCGGTGGCAGTAGTGCTGTGGGCGGGATCTGTAGTGCCCACAGCCACAGATCCATCCATCCATGCTCAGCCATCCCTCCATACCCTGCAATACACAGCAATAGCCTGCAGTGTATTGCAGGGTATGGAGGGATGGCTGAGCATGGATGGATGGATGTATACCCAGCAGTACCCTGCGATACTCTGCCATACCCTGCGATACTCTGCCGTACCCTGCGATACTCTGCCGTACCCTGCGATACTCTGCCGTACCCTGCGATACTCTGCCGTACCCTGCGATACTCTGCCGTACCCTGCGATACTCTGCCGTACCCTGCGATACTCTGCCGTACCCTGCGATACTCTGCCGTACCCTGCGATACCCTGCCATACCCAGCCGATACTCTGCCATACCCAGCGATACTCTGCCATACCCAGCGATACTCTGCCATACCCAGCGATACTCTGCCATACCCAGCGATACTCTGCCATACCCAGCGATACTCTGCCATACCCAGCGATACCCTGCCATACCCAGCGATACCCTGCCATACCATGCAATGCTCTCTACGATCGAAGCCAGGATCGTTTTTTTTTTTTTTATTTCAGGCTTTCCAGCCTAGAGGTGAGATGTGGGGTCTTATTGACCCTATATCTCACTGTAAAGAGGACCTGTAATGCCATATTCCTATTACAAGGGATGTTTACATTCCTTGTAATAAGAATAAAAGTGATCAAAAAAATTTTTTCGGGGAAAAAAAGTGTCAAACTAAAATAAATAAAGTAATGAACAATAAAAAAATAAATAATAATTTAAAGCGCCCCTGTCCCCGTGTGCTCGCATGCAGAAGCGAACGCATACTTAAGTCCCACCCACATATGAAAACGGTGTTTAAACCACACATGTGAGGTATCGCTGCGAACGTTGGAGCGAGAACAATAATTTTGGCCCTAGACCTCCTCTGTAACTCAAAACATGTAACCAGTAAAAAAATTTAAAGCGCCGCCTATGGGGATTTTTAAGTAGCGAAGTTTGGCGCCATTCCACGAGCGTCTGCAATTTTGAAGGGTGACATGTTAGGTATCTATTTACTCGGCGTAACTTCATCTTTCACATTATGCAAAAACATTGGGCTAAATTTACAGTTTTGTGTTTTGTAAAGCACAAAACTTTTTTTTCCCCAAAAAACACGTTCAAAAAATTGCTGCGCAAGTATCGTGCTAGATAAAAAGTTGCAACGACCGCCATTGTATTCTCTAGGGTCTTTGCTAAAAAAACATATATAATGTTTTGGGGTTCAATGTAATTTTCTAGCAAATAAATGATGATTTTTACATGTAGGAGAGAAATGTCAGAATTGGCCCGGGTGCTCCAGAACACCTGATGGTGCTCCCTGCATGTTGGGCCTCTGTATGTGGCCACACTGTGTAAAAGTCTCACACATGTGGTATCGCCATACTCGGGAGTAATAGGAGAATGTGTTTTTGGGTGTAATTTGTGGTATGCATATGCTGTGTGTGAGAAATAACCTGCTAATATGACATTTTTGTGAAAAAAATAAAATCTTGATTTTGCAAAGAATTGTGGGAAAAAATTACAACTTCAAAAAAACTCACCATGCCTCTTTCCAAATACCTTGGAATGTCTTCTTTCCAAAAAGGGGTCATTTGGGGGGTATTTGTACTTTTATGGCATGTTAGGGTCTCAAGAAATGAGATAGGCCGTCAGTACTTCAGGTGTGATCAATTTTCAGATATTGGCGCCATAGATTGTGGACTCTATAACTTTCACAAAGACCAAATAATATACACCAATTTGTACTTATTTTTACCAAGGATATGTAGCAGTATAAATTTTGGCCAAAATTTATCAAGAAAAATTACAAATTTGCTAAACATTTAAAAGTGTGTAATACCTTTAACTTTTTGGTGCTTGCTCTTCCATGTTTTAAATTGGTATGAAGAATATAATAGACAAATGATTGCTGCCAGCATTTCTGCAAAGGTTGAAGGGGCGGGGAGGGTCACCCTGTCAGTGCTCAGACTATACGCCACACACTGCATCAAATTGGTCTGCATGGCTGTCATCCCAGAAGGAAGCCTCTTCTAAAGATGATGCACAAGAAAGCCCGCAAACAGTTTGCTGAAGACAAGCAGACTAAGGACATGGATTACTGGAACCATGTCCTGTGGTCTGATGAGACCAAGATAAACTTGGTTCAGATGGTGTCAAGCGTGTGTGGTGGCAGCCAGTTGAGGAGTACAAAGACAAGTGTGTTTTGCCTGCAGTCAAGCATGGTGGTGGGAGTGTCATGGTCTGGGGCTGCATGAGTGCTGCTGGCACTGAGGGGGCTACAGTTCATTGAGGGAACCATGAATGCCAACATGTACTGTGACATACTGAAGCAGAGCATGATTCCCTCCCTTCAGAGACTGGGCCGAAAGGGCAGTATTCCAACATGATTACGACCCCAAAACACACCTCCAAGACGACCACTGCCTTGCTAAAGAAGCTGAGGGTAAAGGTGATGGACTGGCCAAGCATGTCCCCTTGGGGCATCCTCAAACGGAAGGTGGAGGAGCGCAGGGTCTCGAACATCCACCAGCTGCGTGATGTCATCATGGAGGAGTGGAAGAGGACTCCAGTGGCAACCTGTGAAGCTCTGGTGAACTTCATGCCCAAGAGGGTTAAGGCAGTTCTGGAAAATAATGATGGCCACACAAAATATTGACACTTTGGGCCCAATTTGGAAATTTTCACTTAGGGGTGTACTGACTTTTGTTGCCAGCGGTTTAAACATTAATGCATGTGTTGAGTTATTTTGAGGGGACAGCAAATTTACACTATTATACAAGCTGTACACTCACTACTTTACATTGTAGCAACGTGTCATTTCTTCAGTGTTGTCACATGAAAAGATATAATAAAATATTTACAAAAATGGGAGGGGTGTACTCACTTTTGTGAAATACTGTATGTAAGGGTTTACCAACCACTTTATTAACTGTTGTAATAAGACATCAGCCTCCCAGGTAGTGCATTGTTTTAATGAGTTGGCTGACTCATAGGGGTTGATTTACTAAAACTGGAGAGTGCAAAATCTGGAGCAGCTGTGCATGGAAGCCAATCATCAGCTTTCTAACTTCAGCTTGTTCAGTTAAGCTTTGATTAAAGAAATTAAAACTAAACCCGATTGGTTTCTATGGTGCACCAGATTTTGCATGATCCAGTTTCAGTACATCAACCCCATAGACTTGCACTGTCAGAAAGCAGTAAAGCAGTAAAGCACAACCTTTATATAGCATGGCAAAGCAGGAAGCACCGGCTGAACATCGCATGAGCAAATATGGCTGCCTCATATACATACAAAATTACAATTTATAGATAGAAACTTTAAAAAAAATGAATGCATAGTGATATACACTATATTATCAAAAGTATTGGGAAGTATTGGGACAACTGACATCCCAGTCTTAGTTCGCAGGGTTCAATATTGAGTTGGCCCAACCTTTTCAGCTATAACAGCTTCAACTCTTCTGGGAAGGCTGTCCACAAGGTTTAGGAGTGACCATTCTTCCAGAAGCGCATTTGTGAGGTCAGGCACTGATGTTGAACGAGAAGGCCTGGCTCACAGTCTCAGCACTAATTCATCCCAAAGGTGTTCTATCGGGTTAAAGTCAGGCCTCTGTGTAGGCCAGTCAAGTTCCTCCACCCCAAACTCGCTCATCCATGTCTTTATGGACCTTGCTTTGTGCACCGGTCCAAATCATTTGGTAGAGAGGGGATTATGGTGTGGGGTTGTTTTTCAGGGGTTGGGCTTGGCCCCTTAGTTCCAGTGAAGGGAACTCTTAAGGCGTCAGCATACCAAGACATTTTGGACAATTTCATGCTGCCAACTTTGTGGGGAGACTGCGAGCCAGGCCTTCTCTTCCAACATCAGTGCCTGACACAAATGCGCTTCTGGAAGAATGGTCAAAACTCCTAAAGCTTGTGGACAGCCTTCCCAGAAGAGTTGAAGCTGTTATAGCTGCAAGGGGGGGGGGGGGGGGGGGGGCAACTCAATATTGAACCATATGGACTTATACCCGTAAACACAATCGGACTTTCCACCAACAAAACCGTGGATGTTGGCTCAAACTTGTCTTGCATACACACGGTCACACAAATGTTGGCCAACAATTACGAACGTGGGAACGTGGTGACGTACGACGAGCCGAGAAAAAGGAAGTTCAATAGCCAGTGCAGCTCCTTCTGCTTGATTCCGAGCATGCGTGAACTTTTGTGCGTCGGACTTCCGATCGGAAATTCCGACAACAAAGTTTTGTTGGCGGAAAATTTGAGAACCTGCTAGCCAACATTTATTGGCAGAAAGTCCGACAACAAATGTTCGATGGAGCATACACGCGGTCAGAAGTTTCAGCCAACAAGCTCACATCCAACATTTGTTGTCGGAAAATCTGATCGTGTGTACGGGGCATAAGACTGGGATGTCATTAAAGTTCATGTGCATGTAAAGGCAGGTGTTCCAATACTTTTGACAATATAGTGTATATGTTTACACCAATCTTATATAAAGAAAAAAACACTGCAACACTGTAAAGACATTACAGTCCCTTTAACTCTGTCCATATAGATTAGTCCTAAAACAATACACCCAAAACAACTTATCTGATAAAGCACAATTATAATTGTAGAGGTAAACCTTTAAATATAATTCTCAAGTGAAATTAAGGTCACCTTCCATCTGATGTTGATCCTAATGAGAAGACATAATGGATTAATGTGTGTTTTAGCTGTATACATTTAAAAATAATGACATTAACTTGACATTTCTTGCAAATTATAGGTCAGAGTTCCTGGGATTTTTGCAAAATTGGCGATTAAGATATCCGTTCTAATTAAAGCATTAGAAGATGTTTCATTAGGATGTTTTACCATGGTCATTTACAAATGAGACCTGGCAAAGGTTGAAGCTGGTGGGCCTGCATGAGAGACTCTGCTGTGTTTCTTGCTAATGATCATTAAGTAACTAACGTGGAAACAGGGCGCGACTTTCTGCAGAAAACATCAAACACAATATATATCTTATAGAGAGAAGGATAGAGAAAAAAAATGAACAAAACAACAAAGTGCCTTCAGCCTACACTGGTAAAAGAAACATACTATGATTTATAGCAGGGGTTTCCAACCTGCGGCCCAAACTGGCTATGAATGCGGCCAACACAAAATTGTAAACTTAGTTAAAAATGTTGATTTTTGGGGAATTTTTTAAATAAATACGTTAACACTTATCGAACACATGTGGGCGAAGAAAAATGCGAGAGTGTCTCTTTACCGGACTTTTATCTTCTGTGACGATCCGGGGTGATTAGATTCAAGTGGTGCATGCGATTTTTCAGAAACGTGCCACTCCAGACTTGTGTTTTAGGGCATGGCAGCCCACTTTTATTTAAAGGAAACGAAAAAGTTCAAATCAACAGAAATCTTCCCTCGCAGGGGGTTCCACCATCACTGCATAACCAAACGATAGCCTCCTGGCTTACTCACATTCAGCTTCGTGCTGCTTTAGTCGCAGGCTACACCTGCCTGCTTCAGACTGCCACCTCCAGTCTTAGGCTCCTGTCTCTTCCTCCTGGAACTCTCCCAACCTCCTGGCCAGACTTCCTGTCTGCTGGGCGGAGCCGTCTCCAGGTCTGAGCACTGAATTCTCTTCCTGGGATGTTTATGAACCCAGCCCACAGGTGTGTAATTAGCATCCCTGCCAAAATCAGGCATGTGCTGCTTATATGCACCTGTGAGATGGGGCGCATCTCCACATATCCTCCCCCCCTGTTTCGCACCGGAGGGAGAAATACAAAACCCTTCTTCCTAAAGGGGCACTCCACCCACCTCTTTTTCCGGGTATGCTTCCATGCGGACTTCTTCCTAATTTTTGGGAGCTCACATTTCTTCTCACCTCCCCCAGATCTACTCTGCCAAAACTGTAGGGGTCCTACTTTGACATCTGTCTTAACTTTACCCAGCACTTTTTGGTTTTCAGGTTCGCTGATACCTGCGTAGTTACCCCTGGCAACCACTTTCTCTAGATTACCCAATACAAAACTACCAGGAACTCTGGTCCCATTGCTTGCTAGGACAGTGTCTGAGGAGGGACCACACACAGGGAAGCAGTTACTCTCTATGGGACCTTCCCACAGTTTCACATCGCCCCCTGTTGTCCAACACTCCATCAGCGACTGTTCTTGCACAACACTTTTTTCCACAGCAGTTTTCACCATTTCTGTTACCGCTGGTATTTCCAATACCTCTGCCTTGTCTAACAGCGCTCCAGAGTGCTTGTCATACACAATCTTTGTATGAAGCAATCCAGCACACTGTGAGATAACTTTCCACATCAATACAAAAAACATTGCATTAAACGATTCAAGCAGTTGCGATTTCTGCACAGTACAGCCTGCAATATCCAGCGCCAACCAGCCATACCCCGTGGTAGCAGTTCTCCAAACACAGGAGAAGACGGCAGGATATATACTGGCTGTACACTCCACGATGCTAACATTTCATTAAGCAGGTCTGTCACAAAATACACATTTACCCTTTTTATCATTGTGGACACAATGTCCGCTGTGCGTTTACACTCGCTGGGACCTTCAGTCATGAGAGGATTAGTCTCTGCAACAACCCGTGCATCTTGGCCTATAGGCTGTTCTGCGGACACCTCTCCTGGCACAGCAGCCATAGCATCCACTACTCTTTTAGCAGCAAAAGCTTCTTCCAGCATTGCCATTAGTCTCTTGGCCAAGTTATCCCAGTAGGTATTGCTCTGTTGGACTACATCATCCCAATGAGACCTGGACAGACCAAGAGGCTCAATAGCATCTGAAACAATGCTTTTGTCAGTTTTACACTCAACATTAAACACATCACTTTGTTTTACCCTGCATTGTGGCAACACATTTTCAATCACACCAGGTTGCTGTACCCCACCCTCATCAGCATGAGCAGATGGAGTTTCATTGCAGACCTCAAGCTTTTTAAGTTTAACACTTGCCTCCCCACTGAACAGGGCACTGCAGCAAGGCAAGTCCTTTTTAGCACAAACAGGGGATCTCCCATTTGGGGTCACTTCCACTCCTGTGTGCACAGTCACATAGTCAGTCTTTCTCACCCAGTCTGCAGACTTGGAATCACAGGCGTTGCTACGGGCAACCACTCTCCTCTTGAACTTCCAGTCAGCCTGTTGCTTTCTCCTGCTGTATTTCCCCATGCAGTTACCGGGTGAAATGAAAGAGTCTCGGGCTTCCCAGCCCTCTTTGTGGGAACAGTGAGCCACCTCTTCATAGGAGCCCCACCATCCAGACGACACTTCACTGGTTGCTATGGGAGACTGCATTCTCCCTGCAGAGGTTCTCCAGTAACTGTAACGATCCTCTTGAGCCCACCAGCCAGGACTCTCATCAGGATCATTCCACCATTGGCCATAGGTCTCACGCCTGACCTTGCCTTTGTTGCTACGGGCAACAACATGCATCTTTGCAGCAACAGATGCAGAGTTCCTTCAAAATTTTTTTTTTTTTTTTTGCGTACTGTCTCCTTACAGCTGAGACACAGCACCCAACGCTTTGCTTCACACAGCAACAGCAATACACACAGTCTCTGACACTCACGGTTTCCGGCATGCGAGGATCTGGACCAACGCCATCCGTGCCCAACGCCAATTTCTCCACCAATTGTGACGATCCGGGGTGATTAGATTCAAGTGGTGCATGCGATTTTTCAGAAACGTGCCACTCCAGACTTGTGTTTTAGGGCATGGCAGCCCACTTTTATTTAAAGGAAACGAAAAAGTTCAAGTCAACAGAAATCTTCCCTCGCAGGGGGTTCCACCATCACTGCATAACCAAACAATAGCCTCCTGGCTTACTCACATTCAGCTTCGTGCTGCTTTAGTCGCAGGCTACACCTGCCTGCTTCAGAGTGCCACCTACAGTCTTAGGCTCCTGTCTCTATCTCCTGGAACTCTCCCAACCTCCTGGCTAGACTTCCTGTCTGCTGGGCGGAGCCGTCTCCAGGTCTGAGCACTGAATTCTCTTCCTGGGATGTTTATGAACCCAGCCCACAGGTGTGTAATTAGCATCCCTGCCAAAATCAGGCATGTGCTGCTTATATGCACCTGTGAGATGGGGCGCATCTCCACACTTCCCATGTAAAACATTTTTTAGCAGCAACTATTTTCTAGAATTCAGCACATAAAGGGCAAAATCTGAACCAAAATATC
Organism: Lithobates sylvaticus; assembly: GCA_028564925.1. Taxonomy (NCBI): domain Eukaryota; kingdom Metazoa; phylum Chordata; class Amphibia; order Anura; family Ranidae; genus Lithobates; species Lithobates sylvaticus. Next base: position 169,947,290 of record CM053035.1, read on the forward strand.
TAAAGAGCACCTTGAGAATTCATTGAGAATTGTTACTCCATCCATCCAATCAGATATTGATGAGTTAGTGTCAAAAACAGTGTCAAACACTGTACTAGTTTTATGTCATCCTCGTTTATAATAAAAAATATTTAAAAGTTTTATTACTCAGATAGGTACATTATCCCTATCAGTGATCGTTACCTTGTGATCTTCCCGACTTTTTCTGCTTATCAGCTATCCTTATTGTTAGTGCATTTTATGTTCAGCCCAAAACAATTCCTCTTCTTTCAGTATGGCCCAGGAAGGTCAAAATGGACACCCCTGATTTAAAGTATGATCACTACAGGCCTTTTTTCTTAAGAGATAAAGTAGGAAATCCTTAAAACCTCTGTTTGGTTCTTTTGCCATCTGTGTCCTATTGAAGAGAATTATCCTCACTCTCTAGCCCAGCCTTTCTCAACATTTTTGCCTCAGAGGAACCCCTCAAATTATTTTCAGGTCTTGGGGAGCCTCTGCTAAAACCAATTCATCTGGGGTCAATTAGGAAAATGCCCCTATCATTGGTGGCCAGTAAGATGAATGCAACTCATGAAGTGGTGGCCAGAATGCCACCCTTGAAGGCAGCTAAAAAGATAATTGTGTCCTGCTGCTAAGTAGAGTTGGCCCTGAAACTATGCAGGCACCATCACATGTGTGTGTGTGTGTGTGTGTGTGTGGGGGGGGGGGGGTGGAGGGTTGGCAATCAGCCACAGATCAAGGAACCCGTGACAACCTCTGGAGGAGCCCTTATTGAGAATGACTGCTTTGCCTTTGCACAAAACATGAAGTGAGGGGAAATCTCTCCAAAGCAAAGGGAATTCCCTTTAAGACAGTTGTCACCAGAGCAAGGACACCTCTTGGAAAAATTCCCCTTTTTCCTTGTTTCAATGACAAGTTTGGATTTTCTGTCACTTTCAGTCCCTGAACAGGGAAGCACAGGTGTCCCCATTTACTTTCACCTCTTGCTCTGGTGACAACTCAAGAATTTCCCCTCACTTCTGTCATGGCAACAGTGGTCACCAGGATAAAAAAAAGGGTGAATCTTCCCAGTTGAGGGACAAACAGCAATTAAAAAAAATTACAGAGTCTCTAACCTCCTAGTGGCTAAACTCCAACCCAGGGCCACATGCTTTTGGTGTTTTGAAGTGCAACCAAGAAGTCCGTAAAGGGAGCATTGGTTTGTAAAAGAGCCTGTAAAGTGATTGCAAAGTTTTATTTTTTTTTAAATTAAAATATTAAACAGGTTTATACGTATGTATATGTGCACACCTCCTCTTCTGGGGTCCCTCGTCAGTGCTCTTGGCACTTCCTCTTCTGTGTTTGCCCCCATAACAGGCTGCTGTCTGTCCCAATAGTAAACACACACAGTGCAGCTCATCTCTGCCCCCCCCCCCCTCATTCCCTCCTCACTGAATTTTGACAGCAGCAGAAGCCAATGGGAGTGCCATAAGAATGAAAGACACCACAGTGCACCAACAAACAAAAGGCACATTTTCGTCTGTCACCAAGAGGAGACAGTTGGCTCCCTGATGACATCAGCAAAAAAAAGGTGGGACCCCGCGTGCAGCAGCTTTACTGCAGGGCAGTGCTGCATTTGCAGGGAAATGTTATTTGCACCCAACCCAGTAGATAAGTTAAGAAGGGTTTACAAGCAAAATTGAACCGTGGGGGGTTGGGGTTGAACTTGCTCGTTAAAAATTTATATAACATATATATCCCTGCTACACCAGCGATTTTATGATTTAAAGTAGGACTAAAGGCAAAACTATTTCTTTTGGATAGAATTAGTGAGGGTTTTACGCTTCGCAAGACACCCTTTAGAATTCTGCACAATCTCAAGGAACCCCATTCCAAAATCGAAATAACTAAACAAACAGTTTTACTTAATGCAGCAACATCCACGCATGTGGGACACCCAGTGCTAAAGGTTATTTATTCTTCCAAAGCAAACACATCTTTGCACTGACTAGTTTTGCAGTGTTTCTCTTCTCCCTCAGTTTCTCTCCCTCCCTCAGCTAATGTGACCCCAGCGCTGATAGAGAGAGGCAGGATGCTGTGCAGGCACCCAACGCCCTCCTTACCAACCGATGATGTCAATGCTTGTAAGGATGCCGGCGGCTAGAAGGTTGTATTGGTGCACAATGAAAACCTGTGGCTTTGTGTAACTATAAGGCAGGCTTGATCTACCTGCTGGCTTTTATACAATGTATGGGCAATTTTTAGGCATTTTGCCAAAGCACCCCTGAAGAAACCCAAAAGCACTCCAGGGTTCCTGGGCACCCTGGCTGAAAAAGGCTGAACTAAATGTCACGAGACCTAGTATCCCCATTGGAAGATTTCTCCTCTATTTATTTTCTGGTAACAACTCAAAAACGTGTGATTTTCTTTGACTTTCACTCTCGGTAAAAACAGTAAACAGGACAAATAGAGAGGTTTAATCTCCCTCTGGTTTTCTATAACTGGCAAAAAGTTTAGATTTCACTTTCTTGTGACTATAGTGTCGGTAATCGCTTAGTAGACATGATTTCACAGACCTTTAATCACCCTCCTCCTGTAATTGGCTCACTGCCTCTGCCAGACCCTGAAGTCAAATTATGGGGACAACTCGAGAAAAGACAGATTACAGGTGATTACATCAACTGATCTGAAAAACTATTTAATGACTTTTGAAGAATTACACGTGAATGGGAGTTGTTTTTACATTGTTTTAAGTGTTTTTAGAATTTTTAGAAATATAAGGCAAACTCACAGCGATAGTAATATTTGGTCATCAGTACAACAGCTGAACAAATCACTGAAACTTCGAAATGTAGTTTGTTTTAAAATTCAAATACATTGGAGGATGAACAAATGTAATAATGGCCTTTAATTAAAATTTCAATAAAAAGGGCACGAGTTCTACTGTCTTCATTACATATATAATAAGAAACTTTATTTTATATAGTTTCTCAAAGTGCTTTACAAAGAAAATACGAGAAATACACAGGATAAAACCAGGGAAAAAAGGAACAATTATGTCAAATCTTGTCTAAAGAAAAAAGTTTTTAGATTTGATTCAAATGAGTTTACAGAAGAGGACTCTCTGATGTTCTTTGAAAGTGAATTCCCGAGTTTTTGAGCATAGCAATGCCATTGAGTGTAGGTGAGTAGAGGCGACACAGAGAAGACCAGAATTTGAGGAACGGAGGTTACGAGGTAGGGAGTAAGTTGATAAAAGGTCAGACAGATAATGGGGTGACAAGCAATGAAGAGCCTTATAGGTGAGCAAGAAGATCTTAATTTCTATGCGAAACCTGACATGTAGCCAGTGCAAGGACTCCACAATAGGGGTAATATGGTCACTTATACCAGACCTAGTCAGTGGATTTAGATACATCAGGGAGTAGAGCATTGCAGTAGTCAAGTCGCGAGAACACAAAAGGTAAGAATAAGCTTTACAGCTACAATGTATGATAGCATAGGATGCAGACGAGCAATGTTTCTCAAGTGGAAAAAAGATGTTCAGGCAACATTTTGTACATGTGGATTAAAAGGTTAAACTAGCATCAAATATCACCCCTAGATTTTTAAATTTAGTCTGAAGCTCAAATACAGTGCCATAGGCTATCAGGGCTGGCCTTACATAATTGATGAGGGGTACCAATAAGCATGTTGTCACAGTTTAATTGAAGGCAATTATGGGACATCCAAGTTTTTATATCACAAATACAGTTAGATAGGAGAGAAGCAGTAGTATCTGGTTTAGTGTGGATGTAGAACTGAGTGTCGTCAGCATAGAAGTGATAATTGAGCCCATGAGATCTAAGCATTTGGCCGAGCGGAAACATGTAAATGCTAAAAAGTAAGGAACCCAAGATTGAGCCCTGAGGGACCCCGTACTTGACTGAACCAACTTCAGACTGTAATCTACCAAGAGACACAAAATGACAGCGACATTACATGAATATATGACAAACACAGTACCTGTTTATAATATGTCTAATAATAAAGTTGATGTACACCCTATCTGAACGACATTTGGTTTGCTAAAACACAGCCAGTTGCATTTTAAATACTTGTTTTAAAAAAATGTACACCCTTTGTTATATTTCAGTTCAGTATATTTCAGAGTAATGCCACTTGTCATCTGCATCGGAAGTCTGTGTGACAGGATAACAATGCAGGACCACAGTTGAGAGACAAGGACAGAGCGTTGTCCTTATAACTGTAAGTATCTGAACTTGTTTGTACCTAATTTTTAATGAACAGTTTACTGATTGGAATGGTACCAGCTAATTGGAGAAAAGCCAATGAGGTACCAATATTTAAAAAAGGGCAGAAATATATTCCAGGGAACTACAGGCTAGTCAGTCTAACATCAATAGTTTGTAAATTTTTGGAGGGGATGATAAAAGACCATATCCAAGAATTTGTTGTTGAAAATAGTAGCATTAGTAGTAATTATGTATTTATGAAGGATCAACCTTGCCAGACCAATCTGTTAACATTCTACAAAGAATTGAGCTGCCATCTAGATAAAGGAAGAACTGTGGACATGTTATATTTGGATTTTGCAAAGGCATCTGATACAGTTCCCCATAAACGTTTATTTTACAAACTAAGGTCTGTCGGCATGGACCATAGTGTATGTACCTGGATAGAAAACTGTGTAGCACCCTCTAGCTTAGTGTACTAGTGTACATAGCTGTTAGAGTAGGTAAATTTGGCTTGGCTGGCAGCCAAGCGTAGGTTTAATCTGGGTCAGGGCTGGATAACTCAGCAGGCAGCATCTCTGGTAACTCTCCCTGCTCTCTGGAACCTTCCAGAAGTAGAGGGTAGAGTTTAGAAGGAGCTGCCTGGAGTATTGATGAGGGCCCCAGCTAATCACCAGTAAATGGGCTGGCAACAGGCGGGTACCTCATTTATACTCTTGGGTCAGGCCAGCAAGGGGCAGTTCGGTGGAAGATGGATAAGAAGTGCTGAGGAGGCTGTCGGGGGCTCTTGAGGGTACCCCCTAGTCTGGGGAGGGGGGACTGACCTCGGGACTGGGGCTCAAGTGCTGGAGGGACCCTCTACAACACACAGAGTACATCCTTCCTGGAGGAACAAGAGCAAGTGTTAGGACAGCAGGAGCAGGTCAGCATGTCCAGGAGTTCTCCAGGAGAAGTCAGCTGTGTGGGCTGGTGAGTGTGAAGTCTGGTAGGCTTGTGGGAAGAGTGTGCAGTCTGGGAGGACTGTGGGGAAGTTAGCCAGGAGGGCTAGTGAAAGGGGCAGCTGCAGCCAGTTGGGCTGACAGTGCCTGAAAAGATGGTGCTGGGATCAGTAGCCACAATGTAAGCTGGGCACTGGACTTTTCTACACAACCAAAGGGACTGGGGGTCCCTGCCTGTAAAGGGTTCTTGCTTTAATCTGGCTGAGTGCTTCATCAGATCTACTAAGTGTCCCAGCTGAGTCTGTTTTGCAAGCAAGTAAAGCGCTGGAGGAAGAGATGGAGTGAATATAGATGTATATAGGAAGAGTTTACTGAAGTTAAGTGGACATCCCATAATACACTTATTCCCCATCCAAGTTTTATCCCCTCAATAAAATACAAAACAAAGTGCTGGACTGTTTCCTGACTCAAGAGTGCCTGTGGAAATTCGGTGTGCCTGGCTGTGCAGGGTTGGGGATTTATTTTCACTTGCAACTCCTATGTGGGGTGCGCTACAACTGGTTACAGGAACGCGTTCAAAGTGTGCTGATAAATATTGAGCACTCAGAATGGTCAGGTGTGGTAAGTGGAATACCCCAAGGATCTGTCCTGAGACCAAATCTGTTTCATTTATTCATACATGATATAGAGGTTGGTAAAAAATAGATCAATCTCTGTGTTTGCTGACAATACCAACTTCACAGCAAGATGTGGAAACCTTACAGGAAGACCTCAATAAAATAATGGGGTGGGCAACTACATGGCAAATTAGGTTTAATGTTGAAAAATGTAAAGTAATGCATTTGGGTGCTAAAAATATGAACGCAAGTTTCTTGCTACAGGAAGAACCACTGGGGAAATCCAGGATGGACAAAGATCTTGGGGTCCTAGTAGATCACAGGCTCAGCAATGCCAAGCTGTTGCAAGTAAAGCAAGCCAAATATTAGCATGCATGAAAAAGAGGATTTACTCCAGAGATAAAACAATAATTCTGCCACTTTACAAGATTCTGGTTTGACCACAACTGGAGTATGCTGTTCGGTTCTGGGCACCAGTCCTCAGGAAGGATGTGCTGAAACTGGAGAGATGTTGAAAAAAAAAAATCGATCGATGCAATTTACTGTTAGAATTATATTTACTAAAGTAGCTGCTGTCACTTAAAGTGATTTCACTTCCACCTACAAACAATATTATGTGCCAACAAACAGTGCTGCGCTACTAATATATCTTATAATATGACTAATCCCTAAGCAATATACTAAGTGAAAAGCAATAATATCATACAAATTGATATTGCGCTATTAAATGTGAACAAAACTATTAATGTGAAAAATCTTATAACAAAAGTTCATGTGAATAATGCTCGATTGAAGAAAATCCTGCCATAAACCAATTCACCGAACAGTGCAAACAAGAACAAGTGTTCTTCACCACCAGTTTCACAGGCTGCTCATCTCATAGCAGAGAGAAAACAGCAGTTATCCCTTCTGGGGATATGATGACACCTGGCAAACTTATGGATCACAGACCTCCTTAGATGAATGGTTTCTCAATAGGGTACCAAGAACCCGGATCGTCTTGCCCAATGTTATATGTAAAAGAATGGTAACATCTAGTGCTCTCCTTTTCCAAAGGATTTAATAGTAAAAAGGTAAATGAATACACTTACAAGTGAAGCACAGTCAGCTAGGGGAAAAACTGCAATTGCATTCAATTTTCGAGATGGCCACTGTGTGAGGTCAGTGCATAAGCTCCGCCCCTAGATGCGTGAGAAGGGCAACAAGGCTAACAAAGGGACTAGAGGATCTCAGTTATGAGGAATGACTACAAGCATTACATTTATTCTCTGGAGAAGAGACACTTGAGAGGAGATATGATAGCAATATACAAATACCTTAATGGTGATTCTAGCATAGGAAGCAAAAACTATTAGATACAGGGATATTGGATTTATTATCAACATAAACTCACACACACACCTACACAGGTTGAACAGGATGGACTGGTGTCTTTATTCAACCTTACCAACTATGTAAGTATGTAACTATGTAACAAGGATCATTTTAATGAAAGCTGCAAATTTTAAAATAATTGGAAAATTATTCTTTAAAATTACACGCGATGTTAAAGATTATGACATTTTGTGACTTAATTTATATCTACTTTCAACAACAACTTTTGCATATTTCCAAAGAAACTTTAAGTCTCCCTAATTCAATTATGACATGTCACAATATACAGAATAATTTTTCATAAAAGCTCCACCTTTTAGCACTAAAATGCTGTTCTTAAAGTGGTTGTAAAGCCTAAACATTTTTTACCTTAATGCATATCTTGCACAGAGCAGGTAAGTATAGATATGTTTGTTATTTAAAAATAAAATAAAAATACCTATATAAATCACTTTAGATTTTAGTCCAGTGACTTTGCCTAGGCTGAGACTATGTCATCAAAATGCCCCAGGCATGAGGAAGCATTTCCTTAGTCCCCTCTTTCCCAGTATTTAAAGTTCTAAATTGTAATATTGATATATCTCATGCAAGGTTTATTTAAAAATTCTGCAACTCTTAGCTGGCAAAAGTGAGACCTGTTGTTAAAGGGTCACTCCAACACTCCAAACAAACTGGTCATGTTCCTGTATGAGGAGCCTGTGACATCGAGGGTGGTTCTAACTGCCATAGCTCCTGTTTCTGTCCACCTCTGAGTTTTGTGTGTTACCACCACCAACGCTGTATCCTGGCCTAGGCCAACAAGGCCCAGGCCTAGGGCAGCACTTTGCAGGGGGGCAGCACGGAAAGAGTGCCTGCGGGTATTATGGGGCAGACTGGGCTGAGAGGCAAGTTAGTCTAGCGCCCCAATAAAGTGGCCGCACTGCTTCCAGTATGCGGGGGGCTGGCATTCCGCAACTGTGGGGGGGGGGGGCACCGCTTCTAATTTTGACTTTCCTCTCATCCTGGACCACAAACCTTCCTCACTGTGCTATATGCTTTCTGCTGCATCATTGACATGGTCTTCTTAGTCCTCTCCATAAAATTATCAGAAATTTGTGCTTAAAGTAGAACTATAGGTAGCACTTTTTTTATCATTTTGGATAGAGAAAGGGAGGGTTATAGCCCCTGCCCAGAACCAAACAGGATTTGAGAGTAAATCTATGCAAATTAAGGGAATCCATTGCCACCACCCAGGCCCTCAGAACTAGTGTCCCCACTCGAAAATTTCAGGACAGGTCTTGAGCATCAAGGGGTGTGGCCTTGACAGGAAGGGGTGGGTCATATTGATATAAGGGGGTGCACAGTTTAGTCAGGCCTAGGGCAGCACAAAACCTAAATACACTACTGACCACCACCCTTGGTATGTCCTCACCTCTTGCATTCTTTATAATGTAAATGTACAGCTAATTCAGAATGTAACTAAGTGACACCGCCATATAAAGGATGTGGCAGGTGTGCAAAACTGTAAATTCCAGTACACTTGTACATCTCGCCAATGGAGTTCCCACGAAACGTATAAAATTCGAACCTCAACCATTTGTCAGATGCAATGCTCAGGATGTGGATAGCTAGGCTACAGCCACCCTTACAGGCTTTGGCCCCAAACAATTGCTTGCTAGAGCTGTTTTTGTTGGTGCACTCCAAGAAAACTCCTGTTGACTTCCCTTACTTCAATATGGCAATTAGCCATTTGTAACAAAGAAAACTGCGCCACACAAAAAAATTTAAAACAAAGATCAATAGTGAAATAACCCAAAAAAAAAAAATATATATATATATATATATAGATAAAAACAAATGCTGTGCAGTCCAGTGAAAATCTCAGTGGCTTGTTAATATTGAAATAAACAATATACAATAATTGCACTGTAATAATCTCAGTTCATGAGTGTGGAAGAAGGGTGATGTTGAACATGAATAAACAAACTCTTCATGTACCAATGTCCTTATTGGACCACCGCTGTGCTCCACACAAATAGTAAATACCGTCACCGATATAAAAGCCGCTTACTAGATGGTAAAAAGCAAATAGCATTCATAGGCGCCCAGCCAAGGTAGTTAACCACAGGAAAAAAGGGAACCCTCACAGCAGCCTCCTCACGATAGGTATAACCCTTAGTCTCAATGGTTCAAAAGTACGTAGCAGCATGGATCATATAAATAAACAGAGGACCATATCGTGATATCGTACTGGTATAAAATGTATTAAAATCAAAATAATACTCACAATGTATCGAGGTATATGAACATTTAAAAATGAAACGCTGGCCGGCATTCAAGGAGCCCTTCCTCCTTCCTAGACAACGCAGTGATGTCACTGCATGTCCTTCCAGACGCGTTTCATCATCAAACAGACGTTCTCAATGGGGATAGGGCGGTACAGTGATTCACCGCTAGTTATAGCACCACGCCTCATTCTGAAATGCAAGGAAGTGGCTGGAAGCTATCTTAACTGAGGGAAAGGATGCCCACAAGCAACCTGATTTAATTGCTCATGTAAAAAATGGAAATAAAAATAATACTTAAAATTGAAAAATGTTTATAATATATAGTATATATATAGTATATAGTGTATATATATATATATAGTATATAGTATAGTATATAATATTATGACAAACAGCTGATAAGCTCGATAATGTGACCATTAACATCCCATTTTCAGTGCCAAAGGTACACTCATGCATGGAAATGTTAAAAACTTCTCACCTGGGGGACATAAACACCAAAACCAACCCGGTAGGGAAGGTAGGTCATCCTATACGAAACGTTAATATATAGCTAATGAATATTGATGTAACCAATGACTATTGGACTGGCTGTAATGACTATTGGACTGGCTGTGCTTCTAAGCCATTTGTGTGAGCTGCCTTCAGGTTATATTATCCATGGACTGCTATTATTATCCTGTATAACAATGATTATCTGGTTACAATGGCATCTGAAAGTGGGTGGGATATATTAGGCAGCAAGTGAACATGTTGGCCCTGAAGTTGATGTGTTTAAAGAAAAAATAGGCAAGCATAAGGACTTTGACAAGGGCCAATTTGTAAGGGCTAGATGACTGGGTCAGAGCAACTCCAAAACGGCAACCCTTGTGGGATGTTCCCAGTCTGCAGTGGTCAGGACCTACCAAAACTGGTCCAAGGAAGGAGCAGAACTGGCCCACGTAGCAATGGAAGAAAATGGTCTGGTCTGATGGTTTGAGGAACACAACAATTTTTTGAGTTTGAAGTGTTGACTTGACTTTCAAATTCTCCAGATCTCAATCCAATCGAGCATCTGTGGGATGTGATGAAAAACAAGTCCGATCCATTTCGCAACTTACAGGACTTAAAGGATCTGCTACTGATGACTTGATGCCAGATACCACAGCAATCCCTTCAGAGGTCTAGTGGAGTCCCAAAATGCCTGTTATGCTGTTTAAGGGCTTGTTGGCCCACTTTTATTAAAAAGAGAGAACATGTCCAAACAATCTAGGTTTCCCATACATGGGATTTCCACCCTTAACACAAAATAATGTTCAGCCTCCTGGCTCTTTTTGGCAGCTCCACAGCTCTGGATCTGTGCCTCAGTCGAGTCTTCCTCACCATATAACAGGGTCCCTGTATTTACGTGCAAACACTGTACCTCAGTCAGCACTCTTTCTTCCACAACTTTACTGCTTCTCCAGCCCACAGGCTTGGGGCCTCTGTTCCATCACAGACTGCACCATGCAGCCCTCTGGCTTCTCCCTTGCACACCTGGACTTCTCGGGAGGGTGGAGCCCAGAACCCTGGTCCTATCTCCACAAAAAGCCCAGAACCCACCTGCACAATTAGTGTCTTGGCTATTCCTAAAACCTGGCCCCAGGACTAGAGATTTCCTCCCACCTAGATCACTACGAAATCTCTAGTCTTCAGGTCCCAAATCGGATGCTACCAACCATGGAGTAAACTGGAAAAACTGTTTCCTCCAAATTACACAATCATCCTGGAACCCCTCAACCTACCTTGTTGAGAATCCTGGGCGACAAATACCATGACAGGGAACCATACTGTCACATGGGGGCCAGACACTTTTTGAATGTAAAGAGATTTATTGTCTCTTGAACAGAACTGTGGGAGAGAGGTTTAGGGCCAGGACACACTGAGGTAGATGCAATGATTACTTGGCAGACTCTGAGACTTCTATAGGCAGACAGCTATACAGGTGAAGGCCTCCAGCCGGTCACCACTTCTGTATAGGTAGGACCACTGTCTCCTATGGCAACAATCTTGTAGCAGTTACTAACGGTAGTTGTACTCTTGGCAACACAAACAGTTCTCTGCCAAAGTCTTTCACTAGACTTCAGATCCACTAGACACTGAATCCCTTGAGCTCTTCTACTTTTAGTACTCAGTATCTTCCTCAAACCTCACCCCCGCTTCCCTGCTGGGTCGGCTTGGCACTCACATATACTCTTCAAATGTCACCCCCTGGACACACTACGTCTCTTTCTTTGTTACTTACTGATGCTCCGCAAGCGTCACCTCTGCTGTCCTGCTGGGTCCCTGACTTGGCACTTGCTGATGTTTTCCCACTTCTTCACCATCCTCGGCTGGTGAGAAGACTGCTCTGGTACTGTCCTCAGCTTACTCACAGTGGTCTCCGGTAACAAGGTGGATGGTCCCTTAGTGGTTACAGCTTCCCCTCTACCTCCGACCACAACTGGTTCCCCGGCCAGCGAAACCGCTACTTCTGGTTGGACTACAAGCTCGCAGTCCCAACCCTACGCTGCTCTCCTGCTTCTGGATAGGCCTCAGACAGCATAGCAGCTAGATGTCCCCGGGATAGGCCTCAGGCTTCTGGCCTAGCAGCCCGAGGCAATATAACACATGTACAGGTGGCACAGAACCCTGATCACCTGACTCCACCCAGATAAATAGGTGCTCCCTGCAGGCCAAGGGAACCAAAGAAAATCCATGCCCATTGGCTTAGATACCCCATTCATTCATAATCTGTCCTTGCTATGCCCTTCTCCTACCCAATGTCACCAGCTATAATGCCACCTAGTGACAGAAGAGACAAGTACAGCAATTACAGAATTAGGGGGAAATCAATTGATCTCCTAACAACTGGTCAAGGCAACTATCTCCTGGCAAATAAATTTGATAGCAGCTCTGCTTAAACATCAGGTGCTACATAGATATACTTTATATATAGTGACATGGAGGCTGGTTAGCTCAGAGGTGGTGACTGTTTTTAAAATTAGTCCATGTCTTTGAGAACTAAACTGAAGGATGCGGCAGCCTACTTTTATTGAAACAAAACTTAAAATCTTAACAACATAAGCTTTCACACACAGGGGTTTCTGCTTCTCTCAGAAACAGCATTAATAGACAACGTAAGCCTCTTGGATCTCCTTTTAGCAGCACTGCTGCTCTCTCTGGTCTCCCAGACTGTAGGCTCTTCAGGCTCATTCAGCCTATGCTTGTACAGCCTCACTGCACAGACCCTCTTTTAAGCTCTGGACAGGGTTCTCCCAGCACCCGGACTCTCCAACTCAGGGCCGGATTTCCCACAAGGCCACCGAGGCCAGGCCTCGGGGCGGCAGGGGTGCAGGGGCGGCGCCGCTCCTGCAGTGACTTCTCGGCTTTCGCGGATGACGCCCCCCCCCGCGCACGCCGTGAGCAACACATTATAGCAAGCAGCGTCTTTCCCGGGCACACAGCACAGAGCGAAGTGCACTGAACCCGCCCCCCCTCCTCCTATGTTTTCCTGTACACAGAGGAGGAGGCAGGGAGCAGCACACCGCTCTGCCACAACACGGTTGATTTGAGGTAGGATTTTAGCTGCATAGACTCACTGCTGACCAACAGCAGACCCCCCTCTCTCTCCGCTCAGCCTGAGTCCGCTCTCCCGAGTCCCGCCAGCAGCACCTCCCCCGCTCATGCAGCTGAATGTGCTCTCTCTTCTGCCAGGTCTGTGACAATTTCTGCGGGACCTGCAGAGGAGGGAGGCATGGGGGAGAAGGAGGGGGATGTTATGGGATGAGGGGGGGACACAAGAAGGATGGAGCTGGGATGGGGGGGCAAGAAGGATGGAGCTGGGATGGGATGAGGGGGGGGGTCAAGAAGGATGGAGCTGGGATGGGATGGGGGGGACAAGAAGGATGGAGCTGGGATGGGATGGGGGGGCAAGAAGGATGGAGCTGGGATGGGATGGGATGGGGGGGGGGCAAGAAGGATGGAGCTGGGATGGGATGACGGGGGGGGGGCAAGAAGGATGGCGCTGGGATGGGATGAGGGGGGGACAAAAAGGATGGAGCTGGGATGGGATGACGGGGGGACAAGAAGGATGGAGCTGGGATGGGATGAGGGGGGACAAGAAGGATGTCGCTGGGATGGGATGAGGGGGGGGCAAGAAGGATGGAGCTGGGATGGGATGAGGGGGGACAAGAAGGATGTCGCTGGGATGGGATGAGGGGGGGGCAAGAAGGATGGAGCTGGGATGGGATGAGGGGGGGGGGACAAGAAGGATGTCACTGGGATGGGATGAGGGGGGGGGGACAAAAAGGATGGAGCTGGGATGGAATGACGGGGGGACAAGAAGGATGGAGCTGGGATGGGATGCGGTGATGGATAGAGCCGAGATGCGATCGGGGGATGGTTGGAGCCGGGATGGGATCAGGATGGTAAATGCACGTGGGATGGATTGAGCCGGGATGGGATTGGGGGATGGATGGAGTTGGGATTGGATCAGGGTGGCGGATGGAGTCGGGATGGGATTAAAGGAATATATGGAGCTGCCCCCTGCATTCTATAGATTACACACTCCTTTTTTCAGTCTGTACAATTAAAGCCAGTTATTTTCAGTGTTCTCGTGTGTGGAGATGTTTTTAATTGATCTATTGTAGCAGTCATTGATAAAGGACGAGAATGGTGGTGCGTGTGTGTGTGTGTGTGGGGCGGGGGGGGCGGGGGGGGGGGGGGGGGCGGCATTGAAGGACCCGGCCTTGGGGCGGCAAAGGTAGTAAATCCGGGCCTGCTCCAACTATTAAGATTTACAGATCCCTCACCTATATTCTCTAGTGTTCTCAGGTCTCTTTGTCCTCTGATGACCCACTTAGCTGTCCCAACTCTCCAAGTCTTGTGGGTAAGGAGCTCTGTCTAACATGGTGTCTTGTCTCCCTAGTAGGTCAACTCTATACTCACACAAAGACTCTGTCTCCAAATGGCAGCAACTGCCATGAGATACTCTCAGACCTGGCTTATAAGGACCCTGCGAACCTGTGCACTCCCACAGATTGCAAGCAACCAGCAAAGTCCAGATACAAGAAGGTTCTGTCCCATTCAAGACACTTTGAAACCATCCATGAATACAAAGTCTGGAGAAAGCTTAAAGAATAAGTTTGCCTTTGGGAACATGTTACATGTTCCACTAGTTTTTAGGATGGAACATGTAACATGTTCCCAATGCTTCAGCTGCTGCCTGTTCCCCCCAGTGACAGCAGTACGGGGAGAAGTTATTAACTGCCAGTTTTTGAAATCAGCAGAAATGAATGACGCTGCAGTGTGGGTGGAGCCCAGCACGAACGTGTCATTCATTCACAGAGTTCTGTGAATGAATGAACTACAAGTACCGACATCCTTTGCAGATGTTGGCTTGTAGTTCTCAATGAATTACCATGGCGCTGTGGAGCGCCGTGGTTCTTCCTGTCAGTGTATCTGCTTGTCTGTACCGGATGTATGGGCACACAAATATACTGACAGGTCTCCAGGAGACCTGCATGGCACTAGCTTTACAGGCTCCAAAAAAATAAATGCTCATTTTTTACCTGCAAAAAACTGTTCATTTATTTTATTTTTTTAAAGTGAGCTTATCCTTTAAAGCACAACTTTCTCTGCTCATAATAAACCCTCTGGAGCTTTGCATTAACCCATAAAAGCGGTTGTAAACCATGGTATTGTGGCTTGTGAAAAAAAAAAACACCTGCAAGGCAATGGCAAAATGTGCTAGTATGAATCGCATACTAGCACATTATGAAATACTTAACTTAGAACAAAGCCCTCCAGTGCTGTACGGTTACAGCTGCGGGGGCTGACATGTTTCCCTGTCTGTCTTTCGGGTTTGTGATTGGCCAGAGCCGCAATGATGTCACGTCAGCGCTTGTGCGCCAGAGCCCTCGGTTCCGGCACGAAAGCTCTGAAGGTCCAGCAAGGTACCTTCAGAGCGCATGCACCGGTGACATAACTGGCTGCATCCAGGGTGAATATTTCCTAAATGGTGCATGCTTAGGAGATATTCATTTTACCTACAGGTAAGTTTTATTATAGGCTTACCTAAAGGTAAAAATTATACAAGGGAATTTAATACTGCTTTAATGTGAATCCTCTGCTATTTCTACCTCACCCTGTCACAATATATACTGTATATACACTCACCCACCCACAGTATATTTTAAATACGCCTGGTAACTCCTGTTTGGTTTGTCTCTGTCAGCAATCATTTGGATATGTTCTGTAGTGTGACTTCAGTGATAGTGTGGTTACATCGCTCTCGTGTCACTCATTGTTAAATTAGAAGCGTCACATGAGAAAATATGTAGCTACATATACTATTGTTGTGTGTGCAGAAATGTCACCGTGTTGGGTATATTGATTGGGGTTTTAGTGCTAACGTAACACATCTATCTTATTGTTCTACAGTATTAAACATGAAGTGTTGCTTTTGCGAAACAATAAAAATGATCACTGTTGCACGGACGGCCGAGCAGCGTCGCTGTCGTTTAAAGCATCCTGTCATAGGTTTGACATGTTCTACTGCTTTTGATGTTTTATTCCATTAGAAGACCATGCAGAACAAAGGTGTCTATCATTGTACTAGAAATTACAGAACTATTAAGGATGGTCCTACTTGCTGCAATCACAGATGAATGGCCCATCAGACAGAGGAGATGTTCTTTAAATGTAAAGGTGACTGCAGAGGATCCATTTGCAAAGCGCATAGTGGCGAGTGCCTAGCACTTTGGTTCTGTAGAGTTGTGGTCCAGGGTAATGATAAGCCACATATACCCGTGTTCGGTTTAAGGCAGGTTTTGTGAATATTACTGATGTTTGTGAGCCAAATCCAAACCTCAATGAAGTTACTGGGAGCCAAAATTTTGAAAAACAGTAATGGCCATTTTCTAGTTTGATGGTAAGCAGCAGGGCCGGGACAAGGGGTGGGCAGGAGGGGGGGGCTGCCCCTTGCGCAATGGTATATTGCAGGGGTAGGGGGCACCCTGAGCCTAACCCTAAGGGAAAGGGGGGCACAGTTTGGCATCTTTGCCCTGGGCACTGGGTGACCTTGTCCCGGCACTGGTAAGCAGCAAGTTTATAAGAGAAACATTAAAAATTGAAAATTCCCATAAATAACATGTGCAGCGCTAACCCTGAAGGAGCCACTGGATAGAATAGGTCTATTTCTGTGACTTGGAAGAGTGCATGCCTATTTCTGTGACTTGAATTTAGATTTAAAGATGAATTCCAGGAAACTAAAAGGTTTATTTCCTGTTGCTAGGACATGCTCCCCCTGTCCTATCTAAAGGGTTATCCCTCCAAACCTAAGGAAAACTGGGTGCAAGACATAGGCAATCTAAATGACGATCAGTGGGATAATGCTCTGGTGTCCATGTTAACCTGCTCTCTAAATTCTACCCGATGGGTATCGCAGCTTTATATCATCCTACCTGCTCATTTTACACCACTCAAGCTATACCATCTAGGACAAGATGCAGGGCGATCTCATACACTTAATATGGCGTTGCCCTAAGCTTCACTGGTATTGGGCAAAAATATTAGAAACCCTTGACAAAGTCTTCCAAACTACCATCCATCTAAAGCCCAACTACTGTATTCTGGGTATTCTGGATAACCTTGATCCTACTGACTTTCAAAAGGTTGTGATTAATAGAGCCCTTTTTCAGGCCCGGAAACTTATCCTGCAATATTGGAAATATAATCAGCCCCCAACATACAGAGAATGGGTTACTCATATGGGTGACACTCTCCGGTTGGAAAAGGTTATTTTTAAAAAACAAATGATGTCCAGGAAAATTTGAGAAGCTATGGGGAGACTGGCTAGCAACTCCTGGCTTATCACCTATTGATTTAGTTACTAACAGAATTCTGTGTTAATTGGCTTTCATACCTCATAATACCCAGTTTGGCAGCGCCTGAGTTGAGGGGTTACTGCAATTCTCTGGTCTTCCTAAACTTATCCTGCAATATTGGAAATATAATCAGCCCCCAACATACAGAGAATGGGTTACTCATATGGGTGACACTCTCCGGTTGGAAAAGGTTATTTTTAAAAAACAAATGATGTCCAGGAAAATTTGAGAAGCTATGGGGAGACTGGCTAGCAACTCCTGGCTTATCACCTATTGATTTAGTTACTAACAGAATTCTCTGGTCTTCCTAAACCCTGTTGTTTTCTTTTATTATACGGGTCAATACCTTTATGTGCTGCTGGTTTCTTTTAGGTGTATGTCTTTTCTGCTGGAACATACCTGTTTTTGGTGTACTGTTTATTCTGTATGCTAAACTAAAACTAACTAAAAAAAAAAGGAAGTCACATGTTCGTATTCACTTGGCTGTGGCTATAAATGCCTCTCCCGGGAGCTGTGGGTTGGGGGTCCAACAGAGGCCCAACAAGAGAAAACAGAGAGGGCGCAAGTCCAAAACAACAACAGATGCCCTCCCGGTTTTCTCTTGCTGAGCATCTGTTGGACCCCCAACCCACAGCTCCCAGGACAGGCATTTGTAGCCGCAGCCAAGTGAATACGAACTTCCTTTTTTTGTTTAACAGCTCTGAAAGGATGGGCACAACATGGCGGTCCATTAATGTTTCATATCAGTATTCCAGATTTACCCTTTTTACTATATATGTTACACGGTTTTATTTTATAGACATTAAGTTTGCATCAACCCCTGAGAAAGTAAACAATGTTCACGAAACGCGTCGGCCTACCATGTTGCATACTTATAACTACTATGGATTACCCTATGGAAAACTGTATTCAACTGTAATATATTATGTGGGCTACCATGTTGCATACTTATACTATGGATTACTTTATGAATAACTGTATATATTACGTACAACATTACAGATCTGTTTAACAATATTGCATTGCCTGTGGCTACTGTTGGTCCTGCAAGGATCAATAAAGTAGTTTTTTATATATCTCATTCATAGCAGTGTCGCACCTCATTCAAAGTCCCAGGGGGAAAATGTTGTGTTTGTATGTCACATATATACAGGGGGTCCCCGGGTTACAAACAAGATAGGGACTGTAGGTTTGTTCTTAAGTTGAATCTGTTTGTAAGTCGGAACAGGTAAATTTTTTAAGTGTAGCTCCAGCCAAAAAATCTATTTTTAAGTTTTTTTGATAACATAGGGAAGTGTTATCACACCTGTAACATTTGTTTTGCTGTCTGTGCCCCTGTTCAGAAGATTTCACCTCACTTTCTGTCCCAATGACAATTGGATTTTGAAAATTTTGGGTTGTTATGGAAGCACGGACTGGTGATAAAGCATCAGTGGAGACACATTTTGCCCATATTAACTCTTACAGGAGTGAATTTCCCTTCCCCTCCTAATTTCACTTCCTGTTGTCTCCCTTCGTTTGTAAGTAGGAGTCGTTTGTAAGTCAGATGTTTGTAAGTCGGGGACCCCTGTAGTTACATTGGTTTACGCTGGACCAGTGTAACTATGTATAAAATATCCATGCCTGGAATTCTTCTTTAAGTTTATTTTATGAGCAGGCTTACAAGATTCAAAAGTGTGCTTGAATTGACAGCTGTTAGAGGCTCATGGACATGGTAAAAGCAAGCTTGTTTTCACAGAAAGTGTTGTAGTTGTTCTCAGAGAATACTAGGGCTAATTTATGTGGCCATTGCAGATACAAATAATGCTTAGTAGGGATTCTTCTTAAAGACAGAACCAAATCACCTCAGTGCTGTGTGGTTTCAGCAAAATTTCAATTAGCCATTATTATATATTTCACAGCGCTCCACAAAACTGCAGTAGGACCTGGTGTTTATTTAAGAGACTGAAATGTAAAAATCCATAAAATTTTAGATGAATGTAATAACATAAACACCACAGCAGCACGTATAGCGTGAATGCAAATACGAAATTTCCCAAAGGGCAATCAGCTAGGATTATGAGATGCACTGAATCAAGTCCAGCATGAAGCTGTGACACAGAGATAACCTCATCTGCACTATGCAGGCGTGAACATAGCAGGGAATACGCACATCTTCTATGTATTATTACACAACTGAGACCGTACTGACATACATACAGTGCCTTGAAAAAGTATTCATACCCCTTGACATTTTCCACATTTTGTCATGTTACAACCAAAACGTACCGTATATACTCGAGTATAAGCCGAGATTTTCAGCCCTTTTTTTAGGGCTGAAAGTGCCCCCCTCGGCTTATACTTGAGTCACCGCCGGCTGCCTACATGAACAGCGTGTCATGCAGACAGACGGCAGTGTTCAAAAGCCGCACCTCATCCTCTTCCCCGTTCGTGATAGGAGGAACACTAATTTTCCCAGCAGTAAGTCAGTGTGCAGTGTTCCGCCTATCACGGACGTCCTGTCATTCTCATCTCATGGACGAGGATGAGAGGATGTCCGTGATAGGTGGAACACTGAACACTGACTGCTGGGAAAACAGAGTGTTCCTTCTATCACGAACGAGGAGGAGGAGGAGGCGCGGCTTTTGAATGTGTAATGTCGCCTTACACGCTGATCGGCAATGGGGGACACAGGACATCTAACGATCGGCACAAGACTGCAATGGTGGACACAGGTGGCAGATCGGCACAGGTAGGCTGCAATGGATACAGGGGGGTTTGTACAGGACACAGGGAGACATGCAGCTGCAGATGGGCATTTGCTGACCCTCTTTTACACTTACAGTAGCTGCTGCATTTTTCACCCTCGGCTTATACTCGGGTCGATATGTTTTACCAGTTTTTTGTGGTAAATTAGGGGCCTCGGCTTATATTTGGGACGGCCTATACTCGAGTATATACGGTAAATGTATTTTATTGGGATTTTATGTGATAGATCAACACAAAGTGGCACATAATTGTGAAGTGGAAGGAAAATGATGAATGATGAAAGCAAATGAGGTTCAAATTCAGCATGGCAGAGTACACCACTGTAGCAGCTTACTTTAAACCATCAATCCTCTGAGTGTAGACCACACTTACCCAGTTGATGACAATCCTATTAACCTCCCTGGCGGTATGATTCTGGCCGGAATTTAGTGCTGAAAGCGGTACAATTATTTTGCATGGAAATTTGGCGTTTTTATATTGTAGGCATGCAATTCTTATGAATAACTCACTTAAATCTGTCCGAACCAGAGTCTAGTAGACATCCCGGGTATGATAAAGTTTGAAACACAAAATCATAAATTATAATATAATAAAAATATATATAAAAATTATTTAATAATGTAATCAAATCAAAAACACTGAAATTTGCTCAGTTGCAGAATAGTCGCTGTCATTAAATTTATTGTTTGATGATAAATTGTGATTCTAATTTTTTATCTGTGTTTTCTAGCTGGTCTAAAACCACTTTTGACATAAAGGGACACTTTTTGGTTGCTATGGACAATCTCTAGTTTCCAGGCTGAAAAAAAACTTTTTATTATATAAAATGACATGCAGGGCACTGGGCAGACCACTAGGGACAAAGGGGATGTGTATTTTTTTTTTATACAGTACTGTAATCTGTAAGATTACAGTACTGTATGTGTATTGTGTTTTTAAACTTTTTTGAATTTGGCGCCGATCTCCGCTCCCGTGCGTCGGAACGTCGCAGGGAACGGAGATCAGCGGCACTCGGGCACTGTGTGAATCGAGCGAGCTGACGGCTCGCACACACAGCGGGGAGACATCGCAGGATCCAGGGGAAAAGGTAAGTAACTTCCCCCTGTATCCTGCAACTCTAGCCCGAGTCTGGCTCGGGGTTACCGCTCTTGGTAGAAAAAACTCAACCCGAGCCAGACTCGGGAACACCGCCAGGGAGGTTAAAGTACTTGGAGCACTTATTTCCTACTTATAGCCATGTTGGTGTGGGAGTCCCACCATATAAAGTCCCTTTGAACTCAACCCAAAAACAAAAGCGCAAGGCGTCCAATCATAGCAAAGGATGGGAAGAGAGGACGGGAGAAGACCTAGAGGAGCTGTCCCACCGAGACAGGTAAGTGCACACGGCGGGCCCGCAGGGGGCACACTGGCAGCATTTGATATGGCACAGTGGCTGCGTTTGATGGGGCACAGTGGAAGAAATTGATGGGCACAGTGGCGGCAATTGATGGGCACATTGGCTGCAATTGATGGGCACAGTGGCTGCATTTTATGGTGCACAGTGGATGCATTTGATGGCACAGTGGCGGCAATTGATGGGCACAGTGGCTGCGTTTGATGGGCACAGGGGCTGCGTTTGATGGCACAGTGGCTGCGTTTGATGGCCACAGGGGCTGTGTTTGATGGGCACAGTGGCTGCATTTGATGGCACAGTGGCTGTGTTTGATGGCACAGTGGCAGCAAAATTGATGGCACAGTGGCTGCGATTGATGGTACAGTGGCTGCGATTGATGGTACAGTGGCTGCGATTGATGGTACAGTGAGGCTGCAATTGATGGTGTTTTTTTCAGAGTTTTTCAGTTTGTTTGAGCCCCCCCCCCCCCCACCGCCCGCCCCCCCCCCCCCCCAAAAAAAAAATTTGAGCACCAGCCGCCACTGATGCAAAACAAAACCAAAGAAAATTCCCAGCTCAACCCACCAACCAGCTTGCAACCAAGTGAATTATCCTGTCTAACAGTTTGCGTTAAAAACTGGGGTTTAGGTTGACGAGTTGAGCTGGGGATTTTCTTTGATTGGTGTGGCTGGAGATTGATTGGTGGGATCACACCACACAAGAATCACATTAACTGCACACCAGAGGACTTTATATAAGCACTATTGATTGCATGTTTATTGATTGATATTTTTACATATTTATTTATGTGTATGGTTTTCAGCACTGTACACCGTTTGTACTATGCACTAGTTTTTAAATGCACTTGTAAGACAGTCATATATATAGGTTAGCACAGCACGGCACTATTGATTTATATTGTTTTATGCACAGTTATATGGGATTGTGAACAGTGCCAGCAGCATTTTAGAACACATGTTTTAGCCCATTGTGAACACACATAGTAGCTTGCAAGGCTCTTTAATATTAGGCCACCTTGAGTGCTTTAGGAGGAGGTGGGCACAAAAAGAGCAGGATCTGCAACCTTACCTGCAGAAATTGTTCACAGCTCATGATGGGGGATGCACGTTGGTCTTTTTGCCTTGGGTGCTATAGGACCTTATCCCAGCATTGCTCGCAGCTACCCTCCACCCTAATATCACAGTGCAAGGAGGGAGCCTTAGCAGCCAATATAGAGCACCTTTTTGCTCTAAGACAAGTGGTGCTGATGGTGGGCATACCTCCAAGTTTCAGCAGTGCTAAAGACTTTAGGAATTGCATGTCTAGTTTCAAGAGCATCCACAGGCAAGGCACACACAACTATGGACTCATTTAAAGGGCCGTGAAGGTAGGCTTACTCTATATATAAATAGTCAGAACTATTCTGGAGTGACAGGTAACACAAGACATTGCATATCTAACCTGATCAGATTATTAAAAGACAGCCAAGAGCATATATGAAAAATCCAGCAGCAACAGCTGCCTGCATGACAAATGATGGACTCTAATGAGTGACAAGCAAATGATCATTTTGTATGCTAGATATAATGAGATATAATCTGAGCGCTAGCTTAAATATGTTAATAAGATCTGGTGAAGTGAGGCAAAGAAAATAAATTCATGACTATTATAATTGAAGGAACACAATGCTGGATTGTTGTGCTGAATTACATACAAGTAGAAGCAGAGTTGTTAAATCTTAAAGGTTTTTTTTATTGGCAGCAAGAAAGTAGGAAGCCCCTAAACGTGTAGCTACATGCAGACTGCTGTGATTTTTTAATTGGCTATTTAAACTATGGAGGTATTTGAAAAAGCAGCAAACTCCAATCAGCAGTGACATGGATTGTCTTCCAATTACCTAAAAAATAACTGGAGACAGCATTTTTCATAGCTTAACAGCTCACTACTGGATCTCACCGGCCCTTTAAGGTGTTTTCTCAAACTCCCAATCATGTGATCGCTATGATTGCCTGTCATGGTGATCATAAGCACATCCTACCAGCTCCTGATTGGTAATGGTGACAGCACAGTCAGACTACTGGGGGTACAGAGTAAGTGCACTACCAGCACAAAACAGTGGCTCCTTCTCTGTATACTTTTCTTGTTCCAAGCCCTGAAGATCAGGATATCTTTCACCTTTTTCACACACATCCAAGGCCTCCACTAAATGCCCCAGATCAAGATTACTGTCTCTTTCGAAGATACGGGGTGAAATAGGTATGCTTGCTGGATGTCCCCGCATATTATCATGCAGTTCACCTAACCAGGATAATGGACAGGAGTTGTAATGGGCCAGCTAAATGATGGGTGCCTATGGAAATGGAAGACTAACAAAATGGCCTCAGGCCTCTCATGGCTTTCCTCACCACTACCTCCTGAAATTGGAGACCATCCTACCCTGGGTAGTACTGTCTCATTTGTTAGGAAAACCTTATGTATCACTGACCCCCGAAGGAGCTGCTGGTTTGATTTGGGTCTGCACTCTAACAATAAACCCCACTAACTTGGCTCAATCCCCTTGGCACAGCTGTGGTGCAATACAATATAATACAAGGTACTTGTATTGTAACCTCAGGATCCACTGGCTCCACCTGCTGGGAAAACAGTACGCCACACAACTGGATACTTAACCAAAAAGTATTTTACTGTTAAAATATTTAAAGAGATAATTACAGTAATTGTGCCATCATCCCAACATAGGACGACAGCACAATGAATTTCAATATAAACAGATTTGAACAATGTATATATATATATATATATATATATATATATATATATAGGTATATGCTCGGGAGCTCCCCCTACTTTATAAGCTGTGCGTGAGATCTCACTTAAAGTACTTGGTTTTTGATCTTCTTGTGATTTTGTAATCCACAGGTTAAAGTGAGTTAAGTTGAGGTAAAGGTGCTCCAGGTGTAACTGTCGTAACTATATTACAAAGCTTGGGACGTCAGAGTAAATAGGCCTCAAGCCTGTTCAGTGTCAGTTGCTCTGCTCCTCCTCCGTGGAACTATAGATCCCAGTGAGGCCTGTGTATGAGTCTAACTGCGTGTGAAAGTTAACAAAATGTGGGCCGTGACCCGCTCACCCACTGGATCGGAGTGTAGTAGCTTGGGTCCGGTGACTGCAGCTTGCTTCTCCGTCAGCAGGGCCCGTCGCTCCGTTCCGCTCTACTGGGTGAGCCCGATCCTCCGATGCTCAGATGAGTGTCTCTGGATCTTTTCAATCAGGTCTCTGTCTCTCAGGCACCGTCAGGTCACTTGCACAGACAAACAGGTTGCCCTCCGCAATGGCTGTAGGCCGCTGTTCCCGGGAGGCCTCTGCGCAGATCCTCACAGGCAGGCCATGCGATCCCAAGAGACCTAAAATGGCCACTCCGGTTCCTTTTATGCCCTACCCAGCATGAACTGCTAGAGAGATTGTTCATGGGTAGGTCACCAAGCCTCCTGGGTAAAAAGGTCAACCTTCTGATCAAAACAACAGTCACTTCCTGTATATGTCTTTTGTGCTTTCTTCAAACAATAATCATATAAGTGCATTACCAATATTTGGCCGCTAGATGGCGCCAAATAGTAAACCATGGAAAATGTCCATAGACTTTTGATTACAGCATAAAACACACATTAGTAAGCGAGGATGTCAGTGCTACACTTACATTCTAAAAATATCTCCCCTTTTCAGACACCCTAGAGCAGCGGTTCCCAACCTTTTTGGCATCGGGAACTGGCTGTGTTGAAAAAAATTGTGGCAAGGACCATACTGTTATACTTGTACCCAGGAGCTGGCTAGTGTTGCCTGCATATTCAGGAGACACTCTGCAGTTTTGCCACAGTGAGACTGTTTCCTCCTAGCGCCCAGCCTGGACTCCATGTCATCACATCCTGAAATCAGGATGAATGAGAACTAAGAATGGAGCAAAGTATCTTGGGACGTGTAGTCCAAGCAGTCAACTTCTATGTTCAGTCGGACTGTTATGGACTACAAATCCCACCCGGCTGGGGAAGTAAAATAGACAATAGTCCCAATGCTGGGACAGGGAATAAAAAGCCTGTGTTCGGACAGAATGGCCCTCTTGGGACCATGGCCTGGATCTGCAAGCAGTGACTCGGCGTCAGACAGTGCTGTGGCCGAGTTTCAGCCTGTGCAACCGGGAGAAGGAAGTCATCGCAAGCGGGTTCGGGAGCATCCACTGCCAGCCACTTCTGGTCGCTCAGCGGCAGCTTGGAGGCTGCTCGCATCACATCCATGCTAGATCCAGCCGGGTTGCAGCGAGGTACGACACGGGGATGAGCGCCAACCCTCGAGTCAGACTCTGCAGAGGCCTGCTGCGGAAACCCTTGTGCCACTCCTCGATATCAAAGGTTGCTGGGATTGGTGAGCGGGCACCTACCCATCCTCCTATTACAAAGGACACTGCATGCAGACACAGTTGTCTTGTTCCCTGACTCAACCTGTAGGACTTTGTGCTACACTTACTCTTTGCTGAGCAGCGACAGGATTCCTGCTGCTTGCCAGGACACCATAAGCATACCTTTCCCCTGAGAGACTACATTGTATCTACCCGCCCCACAAGGGATTAAATCCATTGGTGCCAAAAGAGCCCATACTTTCACCCAGGACTCTATCTACTAAATGAGCAGGTCTAAAGACTTAAAGGTTAAATGATTTGAACTGAACTAATTACAGTGTTTATACAGGTCTTTGGAACTGTGGTGTCAGGGAATAGAAGGGAGTGGTCTGACGTGAATCTGGTCATTCCTCTGCCCTACTCCTGTCGAAACCCATAGAGCTCAATTCAAGCAGAGTTTGTTGGCTCTGTGTAAGTGTTCATATCATACTGCGATCAGTCATCATTCTTTGACTGTTTTTGCTGTAAGGGTTATTTGTTGTAGTAAATCCTTAGCAGGACACAATTTTATGTTACTGAACTTCATTGCTATAAATCCTTCAGTAAATAAGATTCAGCTGCTTTACGTCTGTGTGCGTTTCTAAATATCTTTTGTCACCACAAGAATGAGTGTCAAAGGTGTTGGAGGACTTGCAAGGACAGGGACACCAGTGGGATACAGATCCTTTAAGAGGCCCTCATGCATACCTCCCAACTTTTTGAGATGGGAAGGAGGGACACCTATTAGCAAAAGTATGTAGGCATAGGACACACCCCCTGCCACGCACCCTTAATGGAGAATTATACAAAAAAAGATTAGTTAAACCCACAAATGCTTTATATTTACTACTACTATTTCTTTATATTGGCTTCTGAAATTTTACAACTGCAGCAATTTAGAAATCGGATGAAAGGTTTAGCACTGGGGAAACACTTTTTTAAAGATACAAAGTGCATTTTATATACAACTATATGGATCAGACCAAAATGAGGGACAAATGAGGAGGAAATAGGGACAGAGGTACATTGTTCTAAATCAGAAACAGTCCCTCGAAATCAGGGACAGCTGGGAGCTATGCTCATGGGGGTAGCACTACATATTTATAGCTACACCCCATCAGTGGCACCCTCTTCTTTCCTGACTGGTTCCTCTACCACTACTAGCCTAGGAGAGCTTAGTGGCATTGCTGTTTGTTTCTATTTTGCTTCCCACTGCTATAGGCCCCCTTTCACACAGGCTTTCTGATGTTGTTTTTTCAGGCAGACATGATCTAAAACTCCATGCAGGTTAATTGGCAGACGAATGTAAAAGAGACTTGTGAGGCTAGAAAAAAAATCAGAAAAGAACTGCATACTTTTTTTTAGACCTAATTGTGACACATCAAGAGTAGCCTGATACAAACGGGCATGTCCGTTTACATCCGGCTGCCCATAGAGCCATCATGGGTCTGCCACAGTAAACCTTCAAAATGATGACAAAAAAAATTGAATGGACACAGATGTCACAAAACTGACATTTATCTTGTTCTGCTCTGATTCAGCTGGGGATCTGTTCACTGAACGGAGCGGAGAGCCCGCGCTTGAAAGGACCCTTATTCATTACTTAGCATGCATCCACTCAACTTGAAAAAACATCTCTGCTATCAGTTCTGCTTTAATCAGAGGTATTTCTGATGTTCATATTTGAACCAACATACTAATTGCACATAACCCCTTAGGTAAATTTAATTATTATTAGTATTGTTTATATGACAACTATTGTTTATATGACAACTATATATATATATATATATATATATATATATATATATTTCCAAATCCATCCCGCTATAGAATTGCATCTGAACCGCAGCTAGCGTCAAGTTGCCCCGTTGTGCTGTGATCATCCTGTCAGCTGGTTGCTAGAGCCACTGGCAATCTAGAAAGTTAAGATGTGCTTGCCCCAGCAGGATCAGATTCTCCCAAAACCCTGTATTTCTCCAAATCAGTTGGTTGCTAAGACCACTGTATTTGCTCCAGCAGATGGACAGAACTTCCTTGGGTTATATCTGCTCAGCCTTCCAGCACCCAACCATGCTGTAGACAAAGTAAGACCACTGATAGGGAATCTGATGGGCTCTGATGGGGACTCTGATGTAAGGGGGCTTTGATGGGGACCCTGATGTAAGAGGGAGTCTGATGGGGACCCTGATATGTAAAGGGGGCTTTGATGGGGACCCTGATGTAAAGGGAATTGATGGGGATCCTGATGTAAAGGGGGCTTTGATGGGGACCCTGATGTAAATGGAATTGATGGGGGCCCTGATGTAAAGGGGGCTTTGATGGGGACCCTGATGTAAGGGGGAGTCTGATGGGGACCCTGATGTAAAGGGGGCTTTGATCCTGATGTAAGGGGGAGTCTGATGGGGACTAAGGGGGAGTCTGATGGGGACCCTGATGTAAAGGGGGCTTTGATAGGGACCCTGATGTAAAGGGGGATTTGATGGGGACCCTGATGTAAAGGGAATTGATGGGGATCCTGATGTAAAGGGGGCTTTGATAGGGACCCTGATGTAAAGGGAATTGATGGGGATCCTGATGTAAAGGGGGCTTTGATGGGGACCCTGATGTAAATGGAATTGATGGGGACCCTGATGTAAAGGGGGCTTTTATGGGGGCCCTGATGTAAGGAATGACTGTGATGGGGACCCTGATGTAAGGGGGGACTCTGACTTTACTCCAAGTAATCCAAAAATCCAAGTAAATATAGAATAGATTTATTTATTAGTCATTAATTTATGAAACAAAAATTTGTAAAATATATAATGTGGCCCTCGTACTGAAAACTTTGGTGACCCATTCATAAAGAGAAGGCTGCAACAGGCATCCAATATGCTGCCAGACTTCAAGTATAAACTGGTACATTTGCAAAGAGGAAATCCTTTTTCTTTCCCCAAATGCCCAGCCTGTGTGTACGGCATCCTCTGGAGCGCCAATACTAACATAGGGGGCGGGTGCGTTCACCCCCTCCATTAAAATGTATTAGTTTTGGTCCAAGTATCTCCAGCTGCCTTTATACATGAACGTGAGATGCACAATGCAGATCTTATGGTGTACAGAGGTCCTAATACATAAGCATTGTCACGGCCTCTTATAATCCCCAAGGCAAGGCATCCGGGAATCACAATCCTCCAGCATGAAGTCAAAGAGCATAAAAGATCCACGCACCAGCCGCTTTTTCCTTAATCTGCAAGTTTAAAGTGAAGATTGACTTACCATGCAAAGTGGATCTCTGGATCATCATTATTCGCTGCAGAAAGTTCTCATTAAATTTTCACAGCGATGGAAGTGCTGTGTTAATCTGCAGGAATGTTTTATTCAGATGTGTTAAATGAATGCAGCTGAGTCCCAGCAGATACGCAGCAGTAACCCCAGGGGGTCTCCTACCTTGTCTCTGTAGCTTTCAGCTTGCCTTTGTCTTAAATCGTTATGACAAACGCCGCTGTGTGATTGCCCCCTGCTGTGTGACCCCTCCAGATGTTGATAATGGTTTTCTCTAAGGCATATTTATATGGAAGACAGTCATGAGTGTCCACTTTTAGCATATCGAAAACCAAGAGCAAAAATTTCATATATTGCAGCATGGTTTGACTTTCAGGCAATTTCTGCTGACTTGGACAAAATTTGAGCCGTGGGTGGCCCTGTTGGCACTCCTCTGGTCAAAGAGGAGTCAAAAGGAACAAAAGTCAAAAGAACAGGTCGTAAAAGTTACCGTACGTACGAACAGGGCCTGCATCCAATCAGATACAGGTACTGTATGGGAATCCAATAACTACAGATAGAGGGATTCCTCTATCCATGCTGTTTAGCGTTGATGGAGGAATCAACCGAATCCTCTCTTTTACCCCAGTGGAGCTGCACGAAAGAAATCTACACAGTTATGGCCAACTTTAGATGTGGATGCATTCGTTTAATTATTTCTGGCCTTTTCTTTCTCCTTACTTTCATCAGTTGATCCTGCCAGTAACACTTTCTGTCCTGGGGTGACAACACTCATTATACTGTATCTATAGAGAAGTAACATTGTCACCTTAGGACAGGGCTACAGAATCCTCCCCTCTCCTCTTCTTTATAACATAGTGAACATGCTCCACTCATTTACTGTACCAACCTCAGTGGCAAGTCACAAAGTAGGAAGGTGGGGAAAGTAGGTACTTCCTTTTTCTCCTTATGAATATTTTTGAATATTTTGCAAGGCAAGGCTCAGGTTAATCTTTGCCTTCCACAACATTAAATAGTAATTTAGTAACAAAACAAGTGAATTGCTAAAAGGCTAAAGCACAAGTCCAGTGGCAGCTGGTGCTCCATCGGTCGGGGGGACCACGGCCACGGACCCCCAGCTTTGCTCCAGCCCGCACCATACCCACAAACCCCCCCTCCCCTGGTCACTCGCCCTGTGCTGCGCCCAGACTGACATGTGGCAGTCTCCTCCATATCCTGGCTCTGTTGGTCGGGCTTCCCATGCATCTCCTCGGCATCACAGCCGCCGTACATCTCCTCCAGCCTCCTTCCTTCTCATAGGCCAATAGGATGGCTTCTCCAAAAGAAGGGGGGGATTTTGGGACTTTAAATGACATTAAAGGAAATTTGTAGTGTGCCTCCATCCCTGGTACATGTAAATAAAGAAGGAAAAGTGGGACTTTAAATGAGGTTGCTGACATTGTGGAGGTAAATTGGAAAAAGTACAAATTTATAAAACATGGCGATATTAAAGACCACATAAACAATGAGTATAATAATTCATATATGGTCCACCCACACATCTACATACATGTGTGGCATGGACAAAATGATACACGGATATAACAACACTAAAACAATTGATTATTACATTAGATGAATTCATGTATGTACATATATCATATGAGCAGCACTTGCGACAAAAATAAGGGTATTATAAAAAAGTAGGACTGTATTTGGTGGATAAATGAGAGTCTAAATGAATAGTCTATTACAGACATGGATCAGCATCACAAATGCCCATTACAGACATGAGTCAGCATCACAAATTTCCGACGCGTTTCGTGTAAGAACACTCTTCAGGGGTGGATGCTCAGATATATCTAAGGTATCAAAAGATGGAATTAGTCTGGTTATAACTGATAATATCAAGGAGAGGCGGGTTAGTCTGTCCTGAGTACTTACATAGTACTTACATAGGTCCAATGTGATGGAATGCGGCGACAATAGGACCAAGGCCCCAGGGGTGGTCTCTCCCAGAAGCTGAGGTAATATAGAGCTGTGTGCAGCAAGGCCCACACATCAAACCCCCCGAAAACACACGACAAGTTGCTTGTTCATAGGTAAAAACAATGGCTTCTCCTTTTGGCCAATCGGGAAACGGGTCTCACGACCCACTTCCTGATTGGCTGGGAGGAGAATCAGTGTGACAATAGCGAATATTCATTCACTATTGTCACGCAACTGGGTGGGCTCACGGCGCAGTGCTCGCCCTTTTTTGAAGCCTATTAGAGCCTCTGGTTCTAATCAAGCACTTAAAAAAAAAAAAAAAAAAATCATTGGAATCCATGCGTCCGGCACCCTGCATGTAGATTAGGGAGCCACACGCATGGATAGGGGGGTGGCACCCCTAAAGAATGGGCTGCCACTGCACAGGTCACAGCTCCCTAGAATAACACTATTCTATTTAGAAATAATTGTGTGCAGAGATAAAACACTAATTTATAAGAAATAAAGGCTAGCAACAGTTAAAGTATTTAGCTTTTGTCTTAATTTCCCATTGCAAAATAGTAGTGCACTTCCTGTGCCTTCAGCCTAATACCCAAATAGCAAGGATAAAAAATGCCAAAATTTGTGGCAGAGTTGAATTGTAAGTCTTGTCAACTTGATGCACATTTGTACTGGCAAGTTGTACACTTAAAGCACAAGTTCTAATTGTCACTTTTCCAATTTGTAGAAAATATGCGTGGCAAGTCTCTAGCAAGAGCAAAGTTGCAGCGGTGAGTCTACAGCAAGAGCTCTGCAAGTCACAGTCACCCCTGTGGTTGAATGCCTATTGCACAACATAACTGAAACAGAATTTGCAGCAGACTTGCAGAATGTTTGCAAAGAAAGTTGATCTGGGGTCATGCATTGCGGATTGTGCAACAAACTTGTAAAGCCTGGCAAGTCTAGCAATAGCTTAGCAAGTTATTTTTAAACTTGCAGCTCAACTGCACATGCTCAGCATCATATGCAGAGGTTGTCTTTGGGAAATAGACGTATGAGTGCTGCCAGCATTGCTGCAGAGGTTGAAGGGGTGGGGGGGGGGGGGGTCAGTCTGTCAGTGCTCAGACCATACGCTGCACACTCCCTCAAATTGGTCTGCATGGCTGTCATCCCAGAAGGAAGCCTCTTCTAAAGATGATGCACAAGAAAGCCCACAGTTTGCTGAAGACAAGCAGACTAAGGACATGGATTACTGGAACCATGTCCTGTGGTCTGATGAGACCAAGATAAACTTATTTGGTTCAGATGAAAATATGGGGGGGGGGGGGGGATTTTGGGACTTTAAATGATGCACATAGAAATGTGCCTCCATCCCTGGTTCAGATACACAAGAAAAGGGAGGTTGGGACTTTAGATGAGGCCATTGATTAGTGGAGGTATAGATTGTAAAAGCATTTAATTGGCATAGATGGATGCATAAATACATCATTATGACAGACAAGTAAAAACTGTTCATTTCATTTAAATACACACATACATTCAGGGCATGGACATCAAAAAAATGATCATGATTGCATACATATTGGCTTCACAGTATAGGATATAAAATTAATTGATGAGTAAATGTTTGTTGTAAATTCATACATATATACAGATATGTCATCTGAGCCGCACATTGCAATGTTATAAAAGATATGTATACATTGTAAACATCATTGGTTGTAGATAGTGGGTCTAGATAGATTCCTATTGGCAGACACATGACTGCATCCTAAAGGCCCGACGTGTTTCGTGTATGACACACTTCCTCAGGGGTGGATGCTCAAAAGAATCTACAAAATATAGAATATGATTAGTCTAATATAGCACTGGAAGTAACAGGAACAGGCAAGGTTGCCAATCCTGGGTACTTAAAGTGGTGTTCCACCCCAAAAAAAAATAAAAAAAAATCATGAATGTGCCTAAAAAAAACAAAAAAAAAAAAACATTTGAAAAATAATCCCTTGTAGTCTGCCTCCTTCAGTGCCTGGGCTCTTGACGTCACTTCCCCTTGGCGCAGGAAGGGCTCAGCTCTGCCCGGCATTGTGAAAGGATAGCATGGTAATTACCTGGAGTGTGTGCATAAGAGCAGGGAGATCCTGTGAAGGGCAACCTGTCCAAATATGTGGTAGGAAGAACTGTGTCTGTGGAAGTGCTATATATACGCCCCACATTCATGCGGACCACCACCAGCGTCACGTTGTCACGGTGTGTGCGGGGAGGGGCCATCGATTCGGGCTGTAATCACTGCCGTAACCAATGCCCACAAATCACAGCTGTGCCGGCTATGGTGGAAGAAATCACGTCGCCGCCGCGACGCCTAGAAGTGACATCACAGCAAAGACACAGTGCGTAGTGCAGATGCGCTGCGGGAACCCGTCCAACCCCCCAAGCCATCCCGCCCATGAAGGTGCGGAAAGGAGAGGGAAGGGAGGGCACCAAGAGTGCATCGCAGCTCCCGGGCATGAAACAAGGAACGATCTGAAAAAATGGGCAACCATAACAGACCACCAAGTAAATGGGGTGCCTTGAGGTTTCTTCAGAGGTGCCTTGGCAAAATGCATAGAAATTGATCAAAATTTGTATACAAGCTGGTGAGTGGATGAAACCTGCCTTTTAGTTACACAAAGACACGGGTTTTCATTGTACACCATTACAGCCTTCTAGTTGCCAACCTCCTAACAACAATGACATCATCAGTTGATAAGGAGGATGTCAGTTGCCTGCATATCAGCCTTGTTTGGCCTTACCTTTCCTCTCTCCATCAGCTTTGGGGTCTCATTAGCTAAGTGATGGGGAAAAACTCAGGGCGAAGAGAAACACTGGAATACTAGTCAGTACCAGTTGGCAAAATTGTATTTGCTTTGGAAGAATAAATCACCTCTAACATTGGGTGTCCTACGTGTGGGGATGTTGATGTATTGTGTAAAACTATTAGAATAGTATTTGCATTTTAGAATAGGGCGCCTGAAAACTGTTGATAATTTTGCAGGGTGCCTCGAGATTTTCCATAATTTGAAAGGGTACCTTGACTGAAAAAAGGTTGAGAAACACTGCCACGGGCAATATGTGGGGAGGTGCAGCGTGGTGCAGCAGCCAGTGACAGATTTAGACTTGTAGGGCCTGGGGCACTTCAAGTTCAGGGGCCCTTCAACATAGAAATTAATTTACAGTATATGACAAATAAAAAAGTGAACTATAAAAAAGTGAATTCAAAATACTAACCACAACATACAAAGCCATTCACTCTGCCCTGAGCTTCATCACCAATCTTGTCTCTAAATATCACCCAAATCGTCCTCTCTTCTCAAGACCTCCTACTCTCAACCTCTCTCGTCTTCTCCTCCCATGCTCATCTCCAAGATTTCTCCAGAGCCTCTCTCATCCTCTAAAACTTGCTACCTCCACTGGTCCGGCTATCCCCTACTCTTGCTACCTTCAAGCGATCCTTGAAAATTCATCTCTTCAGGAAAGCCTATCACGTCTCCAACTAATCTTCTACCACTTCCATCAGCTTATTCCCCACAGTTACAAGCTTTTGTACCACCTGCCCCACCCTATTAGATTGTAAGCTCTTCTGAGCAGGGCCCTCTTAATCCTCTTGTATTTTATTGTATTGTAACTATATTGTCTCCTTTTTATATTGTAAAGCGCTGCGTAAACTGTTGGTGCTATATAAATCCTGTATAATAATAATAACTAAAATTAATGATAAACCACATTTGTTCTAAGAAAAAAAAAGTTAGGTTCCAAAGAAGACACTTGTCTGATTTTTTTTCCTTAATTTTATTGACTGTAAGAATACACATTACAGAGGTAATTGGAACTGGCAAATCAAACATCACAGTTATGCATCACACCACAATATTTACAAAAGTCCTTCAAAACAAATTCATCAACCTGTATCATCTGGAGGACACTGCACTCGTACGGCCAGTAGGCACAAAGCACTTTTCTTTCATGGGCCATCCTGGTTCTCAGATAATTCTTTATCAGTGCCAATTGCCAAGTGACAGCTAAGAAACCCACCACTCACCCAGTATAAACTAATGGCACAGTATTAATGTATATATACATGCAAGCCTCCTGCATGTATCCCTACCTTGCAAATGTCGCCCCCCCCCCCCCCCTTCAGCAGTAGGAGCCCTGTAAATCTTTGGAATCGGTGGGTGGGTCTCTTTGCCGAAGCTCGTGGGCGGAAAGCTTAATGTCACAAGACTCCCCGCCCACCTCTACACTCTCCTATTCCTGACTTTTGAGTAAAATCCAATCAAAACTCAGGAAAGGCACCACATGACTTCAGCATACCCAATCATGTTGAGGTGTGGAGCAGCCAATCCTGGGAGAGCTGGAGAAGAAAGGAGGAGGGATGTGAAGCTGGAATCGAAAAACAAACACTCTCTCTCATGCCGTTCATGAGATGAAATCAGATGTCAGTCACAGCGGTGGGGGATGTGGCAACACAAAATTATCTGAGTGAATTTTTTTTTATCTTACTACAAAAAGACAAGAGGATTGCTCAGAACTGGATTAACTCTTTGTGGCAAGACTGGGCACAGATGACTTTACATCCTTTACTGTACTGCCCTGTACACACAGTCGGAAAATGTGCGATCGGATCGTGTTGTCAGAAAATCCGATCGTGTGTGGGCTCCATTCGACTTTTTCCGTAGGAATTTCCGACACACAAAGTTTGGGAGCTGGACCTAAAATTTTCAGACAGCAAAATCCGATCGTTTAAATTCCGATTGTGTGTAGACAATTCCGACGGACAAAGTGTGCCACGCAAGCTCAGAATAAATTAAGAGATGAAAGGTATTGGCTACTGGCCCATTTATAGTCCCGACATACGTGTTGTACATCACCTCGTTCAGAACGATCTGATTTTCTGACAACTTTGTGCAACCGTGTGTATGCAAGACAAGTTTGGCCCAAAATTTGTTGGAAAAAATCTGACGGATTTTGTCGTCAAAATGTCCGACCATGTGTACAGGGCATACCAGGCAGAAGTCTTTATTAAAAAAAAAAAATTCAGGTTTACATTCACTTTTTTTTGATGTCATAATGTACAGTATAATATTTCCTATCATTTGAGCCCAGTCTTGCCACAAATAGTTAATCCAGCTCTGAGCAATCCTCTTTTATTGTTCAGTGAGATAAATCTTGACAAACAGAGAAAAACTTTGTCAAATCCTCCCCCTTGCTGTGAGTGACAGGTGATTTACATATCTCGTGCACTAGCCTAAGAGACATGCATTATTTTTTAATTCCCTCCCACTCCTTTCTTCTGCTGCTCTGCAAGGATTGGCTGTTCCACACCTCAGCATGATTTGGCATGCTTAAGTCATGTGGGGACTTTTCTGGGTTTTGAATGGATGTTAGTGATCATAGCAGAAGTTCAGTGTAAGAAATACACAGGAGAAAATGCATGTTGATAAGGGGAGTGTAGAGGTGGGCGGGAGACTACTGACATCACGACTCCACCCACTGAGCTCTGGAAAACAGACCCACCCACAAAATCTGCAGTTTTTCGTGTCTCATAGCAGACAGAGGGGAGACATTTGACAAATAAGTATACATGCAGGAGGCATGTATATCCTTCTAGATAACCAATATTGCAGTAGTTTAGAAAGGATGAGAGTGGGTTTACATCCACTTTAAAGATTTAGAGAGTATCTATAAAGAAGAATAGGCCAAAATCCCTCCGGAAATGTGCAAACCTGGTAACCAACTACCATAAACGTCTTACCTCTGTGCTTGCCAACAAGGGTTTCTCCACCAAGTACTAAGTCAAATTCTGCTTGGGGATCAAATATTTATTTTGCAACTTATTTATACTGAACTGCAACTCAATTTATAACATTTGTATCATGTGTTTTTTTCAGGATTTTTGCTTGATATTCTGTCTCTATCGTTTAACGCACCTATGACAAAAAATTATAGACTCTTCATTTCTTTGTAAGTGGGCAAACTTTCAAAATCTGCAGGGGATAAAATAATAATTTTCCCCACTGTATATGCCAAATAAAAAGAACTAAAATGAATGATAGACCACATTTATTTTAAGGAAAAAAAAAAAAGTCAGGATTGAAAGAAGACATTTGTCTGATTTTTTTTTTTTTCTCCATTTTATTGACTGTAAGAATTACACAGTAATTGGAACTGGCAAATCAAACATCACAGTTATGCATCACACTACAATATTTACAAAAAGTCTTTTTTCCTGCACTTAGCATCTGCAAAATCTTTAACTAACTCATCAAATTGTATCATCTGGAGGACACTGCTCTCAACAGCCAGCAGGCACAGAGCACTTTTCTTTCATGGGTCATCATGGTTCTCAGATACTTCTTTATCAGTGCCAATTTCTAAACAACCTTTCTCCTGAACAACTAGTAACTATCATGTTCAAATATATTCTTAGAGCTACATTAACACCTGGAAAGGTATCAGCAACCCTTCATCATGTAATAAACTGCCTGTTGAGATATAGTGAAACATGACCGTCGCTTGGCAAAGACTGCAAACTGGATAATTTCCTCCACTAACAAACTACTGAAGACTTGAGGGAAAAGATGTTCCATTTTCTTGGCAGGGGGGCCCAGGGCAACTGCCCTTTTGCCCCCTTATAAATCTGGCACTGGAAGCTGCAGTAAACACTCAGAGTCCAGTTGCAGAAACAAAAATGTATTGAAGTTAAAGTTCAACAAAGCACAACTACCTGGAGGGAAGACAACCCGACCGGGATCACTCACAGAATGCTGCAGCAAAGAGAATAACAGTGGTTCTCGGGTGCACCAACAGTGTCTGTCTTGAGGGGCTGAATGCAGCCTGGCCAGTCCGTGCCTGCCCAAACGGGGAGGCTTCCAGGAAGGATAGCATATCCCTCCTCTCCCTACCACTAAATTACTGTCCCTGACAGACAGGTGACCTGTCCCTACAGGGTCCTAATCAGACTCTGCCTGACCCAAGATAGCCACCAGAGTCACATGGGGTGCAAGTGTGGTGTCTGGCTGGGGCTGTTTTTGTACCCCCAGGGATGCTTGCGCTCCCCATCTGATTCCTTGGACAACCTTACGTTGTGTCTTGTTTCTCTTGAACCTGCTCTCTTTGCTCCTCCCAAGAACTTTATGATTTAAGCCATGTCTCTGAATGTCCTGTTTGCCAGATGATTGTATTCTCTCCAGCAGATATCTTACTCCTTGCATTCCTGCTGCTGTCCTTGTTTTTCCTACCACTCATTACCATCTGATCCCACCCAGCTACTATTTGTTACTGACCTTTGGCTTGTTTACTGACTACGCTTTGTTTGCTACCAGACTTCGGCTTGTTTACCTCCTGGTGGGTCAATCCTGAGGACCATCAGGGGCTCTGGTGAATACCGGTTAGTACTTGGACCCCGCGCCCACCTCATCCATTAGGGGGATCTGCTAATACATTTCCAGTTGACTGCTTGTGAGCCTCTCCACTGCTACAGCCACTGGTCTCCAAGCCTGACCCCAGACTGGGACAAAGCAATGTCTTGGCAACAAGACTAAGTGGTTATCACTCTTGCAGAGTACAGGATACAGTTTCTGTCAAGGAAATGATCTACATGGAAATAGTATGTGTTTGCAGGTGTTATACTATCCCATACTGTGCCAGGTACAAAGGCTTCCTACTGTGTGCCCATATGCATCTGTGGTTAGGAGATTAGGCTGTAAGCTCCTCTGGGGTCAAGGGTGGATCTAAATGTTCTTTGTCAAGTACTACAGGAAAGATATCACTTCCATACAAGTATAATAAATACATTTTCTAAATTCTAGATTATTGGGGCGGGGGTGTTGGTTAGATTCCAGATGCAGGCATTAGAATCTAGTTTTGTCGTGTGAGCCAGGATGATTTCATTGCCTTCTGTCCAGGCTTCCTTGTAGGCAGCTTTCCAACATTGTCATATGTCTCCTCCTTGCCCTTCACTGTGGCCTCTTGCAAGGTGCCAAGAATGTTCTGACACAGTGGGTACCTTTCAAGTGTACAGTAAGGGCACTATATAAATACCACACGTAATTATTATTAATGTTCTCATTATAAAATGTAGCAGTGTTTCCTTTATAAGTGGAACTTAATTAGATAGAATAATGTTGAGGCTTGTGCATTAGCATGTATGGTACTAAATCATCCCTATAATGGTTGCATCTAATTATAATTACTCTTTAAGCTGCTTTCTTGCTTAATCAACAGTTTTGAAAGAAATTGCAGATTTTAACCAAGATGTAGAAAGTGAAAAAATGCTCATTTGTCACATATTGCCAACATCTAATCAGCTGGAGTTAAGTATATCTGAATATATTATTTCAGACTTTGGAATTCTGTTTCGATGACATCAGTGTTTTCCAATCCCATCCATGATTGCAACACTCTATGTTTTGTAGGTACCTTCACATGGGCACAGATGAAGTCATTTATGTCCCAACATTGCAATTTAAAGTGGTTGTAAACCTAAGACATGAAATATGAAAAAAGCATATCCCTCTTTAGTATGTGCTTCTCTCGATTAAGAGTGAAAAGTGTAAGTTCTGTCTGCTGCTTCGTTCCTCCGCTACGTTCCTCCTCCAAAGCACGAGTCACTTCTGACAAGTTTTCCTGACACAAAGAGAAAAATGGAGGGACCTTCAGCAGATTGACAGCCTCAGCTCTGTTCCTGTGGGCTGTGTGGAGGAAGGAGGGTGTGTCTTTTCCCTCCAATCAGCTCTCAGACCTCTCCTCACTGAGATCTGGAGAGTGTAATTTCAGCTCTCCATCCCCTTTTTTCGGAATTCTTAGACAAGCTTTCTAAATTCAGCACTTTGAATGGATGTAGAGAAGAGAAGACTACAGCTAGACAATTACAACATATGTAGGAGGGTTTGTTTCATCTCTGTGTATCACCTGAGGCCAGTCACTTCACTGGGTATATATAAGGGTTTCCAACTACTGTAAAGGATATATAAACCCTAACAATGGACTCAACCTATAAAATCACTTTTGGTCTGTTTGGCCCCATTCGCATATGCACTTTGTTTTCACTCTTTTTTTTTTTTTGCACGTTTGCACAAGTAGCTCCTGCATCTGAGCCTTGTGCATTTTTTTAATGCACGTTTTGTCATGCTATCTGCATTTGGGGTGTCATTAAGAAATAATGGCACCGCAAGTGCGATGTGTGTTTTCTTGTTTTTGGGAATGCAGGCAGAAACCCATATTTCCGCAGGCGCTCCCAGAATGCGCAGGCCTGAACGAGGCCTTAAATATACCATATAAGTATTTTGTTATATCTGTTTGAAATGTACAAAAAATAACCCATTGATTCTTCCATAATCTTGTGAGCTGATAACTACCTGCCTCTGCTGCCTTCTTATCAGTTACCTTGTTCCCAGCTATCTCTAAAGACTACAGAACCCCTTACCTTTATACTATGGAGATGAGGAAAGAGAGGGATGTTTTAGTATTGTCCTAAGTTGACAACACTGCTTCTCCATAGGTACAGTATGGTGAGTAAGTGTTGTCACCCAGAGACAGGAAGTGTGCTAACCGACAAGATCATTAGATCTTTAAAAAAAAATCTTAAAAAAAACTACAATATCTAAGGACTGGTCTTCAATATTTTATATTCTGTATGACAATCCACAAAACATTAACTGTTTATGACACCTATTTTGGGGAGATTTTATGCAGTTTATGCAGGAAACCTGTATCTGAAAGACGGTAAAAGCTACATGAGCTATACAATTTATTTTTATTTTGTACACAACAAATTTTATTTGTATAAAAAGTAGAACATACAATAAGTATGAACAGTAATCGTACAATGAAATATAGAGAACAGAGTAGTATAACAGGTATATTCAGGTTGACCATGCATAAGCCAGTAAAGGTGGATGTGATCTCCTCTTGAGTCTAGAACAAAGAAATACATGAGAACCAAATAAGGGAGCCACCCAAAACCTTGATATAAGAGCAATGGTCTGTGTAGACCTTTGAGCCACAAGGCCGATAACCTGAGCATGTTGTAGTGTTGGGAGAGAGAGGGAGTTACCACCACTTCAGGCAGGTCCACCGAAACAAAAACGTTTCCTCTAAGAATAAAGAGCCCCAGGTGCTGGAAAAAGTGTTGGGAGAGTTGGAGCCACTTAAAAGCCTTTCAATGCTGGCTGCAAGGGTATGAATATTAGCCTGCGGTTCTCAGGATGAGGATAAGTCATTTAGAATAGATTGGGAGACGAGACATTCCCATATGTAAACGAAGGTCTCATTGAAGTTTGGGAGAAGGTAGAGTACAGTCAGGCATAAGATTGTGGTAAATGTACAGTCAACGTTTTTGGTGTAGCAGAAGAAAGCTGGGGGGAGGGAGAGGAAAAAAAAAAAGGGGGGGGGGGGGGTTAAGGACATGAGGGTGCCGTGTCTTACTCCCCTCCCATGGGTTGTAGTGATTAAGTGCGCCGCCATCGGGGGATGCGGGTAAACAATAGTGGGGGGTGGCCAGAATGATAGAAAATGTGAAACAGCGCTGGCAGCATATGTTATTCAATACACATCATGGTGATTAGTGCCATATACATCAATGTGTTTGTGCCATACAAAAATCACAATGCAACAAATTATATATAAAATAATATGCACAAATCTATAAAGTGCTTATATGGAAAAAAAGTGCAATGGTGCTCCAAACTTGGAAAGTGTGAGGAAACAATGGACCCTCAGCTTTGCAGTCTGGGGTCAAAAAGGCAGTGATCTATCGATCTGGGGGTTTGTAGGATGGTTCCTCAAAAAACTCTTCCAAGAGGGTACTTTATAAAAGAAAGGATACGCCACACTCCATAGATGGGCAAATAAAGAAAAAGCTCATAGTAAAATATTGCTAAAATAAGTTATCAAGCGCATTAAAGGCACCGCTTACAGGATATCTGACAAAAACAGGCATCAGTGAAAACATCCAAGTTTGCTGCTGTATGACGTGTGCTCCTAAATAGTGGAGGGGTGGCCAGTATAGGGTGAAGGTTCAGAAACATAATATTAGCTTGTGGTAAAACCCAGCAGGAAGAGATCAGGATACAGGGTTTGACTGTCCAAGCTATACAATTTCTAGGTAGATATAAGTTTCCCTGTAGTATGACAAATTTGTGCAGTATGATAGATTCCTGAATCACAAAATACCTTAATAGGTGA
This sequence comes from Lithobates sylvaticus, assembly GCA_028564925.1. Lineage (NCBI taxonomy): Eukaryota > Metazoa > Chordata > Amphibia > Anura > Ranidae > Lithobates > Lithobates sylvaticus. The sequence continues at coordinate 169,989,563 of CM053035.1, forward strand.
TCTACTGCTTGTGCTTGTTCTGTTCACCAAAAAACAAAAAACAAAACAGGGTCTAAGTCAAAGATAACCTTAAATTAAAGTTTGGAGGATATGAATGACCACAGTATCCAATCAATAACATACCAGAACAATCTTTGCCCTAAAAACTGTTGAAAAGCCAGGTTGGATACTTTCATTTAGCCAATTAGAAGTAATGCACATGGACCTCCCATTGAAAACAAAAGATATTTTCCATGGGCAGTAAATCTGTCGAAAGGTAAAACCACAGGCAAGTGGTGGTTGAGAACTGGAAATAATTTCCAGAAAAACTATTGTGAGTATAGGAATAGGAACTCTCTTTTAACACATAAAAGGCTGTCGTAGATAAATACAGGAGAGGTTATATAGCCACTACAGGTTGTAGGGTTAGAAAAAAGAGGCACATTCTGGTTGCACTTTGCTTGCAGCCTCAAGTGGTGGATCAGTCACCTGGTTTTCTTTTCTGAACAGTATAGTTTTACTGTTTTTATGATAAAAAAAATATTATTACTTTTAGTAGGCTACTATTATATACATTTTCACCCTTCTATTTAAAGAAGCCTATCCTGCTTCTAACTAATACACTGTGTTTTTACTTTCTCCATCAGTTCATACCCCACAGTTATAAACTTTTGTATCACTTGACCCTCCCTCTTAGATTGTAAGCTCTAATGAGTAGGGCCCTCTGATTCCTCCTGTACCAAATTGTATTGTAACTGTCTGCCTTTATTTTGTAAGTCACTGCGTAAACTGTTGGCACTATATAAATCCTGTATAATAATAATAGTACCAATATTGGTAAATTATTTGAATTCAGGTAGACTTGATCAGTGCCCACAAAACTACTGCTCATCATCCCATGACACAACAGTGCTCTCTTATACCTACTAGTTTCAATATCGGTTGGTTTGCCATCAGCAATTATTCTAGACTGAAGAAACAATGTAAACAGGCCATGACAGCAAAATAATATCCTGAAACAGATGCTAGTCGTCACTTGTTTCCATTGTTTAAAAGAGAGGCCTGAAGCAAAATAAATAAATAAAACGAAGGGCTACATGACAAGGGGGACAGAGGAAGCAGGGTAGGATGGACGTGAAAGAAACTTCACACCCTCCCGCCCTGCATTGGATCCTTTTAGTGTTGGTCATAATGTCTTTGGTGGTTGGGATCTTTGGAGGTGTTCAGATTTTCTATAATAATTCATAATAGGGGAAAGTATAAATGTGGAAAACACTGCGCTACCTTAGAGGAAAATCCCCTAAATGTGAAAAAGCAGCTAACATATAAACAAACAAAGTCAAGGAAATGTGAACAAAAATGTAGCGCTAAAACTGATACACTCAGTGACAAGTGATATTTGAATAGAAATACGAAAATAATATAACACAGTGAAGGTGAACATCAACGGGCAATGCCAAAAAGGAATGATGTTAACATAAACTCATATATACAGTTCATATGATGTGGACACTGATAGCCCCAGATGGATCACACGAATTGACTCGGGGATGCGGGAAAACAGCCACACGAAAAAGAACACAGCTTGTCTGCTGATAAGGGAATAGATGGATACTCTTACCAGAGATGTTGGATACAGCTACCGTACGGTATTTGTATCGGACAAGCTTAGGTGGTGGAGTTCTTGCTTCAATGGATACCAGATGGGACTCTTGCTTCGGTGGGTGCCCGATGGAACGGATGGAGATCACAGTAATGAAGAGCCAGGCAACATCCACAGCAGTCACAGGACCAATCGGTGTGCACAGCGGCCAAAAGGGTTTCCAATAAACAAGATGATCCCAAGGGGATAAACCAGGGAGAAAAGAGGAAAAAATGGAGGCAACTCCAATGGTGCAGGTCAAAAATATTAAATAAAATTTATTCACATTGGTATGTGAAAAATAGACAAAGCAATTAAAAATCTCGAGATGAATGCGTAAAAATGGATCGGCAATGTGGAAGGTATGAGACAGCAGGCCCGACGCGTTTTGACACTAAAGGTCTTCTACTGGGGCATATCTCTGACCTCACCACACTGCCACAAACAATATATAACCTTATAGCTAGTATAACCCCGCCCACCTATTCCGGAACAGGAAGTAGTGACCCCTGCCCAAACTAAGTGGGATGGGGGGGAAAAGACATGTCACTTGATCCAAATATAGTGTACATGAAAGATTGAACTAACATAGAGCAATTCAAACCATACTGGTAAACAAAATTCCTGAGTGTGAGATAGATCTTATGCTCATTGTAACAGTATGTCTAAAAGTGCCTGTGTGTCAAGAGGTAATGTCCCCCCACTGTTGGGCCGGTCGGAAATCGGAAATGCTTGAGCCAATCAGCTACAATAGCCCAATCCCGCCAAAAAAGTAGCCAATCACCCAGGTAATATGGATGAATGAATGAAATAGACTGATCTCCCGAAATGGTGAACATAAGGCCTGTAACGATCAACCAATGTAAAATCGGGAGTGATCTGGTGCAGGGGGACCCCCACAGAGATGTGCTCCACGGCGGGTGACCCTATCGCCATAAAAAAGCCAACCGACTAGTGTGCTCGTTGACAGGGGGGACCCGGAAGGTAAACAAGGCGGCATCCAATGGGGAAAGCAGACTTGGCGGCATCCAATGGGGAGAGCAGCCTGTCATCATATCCGGAGTGGATAAGGACACTAAGTGTATGGGCGGACGTCGAGATTGCGCGGTGACGTCAACACGCTGTCAACACATCATGTATAGATATGGACACTGGGTGTATGGGCGGACGTCAGGAATGCGCGGTGACGTCATCGCGCTACATGACTGTGGCGCAAAACCAAACATGCGCAGTACCATGACACATAGCTCGGTGAACGACGGTGACGTCGTCGCGCTACGTGACTACGGCGTGAAACCTGACATGCGCAGTGCCTTGTCTTACGACTTGGAGAGTGCACAATGCCATGTCATACTGCTTAGTGGGCCACGGCGGTATGCAGTAGCGTAATCACGCTACATACCAGTAGCCATAGGCCGAACATGCGCAATAACAACAGGGCAAGGTCACTATGTGGATGTGAACAGCCTAAATAATGTACGTGTGTACAACGTCAGTGTGTCCCCACTATGTGGTCATAAACACAACTACAGAAAGATGTGCAACTGTCGTAGCATATCCCACCGACAGCCTGAGTGAATCACAGACTCAGAAGCGATGGTGTATGATAAGACAGAAGAGGGAAGGGGAAAATTGGTTTATATAAAAAATATTATAGGTGACCAATAGCACAAGGGAGATCATATGTAATGGACATACTGAGTCCCCTGTGGTATGATGGTCCTAGGAAAGATAAAAATTACCGAAGTAAAAACCGAATAAAGGGGAGGTGATAGATGAACATATGTACCGATCTCACATACAGTGTACAGTGAGTCACAATAAGCAAAGATATGAAATAAGTCTGAATAAAACTATTAACGACATTAATAGGTGGAACTACATGAGTTATTAAAAAGAAAATTTATTTAAATGGCCAATGGTGGACCCCGCAACCATTGGCTCGAAACGTATAGATGTTAATAGGTCACCGAATAGAATATATCCCAACACATCTAACATGGGTGAAGTGCCACTCACCCCCGGTTAATGAAACAGTTGATGTCCCACTCAACGTTCATACCAAAGGGTGAGTAGCACTTCAACTCGTATATCCAGTAAGTCTCTAATCTGGAGACACCCCGTAAGCAAGAGTCCCCCCGCCAGTGAGGGACAAATTTGTCAATCACTTGAAACTGAGTCCCTGTGGGGTCTCTGTTGTGATTGACAAATTTGTCCCTCACGGGGTTATACTAGCTATAAGGTTATATATTGTTTGTGGGAGTGTGGTGAGGTCAGAGATATGCCCCAGTAGAAGACCTTTAGTGTCGAAACGCGTCGGGCCTGCTGTCTCATACCTTCCACATTGCCGATCCATTTTTACACATTCATCTCGAGATTTTTAATTGCTTTGTCTATTTTTCACATACCAATGTGAATAAATTTTATTTAATATTTTTGACCTGCACCATTGGAGTTGCCTCCATTTTTTCCTCTTTTCTCCCTGGTTTATCCCCTTGGGATCATCTTGTTCATTGGAAACCCTTTTGGCCGCTGTGCACACCGATTGGTCCTGTGACTGCTGTGGATGTTGCCTGGCTCTTCATTACTGTGATCTCCATCCGTTCCATCGGGCACCCACCGAAGCAAGAGTCCCATCTGGTATCCATTGAAGCAAGAACTCCACCACCTAAGCTTGTCCGATACAAATACCGTACGGTAGCTGTATCCAACATCTCTGGTAAGAGTATCCATCTATTCCCTTATCAGCAGACAAGCTGTGTTCTTTTTCGTGTGGCTGTTTTCCCGCATCCCCGAGTCAATTCGTGTGATCCATCTGGGGCTATCAGTGTCCACATCATATGAACTGTATGTTCCTTTTTGGCATTGCCCGTTGATGTTCACCTTCACTGTGTTATATTATTTTCGTATTTCTATTCAAATATCACTTGTCACTGAGTGTATCAGTTTTAGCGCTACATTTTTGTTCACAATTCATAATAGGGACATACTGTCTCTAAGGTATGGAGTTCTCTGTTGTATCCCAATTAATGGTGGGTTAACAGGGAAGTTGTAACTAGGAGGTATTTGTGGAAAGGTAGATTGTCCCCGAGCTGGTGTAGTGCGGCTGGAGATCTTTAAGAAGTCACTCAGATACAAACCTGATGTTGGTTCGTTGTGCCTCCTAAGATCAACAACCTTTATGTTATGGTTATTTGATTATGATCATTATTATTGTTTCTGTTTGAATCACTTTCTGCCAAATCACATACCTCTACGTCATTTGGCTTCGAGTGGTTGTACCGGAGTGATGCCTGTAGTCGCAGGCATCACCCTGGTACCGTTTTTTTTTTTTTTTTGCAATTCCCAAAAAATCTGCGTTTAACAGTCAAGGTATGCACTAATGACAGATAAAAGAATCAAGTAGCAAAAAAGGGTGACACGGTCAAAGTTATATAACAAGCCCATCTCTGCACATTACGGGTGATCATGAAAGAACATTACAGTTTTGGAGATGATTATCCGTGTGCAGAGCTGGGGAGACAGACAGGCAACTACAGGGAAGATCCAAGACATAGAGTCATAGAAAGTAAAACAATATACTAAAATAATGTGAAATTGAATAAAATAGAACTTTTACAATATATCAGAGACATTGCATCCCGATGGCCCGCTTAGCCCAGAAATGGGACAATGAGGTGAGTGTGATGTAAGCAAGGGTAAACACCATTACCGGATAATATAGCCCATTACCGAGCTAAGGATATGTGGAGGGGTTACCAGAGGAGAAGAGGGTTCGGGGATCAGGCGTACCCAGAGTGCGAAAGAGGAGGGAGCAAGAGAAAGCCATTTTTTAGATCAGACAGTCGGCTTTCTTGTATTAACAACTGATGCGGCTAAGCATTAAAAGCAGTAGGAGGGGACGCCCCCCCTCTCGCCGCCTTCCATGGCTCGCCTGCGCTGCCTTGCGTGTGTTCTGCCATCCCACTGGGAGACCAGAGCACCAGTTGGCACCTCCGGTGGCTGGCCGGAGACCCAAACAAAGCCTCAATCAGTTTTGATTGGGTCTTGGCTGTAGTAACCCGGAAGCGATGCCATGACATTGCTTTCGGTTAGCTGGAATCTTAAAGGCACCAGTTTTAAAAAAAATGACAGTATTCCAAACCACCAATCTTGACATTTTGAATGCTTTTAAGTGCAAAAGGAGGGATTTGGGGTCTTATAGACCCAAGATCCCTCCATAATAATACCTGACAAGTGCCTATTGTTGTCACATGGATGTTGACATTCCTTGTGACAGCATTAAAAGTGATAACAATTTTTTTTTTCTAAAGCGACAGTGTAAAAATAAAAAAAAATTGTATAAATTATTAATAAATTAATAGTAATGCTACCCCCCTAATACGTGCATTGGTCCTGAACACATGTAAACCGCGATAGTTTCACACATGTCAAATCAAGGGCAGTAATTCTAGCACTAGACATCCTCTGTACATCTAAAGTTGTAACCTCGACAAACAACGTAAGGCCTTTTAAAGCATCGCCTATGGATAGTAAAATTAACGTCCTTTTCTTGTTAAAAAAAAATTAACGTCCTTTGTCGCAAGCGTGCGCAATTTTAAAGCATGACATGTTTGGTATCTATTTACTCGGTGTGACATCATCTTTTATATTTTACAAAAAAATTGGGTTATGTATGGTGTTTTTTTGCATTCAGATTTAAAAAATTGTAGTTACATTTTTTTCCCCAAAACTGTGTTTGAAAAAACGCTGCACGAATACCGTGTGACATAAACAATTGCAAAACCCACCAATTTATTCTCTAGGGCCTCTGCTTTAAAAATATATATAACTAATTTTCTAGCAAAAAAAAAAAAAAAAAAGATTTTCACATGTAAATAAAAATTGCCAGAAAATGCCTGGTCTTCAACTGGTTAAGGAATGTTCATTTTTGGTCATTTGTTAATAAATGGCCACTGCGGCCAAGTATTTTCTCCAAATTGGTGTCGCTCTCATTATTTGGCTACAAGAAGGTAATTTGGGGGTAGGTAGTGGTACCTTTTGCTAAGGGGTTGTGAACATATGTGGTACCCTAGTCATGATAGAGCGCCTTCTATTGTAATTGATCTCTGAAACATATAGGACAGCAGAGGTTGTGAATCACAAACCAACAAAAAGTCAAGATACCGCATGGTAGGTTCCATTAAAAAGATCAGCTTACTTTTAAATTATACGATTTAATCATAACTGTTTTGCAATGATTAACCACGGTACTTAACACATTCCTTAAATCTAAAAAGGAGATGAAAAATTTGTGTCCAAAGAAATACATTTTTAAGAATAACAGATGGAGGCTAAGCTATACTAAAGGTTTGGTACTTGTATTAGACCCCTTTCACACCGAGGGCATTTTGCAGGCACTATAGCGTTAGAAATAGAATAGCGCCTGCAATCAGCCCTCAAACTGCTGCTCCATTGTCTGCAGTGTGAAAGCTCGAGGGCTTTCAAACTGCAGCGGTGCGTTGGCAGGGCGTCACAAAAAGTCCTGCCAGCAGCTTCTTTGGAGCAGTGAAGGAGCGGTGAACTCACCGCTCCTCCACTGCTTCTCCACCGCTGCTACCCATTGAAATCAATGGGGCAGCGCAGTAATAACGCTTGCAAAACGCCGCTATTGCGGCATTTTGCGGGGGGTTTTAACCCTTTCTTGGCCGCTAGCGGGGGTAAAAGCGCCCCGCTAGTGGCCGAAATGCGACGCAAATCCGATGGTAAAATGCCGCTAAAAATAGCGGCGTTTTACCGCTGACGCTATGGGCAGTGTGGTGTGAAAGGGGTCTTACTCAGACAGCATTCATAATATACCTGTCGTTTATGTAAAATACAGCACAAAGGCTAGGTTAACAGCAAAAGAATGTGATCATATTAACAGCAAAAATAGGCAACAGGAGCAAAGCCAATTAAAATTGAATAATAAATGAAGGGAAGAGGGGGATGCTGGATACCACCAGGAAGTCCTGGCTGTAGATGGGTCAGAAGAAATCAAATCAATTTAATACATATAAAGCTCCACTGGAAGTCAGTGGCCAACACAACAATTCTTTTTTTTTCTTATAGTATTGTACCAAATAAAACAAACAATAAAATAAATATACACTGTTTGTGGCCATCGCCGTAGGGGAATGTACAAACTTTAAAGCAAAACTGGAAACTATTGCATTTTATCTTTCCCATCAACAAAACTTTTTCTGCGCACCTTCTGTTTCTGGATTCATTTTGTTAACCTTGCTCAACCCCTCTAATTCTGGTCTAAGCCCTGCAATCACAAGTCACACCCCTCCCCGTCTCTTCATATATCTGTACAGTGAGAGGGTCTCAATGCCCAATAAAGGTGCTCTCACTTGACAGGGTGATAATTTGAGGGTAAAGCTTATCTTCAGGGGCTCTTCTTAGTTCCGGAGAAGTAGTGTACATAGTAACAAAGTGAAGCTGTAGGGAGGTACAGCATGGTGTGGTGGCAGAAAACACATGGAGCCCAGCTGTAATGACAGGAATATAATTTAACAGAAATCTGGCAAATACAAACAGGCCTGGCGGGAAGGTAACCCAACTGAGAGCACTCACAAGATGCAAAGGCAAAAACGTCAGTAGAGTGGTGGACCAGACATCATCTGTCTTGAGGAGCAGTCAAATGGGAAGGCTTCCAGGAAAGATGGAGTGTCCCTGCACTTTCCCTTCTCCTCCAGAAACTTTCCCTGCCGCTAAGCGCTGTCCCTGGCAGCCGGGTGACCTGTCCCTACTAAAGCCACTCTGTCTGACCCAGAATAGCCACCAGACTCACATGGGGTGCCAGCATCCAATCAGATAGCTGCCTTTCTTTGACTGAGGAAACCATAGAGGGACTAGGTTCCTCTCGACTTCCTCCTCCACCTGCATTGCTGCTGTGGATGACCACTTCTTGCAGTGGAGAAAGTAGATTGCACCTGCCTACAAAGCCAGACGTTTTTTTTCTGGCTAACAAAGATAAGAACAATTACCTAAAGCTGCCCCAACAATGAAAGCATGCACCCCTAGGTTCCTGCACATACAGACTTCTAAAATCTTTCCATAAGTTGGGAACCCAACAGTGCTAGTGGAAATCTTGATTCTGCCTAATAATGTTCTCACCTTTCTTACTGGACTATCACAGTAAAAGGCAGTCATACTAGGCAGTAGAAAGTTGTGGGCCATCTCCTACTACTGATAGAACGTGTTGGATTTGGGGAACTTGAGAATTCTGAGGAAGGCCTTGGTGCTTGTATACAATGAGAGTTGTAAAAATAGCTAACAGACAGGGCAAGATTCTGTCAACTTTTGTGGCACCTACCCGTTTCTACCCCAGTACACTGGCTGGGCTTGGTAACACACTAACATGATCAGACATTATAGATACATAAGGCACTGCTACGCACCAACGCTGGCAGCCAAGAAGCTTAAAAGAGACAGTTGGTTAAATTCACAAATCTAACACAGCAGGATAAGAATCAGTGACAGTTATTTTCAGCCAAGTCTAATGAGATTTGAAAAATAACAGTCACAAGGGCTGAAAGAAGATGGTTATTCTTGCGTTAAAGCTGTGTGAAGAACTAAAGGGTTAATACTCACCTTTCCAACAATACATCTTCTCCTGTATGCTAGTTTTTGGCCCTCTAGATTGTCTGGCACAGGATGACATCAATCCTATGCATGGGTAGGCACTAGTCAGGTGTCGGGCCGGCTGCGGTAAGCTGAGCTGCGCATGCACAGCTCAATTTACATTCCGGGGATCACTGTGAGCAGGCAGGTAGGTATAGTTTATTGCAGAAGGGACATTGCATGTCTTTTTGCAAGAAAAAGCCAGCCTGCTTACACTATGTAACAGCAGAACTTTAGCTCCACTTTAAGAACATCTTGCCCATTCTGCAGTACGGAACTGACTTGAAGGAAAGGGGAAACTGTTGCCCTCCTTTTCTAGTAGTATTGTCAGAGGTATATAGACACAGAATTGGGGAAACTACAACCCCTGGCAACAAGTATGGAATATGAAATCAACACTCTTGGAAAATGTTCATTCAATTGTTAAATTGTGTAGAAAAAAAAACTAATCACAGACATGCCTGAAAACTATTTTCATTTAACATCCCAACCTTCTGGCATTAAGAAACATCAAAACATAAAAAAGAAAGATAAAGGAACACGGGTGGGACTTTAAATGAAGCACACATCAGAAAATTGCTAGTCAGGTGACTATAGTAATTTATTTTATGTAGTCCATGATATGTTATAGAACATTTTGGGCATCAACCTCTAAAAAATGCTCTGGGCATATTGCCTCCATAAGGTATGTGTGAAGTGTTAAAGAAAATAGTGGTCACTTATCTCTTTCACTCTCAACTTATTCCCTTTATTGATCATACATTTCTCCCACACACCCACTCATTTACACCACACACTACTATTCCTCACATTAGGTTTGTCTCACATAGTTTATTTACACATTTACTCATACTTATTTCACAGACACATTGTATGCCCAACCTGGTTATGTCTATGGTGATGGATGCCATTCCTGCTGACCACCTTGAACCCTGTGGACTTGGCGCTGCGGCCTGTTTGCGGCCTGGGGTGCTGTTTTACTTGGCCCACTGGTGCAGACGTGAGTTGGATGCACAGCCTCCAAAAATTTATTATACCTAATTTAACTATTATGCTTATTTTAACTTATTCTTTTTTCTTTAGAATTATTCCATGATATATTCTCCTGATGAGCTGTTGTAACACCGCGAAACGCGTAGAGCTTTTAGCCATTATTTTCTCTTCTCAAGCAAGGAATATCAAGATTTTAATGACCCTGTTTCCTATGATGAATTGGCAGTTCTATAGTCATCATGGTCATCATGGCCATTTTGGGTTCAACCATTGCAAGCATTTTATATATGTGTACCTATGTGTCTCTGTTCTCTCTGTAATTGCATACTTGATTATAATTGTTATACATTATCGGTCCATGATTGACTATATGGAGGCAATATGCCCAGAGCATTTTTTAGAGGTTGATGCCCAAAATGTTCTATAACATATCATGGACTACATAAAATAAATTACTATAGTCACCTGACTAGCAATTTTCTGATGTGTGCTTCATTTAAAGTCCCACCCATGTTCCTTTATCATATTTGACCCGGAATGGAGGTTGGCATCCCTTTGGTGCTAGCTTCATTTAAAGTTCCAAATCTTTTTCTCTCGCTAAATAAAAAAGAAAGAAAACTGTAGTCAATTACAACTATTTTTGCAGGCCAAGCAGAGGAAAAAATATGTAATCAGTCACTCAATTCTGAGGAAAATATTATGGAATCATGAAAAAAACAAAAAACACTACAATACACCACTCGTAGTTTGTTGCACTACCTCTGGCTTTTATAACAGCTTGAATTCTGTGAGGCATGGATTTAACTATTGACAAACAGCAATTCTTCATCAATCCGGATCCAACTTTCTCTTATTGCAATTGCCAGATCAGCTTTGCAGGTAGGAGCCTTGCCATTGACCATTTTCTTTCATTTCCACCATAGAATTTCAATTGGATGGAGGTTCGGACTATTTGCAGGCCATGCCATTGACATTATATGTTTTTCTTGAAGGAAAGTTTTCATGGCTTTTGCCCTATGGTAAGATGCATGATCATCCTGAAAAATGATGCCATCATTACCAAACATAATTTCAATTGATGGAATAAGAAAAGTGTCCAAAATCTCAATATAAACTTGTGCATTTTATTGAAGATTTAATGACTGTCATCTCCCCCGTACCTTTACCTGACATGCAACCCCACATCATCAATTATTGGGGAAATTTGCATGTTTTCTTCAGGCAGTCTTCTTCATACAATTCATTGGAACGCCATCAAAGGTTCCAGCATCATCATCCTGCCCAATGCAGATTGGTCATTCATCACTGAATATCACTTTCATCCAGTCATCCGCAGTCCAGGATTGATTTTCTTTAGCCCACTGGAACAGTTTTTTTCTCTTTAGGTGTTAATGATGGTTTTCGTTTGGCTTTTCTGTATGTAAATCCCATTTCCTTGTATTACAGTTCGGTCACAGACATTGACTTCAGTTTTTGACCATTCGTTCCTCATTTGTTTTTTGTGTGCATTTTCTGTGTTCAGGGCATATTGCTTTAAGTTTTCTATGTTGACGCTTTTATGTCTTCCTTGGTCTACCAGTACACTTTCCCTTAACAACCTTCCTATTTGTACTTGGTCCAGATTTTAGACACAGCTGACTGGAAACAACCAACATCTTTTACAAAATTCCATGATGATTTACCTTCTTGAAGAAGTTTTATAATCCTCTCCTTTGTTTCAACTGACATCTTTCGTGTTGGAGCCATGGTCCATGTCAATCAGGTTGGTGCAACAGCTCACCAAGGTGTGCAAGCATTCTTTTTTGACTGTAGACTAATTAGCAGATGTAATCTGACACAGATGTTTGTTTTAGAACTGAAAAGTACAGGGGGTCCCCTACTTACAAACATCCGACTTACAAACGACTCCTACTTACAAACGGAGGGAGACAGCAGGAAGTGAGAGGAAATCCACCCCTAGGAAGGGAAATTCACTCCTGTAATGCCCCTTTCACACCGGGGCGTTTTTCATGCGGTACAGCGCTAAAAATAGCGCCTGTTCATCGCCTGAAAAAATCCGGCCCCTTTAACTCCAGTGTGAAAGCCGGCGGGCTTTCACACTGGAGCGGTGCGCTAGCAGGACGGCAAAAAAAGTCCTGCTAGCAGCATCTTTGGAGCGGTATAGGAGCGGTGTGTTCACCGCTCCTATACCGCTCCTTCCCATTGATTTGAATGGGAAACCGCGGTAAAACCGTGGCAATACCGCCGCAAAGCGCCGATACGGCGGCGCTCTGCGGGGGTGTTTAACCCTTTTTCGGCCGCTCGCGGGGGGTAAAACCGCACCGCGAGCGGCCGAATACCGCGGATAAAACGATGGTAAAGCTAAATATAGCGCTGCTTTACCGTCACCGCGGCTCCCCGCCCCAGTGTGAAAGGGGCCTAAGTGTTAATATGGGAAAAAGGTGTCTCCACTGATGCTTCATCACCAGTCCATGCTTCCCTAACAACCCAACATTTTCAAAATCCAATTGTCATTGGGACAGAAGGTGAGGTGAAATCTTCTGAACAGGGGCTTAGACAGCAAAACAAATGTTACAGGGGTGATAACCCTTCTCTATGTTATCTAAAAAACTTAAAAATAGATTTTTTGGCTGGAGCTACACTTAAAAAATGTACCTGTTCCGACTTACAAACAGATTCAACTTAAGAACAAACCTACAGTCCCTATCTTGTTTGTAACCCGGGGACCCCCTGTACATGGTGATTCCATAATATTTTCCTCAGAATTGCGTGATTCCTTGTTTGTTTCCTCTGCTTTATCTGTAAAAACAGTTGCAATTGACTACATTTTTTTCTTTTTTTTCTTTTTTTTTAAGTGGTTCTTAAAGCCAGGAGGTTGGAATGTTAAATGAAAATAGTTTTGAGACATGTCTGATTATTTTTTTTTCTACACAATTAAACAATTTAATGAACATTTTCTAGGGGTTTTACAAGTACATCATATACTATTCCATGAAGAACAATGCACAAACTGTTGCGGTACAACAACAATAAGGGCCAGATTGCACCGGCAGGCAGGGCAGAATGTGGAATCTTTTAATTATACACTACAATGTGCATTAAACAGTCAGCGACATGTGTGAGTAGCTGTGTGCCTCCCCTGGCAGTCATGCTTGCCTAGCCCATGGCCTATGTGGAAAGATGGCCCTTCTGTCATTAACACTTCAAGGCAAAAACTCAACTCTAGTGCATATGAAAAACCACATTATGTACAGAATAAAGAGTGTTATATTTATAAATTATAAATGGAACTTATATCTCCATTGACACAGGCATCACAAACTATGCTAAATCAATGAGAATATATGTTTAGAGTGTGACTTCTCATAGGCAGAGCTGAACCACTTGTTATTCAAATGTGGAGAAGATTAATAGGTTCTAGAATAAAAAGATGTACGAGTAGTAGTTTGAAGCAAGAGCAACTTATACCATATGAATAATGGTATTTTTAGATTTTGAGATTTTGAGATTTAGTCCAGGGAATGAACAAAGAGAGATTAACCACTTCAGCTCTGAAAGATGTACCCCCCCCCCCCCTTCTCCTGACCAGGCCTTTTTTGCCTTTTGCCACTGCGCTACTTTAACTAAAAATTGCACAGTCATGCAACACTGTACCCAAATTTAATTTTTATCCTTTTTTTCACACAAAGAGAGCTTTCTTTTGGTGGTATTTTATCGTTTTTTATTTTTTTGTGCTATAAAATGAATAGAACAAAAAACGATAATTTTGAGAAAAAATAAATATAGTTTTTACTTTCTGCAGGGAGGTCCCTGAGGAAGTGACGAGGTACACACGTGACATAACGCGCAGGATGCAAAAAAACAAGTAAACACTGTGAACAGGAAGTCGCCACGACGGACTGGAAGTAGGTGCCGCGGACCGAAAACAACGTAGGAAGTAGCGTGGAACGCTGCTGTAACCAGAGTTTGGCACATTTTTTATACCTTGCATGGAAGCAGCCATTTTTACCTTAATAAATATTGTTTTACTTGGTTAATGTACTATTGGAGCCTTACTGTTTTACATATGGATATCAATATGGATGGCAAGCTGCTATTTATTTTCCACACCTAATGGATATCGTTGAATGGATTGAAAGAGGGGACAAAGTCGTTAAGGTAAGAGCACTGAGAGAGTATTGATGGATACATGACCCATTACCAATTACAGAGTGAAGTTATAAGAATTTCTCCTATTGGAATTAGTGCTGCACCATGCACTTTATAGATTGACTTTCATTCTACTATTGTTGGATCACTTATTATAATACTAGCTCATTATGTAATGTTCACCTGAAATCGAAGCCCCTGCTGCGGTGCCTGTACACAGCACCGGCCGGTGATATTTACACTTCCGGGTATCGCGCCTCCGGCGCTGTGATTGGCCAGAGCCGCAATGATATCACTCCCGCGCATGCATGCGGGAGCCGCCGGTAACGGGACAATCACTGAAGCAAATGGCACATACGTGCCATTGCTTCAGTGCGCATGTGTCGATGAAGTCGGCACATGCAAATACAGGGGATATCTCCTAAACCGTGCAGGTTTAGGAGATATCCGGGGTAACTACAGGTAAGCCTCATTATAGGCTTACCTGTAGCAAAAAGTGGATTGTAAAGGTTTACAACTACTTTAACCCCCTTGGCACCCACTGTACACAAATATGCGGCCCCTTAGGACCTGGTTCTTAGTGCCGAGGGGCTGCATATTTGCGTGAATTGCTGCCAACACATCTGTGCCGGCACAGTTACCGTCGCCTAACCGAAAGCTACCACTCGTCATTGTGATCTGGAGTTTTCACACCACGTGACCGCTGTGAAATCCAAACACCGCGGTCACATGATCTTAAGCTGTGCCCCGCCTCCTGGCATCATAAACCTCTTAAAGGGCCGGGAGGTGCCGGTGCTAAGAGATTAATATAACTTCACAGTTTTTTGCATGAAGACGAATATTTAGATAGTTGTCCACTGTATCGAAATGTATTTAACAGGGATTGTTAATAACGGTAATGCTATATTTATGTAATTGAAATGAACAGAAATTATTGAATGTGTAAAATGTTGTATTTTTAATTGTGAAATTCATTAAAATTATTTAAAAAAAAGAAGTATAAATTGCATCCAAAACAGACACATAGCACAAACTCATTCTTTATTTCTTCTATTAAATTGCAGTGTGAATACAATACGACCTGTCAAACTGCCAAATAAGGGCCCATTCCGTGGCATGGCAAGGCCAATCCAATGAAAATCCCATTTCTTTTAAATAATTTTCCAGAAAAGAGGGAGAGGATTCTTGGACAGGTGTGGCTTTACACATTTCACATTCAGGCCTGGTTCACACCTATGCCATTTTTAGCACGTTTTCAGTTTTGCAGAAACACACTACAGCCCATTTAACCACTAGCCAACCACCCGCTGTGATTCTACTGTGACAGGTCGGCTCTCTCCCGCAAATCACCATAGCTGTACGTTGGCCCTTTAAACAGCTAGAGCAGGTGTGCGCACAGGGGAGCCTATGCGCGCGCCCGGTGGTTGCGATGACCGCTGGCCACGAGCGATCGCGGGCTAGAGAGACAGAATGGGCATTTGTGTGTAAAAACACAAATACCGGTTCTGTCAGGAGAGGAGAGACAGATCGTCTGTTCCTACTAGCTGGGAACAACGATCTGGCTTCTCCTCTAGTCAATCCCATCCTCATACAGTAAGAAACACACTTAGGGAACACATTTAACCCCTTTATCGCCCCCTAGTGCTAATCCCTTCCATACCAGTGACATTTACACAGCAATCAGTGCATTTGTATTGCTCTGATCGCTGTATAAATGTCAATGGTCCCAAAAATGTGTCAAAAGTTCTGATCTGTCTACTACAATGTCGCAGTGCCGATAAAAATTGCTGATTGCCGCCATTACTAGTAAAAAATAAAAAAAAATATAAAAATGCCCTATTTTGCAGACGCTATAACTTTTGCGCAAACCAATCAACATTCGCTTATTGCGATTTTTTTCCCCAAAAATATGTAGAAGAATATATATTGGCCTAAACTGATGTAGAAATTTGTTGTTTATTTTTTTAATTTTGGGATATTTATTATAGCAAACTAAAAAATATAAAAGAAAATTTCAAAATTGTCGCTCTTTTTGTTTATAGCTCAAAAACTAAAAACCACAGAGGTGATCAAATACAACCAAAAGAAAGCTCTATTGGTAGGAAAAAAGAACGTCAATTTTGTTTGGGTACCACGTTGCATGACTGCGCAATTGTCAGTTAAAGCGACGCAGTGCCGTATCGCTTCCGGGGCTGAAGTGGTTAACATAGTTTCCTATGGATGTAGTTCACATCTGTGCATTTTATGGAAAGGGTCAGGGACTTTTTTTTATGTTTTTTGGTTTCGTAGACTTCAATGGATGAAAAGCATGTATTGAAAAATGCAAAATGCACCTGCAAAATACAAACTGCAACCTGCATAGGTGTGAATCATGCCTCAGTCACAGTGTAGAGTATGCACTCATGAGATAACCCGAAGAAGGGGTGTGTCCCCGAAACACGTAGTGTCTCCAGTCGGCGATGTGTGACTCTCTTTGCTCCCTTGGCATCGGCAGTTCCTAATTGGCTCCAGCAGCAGGGTTTGCCCATACTCATCAGATCCCTTTGGCTGACTTCCGCCAGGCTGTGACATCACTTCCAGGCTTTGTACACAGTGCAAGCGGCCCCTGTATACTGGACCCAACAGTTCCTGTGCCTGCAGTTTGGTTCCCCCTTCATCGGACCCCTGGCCTTATGGTCCTGGACCGGCCCCCCATCCTGTGTTCCTTGTCCAACGGCTTTGTGCTGGGTTTCCTTAAGCCCCTGTGTCATCCATGTGGCTCCAGCCTCCAGGTACTGTCAGTTTTTTAATCCAAGTCTCTGCATGACCATCAATTGACTGCTGTATGCCTTGAATATTTTATTATTTTTTTTAACAATAATAAAAAGTTTTTACTTTGCCTCTTTATGTCTGCTGATCAGCGCTGTTCACCCCTTTGATTATAACTCATGTCTGTCAGTCTTGCCTGCTTATAACGATTTTTGTCACTGTCTGCAAATTTTAGTGTATTATATTAAATAACATACCCCTGTACTAAACTGTTGAGAATATCAGGATTCACTGAGTAATTCAGTGACCTTTTGAAATGCACTCATCCTGTGGCCTTGTACATTTATATGGTCATTGCACTACTCATTGAAGTCTAATACCCTTATAATTTACAGTCCAGTGAACTTTATCCTTGGTTTAAACAAAGACAGATACTGTATAACAGATAGAACTCAGCCACCATAATGCAACCAGAGTCACCCCTGGTCTACCATGTGCAAGCCATGGTGTCAGTCAGTGCGATGGAAGGGGTGGGTACATACTGTATATTGTGTGGGTATTGAAACTGCGCTACCCAGAGCTATGGCTGCTTGCTGGCATATGGATTTGGATCTCTGATCCGCCATCCTTATTTCTTTACTTACGATAGTTAAACTGTATCTAAACCCCAGGACAAAAATGTAGTATATGGCAGCTTAGAAGTCCTTAACCCTTTCCTGCAAACCACAAATATATAAGCGACCTCATGAAAGTGTTTTTTTTTTTTTCGTGGGGCCACAGATATGCGTATCTCCCTTTGTGCTGGGAGCGCGCCACACAGGAAAGTGGAGTTACCCTTTAAAGCAGCTGTTAACAGAATTATTTTTTAGTTATAATAATAAACATGTTATATTTACCTGCTCTGTGCAAAGGTATTGCATTCAGCAGCACCTTATCTGGTCCTCTGTGGTCTCCCGCCAGTGCCCTCTGTGTGTGGCTCCATAGCAAGCTGTGTGCAATGGAGGAACATGTGCGGGCACGCTCCAGAGCCAGGCTGTGTGTGTCTATGCACAACAAGGGCCAAAACATTTTTCAACTTAAAGTGGAGTTCCACCCACTTTTACAACTCTTCAGCATCCCTCACTAAACTGTGCACTGTAAACAAATTGGATATTTTTTTTATTTTTTTTTCAGCACAGACTGTATATCTGCTGTATTCATTTTTCACTTCCTCCTCCCTGGCCGCGGCCCATCGCATAATTTCCTGTTTGCAATGCCTCCTGGGAAGGGGCAGCAACTTCCTCTCAAACTGCCGTTGCTATGGAAACCGGACCTGAAACCTATTACACTGCTTATGCTGCACTAGGCATGTACGAGATCTGCAAGGATGAGATCCAGGAAGAAATACAGTCTGGCTTCAGATGCCCACACTTAAGATGGCCACGGCCTGCTGCAAGTTTATAAAATAACAAACTACTGCTAAAAACTAACAAAACAGACCTTAGTTTACAGACTAACTTTACTAGAATACATTAAGCTTGTGTATTATAGGGGTATTTTTATTTAAAAAGTATAATTTCGGCCGGAACACCGCTTTAAAGTGGAAGTAAACCCTCCTATCGTTTTCAGCCAAGGAAGCTACCATCTTGGCCTCTGTTTAATCTTCAACTGCCATGATGCTGCACAAGTAATCAGTTATGACACCAGCCATTGGATGGTTTGACAGTTTGGTTGAGAGCACAACCAAGGTGACAGTTAATATTTCCGGCATGCCGTGAATGTAACTGTTTTTTTAAACTATTAAATCTATGGGTTTACTTCCGCTTTAATGCAGGGAATACATTAACCACCCCGGAAGATTTAACCACTTTGATGACAAGGCCATTTTTTTGCGATACGGCATATATTTATTTTATTTTTTTTAACCAGTAATGGCGGCAATCAGTGACTTATAGCGGGAATATGATATTGCAGTGGACAAATCGGACACCTAACACTTTTGACACTTTTTGGGGACCAGTGACACTAAGGCTCAGTTCACATATGAGCAGCATGCGGCTCACAGCAGGGGTCCGGTGCATCCTGGTTCACCATTTCAGGTCTGATTTCAGCCCGAATTTAGGGATGAATTCAGATCTGAAAGGACCAAAAGACGCACTGGACCCGCTGCAGAGATATGTTAACCCGCTCCATAGAGAGCCGGTCTAAATCTTCTGCTATTGTGAATTGGATGCGGCGATCCCGTATCCAATTCGCAATGGTGTGAACCCAGCCTTATACAGCATCCAGTGCTAAAAAAAATATGTACTGTAACTGTACTAATGACACTGGCAGGGAACGGGTTAACATCAGGGGCAATCAAAGGGTTAACTGTGTTCGCTGGGAGTGCTTGCTTACTGTGTGGGGGATGGTTGCACTGTGGGAAGGCAGAGATCCGTGTTTTTGTTTAGCAGAAACACAAGATCTCTGCCTTACCTTGTCACAGACCGCCGTTCTGCCTATCTCCCCAGACCCAGAAGCAACTGCCCTGCCGTATATCTGTATGAGATGGTCGTAGAGAGCCGGTCACAGTCTCCTGACATGTGAATTGGATGCGGGGAAACCCTCACCCAATTCGCAATAGTGTGAACCCACCCTGAGAGAAACAATGTTTTACCTTTAAAACATATAAGTCTCCCTGAATGTGTGATACGAGTATCCCAGGAGCCTGCGGGCAAAAGAACAGGGGGAGGTGGAGTCTTGCCTTCTTGCCTAGGTGAAAAACTCAGAAGTGTCAAGCAGTGTGGGGTTGGTGAAGGGAGGAGTTAAAAAAAAAAAGAAAGAAAAAAAAAGTTATGCGATTCTGTGACAGGGGTTATTATTGTTATTATACAGGATTAATATAACGCCAATAGTTTGTGCAGCACTGTACAACGTTAAGGCAGACAGTACAGTTACAATACAATTCAATACATTTACTGAAAAGTCAGTACGTTTGGTGAAGGTCCACTTTAACAGACAAAAAGTCGCCACAATGAAGAGAATTTTATTGTTAAGGTTTACATACACTTTAAAAAAATGCCCATTTGGAACACTGGATGCTGGGATTTTCCTACACTTTGAATTAGCCAGTTCTTGTTAAATAAAGAGCGCACCGACACTGTATTCTGTAGACAAAGCTAAGATCAGAAAAAATTTCAAGCCAACAAGCAGAATGTGAACGGCTCCCACTGGGCTCCATCAAAAGCGAACACTGGGGTAAAGGACTCCGATAAGTAATACTTCCTATTCAGTATTATTATATGAAAATTTTTCTAAGATACAGAATTACAGTAAACTACACAACATCTTGTAAGCATGTAATTATATCGGTCAGAATGGGAAATTCCAGAAATAGCATAGTGTGCTGCCTATCCTTTTCATTTTCTGGTATGATCTGCAGAGACCATTACCTTCTCAACACAAGGGAAAGAATTACACCAAAGGGATTATTAAACATTGAACGTATGAGCTGTGAACAAACGGCACTCTCATGAAAAGGCAAATTGCACAGCCCATGAACTACCCAACGTACCAGACATATACAACAGGTCAGCAGCCTAAGTGCAGGAGCAGCTGTGCACACTACTCCAAGAAACCACTAGGTCTGACATGCTCTGACAAGATGTCAATAGGAAAGCACCATCAAATATCGGGACTGTATACCAAATTCACTATTAAAAATTGTAGTTATTTTTTACCATTTACGTAAAATTTAAAAAACATGATGCATTTTGTCTCCTTTTTCTCCCAAGGGCCATAATCACATTCCACCTACCTTGTTGCTTATTCTCCACATATTTTCAATACATAAATGTCCACTCATACAGTAATCAAGGAGAAAATATCCTCCAATATCATGCATGCAATCTGTTAAACCAACCAGAAACACCATCGTAGTTGCACATCCCTCACCAATCATACAACAGCTTTGGTGTTTATTGTTGGTCTACCATATTGCCTGGATGATATTGCATGATAGGTTCTCCTTGATTACTGTATGGATAGACATTTATGGTTCAACATATTGTCTTGGATGGTACTGGATGACAGTAAAAAAATTAAAATAAATGTCTATTAATTATTAGTAATCAATAAAAACTTGTCATTCAATATCATAAAGGCAATACAACATATATTAACCATAAATGTCTATTCATACAGTAATCAAGTAGAACCTATCATGCAATATCATAAGGGCAATATGTTTAAGCAACGATGAATACCACTTTTGTTGCACATCCCCAACAAATCATGCAACAGCTTTGTTGTTTATTGTTGGTCTAACATACTGTATGTCCCAAGTGTCCATGGAATATTATATGAGGTACAACACAAACAATGGTATAATTACATAAATTGAATTATTTATTAAGGTAGTTATATATAAGGACATGCCTCTATAAAATGAGCTAGCTGATCTACTATAATTTTAATTGGAATTCCATAGCTTATACACAAAGATGTTAAAATTCTACAGCATAACAATAAAATGCCCAGATCAAGTGCATCCCAATACTTAGCGCATTTCGTGAACATACTTCACTTCATCGGGAGTAGATGCTACTGACATGGTATCTGCAGGCCAAAAAAAAGGAATCAAATTTGGAAATATTAATGTAGAATTAAACATCCCTTGATGAAGGGAGAAAAAATGCTACTTTAACTACTGTGGTTGAGTCCAGAAACTACTACTTAAAATCAGCTTAAAGTTAATAAAAATTATTATTCATGCACTTCCAAATTGCGG
The DNA here is from genome assembly GCA_028564925.1 of Lithobates sylvaticus. Classification (NCBI taxonomy): domain Eukaryota; kingdom Metazoa; phylum Chordata; class Amphibia; order Anura; family Ranidae; genus Lithobates; species Lithobates sylvaticus. The sequence goes on from CM053035.1 coordinate 170,011,468, forward strand.
CAAGCCAATGCGTGTCTGTCCCAGGAGTTGGGGAAGGGGCAGATGACACCACACACAAGGCAACCAAAGAAACCTAGCAGGTCGCACACGGATGGAGAGTGGAAAATGTTAATATTAACTTTAAAACAGAACTTCCCCCCAAAGGGAAGTTCTGCTTTTCTGCCTCCCTTCCCCCCTCCTCTTCAACTTTTAGACATTTTTTTTCTTCTCTTGGGGAGCAGGTACCCGGTTTTGACAGTTACCTGTTCCCAATTCTTCCCCCGATTGCCTAGGCAATCTGAGTGGAAGTTGCCTCCCCCTGCCGGCAGCCTCTTGGGACACATCATAGGCCCCAGAAGGCTGCGGGACCATTCACTGCATGCAGTGTGGCTTGCACATGCGCAGTGGTGAGACAGCTGTGAAGCTGCAAGGATTCACAGACAGCTTCCCACAGTTAGCATGGTGGTGCCATGGTGGGACCCGAAGACTGACAAATAACTGACCAGGTGAGGACAGTGCTGGATCCCTGGCAAGGCAAGTTTTCTTTTATTTAAAGTCAGCAGCTACAGCATTTTTTTTTGGGGGGGGGGGGGGGCTGAAGAACCTCTTTAAGCTGATCTGTAAGTAGTGGTTTCTGGAATCAACCTGTGGTATTTTTTTCTCCCCTCATCAAGGAGTGTGTTATTTTATATCAGTAATTCCAAATTTGATTGCTTTATTTTTTTGGTCTGCAGATACCATGTCAGTTTCATCATCTACCCCTGATGAAGTGAATTATGTTCATGAAACGTGACAAGTATTGGGATACGCTTGATATGGGCATTTAATTGTTTATGCTGTAGAATTTTAACATCACATAACATAACAGCTAGGGAATTCCAATTAAAATTATAGGAGATCAGCTAGTTCATTTTGTAGAGTTGTGTCCTGTATATAATGGTCTTATTAAATAATAAACATTTTTTATTTTTATTTAATCAAATCATTGTTTGAGTTGTACACAAAATCCCACGGGCACTTGGAATGTCCATGGGATTCTGTGTACAACACAAACAATGATATGATTAAATAAAAATACCATTATATACAAGACATGCCTCTACAAAATTAACTAGCTAATCTCCTATAATTTTAATTGGAATTCCCTAGCTTATGCACCAAGATTGATGTTAAAGTTCTACAGAATAAACAATCAAATGCCCAGATCAAGCGTATGCCTGAATAATTGTATATATATATATATATATATATACATACATACATACATACATACAGTGGTGTGAAAAAGTGTTTGCCCCCTTCCTCATTTCCTGTTCCTTTGCATGTTTGTCACACTTAAGTGTTTCGGAACATCAAACCAATTTAAACAATAGTCAAGGACAACACAAGTAAACACAAAATGCAATTTGTAAATGAAGGTGTTTATTATTAAAGGTGAAAAAAAATCCAAACCATCATGGCCCTGTGTGAAAAAGTGATTGCCCCCTAAACCTAATAACTGGTTGGGCCACCCTTAGCAGCAACAACTGCAACCAAGCGTTTGCGATAACGTGCAATGAGGCTTTTACAGCGTCCTGGAGGAATTTTGGCCCACTCATCTTTGCAGAATTGTCCTAATTCAGTTACATTAGAGGGTTTTCGAGCATGAACGGCCTTTTTAAGGTCATACCACAACATCTCAATAGGATTCAGGTCAGGACTTTGGCTAGGCCACTCCAAAGTCTTAATTTTGTTTTTCTTCAGCCATTCGGTGGTGGACTTGCTGGTGTGTTTAGGATCATTGTCCTGCTGCAGAACCCAAGTTCGTTTCAGCTTGAGTACACGAACAGATGGTCGGACATTCTCCTTCAGGATCTCTTGGTAGACAGCAGAATTCATAGTTCCTTTTATCACGGCAAGTCTTCCAGGTCCTGAAGCAGCAAAACAGCCCCAGACCATCACACTACCACCACCATATTTTACTGTTGGTATAATGTTCTTTTTCTGAAATGCAGTGTTCCTTCTACGCCAGATATACTTGGACACACACCTTCCAAAGAGTTCCACTTTTGTCTCATCGGTCCACAGAATGTTGTCCCAAAAGTCTTGGGGATCATCAAGATGTGTTGTGGAGAAATTGAGACAAGCTTTGATGTTCTTTTTGCTCAGCAGTGGTTTTCTCCTTGGAACTCTGCCATGCAGGCCATTTTTGCCCAGTCTTTTCCTGATGGTGGAGGCATGAACGCTGACCTTAACTGAGGCAAGTGAGGCCTGCAGTTCCTTGGACGTTGTTGTGGGGTCTTTTGTGACCTCTTGGATGAGTCGTCGCTGCGCTCTTGGGGTAATTTTGGGCGGTTGGCCACTCCTGGGAATGTTCACCACTGTTCCATGTCTTCGCCATTTGTGGATAATGGCTCTCACTGTGGTTCGCTGGATTCCCAAAGCTTTGGAAATGGTTTTATAACCCTTTCCAGACTGATAGATCTCAATTACTTTCTTTCTCAATTGTTCCTGAATTTCTTTGGGTCTCGGCATGATGTGTAGCTTTTAAGGATCTTCTGGTGGACCTTACTGTGTCAAGCAGCTCCTATTTAAGTGATGCCTTGATTGTGAACAGGTGTGGCAATAATCAGGCCTGGGTGTGGCTAGAGAAATTGAACTCAGGTGTGGACAACCACAGTTATAGTATGTTTTAACAAGGGGGGCAATCACTTTTTCACACAGGGCCATGATGGTTTGGATTTTTTTTCACCTTTAATAATAAACACCTTCATTTACAAATTGCATTTTGTGTTTACTTGTGTTGTCCTTGACTATTGTTTAAATTGGTTTGATGTTCCGAAACACTTAAGTGTGACAAACATGCAAAGGAACAGGAAATGAGGAAGGGGGCAAACACTTTTTCACACCACTGTACACACACACACACACACACACACACACACACACACACACACACATATATACAGTGGATATAAAAAGTCTACACATTCCCTGATAAAATGTCAGGTTTCTGTGATGTAAAAAAATGAGACAAAGATAAATAATTTCAGTACTTTTTCCACCTTTAATGTGACCTCTAAACTGTACAACTCATTTGAACAACAAACTGAAATCTTTTAGGTGGAGGGAACCAAAACTAAAATAACATGGTTGCATAAGTATGCACACCCTTAAACTAATATTTTGTTGAAGCACCTTTTGATTGTATTACAGCACTCAGTCTTTTGGGTATGAGACTATCAGCATGGCACATCTTGACTTGAAATATATCTTTTGGAATTATGGCCAAAAAGTTCAACTTTGGTTTTGTCAGACCATAACACAATTTCCCACATGCTTTTGGGCTTGGATGTTTTTCTTTGTAAGAAAAGGCTTACATCTTGCCACTCTACCCCATAGTCCAGACATGAAGAATACGGGAGATTGTTGTCACATGTACCACACAGCCAGTACTTGTCAGATATTCCCACAGCTCATTTAATGTTGCTGTAGGCCTCTTGGCAGACTCCCTGAGCAGTTTTCTTCTCGTCTTCGTCTTCTTCTCGTCTTTTCATCAATCTTTTCATCAATTTTGGAGGGACATCCAGTTTGTGGTAAACCAGTCACTGTTGTGCCATTTTTCTCCGCTTGATGATGACTGTCTTCACCGTGTTCCATGGTATATCTAATGCCCTGTAAATTTGTACCCTTTTCCTGACTGATACCTTTTATCAATGAGATCCCTCTGATGCTTTGGAAGCTCTTTGCAGACCATGGCTTTTGCTGTAGGATGCGACTAAGAAAATGTCAGGAAAGACCTACTAGAACAGCTGAACTTTATTTGGGGTAATTCAGAGGCACTTTAAATGATGGCGGGTGTGTACTGACTCCTATTTACCATGGGTTTAAATGTGATTGTTTAATTCTGAACACAGCTACATCCCCTGTTATAAGCGGGTGTGCACACTTATGCAACCACATTATTTAATTTTTAAATTTTTTACTTCACACCCAGTTCCCTACTGCGTATGTGCAAAGCATGCTGCGCTTTCTGATTGGCCCGGCGGCGGAGGAAGGAGGAGGGAGCAGGGCCCGATCTCCCGGAAGTGGGGAAGAGGACTTTTAACAAACAGATCCCTGTTCCCCCCTCCCCCCTGAAAGGTGCCAAATGTGAGCCGTAAGGGAAAGAGGAAGCAATTAAGCGGAAAGGCCAATTTTGGGTGGAACTCTGCTTTAAGTCAGTTTAAAGCAGCCTGTCAAGTAAAAAAAATTGTTTTTTTTTTTCAATAAATGTTCCTCTGTTGAACCCCTTATTAACCCTTAATAAACTCCTTGTTCTAATTTCTCCATTTAATTATTTTCCTGCTTATTTTTTTGTTTACTTCTATTTTATAAACTTTTAATAATTAAAACTTTTTTCTGTTTGCTTTGTTCATTAATATTTTTACACCTTTAACATATATTTACACATATCACATTGAAAAAAGCGCAAAATTAAAAAGACAACAATTTTTTTCATTTGAAATAAATAACTTTTTAGTACTTTGTAACATTGCTGACAGCTGAAGTGTAAACAAAACAGTTGCGGTAGGTAGACAATGTACCCTAGTTTGTAGACGCTATAACTTTTGCGCAAACCAATAAATTTACATTTATTGAATTTTGCTTTAACCCGAGACATGTGGCTGAAAGCATTTTGGCCTAAATGTATGACTAAAATTTAGTTTATTGTATTTTTCTTTTGTAGAAAATATCATCATTTATAGCGCAAAAAATTAAATACGCAGAGGTGATCAAATACCACCAAAAGAAAGCTTTATTTGTGGGGGAAAAAAGGACGCAAATTTTGTTTGGGTACAGCATTACATGACCGCGCATTTATCAGTTAAAGCAGCGCAGTGCCAAATTGTAAAAAGTTCTCCGGTCAGGAAGGGGGTAAAACCTTCCAGGGCTGAAGTGGTTAAGGACTGAGGTTGGGAACCATTACTTACGAGAATCATGGTCCTATTAAACAAAGTCATGAACAATTAGTTGAGGTACAGTGATTAAAGAGGAGCTCCAGGCTACCCCGACAAATACTGTAGTTACTGATGTTTAATATAAGGACACTTACCTGTCCAGGGATCCAGCGATGCCCTCACCCGAGCTGATTCTTCAATAGGCTTTGGGTGCAGGCACCGGCATCTTAAAGTGGAGTTCCCACAAAAAAAAAAAAAGTCAGCAGCTACAAATACTGCAGCTGCTGACTTTGAATAATTGGACACTTACCTGTCCCAGGGTCCAGCGATGCGGGGATCAAAGCCCCGCTTGTCTCCCCCTCCGCTCGGCCGCGCAATCATCTGGGACCTGTCACGTGTCCCAGATGATTGCCTAGAGGGAGTGGGGAGAGCTGATCTCCCTTCCTGCACCGAGGGAAGTGACGTCAGGAGCCCAGGTGCCGAATGAGGCAGACTACGAGGGACCCACTAGCAACAGGCATTAAAGAGGTGAGTAAAAAAAAAAAAAAATTCTCCAAATGTATTTTTTTTTTTTTTTTTTTTTTTTTTTTTTTCATGCACATTAATGATTTATTTTTATTTTTTGGGTGAAACTCCACTTTAAGTAAGGGAAACCGACAAACCCTTGTGACTCCACAGCCGGTCTCCTACTGTGCATGCGCTTTGTTTATGGTCCCACAATCTTTTTGGACATGTAATGTGTCCCAGAGGGTTGTAGGGGAAGGGGGGGGGGCGAACTTCCGGCTCAGATCGCAACAGCGCATCTGATCGGAAGTGGGAGCGTGTACCTGTCAAAACCAGGTACCCGCTCCCCCCCAAAAAGTACCAATGGAGGTGTGGGGGGTGTGGGGTTGGTGGGTTGAAGATCCAAACAAGCAAAAAGTTCTCCTTTGGGTGAAGTTCTGCTTTAAGCATGAAAGTAACCCAGTAAATGATTTTAACCCCTTGACGCTGACCTCACATAAATATGCAGCCCCACTGGACTGGGCTTTTTTCTATGGGGCTGCATATTTGCATATCTTCCTTTGTGTTTTCGGCGCACCCCCAGCACAGAGACCAAGGTCTCACCAAGAGCCCTGTGCCCTGTACTAACGATCAGGACCCAGAACTCCTGATTCTGGGTCACCTGATCACTGTGATAGCATCTGATTGAATGAATGACTTGTATAGTGCTACCTATGCGAACTGAACTGCCTCAGGGCGCTTTTTGCCACTGGTGTCCATCTGTGGTACAGTGTGGTCCTTTACCCCAAGGGATCCCGACGTGCTTACAAGCACAAACACATATTTGGCCAATTTTTCTACAGGATCTAATTAACCTACCAGCATATCTTTGGAGTGTTGGAGTAAACCAGAGTTCCTGGAGGAAACCCGCGCAGGCACAGGGAGAACTCCAGGCAGATGGTGTCGTGGTCAGGATTTGAACCAGCGACCCTATTGTTGCTAGGTGAAAGTGCTAACCACTACAACACTGTGCTGCCCACGCCTACGTTTTCTCCCTTTGTGAATAGAGGAGAGAGATACATCGTAATAGAGGAGAGAGATACATCGTACACAGTTTTTTTTTTTTGGACAGGATTTTTTTTTTATTTGTATCAGTGTCAATTAGTGTCAGTGTGTTTTATGTAGAAAAAAAATTGCGCACCATTGGTTCTGGGCTGTATTACGGGTATAAACAACAACTAACATACACATATGTGTTATCGCTGCGATTGGCAGGAGCAGGAGAATTAATTTGGGGTTGATCTTTGGTGGAAGGTTATGGTAGTAGCTAGAAATATACAGCTACATTTTTAAAAAATTATGATTTTGATTTTTTTTTTTTACTATTTTGGGACAGTTTTCCTTTGATAAAAAAAAAAATCAAGGAGATATCCACTACCATTTACCACCAAATGAAAGCCCAATTTGTCCTGGTATAATCCACCTGGATGCACAAAGTAGTTGTGATGTACGGTTTTACATGTCAAAGTTGCAAAATTGTGCTTAGCCATTAAGATTTGTTTTACCCTTAAGGCGGAGCTCCAGACGTTTTTGTGTTCATTAAAAGTGCTCACCTGAACCATCGCTTCTCCCGATCTCCTCTCCCAGGAGCCGCCATTTCAACTGTGGGCACCAGGCTGTGACAGCTTGCACCTTCAAAGCTAGGTGCACACTGTGCAATGCTAAATGGTCCGGCAGACTAGAAGACTGCAGGGAGGGAGGGGGAGAGGAGAAGAGAGAGCAGGTACCTGTCAAAACCAGATACCCGCTCCTCCCCCCACAAAAAAATGACATGCCAAATGTGGCAGGAGAAGGGGGGTGCTTAAAGTGGAACTAACCCTTTTGGGCGGAGCGCCGCTTTAAGTGCGAAGGGGTTAAACTGTTACCAGCTATGTAACTGCAAAGAGAAATGAATGGGGCTTTCAATTGTATTCAAATCTTCCCTTTCATGGGCTGAATGGAGACAGAACATCGACTGCTTTTGACTGGCTTTAAACTGTGCAATTATTATTACGATTGTTTTTAAAGATGGGGGAAATTATGGTAAATTTGATCTGTATTAAAAGCTAATGTGGGTGTTTGTACAGTCTTAACACAGTCAATTTAGGTCCTGCTTATCTTAGAAATCCATGATTTCCAAAGGTGGGCAGAATGTGCTATGTTGCAGGTCCAAGTGTGGGCAAACTGGATTATATAGTGTTAAAAGGTACTTGAGGGTTAAAGGATAAAACTAAAGCAATACAACTGTAAGGAAAATAACAAGTTTCACGAATAATAGAGAATGATTTTAATATGGGAGACAGCTAATAAGGAAGGCATATCCAGTTGAAACAAGGGGAATAACAGTTTATTCTTTTAAATGACACCCTACAAAGCTGTAAAGCCTCTATAGCATTTAACTGATAAATATAAACTATACGCTCATTTGGAGAAGTGCGATATCTTAAATTAGCCAATAACATTTCTAATGACCCAGAACCCTGGTCAAAGGTATATGTTATGCTTCCAATAACTCTTCCCCTCACAAGATGAGGCCTTCCATAAATTGTCCATTTCTCCCTCCATTCCCCCCATTATTGCAGATTTCTGCTTCTCTTTCTCGCAGGCGTTATTGATCCCAGCTGCTTCACTCTCTGCGGCTACAACTCCTGCAATAAAAAGCTAGTGGCAAGGTTCTAATGATTGAATTGATTGATTATGCCTGAACTGCAGGCACAGAGCCTGGTTTTTAGAGATTGATTGATTAGGCCTGTCACAAAGCTTGTTTTAGCTGCTGCTTACTTTTTCCGGTATATATTTTGCTCAAGCTAGCTTTCTAGAGGATTCTTTGGTATTGAACGTCACCTGATGTGCATCTCATTACATGGCCTGGGTATTCAATGTATTGTTGTTGGTCGTGGCTTTAAATGAAACAGTGTGGTCTATGGTTTGTATCACTCAATGTCTATATCCTTCCCAGTGGATTCTTGTTCTTTCTATTCCCGTCCCTTTCTCCTTTCCTTATCCCGAGCTTGTTGTGTGGCCATCACATTCCCCAATTATGTGGGTATACAGTAATTTTTCTGTATGCAGGTCCTACATTTTGCACCAGCCTTACTAATAATCTTTCAAATTCCACTTTATCTTTTTAGATATCATGTTTTGATATTTGCAGTGCATTCACAAACTCTACTGCTGGCAAAGGGCTTGGTCATTTTGCTGGCAGTTTTAATGTTTTAAATCAGCATTTAATCACAGCAATTCTTCTTCAGTTTCTAACATTTTCCAGTTTCAAGTGACCAAATTATCTAAATTGGCATGAAAATCAAATGCAAATGTCTTTTCACTGCCACTATATTGACTTTGATTGATTTCTTTGCCGAATTCAAAACATTTGACCATTGGAAAAAAAAAAAAAGTCAGGTGACAAATTCCCAAGATTGAAAGATCTCGGAAAACTCTAAAACTGGCAACATTCTCCAGGGCATGTCCAGCAAAATCTCAGGAGTGTGTCCTCGAAACAACTTCAGTCTTTTAAAATGAGTGTACACTACTTTGTTTCCAATGCTTAGACAGTGGAACGGTAGAAAAAACTATGCTTACCAAAGTTTGTAAAAAATGTATTTATATTGTAAAAACGTAAGTAAGGTTGCCTTCATTAAGCTGAACACTTTTGCTTGTAAATAGATTATAGTTTCACTTTAAAAAAAAAAAAATCACCATTTTGTTTGTGTCCTGATGTAGCACCCTCCTTGATAGGTGCTAGGTTAGGCAAGTTTAGTTTAGTTACTGGCCCACTGTAATCAGTGGAACTGTGTGTGATTATTTTGGTCTGTTCTGTGTTTCACTGTCTGCAGGGTTGACTGCTTCCCCCTGTCTGTTTGGAAAGGTTCTGGAAGATGGTAGGCTAGCAGAGTAAAATCAGCAGCTGAATATTTATGCAGGCCTCTGAGGAGATGCACTCAGATGGTGTCTGGGAGGGGGCATAAATACTCTGAGGCTTGGAGCAGAGGGGTTCTTGCCCTGGGAGGAGGTGATCCCAGCCAGAGGGCTACTGCCCTTCTGGCCATGTTTGTCATATGTCTGCATCAAGGTCCCAGCTAGGTTAGAAGGGAGCCTATGCTGCTGAAGTTGGAGCTGACTGTCTTTTGAGGATCTGTTCTGGGACCACAGAAGAAAGTGTCTGGAAGATATTGGGAGGAGGAATCCAATTATCCAAGGACATTAGTGAGTACAGACTGGTGTGAGAGATCCCTAAGACTGTGTGCTGCTGCTATCCCTCTTGTTCTAGAGTCAGTGCTTAAAAGGGACATTTTCAATAATGGTGTCCTGGTATAGCTCAGCCCAATATCTGCTGCAAGTGAGGACTATACTCAGTTTCTTAGGAGGATGATTAGAGTCCTCAAGTTGCTGCTTAAAGTTGCTGGACTTACCCTACTCCCACCCAAGTTCTGCAATAAAGCATCAGAAAAGCATACCCCTAGACGGATTACTCAGCCAAGAGAGCAACTGTGACGGTGTGCCTGGTTGCAAATGCAATTGCTGGGAAAGAGCCTTGGGACCTAAACAGCAGGCTCCTGTGGGAGTGAGCACTACACTATGTAGACTTCAAAGATCTGCTTGGTGACATGAGGGCTTTATGCTTCAGGACCATCCTACTGCATGGGCCATGCTGCACAGAAGAAGGAATCACTGTGGTCTGGTTGACAGAGGTAATGATGCAAGCGTCACTGGGAACACTTCTAGCCCAGTGTGGGTGCCAATTGACTGGGTAGGTAGAGAGGGATTGCCCGGCATGGTTCAGTTCAACTGTGCACCCTTAAAGGTGATTTTTGTTCAATAAATGTTTTCCTTTAATAAATGTCTACCAACATATTTTTGTCTCCATTGTGTGCTAACATATAACTTGAATATTCCTTTAGGTGGCGCTTTTCAATCACCTCAGGTGCTCACAGAGTACACCCCTCGCATTTTTGTAAATATTTTATTATATCTTTTCATGTGATAACACTGAAGAAATTACACTTTGCTACAATGTAAAGTAGTGAGTGTACAGCTTCTATAACAGTGTACATTTGCTGTCCCCTCAAAATAACTCAACAAACAGCTATTAATGTCTAAATCGCTGGCAACAAAAGTGAGTACACCCCTAAGTGAAAATGTCCAAATTCTCCCAAAGTGTCAATATTTTGTGTGGCCACCATTATTTTCCAGCACTGCCTTAACCCTCTTGGGCATTGAGTTCACCAGAGCTTCACATGTTGCCACTGAAGTCCTCTTCCACTCCTCCATGAGGACATCATGGAGCTGGGGGATGTTAGAGACCATGGGCTCCTCCATCTTCTATTTGAGGATGCCCCACAGATGCTCAATAGGGTTTAGGTCTGGAGACATGCTTGGCCAGTCCATCACCTTTACCCTCAGCTTCTTTAGCAATGCAGTAGTCCTATTGGAGGTGTGTTTGGGTTTGTTATGTTGGAATACTGCCCTGTGGCCCAGTCTTCGAAGGGAGGGGATCATGCTCTGCTTCAGTATGTCACAGTACATATTGGCATTCCGCCATAGACCATGACACTCCCACCACCATGCTTGACTGTAAGCAAGACACACTTGTCTTTGTACTCCTCACCTGGTTGCCTCCACACACGCTTGACACCATCTGAGCCAAAGAAATTTATCTTGGTCTCATCAGACCACAGGACATGGTTCCAGTAAAAACATGTCCTTAGTCTGCTTGTCTTCAGCAAACTGTTTGCGGGCTTTCTTGTGCATCATCTTTGGAAGAGACTTCCTTCTGGGACGACAGCCATGCAGACCAATTTGATGCAGTGTGCGGTGTATGGTCTGAGCACTGACAGGCTGACCCCCCACCCCTTCAACCTCTGCAACAATGCTGGCAGCACTCATACATCTATTTCCCAAAGACAACCTCTGGATATGACGATGAGCACGCTCACTCAACTTCTTTGATCGACCATGGCAAGGCCTGTTCTGAGTGGAACCTGTCCTGTTAAACTGCTGTATGGTCTTGGCTACGGTGCTTCAGCTCAGTTTCAGGGTCTTGGCAATCTTCTTATAGCCTATGCCAGTGATGGCAAACCTTGGCACCCCAGATGTTTTGGAACTACATTTCCCATGATGCGCAACTACACTGAAGAGTGCATGAGCATCATGGGAAATGTAGTTCCAAAACATCTGGGGTGCCAAAGTTTGCCATCTTTATGTAGAGCAACGATTCTTTTTTTCAGATCCTCAGAGAGTCCTTTGCCATGAGGTGCCATGTTGAACTTCCAGTGACCAGTATGAGAGCGATAACACCAAATTTAACACACCTGCTCCCCATTCACACCTGAGACCTTGTAACACTAACAAATCACATGATACCGGGACGGGAAAAAGCCTAATTGGGCTCAATTTGAACATTTTCACTTAGGGGTGCACTCACTTTTGTTGCCAGCAGTTTAGACATTAATGGCTGTGTGCTGATTTATTTTGAGGGGACAGCAAATTTACACTGTTATACAAGCTGTACACTCACTACTTTACATTGTAGCAAAGTGTCATTTCTTCTGTGTTGTCACATGAAAAGATATAATAAAACATTTACAAAAATGTGTGGGGTGTACTCACTTTTGTGAGATACTGTATTGTAAGTAGTGAACATAGTAAATGTAAAGACGAACCAAGATGCAAACAATCCATGGATCTGCAGAGGATTCATGATATTTATCTTCAGTATCTCTCTTGGAGGCGTAAACTGGTACAGAGATATATGACTATAGCACTAAGGTAATGGATGCTTTATCTGGAGGGGGTTTCATTACAAGGTGTTCACTGTCCTGTGACTTTCCCAAGATCCCGGGGGCTGCAATTTAAACCCAAAGTATCTCACTGACGCCACGCGGCACAGGACCAACATTCATCATCGCGAGTCAGGCATCAGAGCCCATGGCTAGCCAGATCAATGGCAAAATCTAATAATTCAAATTGACTTTGTCTGACCTGTTAGCTGTTACATGGGCCATCTTATTACATGGAAAAGGCAAGCAGACATCCTGCAAAAGGTAATCAGTAAAATCTTATCCATGTTGCAAATTCTGCACCTGTAAAGAATGACTTACACATAGAATAAGAGAAAATATGTACATATTCCTGAAAAACATCCAGCAAATTGGCAGCAAAAACTTCAGAAGAGCACAGGACATACTGCATTTAGATCTGGATAAAGTAGGGAAGTGTTGGAACCCCAATGAGGCCTTTTTGCTATCTGGTGCCCCGCTGGGAAAATCCAGGCTCTATTTTTCTAGGGGTAAAATTGTCCCCGGTACAGAGAACAGTGAGAATTATATAAAGCATTGTATACTTTTAAATTCTTGTTGTTTTGCCTAGATATTGGTATAGTTATATTCCCTGTGCGGTTTGTTTTACCTTGTAATGATGGGCTTAGATGTTGTGGCTGCAGTTTGTACTGTTATGACTGATTGATTCTGTTATGTATGTATTCATTCACTTAGCTTGTCCCTATTTAATAAAGGGTCACTTTTTGTTCTGGGTCATACAGCATCCAAGCATCCGTGCCTCCCCATTTCCTCTGTGTTGCATCACAAATTTGGCGTGCTAATGTAATGAAAACACATCTCTTCCAGTATGGTGATCTCCCTGTTAATACTTCTGTCTGTATCAGATCTTATTACTATTTAGCGCTCACCTGCACCAAAGCTAGACTGAGAGACCCTGGGATTGTTCATCACAGGAAGTGTCAGATCTCACACTACAGACAGAGGTCATTGTTAGAAACCATGAAATCAGACCGAGACAGAAGTACAGTTAAATCACACTTGTTTAATAAAAAAAGTAAAAAGAACAAACATAGTCAAAACATAGCCAAATTTCAGTAACCGGGACGGATAGTCAGCCAAGCCAGAAGTCAGGGATTAATGTAGTGGAACAGCAAGCAGGATCTGGAGCCAGAAAGGATGTCAGCAAAGCATGCCTTGAACAGGATCGCAGGAGATAATTTCTGTGATGTTGACCAAGGCGAAGGCAGAGCTCCTCTGGACTGCACAGCTCAAAGGGGTTGTAAAGTAATTTTTTTTTATTATTAGCTAATTAGCTTCTTCTAAGCTGAGGCAGTGCTATTTCACTTACCTGTTCCTTCTATTCCTCTCCTAATTGTCACTGGTCCCTCTTGAAAATCTTCACTTCCTGTTGTACTTCCTTATGCTTCTCACTGTCCATCGAGCCGTTTGTTGTGGTGGTGAGCAGTCGTGCTAACCCCCAGGCTAGTACTACAGCCCTGCGTGGAGACGCTCTGTACGTTACAGAGAGACACAGGGGCTGGTGGTTTGTGGGTGTGTCCACAGTGATGCAGCACCTCCTTCTATGCCTTATTAGGATTCTGCACTGATCTACACTGCCCCGCCTTGACTCTGCCCCCTTGCAGTCTGCAGACTAGGATTCATAATCGGAATTACTTCTAAAGTCTAAGAGACAAGAAAACAGCTGCAGCCTCTAAACTTTATATTAACCAACAAGGTAATCTTTAACCAAACTTTATAGGTGGCTTTTTAATTACTGTCAATTTGCAATATAAAGTTTATTTAGATGGTTTCCTTTACTGTATTCATGCACCAGCAAAACAAAAATGCCCCCCCCCCCCCCCTCTCCTCCACCACATTGCCTAGGCTGTAATATTATTTTTACATGCATCCCAGCTTCACATCTCTCTCTTGTCCATCCCCCCATCCTAATGTATGCTCATCCATCCCTCTGCCCTATTTATTCCACACACATCTCTCCATCACATCTCTCTCATGTCCATCCCTCCATCCCAATGTATGCTCATCCATCCCTATGTCCTATTTATTTTACACACTTCTTTCTGTCACATCTCTCTCATATGCATCCCTCCATCCCAATGTATGCTCATCCATCCCTCTGCCCTATTTATTCCACACACTTCTCAATATTTTTGTATAGATTTATTAATTTATATATTTTTTAAAGATTTTACCATGCTGCTTTCATTTCTATTGCTAGCTGCTTAGGCTTGGGAGGCTGGAATTGGTGTTAACTGGGGGCAGTGTGTGGACATGAATGTGTGTTAACTGGGGGCGGTGTGTTGACATTAATGGGTTATAACTCAAGGCTGTGTGGGCAGGAATGGGTGTTAACTGGGGGTGTTTTTACATGAGAACTTTGCTCGTTCTCGGTAACCAGCTGATATTAAAAAAAAAAGCCAGTGTGCATGCGCCATGCCACTAAGCCTAATGGAAATTGTAGTTTTTTATTACGCCGTGCCGTGCCTGTCATGAACACGCACCTGCAAACCCGGAAATAAAGGCTAGAGACAAGAGAGGAAGGAAGGCATGTTATTGAAGGTATATTTTGTCAGATAAATAACAAATATCAGTACAAGTAAGAACATTATTGTGTATTAGTACCTAACAGACATCGATTTTAACTTATAGTATTTTTACCTTTACAACCCCTTTAAGTAGGCAGGACTGACGAGCAGGATATCATCAACAGCTGAGTAACTGTGGAGAGAGATGGGAGCTGACAATTAGCCGACAGCTGAGCGGGAAGCTCAGAGAAGGAAGGGCCGAGCCCAGCCCTGACAGCCATGCAAAAACCTGTGCAGTGCCATGCCACATAGCTTGTATTTGCACAAAAGTATCTGGATGAACCCTCTACACACTGGGGATTTTGAGTTCCCATACATTGCAAAACATGTTTGAGCTGGTCAACTGTGTTAAAGTAATCCTTCTTTGGCCAGTCCTATTCTACTCTGCAAAATGCAAATGCTACATTGGATACAGTGCCAATATGAGGCAGGTAGACACATGTTGTAGAATAAGTCCCAGATCTGGTCACTGACCTGCAATTCAATAGAAGACAGATATATCTGTGCTCAAATACCAATGGCCAGAGAGGGATTACTTTGAAGCAGTTGGGCAGCTTAAACGTGTATTGCAATGTGTGTGAACTAAAAATCCCTATTTTTTTTTTATCACAGTTTGCTAGAGAGTTGCAGTGTGCCGAGTGTTCATCCAGATTTTTTTTTTTTTTTGGCATTAAAGTATGACTAATGCCTCGTACACACGAAGGGACTATTCCACGGGATTATCCGCTGGACTCAAGTCCAGCGGACAATCCCCTCGTGTGTGGGCGTCGGCGGACTTTTTGGCGCCAAAAGTCCGGCGGACTAGGTTTTAAGTTTTGTTTTAAAATTATCCGCTGGACTTGGCAGTCCGGCGGACAATCCCGCCGTTAGTAGGCTAGTCCGCCGGACTTTTGAAATGAACGGACTTGCCGCTCATCGGAAAGTCCGTTCATTTAGCACGTGACTTCAGGTATACGTAGCTAGCGTAGGCAGTGAATGCCGCCGCGCTAGCTCCGTCACCTGGCATGGATTTAAAGGGACTCCCCACGCCGAAAAACGGCGTGGGGGTCCCCCCCAAATCCATCTCAGACCCTTATCCGAGCACGCAGCCCGGCAGGCCAGGAAAGGGGTGGGGACGAGCAAGCGCCCCCCCCTCCTGAGCCGTACCAGGCCGCGTGCCCTCAACATGGGGGGTGCCCTGGGGAAAGGGGGGCCGTGCGGCCCCCCCACCCCAAAGCACCTTGTCCCCATGTTGATGAGGACAAGGGCCTCTTCCCGACAACCCTGGTCGTTGGTTGTCGGGGTCTGCGTGCGGGGGGCTTATCGGAAAAATATTTTATTGCACTGCTCTGGGGGTCTTCTTCCGTCTTGGGGGTCTTCTCGCCGGACTCCTCCGCCATTTACCTAGCTCTTTTACCGAGCGGAGAAGTCCGGCTACCTTCTTCGCCGTCGCCGACGTCGTCTGGGGGTCTCGATCCGCCTTCGGGGGTCTTCCCGGGTCTCTTCTGTTCTTTCCGCGGTCGTCGTTTTCCGCGCCGCCTTCTTCTTCTTCTTCTTCTTCTTCTTCTTCCGATGTTGACTCGTCGCTCCCTCTGGCCGGAATGGCAGAGCCGCGCTGTGCTGGGACTTATATAGGGACAAGGGGACAGGGTCACATGCTCATGTCACATGGTGACCCTGCCCCCTTGTGATGTCACAGTCCCGGAGGATGCTGGGACTGTGACATCACAGGGGGGCGGGGTCACCATGTGACATGAGCATGTGACCCTGTCCCCTTGTCCCTATATAAGTCCCAGCACAGCGCGGCTCTGTCATTCCGGCCAGAGGGAGCGACGAGTCAACATCGGAAGAAGAAGAAGAAGAAGGCGGCGGCGTGGAAAACGACGATGGGGAAATGGTGAAGGTATTGAATTTATTCTTCTCCTCAGTCTTCACAAGGGAATCGGGGGGTTTCAGTAACCAAAACTGCTGCGTTTATCCTCTTGACACATCACTAGAAGCACCCTCATGGCTAACAGAGGACAGAATTAAAATTAGACTTGGGAAACTTAACATTAATAAATCACCAGGACCGGATGGCTTGCACCCGAGGGTACTTAGGGAACTCAATTAATTGCCAGACCATTGTTCCTAATTTTTACTGACAGTCTACTGACTGGAATAGTACCAGCAGATTGGAGAAAAGCCAATGTAGCACTAATATTTAAAATGGGCCCAAAATACATCCCTGGGAATTACAGACCAGTTAGCCTAACATCAATAGTATGCAAGCTCTTGGGGGGATGATAAGGGACTATATACAAGATTTTAGTAATGAAAATGGCAGGGCTCAAAATTTCAAGTCCTGAGCTACTAGCCAGGCCTTAAGGGTTACTCGCCACCAGTTGCCCCGCCCAACCCCTTCCATGCCCCGCCCCTATACAGGACCTCAAAAAATTCTCATGAAATGACACTTAAGTGTTTTATGCAGAATTAAGTTACACAAATAAATATTAACAACAACTTTATCACCCGTGCCCATCAATGCAGCCTCACATATGTCCATCAACGCAGCGTGACCAGTGCCCACTAACGCAGCCTCACCCATGCAGCCTCACCTGTGTCCATCATTGCAGCCTCACCCATGCAGCCTCACAAGTGTCCATCATTGCAGCCTCATCCGTGCAGCCTCACCTGTGGGGTTCTGGAGTGCGTTACGTACAGAGTGCAGGGTTCTGGAGAGTGTTACATACCGAAAGGTGGGTTCTGGAGTAAGTTATGCACAGGGTTCAAGAGAGCGCTAGGTACATTCATCTATTAATATCTCACTATTGCACCTCTCCTCAGCTATAACCTCCACACACACACACATATACACACACACATACAAACCACACACACGCATACATACAAACCACACACACACACACACAAACCACACACATACACATTCAAAACACAACACCTCTCCTCTGCCCTCCCCAAAGCACTACCAGCTTGCACATGGTTATCTTTGTAAAAGTACCTTTCTGTAGCTGGCTCTGTCACAGCCTTGTTTACTTTTTCTGTGCACTAACTGTACACTCTTCTCATCTCCAGCTCCCAAGCAGGAAGGAGATAAGGATAACGATGCAGCTCACCCCTCCCCCCACTTCTCTCGATCATGCTGCACTCACAGACCAGCTCTTCTACAGCTCTCAGTGCAGAGCAGGGAGGCTGCTATAGGAGCCGTGGGGGAGAGCTCAGCTGTTACTTTTAATGGCAGAAGCCATGCTGTGTGTGCAGGGCTTACACATGTCTGAAAAAAAAACCCAGTCAGCAATGTATAAGCGTGCTGTTTCCCTATACACTGATTGCTTGACAAAGGGGCGGGTGTGAGTAGCAGTCCCGCCTATTCCCGACATCAGGGCTTTAATCTGACAGCTACAGCTGCACAGAGCACTTCCAGCAGGTTTTCTGTCCCATCCCTGGCTGTGCTTGATATTCACACTTGCGTAAGTTACTACATAATTAACAGATGGAGTGATGGACAAAGTCCTTGTATAGCGGGATAGTGGGAAAGAGTTATAAATGCCCCCCACTCCCAGGTAGCCCAGCTCCTCGCCAGACCTCATTTTCCACTCGCAAAATGCGAGTAGGCAAGTGGAAAATTTGAGGGCTGAAAATGGTATCATTAGCAGTAATCAGCATGGATTCATGAAGAATCGTTCTTGCCAAACCAATCTATTAACCTTCTATGAGGAGGTGAGTTACCATCTAGATAAAGGAAGGCCTGTAGACTTGGTGTATCTGGATTTTGCAAAAGCATTTGACACAGTTCGCCATAAATGTTTACTGCACAAAATAAAGTCTGTTGGCATGGACCATAGAGTGAGTATGTGGATTGAAACCTGGCTACAAGGGCGAGTATAGAGGGTGGTGATAAATGGGGAATACTCAGAATGGTAAGGGGTGGGTAGTGGGGTCCCACAGGGTTCTGTGCTGGGAATAATCCTATTTAATTTGTTCATAAACGACCTGGAAAATGGGGTAAACAGTTCAATTTGCGGACGATACTAAGCTAAGCAGGGCAATAACTTCTCCACAGGATGTGAAAACCTTGCAAGAAGATCTGAACAAATTGATGGGGTGGACAACTACATGGCAAATGAGGTTTAATGTAGAAAAATTTAAAATAATGCATTTGGGTGGCAAAAATATGAATGCAATCTATACACTAAGGGGAGAACCTCTTGGGGAATCTAGGATGGAAAAGGACCTGGGGGTTCTAGTAGATTATAAGCTCAGCAATGGCATGCTGCTAACAAAGCAAACAGAATATTGGCATGTATTAAAAAAGGGATTACCTCCAGGGTTAAATCAATAATTCTCCCACTCTACAAGACTCTGGTCCGGCTGCACCTAGGGTATGTTGTCCAGTTCTTGGCACCAGTCCTCAGGAAGGATGTACTGGAAATGGAGCGAGTACAAAGAAGGGCAACAAGGCTAATAAAGGGTCTGGAGGATAATAGTTATGAGGAAAGGTTGCGAGCACTGAACTTATACGTCTCAAGGAGACGCTTGAGAGGGGATATGATTTCAATTTACAAATACCGTACTGGTGACCCCACAATAGGAATAAAACTTTTTTGCGGAAGGGGGTTTAACAAGACTCGTGGCCACTCATTAAAATTAGAAGAAAAGAGGTTTAACTTTAAACGACGTAGTGGGTTCTTTACTGTAAGAGCAGCAAGGATGTAGAATTCCCATCCACAGGCGGTGGTCTCAACGGGGGGCATCAATAGTTTAAAAAAACTATTAGATAAGCACCTGAACGACCGCAACATACAGGGATATACAATGCAATACTGACATATAATCACACACATAGGTTGGACTTGATGGATTGTGTCTTTTTTTAACCTCACCTACTATGTAACATGTGGTCACAACCCTTTAGCTAGGATTGCCACCTTCTCTTCAAGATAAACCCGAACACTTTAGCGGCAATGGCGCACAGCAATCTTTTTTTTTTTTCTTTTTTTTTTTAAGAGGGAATGCTATTGACTCTGGTGTAAAGGGGAGCTCTGATGTAAGGGGGTTTCTGCTCACCAAAGTCAGGGGGCGTGGAGGGGGGTCCCGCGCAGTAGGGGGTATCTGCATCGCATGAGGTGATTAGGGTGTGAGCCGAGGCACACCCAGCACACCCTGTGCACACACATATAGGTCTGAATAATGTGCCCGGGTTTCCGTCTGAAACCCGGACAAATGATTCAAAACCCAGACTGACCGGGTGAATCCTGGATAGGTGGCAACCCTACCTTTAGCACCTGCTAGATTATATACATGCAGTTGAGGTAAATCTGCTAAACAGAACAAAAACTGAGAAGCATTTTAACCATTTTATATTCTATTAACATAACATATTATTCAGTAAGGCACTTCAGAGAGCTGTTTATAGTGATTAGTGTATTGTTTGAAATTCACTATATTAGCATTTTTGGTTTATGTGACCATAAGACGACAAGTTTTTCCAGCCCACATCTGCAGATTGAGCCTCCTGCCCTCTGCTGACCTTCAGACTAAGGACTGCACTGTTTGAATGAATGAAATGAGTGACGGTGTGGGGAATAAAGGGTTTTATTGTTATGCTGCCATGTGCAATTATGTAACTTAACTACTTAAGGACCGGAAGGTTTTACCCCCTTAATGACCAGGCCATGTTTTACGAAATGACACTGCGTTATTTTAAGTGACAATTTCACGGTAAAATGAATGTCCTTTTTTATACCCACAAATAGAGCTTTCTTTGGGTGGTAATCACCTCTGCGGTTTTTATTTTTTGCGCTAGAAACCAAAAAAGACCGACAATTTTGAAAAAAAAAAAAAACAATATTTTTTACTTATTGCTATAACACATATAAAATAAAAAAAATAAAAAAATCTAATTTCTTATACAGTTTAGGTCAATATGTATTCTGCTACATATTTTTGTTAAAAAAAATTCCAATAAGCGTATATTGATTGGTTTGCACAAAAGTTATAGCGTCTACAAAATACGGGATAGATTTATGGCATTTTTTACTAGTCATGGTGGAGATCAGCGACTTTTAGCAGGACTGTGACATTGCGGCGGACAAATCGGACACCTGACACTTTTGACACTTTTTTGGGGACCAGTGACATTATTAGAGTGATCAGTGCTAAAAATATGCACCGACACTGTATAAATGACACTGGCTGGGAAGGGGTTAACATCAGGGGCGATCAAGGTGTTAAATGTGTTCCCCGTTTGTGCTTTCTTACTGTGTGTGTGTGTGTGTGTGTGGGGGGGGGGGGGTGGGATGGATTCACTGCATGGACACAGTGATTTGTGTTCCTGATTAGCAGGAACACAAGACCACAGTTTACATTGGTAGGCCGCTGTTCCATCTCTCTGGGGAACATTCGGCGGGTTACGGCAGACGTGATCACCTCCACCGGACTCGCTGATTGGCTCCCCCTGTGGCCAATGGGCGTGAGCGCCCTCCACCCAGTGGCTATTGCACGGAATGACGTACAGGTACGTCGTTTCGTGCAGTCGTGCCACCTTGCCGCAGTACAACTGCGGCGGGTGGTCGACAAGTGGTTAAAAGACACTTATAAAATTGCAGGTAAAAGGCCAGAAAAATCAAGTATTTAAATGCCTACTTTCAGTAGATTTCCTTTTCATTAATTTGTTTTTATTCGTACAGTATAAGTGATTAAAAAAAAATCTATTAAAACTTGCAAAGAAATGTACTACTCCAGGAAATGTAAATTCCCTAGCACCACCCCCTTTTTTGCACGTCATAGCCTTCTCCTCTTTTAAGAGTGTCCAATTACTGTCAGTGCTGGTCCAGCTCCCCCTACCCTCATATCGCCTCCCTACACAATCTTTTATGTAGCTGTAGGGGAAGGAGTTAAGGGAAATGCTTATAGAGCAGCCATTCTCAACCAGGGTTGCATGAAACCTTCGGGTTGCTCCAGAGGTTTCTAGGGATTCCTTGAGCTATGGCTGATTGATCTTTAATTTGTTGGTGCCTCCATAGTTCCAGGGAATACACCACTTGGTAGAGTCAGCAGCATGGTCTTTTCATGTATCTACAAAGGTGGCATTTTGACCACTGCTGTAAGAGGGGCATTCTCAATGGCCACCAATGTAAGGGGCATTTTCCACGGAACCTCGGGTATTTGGTTTTAGCTGGGGTTCCCCAAGACCTTTAATGAATTAATTAATGTGATCCTCTAGGGCAGTGTCAGGGCTGGGCTTAGCCCTTCCTTCTCTGAGCTGGCCACTCAGCTGTCAGCTAATTGCCAGCTCCTATCTCTCCACAGTCACACACCTGTTGATATCCTGAGTGTCTGTCCTGCCTACTTAAGCCGTCAAGCCCAGAGGATATCTGCCTTCGCCTTGGTCAACCTCACAGAGACTATCTCCTACGATCCTGTTCAAGACTTGCTTTGCTGACATCCCTTCTGGCTCCAGATCCTGCGTTCTGTTCCAATACATTGATCCCTGACTTCTGACTTGGCTGACTATTCGTTCCAGTTACTGAACTTTGGCTATGTTTTGACTACGTTTGTTCTTTTTACTTTTTTTATTAAACAAGTGTGATTTAACTGTACTTCTGTCTCGGCTTGATTTCTTGGTTTCTGACAGGTTTTGACCAGGTTTGTTCCATTTTACTTTTATTATTAAACAAGTGTGATTTAACCATACTTCTGTCTCAGTCTGATTTCATGGTTTCTGACAGGCAGGGGTGTCAAACTCAATTTCATCATGGGCCGTATCAGCATAATGATTGACCTTAAAGGGCCAGATGTATCTGTAAGACTGTATATGCAGAGATCAGGAGTGTGCTACGCACAGAGTGCAGGGTCCAGGAGTGTGTTATGAACAATGTGCAGAGTTCAGGAGAACGCAGCATACAAAGTGCAGAGTTCAGGAGTGTGCTACATGCAGAGTTCAGGGGTGCGCTGTGTACAGAGTACAGGGTTCAGGAGTGTGCTATGCACAAAGTGCAGAGTTCAGGAGAATGCGGCATACAAAGTTCAGAGATCAGGGGTGAACTTTGTACAGAGTGCACATATCTCTCTCCACAGCTCTCATCTCTCTGAAGCCCTTTGTGTTTACAAGTGACAGTGGTGAGCGGGGAGCCGAGGGCAACAGCTGGAGCCTTCTAGCTGAAAAAAAACCCTTGGGTGCGAGGGCCGCATAAAATGACCTGGCATGCCAGATTCGGCCCACAGGCCTTGTGTTTGACACATGTGGTCTAGGGTAAAAAGTTTGGGAAATGCTGCTTTAGGGCGTCATTTGAAGACAGCTCTGAGTCTCCTGTGGCTGCTGATATCATGTTGAAGATGGTGTTTCCAATCAGCAGTCTCCGGGCTTTTGGATGTCTACACAAGCAAGACAATTATAGATAAAGAATATGCTAAAATGCGTTAAATGCACACAAATTATGTAGACATGAATTGTCTGTGACGGGGTCTTTTAAATAATAGTTAGTGTTGTAACCTCAATTTTGGCTGATTACTTAGCTATACAGCTATGAATGAGAGCATTGGAATCCCACTCTATAATTTTCTATGCTACCTCTGATAGTTATTAACCTAACCAATGTATTAAAGTTACAGTACAGTGCAGGAGTTACCCTCATCCACCCCACACAGTAATTCCCTGTGCTGTCATACATTTCAATTACCCGCTCCTATTGACTTATTCATTCAGGCTGACCTCAGGCTTGGGCTGAATCTTGGTTCGGCCTACCTGATTCATTTAACTTTACAAGTAATCCATAAAACCTAATGAAAATGTATTGTGACCATCAACAATATGAAACAGTTTGGTACTCTGACTTCATACATTCTGTACATCACCACTGCTCACAAGTATGCAGGTCAAGAGTCCTAACTTCATTGGCTGTAAACCTTTTCCAGATCCATAGTAGAAAGGCAAAACCCCTGTAGCCGGCATTGTTACAAATACCCATGCTAACTAAAATACTTGCTGGAAATAAGTCACTTGTCCAACTAGTGAACTGATTTAAGACAAACTCTTTTTTTATTTTATTTGGGGGATCCTTTTATTGTTCAATTGAAGTCTTACACCTTTTAATTTATAGCCCAGTACCTTATAGTTTGGCATGTTATGATTTGTCAGTGACTTTTGCTTGGAAAAAAAAAAAAAAGGTTTAAAATACCCTTTTCTTTTAGTAAAAATGGTGCTTCCTGCCCTCCCCATACAGTGGTCAGAGCTGGCATAACCACTTGAAGACCAGGCTTTTTCTGGCACTTTCTGGCAGTATTTTTTGCTAGACAATTACTTATAACCCCCAAACATTATGATTTTTTTTTTTATTAGCAGAGAACCTAGGGAATAAAATGGTGATTGTTGCAATAATTATGTCCCTTGGTATTTGCACAGCAGTTTTTCAAACGCAATAAAAAGAAAAAATACACATTAATTAATAATAAAAAATAAATAGAAATTATATTATATATATATATATATATATATATATATATATATATATATATATATATATACATACACACACACACACACACACACACACACACACACACACACACACACACACACACACACACACACACTAGGGCTGTTACTGATAAAAAATTTCGTGTTCGATTAATCAATTTTTATATAAATTGATTTATCAACTAATTTCGATTAATTATAACGCACATACAGCTCCGACTACTTTTAGCTGATCTCCTTGCATTGCAACTCTGCATTAGTCAGTGATAAATGTGGTATACACTATATACAATCACCCGACACTAGTTAGTTTCCACAATCCATGACGTAACTTCACAGTTCACACAAATACTTTTTAAATTCAAACTGTAGCACTGACGTAAGTAATTTGTTTTTCCACAGTAGCGTGACAATCCCTCCACCTCCGGTCTAACTAATCACTCTCACCTTATGGCATGGACCCCTGTGCAAACAGGTGGTCATGCAAGCGGGTATCAAAAGGGTTAACACGGACCATAAACTTCTCTCACGTCTCCTTAGATCTCAGCAAGGACGCCAGGTCATGGGTAGAAAGAAAAGATCTAAGTGCTCACCGTTTAAGTATAAGATTTGATTTTTGTGTTCAAACACAAACTACTCACATAAAGATGATAAAAACACAGCATGTAAAGCTGACAATTGTGTTAGTCAGCGGGTGATGTCACGCGTAGCTCCTCCCCCATATGCGTTACATTCAATCAGATCTTCAACGTCACCGGACTCCTCCCCCCTTCCCTTCGTTAGCAGACGGAGGCACTTGGTGAAGGGGGGAGGAGTCTGGTGAAGTTGATGTCCGTGACGTCACCGGATCTCCGACGGAACTCCCTGAAAACCTGGAAGCCAGCGGAGAGGTGAATACCAATGAAAAGAATTTTGATCGATCAAAAAAATGAACGATTAGTCGAGGAATTAATCTTTAATTTCCACAGCCCTAATATATACACCCCAATTTTTGTGTAAAAATGTGAAAGATGAAGTTATACCGTGTAAATACCGAACATGTTTAGCTTTAAAATTGCGCATGCTTGCGGACTGGGGACTACGGTACTTAAAAATCTCCATAGGCGACGCTTTAAATGCCTTTACAGGTCACCTGTTTAACCACTACAATACAGATCCCAGACCAATTTTCAGCTTTCAGCGCTCTCGCACTTTCAATGACAATTGCGCGGTCATGCAATGCTGTACCCAAATTAAGTTTTTATTATTTTGTTTGCACAAATAGAGCTTTAGTTTGGTGGTATTTATTCACGACTCCGTTTTTTATTTTTTGCGATATAAGCGAAAAAATTGCGGAAATTTAGAAAAAAAAATATATTTTCTCCTTTCTTTTCTAAAAGAAATCCAATAAAATCTAAATTTGTCATAAATTTCAGCCAAAATGTATTCTGCTACATGTTTTTAGTAAAAAAAATTCCGTTAAGTGTATAATAATTGGTTCGCGTGATCACGGACATATGTACGCAAATGATCATGTACAGATGTGTGCAGGTGATCACGGACATATGTGTGCAGATAATCATTGGCACATGTTATTTTACTGGGACATGTGTTTTTATTATTTGGGGACATGTGTTTTTATTTGGGGACATGTGTTTTTATTATTTGGGGACATGTGTGTTTTGGGGACATGTATGTTTTGGGGACATGTGTGGGGACATGTGTGTTTACACTAGACTGTTGATCAGTGAGTAAAAAGCTGTAAAAAAACAGCTAATACTCACTGATCACCAGCCGGCTGCAGCGATCCGCTCTCCTCTCCTCAGCGTCGACTTCCGTGTGAGGATAGGAGAGCCGATTGCCGATCAACCGGCTATTTGCTTACATCACATGACGGCTGTGATTGGACACGGCCGCCATGTGATCAGGAGGGCCAATCACAGAGCCCTCCTGCCGATCCGAGATGCGCCGTGTCCGGGTGACACGAGTGCATCGGGATCGCGCTGCTGCGCGGGCACGCGCGCGCGCGCGATCCCCCTGCTTCTGAAGGACGTTCAGGAACGTCCTATCAGAAGTAGAAGGCTCCCACCCGGCCTTATCTATACAGTGGCCGGGTGGGAAGTAGTTAAAGTTACAGAGGAGGTATAGTGCTAAAATTATTGCTCTCGCTCTAATATTCGCGGAAATACCTCACAAGTGTGGTGCAAACAGTTTACATATGCACGCGTGACTAACGTATGCATTCGCTTCTGCGTGCATGCACGGAGGAATGGGGGCACTTTCATTTTTATTTAAACTTATTATTTCTTATTTTTACACAGCCCTTTTCTTTTCTTTTGGATCACATTTATTCCCATTAAAGAATATTAATATCCCTTGTAATAGAAATAAGGATGACAGGTCCTCTTTATGAAGAAATCTGGGGACAAAAAGACCCCAAATCTCTTCTTTACCTTTATAAGCAAAAGATTCAAAGAAAAAAAAAATGATCTTTTGCTTTAACCACTTCAGCCTCAGAAGGTTTTACTCCCTTCGTGACCAGGCCATTTTTTGCGATATGGCACTGCGCTACTTTAACTCACAATTGCGTGGTCCTGCGATGCTGTAACCAAATAAAATTGATGTCCTTTTTTCCCCCACATATAGCGCTTTCTTTTGGTGGTATTTTATCACCTCTGCAGATTTAATTTTTTGCTCTATCAATAAAAAAAGACCGACAATTTTGAAAAAAATTTAATATTTTTTACTTTCTGCTATAAAACACATCCAATAAATTTAAAAAAAAAAAAATCAAATTTCTTCATCCATTTAGGCCAATGTGTATTCTGCAAACATGTTTTTGGTAAAAAAAATATCGCAACAAGCGTATATTGATTGATTTGCGCAAACGTTATTCTGTCTACAAAGGGAATTTATGGAATTTTTTTTTTTTTACTAGTAATGGATCAGTGATTTTTAGCCGGGCTGCGACATTGCGGCGGACAAATCTGACACTAAGTGACACTTTTTGAGGACCAGGGATACAGTGATCAGTGCTAAAAAAAAAAATGCACTGTCCCTGTACTAATGACACTGGCAGGGAAGGGGTTAACATCAGGGGCAATCAAAGGGTTAAATGTGTTTCCTGGGAGTGCTTTCTAACTTTCTAACTGTGTGGGGGATGCTCTGACTGGGTGAAGACAGAGATCTGTGTTCCTGCTTGTTCCTGAAAAACACAAGATCTCCATCTTCTACCCTGTCAGAACAGCGATCTGCCTTGTTTACATAGGCAGACACTCACTGGGGATGATATTTTGCTGCTCACCCCTGGGATGTAAAAACAAAAAAGACAAAGGTCCCCCCAAGAGGGAATTGGTGGGGTTTTTAGGCAGCGTTTAGAAAAAAAGTTCTCTGAGAGGTATTGTTGTATTCAAAAATATGAATCTTTATTGTATTAAAGATGTCGCATGTGACATAGGGGTAAAGATAAAATAGGAGACATGGGTCCCAAATGGATAAAACAATACAGAAATTTTTAAAACAAATTTACACTAACAGACAAAAAGCTTTTACATCAATGTAGTTTTACAAGTATTAGGGGTAAAATGAACCTGACGCGTTTCGACCCGTTATAGTGAGGGTCTTCTTCAAAGGTAATTTCGTCTGTTTGAGAAAGAAAGGGGTGAGAACAATGCATTGTAACAGTATTTCATTTGCATATATTGATCTCCAATTGACCTTTTCCTTTCACATAGTATAATATCATATTGTACTGTGGAATGTTTACCTGGTGTGTAGGTTTTTTTCTCTTATAAGTTCCTCCTTTATATGTGATGGGGTTCTCTCTGGGTGTGTGCACTCCAGGTCCTAGGCGGCGTCCCGCTATAGCACCCCCCAGCGGGCACACGGCAGGTACGGCGACCAAAACAACGGGGCCTACGAGAGGTCACATCCACTGGATCGGCTACCCACGGATCCGTGTGTGGGCCAGACGGGTAGAGGGAGGGAGATGGAAGGTGGGGGGGAAAGGGAGGGGGGAAGGGACAGGGAGAGGAAAAAATGGAAGTGGGTTTCCTTGGGGTCCCCTGTTCTGCACACCTGTCATGGGATCCAAGATCATATACTTAGACTTAGATATATAGCATAGAAAATTGCCACATCAACTAGACAATGTCTAGTGCACTTGAAACAGTGATGAAAGAAATGGAATTTCTAAGGTAAAAAAGATGAATAGGTGAACAAGGGTTTTGCCGTTGGTATACTTTTTAAATAATATTTATTAAATAATATCAGTTTGTATATTACTGTATCTAGACTCATGGTTAGAAATAGGGAGGGGGGGAGAAAGAGGAGGGGGGGGGACAGAAAAGGAAGCAAGATGTGGAAGTGAAGGGGGGGAAGGGCAGGGGGAGAGAGTGGGAACTGAAATGGGGAGAGGGAAGGGGTCACAGGGGGAAGGGAGGGAGGGAGGGGGGAGGAAGGGGAGGGGGGAAAAAGGGGGAAAGGCGGGGATGTGGAGGGAAAGGAGGAGGGGGGGGGAAAGGGGAGAGGGAGGGGGGGTGGAAAGAAAGGGGAAAGAAAAGGAGGGGGGGGGGAGGGGGGGGGGGGGGGGGGGGAAAAGAAGGGGGGGGGAAGGACCAATACATGGCATGCACATGTATAGGTAAACATAGGGATGCTGCAGCATCCACATAGACAAGAGAGAGTGGGGTGGGGCGGTGAGGAAAGGGGGGGAAAGAAAAAGGGGGGGGGGGGGGTGGGGGAAAGAAAAAGGGGGGGAGGAAAAAGAGAGGAAGAAGGGGGGGGAGGGGGAAAGGACAGAAAGGAAGGGAAGGAGAGGGGAGAAAGAAAGAAGAGGAAGGTAAAGGGGAAGGGGAAGGGGAAGGGGAAAATGTGAAGGGAAAGGGGAGTGATGGGAAGAAGGGGTGAACTATTGGGGACAATGGAAAGAAGGGGGGGAGTGAAGGAAAGAAGTGAAGGGATGAGTGTGAGTAGAAAAATGGGGGAGTGTTATTGTGATGTCGGTCAGAACAATGATGCTCAAAGGGGTGCTGTGCTGGTAGTGCTGGGGATCACCAAGTGAAGGGATCCTAGTGTGGGGGTGTGTGTGGATGGGAATGTGCAGGGATGGCGTGGAATGTGAGGTATGAAACCATGAGGAGGTGTAGGCATGTGTAGGCATGAAGCGGGGAAGGAGGGGGGAGAGGAAAGGCATAGACAGGGAAAGGGTATACCAGTGTGTCAGATATCAACGGACAGTATGATATAATATATTATAAAGTTACCTAATAGAGTAGGTGTATCTTGCTCAGGTTATGGGGTAGATGTAGACACCCATATGTTGCAAACCGGAGTATGTTGTATTGGTTGCAAGTTCCAGAGATAAAAAATGCCCAGTCTGGGAATAGAGACAGTGTCATCTATAATATCTAGAATTAATCCCAGAGAGGAAAAAGAAGCATGGAACAAAGAGAGGTTCTACTCACTGTGTATATGTGGCGTGATGCTTGGATCATCACATGGAGATGGATTTGTTTGACCACCCCATGTGGTATTTATGGGTAATACCTAACTAGAATCAGGTGTGCATATTAGAACACCATAGGGTGTTCAATCAGGTCATCCCCAGGGAGGGGGAGGGGGGAGGGAGAAGGGGCGGGGGGGACGGGAAGGGATGGGTGGGGAAGGGGAGGGAAAGAAAAGGGGGAAGGCAGGGGACATACAGGAACATCGCCCTCCACTTGCCGTTCCTATGTCCGCCTGGCCCGCCCGTCCGTGGGAGCCATGACGGCATCGTGGGCCATCTGGAGTGGTCTCCCCGGCGTCCGAGAGGTCCTTCCGGGGTCGCGTCTGCTACGCAATCGTCGCACCGGCGTGACGTCCCGTATCACGCGCACGCACGCGGCCGCGCGCATGCGCAGTGATCGGGAGAGGTCCGATTGCGTTCCAGGACGCCGCCAGCAAGGGGAATGGTTCACCATCAGGAGGCCCGGGCCCGCCCAGGTCGCCTTAAGTGAACATGATTGGAGGAGCTTGGTTGGTGGGCGCTCCTCCTTACCCTTGCTGTGAGGTCACGTGTAGGGAACGCCCCACCGCCGCACGTATCCACCGGAGGGGGCAGAGAGCAAGGCGCCACCTAGGGGATCCGAGGCGCACTTCAAGCCACAGGAGGGAACCCTGAAATAAAGGGAAAAGGGGAAAAAGCAGAGTTTTAACATATATTGACTGCCTGTATGGTATGGCAGATGGGAAGACATGTCTCCATGATCGTCTCTATTAATATCATGTTCCCATTGGTGGTCTGGGTCATAGCATATTAGCATACATACCAAAGTTATATTGGGCATATTTGAGAGAACAAAGGGCATGAAATCTTTTCAAATGACATTATCCACAGTTAATATGTGATTACATTGTGAGTTGTTTCCAGTGGTACATTTTTAGTGTTGTTCATATTTAGTTCCAAAATTTGTCGTCCATGTTAAATTCAAAAGTTGTCATATGAACACGCTACGGCCCTGTGTATTAGTAATGCACAGTATGTGTATGGCCATGTAGCTGTGTGCATGTACAAACGAAGAAACAGGGGGTTTAACAAATTTATAAAGGAAAAGGAGAACAAATATACACAGGAGGGCAGCAACCCACCTATGAGCATAGATATCGGGTGACGCGAGTGGATCGGCCCCCAAGCCACATCTAGTAAACTGATTTATTACGTGAAGGGACATAAACAGGAGACATAACATAACCTCTATGGGTTGGATATGGAGAGAGAGCACTGAAATCGCCCAGAATTGTGTAGGGCGAAAAAGTCCTGGACACAGATGGAATAGAGCACAGATATTGGCCGGAGTGTAGAAGCAGGAGTTCACCATTGGGGGGGGGGGGGGGGGGGGGGGGGGGGGGGGGGGGGAAAAAGGGAAGGGGGGGGGAGGGGGGGGGGGAACAGGGGGGGGGAAAGGGGGGGGAAAAAAGGGGGAGGGGTTTTCGGGATGTCCAAGCACGTCCACTCCAATGCAAAGGCCCGGAAAACCGAAAAAAAACGTATTACTGCGTTTTCCCGGACGTGAAGCCCTTGAGAAAAGGGGCAAAGGAGATGGACTCATTCAGTCCGGGAGGGAGGGTGGCACGTAATCTATAGATCCATTTTTGTTCACATTGTAACAAGGTTTTGTTCCAATCTCCTCCTCTATCGGGGATATGAATTCTATCTAGGGCCATGAATGTAATCTTGGGCATTTTGTAATCATGTATCAAAACAACATGACGGCCCAGGGGTAGGTAATGGTTTCCTATTTGCATGGAGTAGACGTGCTTGGACATCCGGCGGTGAAACTCCTGCTTGGTTTTGCCAATATAGAATGCCCCGCATTCGCAGGACATTAGGTATACAACGCCCTTTGTCTGACAATTGACAAAGTGGGCTAGCTTGTGAGGTAGCCCGTTTGGAAGAAGGGGGTTGTTTCTTTGGCGTTGGATATATTGGCAACAACTGCAATGGCCACAGGGGAAGGACCCCCGGGCCGGGCAGTGTTTGTGGCGTCTGTGCTCGTCCCTAAATTCACTTTGGACAAGGTGGTCTCTTAGTGATGTAGCTCTTCTATATGTAATTGAGGGGTGACTAGAAATAAATTGATTTATTTTGGGATCGTCTGTAAGTATATTCCAGTGTTTTTGAATTATATCGCGGATCTTTCTGTGCTGTCGAGTAAACCGCAGAACGATTCGCGATACATTCTCTTTTTGATCGTCGGGTGCCTTTTTCTTAGACAGCAGGTCCGAGCGTGAGCATGCTATTACTCGGTTATAGGCTTTTCGGAGACATGAACGACTATATCCCCGATCAAGTAGGCGGTTTTGGAGATTTTTTGCTTCCATTTTGAATAGGGACTCATCCGAACAATTTCTCCGTATTCTCAAATATTGCCCGTAAGGGATAGAATCTTTAAGAAACTGGGGGTGTGCACTATGGGCATGGAGTATTGTATTACCCGCGGTGCTTTTGCGGTATAGTGTGGTGGAAATTTTGTTCTCAGGGTTCCGCTTCAGTTCGACATCGAGGAAAGTAATACTCTCCTTGTTAGATGTCAAAGTGAACTTAAGGTTCCAAGTATTGATATTAATGCGATCGTGGAACTCTTGTAGGAGTTCCGCCGATCCCTCCCAGACGACGAGGACATCATCTATGTACCGTAGCCACATTTTGATGTGGCCAGTGTACACACGGAGGTCCTCGTCGTCTAGGAGTGACTTTTCCCACTCCCCCAGGTACAAGTTGGCGTAGGCCGGGGCGCAACATGTGCCCATGGCCACGCCTTGCACCTGGAGGTAGTGGGAATTGTCAAATGAAAAAAAATTGTTGTTTAGGATATATTCCAATCCATCCGTAATAAAGTTATTCAACGCGCCATCGTATCCACAGCCTGCCCACAGAATGTTAGATATAGCTGCGATCCCCTGGTTATGGGGGATCGAGCTATATAATGCCTCTACATCGATGGCCACCAATAATGAGTTATCGGTCAACGATATATTTTCAATTTTTTGAAGTAAGTGTATAGTGTCTTTTAGAAAAGAGGGTAATTCCAAGACAAAGGGTTGTAAAAAGGCATCGATAATTTTGCTCAGATTTTCGGATATGTTTCCGTTGCCCGAGACAATAGGTCGTCCGGGGGGTCTGCTAAGGCTCTTATGGATTTTGGGCAGGCTGTAGAACGTGGCGAGGCGTGGGTGTTTGACCCTGATATATTCGTGTTGATCCTTAGTTATGGTGCTTTCCAAGAGGGCTGAGTCAATTAGGTCCTCAAATTTAGCATAAGAGGTTTGTATAATCTTTGTGGTAACCTTGCGGTACCATGTTTTGTTGTTAAGTATATCCATGCACATGGAAACATAGTCCTGATTGTCCATCAGGACTATGTTCCCCCCCTTGTCGGACGGTTTCACAGTGATATTAGCATTGCTGCGTAGGGAATTTATGGCCTGAAACTCTTTGGGAGTTAGATTGGTTGGAGGTGTCTTCTTCCTGGGCAGTTTGAGTAGGTCTCTATTAATTTGTTTAATAAAAATATCAATACTCGGATTAAGGTTTAAAGGAGGGAATCTGGCCGATGGTTTTCTAAACAGAGCCGCAGAGGGCTTTGATGGTTTTCCAGCATTTTCTAATAGGTTTTCCAGATCGATTTGGTCTATTAAATCCACTGTATTGTTCTCCTGGTATAAAAGGGTTAGGTCACGTAAAGCTTTATATTCCCTCATACTAAAGGTAGACCAATCTGTGGTGTCGATCGTTTCGGTCTTTGCATGCAGGCTCCTCAATAGGAGCCTGCGTGCAAAGAGCTGCAGATCGGTCACCACTCCAAAGGTGTCAAAGTTTTCTTCTGGGCAGAAGGTTAGTCCCCGAGCAAGGACATTTTCCTCAGCCGTGGACAGAGGGTATGATGACAGGTTAATAACACTTAGGGATTTGATGGGATCCTTGTCACAAAGGTGTCTAAGTTTCCCACTCCCCTGTTTATTTGGGGTGGGGAGGGTCCCCGTATAAGGTTTAAAGGACTCTTAATCGTTTGTTTAAGTTTTTCTACAGTGTGGTTTGTGTGTGTCGCATTGGTCGAGGAATGTGTGGATATGGGGTCACCATTCTCCATATTCATATCACGGGGCTCTCCTTGGGAGTCCCGTGACATATTGCTCGACCCATGCGACCCTTCTTCCTGTCTGTCTGTGTCAACGGTGCGTTTCTTTCTTTCTTGTTGGGGAGAACCTTTATTATTACGGTTTCGTTTGTACTTTCCTCTACCCTTTAGGACTGTATTGGAGTTTTTGCTGGAATCTGGAATGTTTTGATTTTTAGGTACATTAGAACGATTGGGAGATGATGATCTTATCGGGTGATTCCTATTATTCTGTGTATTTGTATGCCATTTGTAGGCTCGCCCTTCTGCGAAGGCCATTTTGTCCCTCCAGAATTTTTGTTCTTTTTTATACAGGATATTTCTGTTATAGATGGAAAGGTCATCCTTTATTTTGATTTGTAGATCTAGGTATTGTTTATGTTGCTCAAAGAGTTTCGTATTAGTTTCAATAATGGCAATTTCAGTATCCAACAAGACAATTTGTCTGTTGTATTCCTTGATAAGTATGTTCATCATTTCTTGGGAACATACGTTTAGATTGGCCTCCCATTCTTGTTTGCAGTCAGTGCTTATTTTGTCTAAATTGGGAAAAATTTGGATTCTGAGCCCTAGTGGGTTTATTTTATCTCTTTTGTATCTCTCGAAGGACCTGATGTGCCAAAAGAGGGCCGACTTTTTTTCTAGAATTTTGCTCAATTTGTTTGTGAAGGACAGTATCTGAGTTTCAACCTGTTCCTTCTTTTCAAAGTTTGTTTCGTATGTGGACATGAGGCTAGCCCATTCATCGCCCTGAAAATTGCTCATATTGGTTACAGTGTATAAATGTGCATACAGTAATCAAAGAAAAAAAAAAAAACATTCAGTAAACTGTGGATAGAACACTAGAGAAGAGATTTACATTTGAAGGCCCATGTCTCAGCCCCAAAGTGTCACGGGGGGAAGGGTGTTTAACCACCCGAATGTAAACTAGAAAAGGAAAAAAGACACTCACTGGGGATGATATTTTGCTGCTCACCCCTGGGATGTAAAAACAAAAAAGAAAGAGTCCCCCCAAGAGGGAATTGGTGGGGTTTTTAGGCAGCGTTTAGAAAAAAAGTTCTCTGAGAGGTATTGTTGTATTCAAAAATATGAATCTTTATTGTATTAAAGATGTCGCATGTGACATAGGGGTAAAGATAAAATAGGAGACATGGGTCCCAAATGGATAAAACAATACAGAAATTTTTAAAACAAATTTACACTAACAGACAAAAAGCTTTTACATCAATGTAGTTTTACAAGTATTAGGGGTAAAAGTGAACCTGACGCGTTTCGACCCGTTATAGTGAGGGTCTTCTTCAAAGGTAATTTCGTCTGTTTGAGAAAGAAAGGGGTGAGAACAATGCATTGTAACAGTATTTCATTTGCATATATTGATCTCCAATTGACCTTTTCCTTTCACATAGTATAATATCATATTGTACTGTGGAATGTTTACCTGGTGTGTAGGTTTTTTTCTCTTATAAGTTCCTCCTTTATATGTGATGGGGTTCTCTCTGGGTGTGTGCACTCCAGGTCCTAGGCGGCGTCCCGCTATAGCACCCCCCAGCGGGCACACGGCAGGTACGGCGACCAAAACAACGGGGCCTACGAGAGGTCACATCCACTGGATCGGCTACCCACGGATCCGTGTGTGGGCCAGACGGGTAGAGGGAGGGAGATGGAAGGTGGGGGGGAAGGGGGGGGGGAAGGGACAGGGAGAGGAAAAAATGGAAGTGGGTTTCCTTGAGGTCCCCTGTTCTGCACACCTGTCATGGGATCCAAGATCATATACTTAGACTTAGATATATAGCATAGAAAATTGCCACATCAACTAGACAGTGTCTAGTGCACTTGAAACAGTGATGAAAGAAATGGAATTTCTAAGGTAAAAAAGATGAATAGGTGAACAAGGGTTTTGCCGTTGGTATACTTTTTAAATAATATTTATTAAATAATATCAGTTTGTATATTACTGTATCTAGACTCATGGTTAGAAATAGGGAGGGGGGAGAGAAAGAGGGGGGGGGACAGAAAAGGAAGCAAGATGTGGAAGTGAAGGGGGGGAAGGGCAGGGGGAGAGAGTGGGAACTGAAATGGGGAGAGGGAAGGGGTCACAGGGGGAAGGGAGGGAGGGAGGGGGGAAAAAGGGGAGGGGGGAAAAAGGGGGAAAGGCGGGGATGTGGAGGGAAAGGAGGAGGGGGGGGGGAAAGGGGAAAGGGAGGGGGGGGGGGTGGAAAGAAAGGGGAAAAAAAGGGGGGGGGGAAAGGGGGGGGAAAGAGGAAGGGGGGGGGAAAAAGAAGGGGGGGGGGGGAAAGGACCAATACATGGCATGCACATGTATAGGTAGACATAGGGATGCTGCAGCATCCACATAGACAAGAGAGAGTGGGGTGGGGCGGTGAGGAAAGATGTGGTGTGGAAAGTGAAGAATGGGGGGGAGAGGGGGGGTGGGGGGAAAAAGGGGAGGAAAAAGAGGGGAAGGGGGGGGGAAAGGGACAGAAAGGAAGGGAAGGAGAGGGGAGAAAGAAAGAAAAGGAAGGTAAAGGGGAAGGGGAAGGGGAAGGGGAAAATGTGAAGGGAAAGGGGAGTGATGGGAAGAAGGGGTGAACTATTGGGGACAATGGAAAGAAGGGAGGGAGTGAAGGAAAGAAGTGAAGGGATGAGTGTGAGTAGAAAAATGGGGGAGTGTTATTGTGATGTCGGTCAGAACAATGATGCTCAAAGGGGTGCTGTGCTGGTAGTGCTGGGGATCACCAAGTGAAGGGATCCTAGTGTGGGGGTGTGTGTGGATGGGAATGTGCAGGGATGGCGTGGAATGTGAGGTATGAAGGGTGAGGGATGAAACCGTGAGGAGGTGTAGGCATGTGTGGGCATGAAGCGGGGAAGGAGGGGGGAAGGGAAAGGCATAGGCAGGGAAAGGGTATACCAGTGTGTCAGATATCAACGGACAGTATGATATAATATATTATAAAGTTACCTAATAGAGTAGGTGTATCTTGCTCAGGTTATGGGGTAGATGTAGACACCCATATGTTGCAAACCGGAGTATGTTGTATTGGTTGCAAGTTCCAGAGATACAAATGCCCAGTCTGGGAATAGAGACAGTGTCATCTACAATATCTAGAATTTAGTCCCAGAGAGGGAAAAGAAGCATGGAACAAAGAGAGGTTCTACTCACTGTGTATATGTGGCGTGATGCTTGGATCATCACATGGAGATGGATTTGTTTGACCACCCCATGTGGTATTTATGGGTAATACCCAACTAGAATCAGGTGTGCATATTAGAACACCATAGGGTGTTCAATCAGGGCATCCCCAGGGAGGGGGAGGGGGGAGGAAGAAGGGGCGGGGGGAACGGGAAGGGATGGGTGGGGAAGGGGCGGGAAAGAAAAGGGGGAAGGCAGGGGACATACAGGAACATCACCCTCCACCTACCGTTCCTATGTCCGCCTGGCCCGCCCGTCCGTGGGAGCCATGACGGCATCGTGGGCCATCTGGAGTGGTCTCCCCGGCGTCCGAGAGGTCCTTCCGGGGTCGCGTCTGCTACGCAATCGTCGCACCGGCGTGACGTCCCGTATCACGCGCACGCACGCGGCCGCGCGCATGCGCAGTGATCGGGAGAGGTCCGATTGCGTTCCAGGACGCCGCCAGCAAGGGGAATGGTTCACCATCAGGAGGCCCGGGCCCGCCCAGGTCGCCTTAAGTGAACATGATTGGAGGAGCTTGGTTGGTGGGCGCTCCTCCTTACCCTTGCTGTGAGGTCACGTGTAGGGAACGCCCCACCGCCGCACGTATCCACCGGAGGGGGCAGGGAGCAAGGCGCCACCTAGGGGATCCGAGGCGCACTTCAAACCACAAGAGGGAACCCTGAAATAAAGGGAAAGAACAGAGTTTTAACATATATTGACTGCCTGTATGGTATGGCAGATGGGAAAACATGTCTCCATGATCGTCTCTATTAGTATCATGTTCCCATTGGTTGTCTGGGTCATAGCATATTAGCATACATACCAAAGTTATATTGGGCATATTTGAGAGAACAGAGGGCATGAAATCTTTTCAAATGACATTATCCACAGTTAATATGTGATTACATTGTGAGTTGTTTCCAGTGGTACATTTTTAGTGTTATTCATATTTGATTCAAAAATTGTCATCCATGTTAAATTCAAAAATTGTCGTATGAACACGCTACGGCCCTGTGTATTGGTAATACACAGTATGTATATGGCCATGTAGCTGTGTGCATGTATAAACGAAGAAACAGGGGGTTTAACAAATTTATAAAGGAAAAGGAAAACAAATGTACACAGGAGGGCAGCAACCCACCTATGAGCATAGATATCGGGTGACGCGAGTGGATCGGCCCCCAAGCCACATCTAGTAAACTGATTTATTACGTGAAGGGACATAAACAGGAGACATAACATAACCTCTATGGGTTGGATATGGAGAGAGAGCACTGAAATCGCCCAGAATTGTGTAGGGCGAAAAAGTCCTGGACACAGATGGAATAGAGCACAGATATTGGCCGGAGTGTAGAAGCAGGAGTTCACCATTGGGGGGGGGGGGGGGGGGGGGGGGGGGGGGGGGGGAGGGGGGAGGGGGGAAAAAGGGGAAGGGGGGGGGGGGGGGGGGAACAGGGGGGGGAGGGGGAAAAAAAGGGGGAGGGGTTTTCGGGACGTCCAAGCACGTCCACTCCAATGCAAAGGCCCGGAAAACCGAAAAAAAACGTATTACTGCGTTTTCCCGGACGTGAAGCCCTTGAGAAAAGGGGCAAAGGAGATGGACTCATTCAGTCCGGGAGGGAGGGTGGCACGTAATCTATAGATCCATTTTTGTTCACATTGTAACAAGGTTTTGTTCCAATCTCCTCCTCTATCGGGGATATGAATTCTATCTAGGGCCATGAATGTAATCTTGGGCATTTTGTAATCATGTATCAAAACAACATGACGGCCCAGGGGTAGGTAATGGTTTCCTATTTGCATGGAGTAGACGTGCTTGGACATCCGGCGGTGAAACTCCTGCTTGGTTTTGCCAATATAGAATGCCCCGCATTCGCAGGACATTAGGTATACAACGCCCTTTGTCTGACAATTGACAAAGTGGGCTAGCTTGTGAGGTAGCCCGTTTGGAAGAAGGGGGTTGTTTCTTTGGCGTTGGATATATTGGCAACAACTGCAATGGCCACAGGGGAAGGACCCCCGGGCTGGGCAGTGTTTGTGGCGTCTGTGCTCGTCCCTAAATTCACTTTGGACAAGGTGGTCTCTTAGTGATGTAGCTCTTCTATATGTAATTGAGGGGTGACTAGAAATAAATTGATTTATTTTGGGATCGTCTGTAAGTATATTCCAGTGTTTTTGAATTATATCGCGGATCTTTCTGTGCTGTCGAGTAAACCGCAGAACGATTCGCGATACATTCTCTTTTTGATCGTCGGGTGCCTTTTTCTTAGACAGCAGGTCCGAGCGTGAGCATGCTATTACTCGGTTATAGGCTTTTCGGAGACATGAGCGACTATATCCCCGATCAAGTAGGCGGTTTTGGAGATTTTTTGCTTCCATTTTGAATAGGGACTCATCCGAACAATTTCTCCGTATTCTCAAATATTGCCCGTAAGGGATAGAATCTTTGAGAAACTGGGGGTGTGCACTATGGGCATGGAGTATTGTATTACCCGCGGTGCTTTTGCGGTATAGTGTGGTGGAGATTTTGTTCTCAGGGTTCCGCTTCAGTTCGACATCGAGGAAAGTAATACTCTCCTTGTTAGATGTCAAAGTGAACTTAAGGTTCCAAGTATTGGTATTAATGCGATCGTGGAACTCTTGTAGGAGTTCCGCCGATCCCTCCCAGACGACGAGGACATCATCTATGTACCGTAGCCACATTTTGATGTGGCTAGTGTACACACGGAGGTCCTCGTCGTCTAGGAGTGACTTTTCCCACTCCCCCAGGTACAAGTTGGCGTAGGCCGGGGCGCAACATGTGCCCATGGCCACGCCTTGCACCTGGAGGTAGTGGGAATTGTCAAATGAAAAAAAATTGTTGTTTAGGATATATTCCAATCCATCTGTAATAAAGTTATTCAACGCGCCATCGTATCTACAGCCTGCCCACAAAATGTTAGATATAGCTGCGATCCCCTGGTTATGGGGGATCGAGCTATATAATGCCTCTACATCGATGGCCACCAATAATGAATTATCGGTCAACGATGTATTTTCAATTTTTTGGAGTAAGTGTATAGTGTCTTTTAGAAAAGAGGGTAATTCCAAGACAAAAGGTTGTAAAAAGGCATCAATAATTTTGCTCAGATTTTCGGATATGTTTCCGTTACCCGAGACAATAGGTCGTCCGGGGGGTCTGCTAAGGCTCTTATGGATTTTGGGCAGGCTGTAGAACGTGGCGAGGCGTGGGTATTTGACCCTGATATATTTGTGTTGATCCTTGGTTATGGTGCTTTCCAAGAGGGCTGAGTCGATTAGGTCCTCAAATTTAGCATAAGAGGTTTGTATAATCTTTGTGGTAACCTTGCGGTACCATGTTTTGTTGTTAAGTATATCCATGCACATGGAAACATAGTCCTGATTGTCCATCAGGACTATGTTCCCCCCCTTGTCGGACGGTTTCACAGTGATATTAGCATTGCTGCGTAGGGAATTTATGGCCTGAAACTCTTTGGGAGTTAAATTGGTTGGAGGTGTCTTCTTCCTGGGCAATTTGAGTAGGTCTCTATTAATTTGTTTAATAAAAATATCAATACTAGGATTAAGGTTTAAAGGAGGGAATCTGGCCGATGGTTTTCTAAACAGAGCCGCAGAGGGCTTTGATGGTTTTCCAGCATTTTCTAATAGGTTTTCCAGATCGATTTGGTCTATTAAATCCACTGTATTGTTCTCCTGGTATAAAAGGGTTAGGTCACGTAAAGCTTTATATTCCCTCATACTAAAGGTAGACCAATCTGTGGTGTCGATCGTTTCGGTCTTTGCATGCAGGCTCCTCAATAGGAGCCTGCGTGCAAAGAGCTGCAGATCGGTCACCACTCCAAAGGTGTCAAAGTTTTCTTCTGGGCAGAAGGTTAGTCCCCGAGCAAGGACATTTTCCTCAGCCGTGGACAGAGGGTATGATGACAGGTTAATAACACTTAGGGATTTGATGGGATCCTTGTCACAAAGGTGTCTAAGTTTCCCACTCCCCTGTTTATTTGGGGTGGGGAGGGTCCCCGTATAAGGTTTAAAGGACTCTTAATCGTTTGTTTAAGTTTTTCTACAGT
This sequence comes from Lithobates sylvaticus, assembly GCA_028564925.1. Classification (NCBI taxonomy): domain Eukaryota; kingdom Metazoa; phylum Chordata; class Amphibia; order Anura; family Ranidae; genus Lithobates; species Lithobates sylvaticus. The sequence continues at coordinate 170,052,628 of CM053035.1, forward strand.
GTGGTTTGTGTGTGTCGCATTGGTCGAGGAATGTGTGGATATGGGGTCACCATTCTCCATATTCATATCACGGGGCTCTCCTTGGGAGTCCCGTGACATATTGCTCGACCCATGCGACCCTTCTTCCTGTCTGTCTGTGTCAACGGTGCGTTTCTTTCTTTCTTGTTGGGGAGAACCTTTATTATTACGGTTTCGTTTGTACTTTCCTCTACCCTTTAGGACTGTATTGGAGTTTTTGCTGGAATCTGGAATGTTTTGATTTTTAGGTACATTAGAATGGTTGGGAGATGATGATCTTATCGGGTGATTCCTATTATTCTGTGTATTTGTATGCCATTTGTAGGCTCGCCCTTCTGCGAAGGCCATTTTGTCCCTCCAGAATTTTTGTTCATTTTTATACAGGATATTTCTGTTATAGATGGAAAGGTCATCCTTTATTTTGATTTGTAAATCTAGGTATTGTTTATGTTGCTCAAAGAGTTTCGTATTAGTTTCAATAATGGCAATTTCAGTATCCAACAAGACAATTTGTCTGTTGTATTCCTTGATAAGTATGTTCATCATTTCTTGGGAACATACATTTAGATTGGCCTCCCATTCTTGTTTGCAGTCAGTGCTTATTTTGTCTAAATTGGGAAAAATTTGGATTCTGAGCCCTAGTGGGTTTATTTTATCTCTTTTGTATCTCTCGAAGGACCTGATGTGCCAAAAGAGGGCCGACTTTTTTTCTAGAATTTTGCTCAATTTGTTTGTGAAGGACAGTATCTGGGTTTCAACCTGTTCCTTCTTTTCAAAGTTTGTTTCGTATGTGGACATGAGGCTAGCCCATTCATCGCCCTGAAAATTGCTCATGTTGGTTACAGTGTATAAATGTGCATACAGTAATCAAAGAAAAAAAAAAAAAAACATTCAATAAACTGTGGATAGAACACTAGAGAAGAGATTTACATTTGAAGGCCCATGTCTCAGCCCCAAAGTGTCACGGGGGGAAGGGTGTTTAACCACCCGAATATAAACTAAAAAAGGAAAAAAGACACTCACTGGGGATGATATTTTGCTGCTCACCCCTGGGATGTAAAAACAAAAAAGAAAGAGTCCCCCCAAGAGGGAATTGGTGGGGTTTTTAGGCAGCGTTTAGAAAAAAAGTTCTCTGAGAGGTATTGTTGTATTCAAAAATATGAATCTTTATTGTATTAAAGATGTCGCATGTGACATAGGGGTAAAGATAAAATAGGAGACATGGGTCCCAAATGGATAAAACAATACAGAAATTTTTAAAACAAATTTACACTAACAGACAAAAAGCTTTTACATCAATGTAGTTTTACAAGTATTAGGGGTAAAATGAACCTGACGCGTTTCGACCCGTTATAGTGAGGGTCTTCTTCAAAGGTAATTTCGTCTGTTTGAGAAAGAAAGGGGTGAGAACAATGCATTGTAACAGTATTTCATTTGCATATATTGATCTCCAATTGACCTTTTCCTTTCACATAGTATAATATCATATTGTACTGTGGAATGTTTACCTGGTGTGTAGGTTTTTTTCTCTTATAAGTTCCTCCTTTATATGTGATGGGGTTCTCTCTGGGTGTGTGCACTCCAGGTCCTAGGCGGCGTCCCGCTATAGCACCCCCCAGCGGGCACACGGCAGGTACGGCGACCAAAACAACGGGGCCTACGAGAGGTCACATCCACTGAATCGGCTACCCACGGATCCGTATGTGGGCCAGACGGGTAGAGGGAGGGAGATGGAAGGTAGGGGGGAAGGGGGGGGGGGGAGGGACAGGGAGAGGAAAAAATGGAAGTGGGTTTCCTTGGGGTCCCCTGTTCTGCACACCTGTCATGGGATCCAAGATCATATACTTAGACTTAGATATATAGCATAGAAAATTGCCACATCAACTAGACAATGTCTAGTGCACTTGAAACAGTGATGAAAGAAATGGAATTTCTAAGGTAAAAAAGATGAATAGGTGAACAAGGGTTTTGCCGTTGGTATACTTTTTCAATAATATTTATTAAATAATATCAGTTTGTATATTACTGTATCTAGACTCGTGGTTAGAAATAGGGAGGGGGGGAGAAAGAGGGGGGGGGACAGAAAAGGAAGCAAGATGTGGAAGTGAAGGGGGGGAAGGGCAGGGGGAGAGAGTGGGAACTGAAGTGGGGAGAGGGAAGGGGTCACAGGGGGAAGGGAGGGAGGGAGGGGGGAGAGAAGGGGAGGGGGGAAAAAGGGGGAAAGGCGGGGATCTTGGTGATCCCCAGCACTACCAGCACAGCACCCCTTTGAGCATCATTGTTCTGACCGACATCACAATAACACTCCCCCATTTTTCTACTCACACTCATCCCTTCACTTCTTTCCTTCACTCCCCCCCTTCTTTCCATTGTCCCCAATAGTTCACCCCTTCTTCCCATCACTCCCCTTTCCCTTCACATTTTCCCCTTCCCCTTCCCCTTCCCCTTTACCTTCCTCTTCTTTCTTTCTCCCCTCTCCTTCCCTTCCTTTCTGTCCTTTCCCCCTCCCCCCCTTCTTCCTCTCTTTTTCCTCCCCCCCCTTTTTCTTTCCCCCACCCCCCCCCCTCTCCCCCCCCCCATTCTTCACTTTCCACACCACATCTTTCCTCACCGCCCCACCCCACTCTCTCTTGTCTATGTGGATGCTGCAGCATCCCTATGTTTACCTATACATGTGCATGCCATGTATTGGTCCTTTCCCCCCCCCTTCTTCTTTTCCCCCCCCTTCTTTTTCCCCCCCCTTTCCCCCCCCCTCCTTTTCTTTCCCCTTTCTTTCCACCCCCCCCTCCCTTTCCCTCCTTTTCCCCCCCCCCCCTCCTTCCCCCCCCCTCCTCCTTTCCCTCCACATCCCCGCCTTTCCCCCTTTTTCCCCCCTCCCCTTCTCTCCCCCCTCCCTCCCTCCCTTCCCCCTGTGACCCCTTCCCTCTCCCCACTTCAGTTCCCACTCTCTCCCCCTGCCCTTCCCCCCCTTCACTTCCACATCTTGCTTCCTTTTCTGTCCCCCCCTCCTCTTTCTCCCCCCCTCCCTATTTCTAACCACGAGTCTAGATACAGTAATATACAAACTGATATTATTTAATAAATATTATTGAAAAAGTATACCAACGGCAAAACCCTTGTTCACCTATTCATCTTTTTTACCTTAGAAATTCCATTTCTTTCATCACTGTTTCAAGTGCACTAGACATTGTCTAGTTGATGTGGCAATTTTCTATGCTATATATCTAAGTCTAAGTATATGATCTTGGATCCCATGACAGGTGTGCAGAACAGGGGACCCCAAGAAAACCCACTTCCATTTTTCCTCTCCCTGTCCCTCCCCCCCTCCCTTCCCCCCTACCTTCCATCTCCCTCCCTCTACCCGTCTGGCCCACATACGGATCCGTGGGTAGCCGATTCAGTGGATGTGACCTCTCGTAGGCCCGTTGTTTTGGTCGCCGTACCTGCCGTGTGCCCGCTGGGGGGTGCTATAGCGGGACGCCGCCTAGGACCTGGAGTGCACACACCCAGAGAGAACCCCATCACATATAAAGGAGGAACTTATAAGAGAAAAAAACCTACACACCAGGTAAACATTCCACAGTACAATATGATATTATACTATGTGAAAGGAAAAGGTCAATTGGAGATCAATATATGCAAATGAAATACTGTTACAATGCATTGTTCTCACCCCTTTCTTTCTCAAACAGACGAAATTACCTTTGAAGAAGACCCTCACTATAACGGGTCGAAACGCGTCAGGTTCATTTTACCCCTAATACTTGTAAAACTACATTGATGTAAAAGCTTTTTGTCTGTTAGTGTAAATCTGTTTTAAAAATTTCTGTATTGTTTTATCCATTTGGGACCCATGTCTCCTATTTTATCTTTACCCCTATGTCACATGCGACATCTTTAATACAATAAAGATTCATATTTTTGAATACAACAATACCTCTCAGAGAACTTTTTTTCTAAACGCTGCCTAAAAACCCCACCAATTCCCTCTTGGGGGGACTCTTTCTTTTTTGTTATAGCTTCAGCCATAACCCTGGTAAACCACTTCAAAGCCGTAACATAAATATACCTATTGCGGTCTTGAAGTGGATAATTGAGTAACAGCCACACCTCTCAGCACAAGACTTGTATTGTAAAGAAGGGGAGGGCGTGTGTAAGACCAGGTCTATTATTAAGTGCTGAACGTTAAGAGCAACAGGTCTAACTCTGGTGCCCATTGGACTGCACAGTCATATTTTGACATCTGGCATAATGACTATAAGAGGAGATAAGGCTATGACAATGGAGATTAGTACAATGTCTATCTGACTGGATATCTACAGTATTTCTCAGACTTTAATTCTGACTAGTTCCTAGAATTTGCATTACTCTATGTAAAGCAAATATTTTCCATTTCAACAAAATATATGCCAATCGAGCCTTATTGAACCAGTTGAATACTTCTTTATAAATCCATTTGGAGATACAAATTTCAGACCAAGGTTACTGTGCCTCAAACAATGTTTCTGATTTATTTACAAAGCTACTGAATAATCTAGTTTCAAAATATTAAAAAAGTCACACGCAGAACTTTACGATACCCAAAACAAATATCAGAACGTTAGAAAACGGCAGATTGTGCAGTCTCGGTTAAATCACATCAGCAAAATGCAATGAACATCCACACTTGGAATATCCCTGCCCGACTCTAATACATGTAATAAATCACTTATGTCAAAATGCAGATAAGATATTTCCAGCTGGCAATATCCAGGCTAAGCTACACAATGTCTATTTTCCAGGGAAGTGCTCTGTAATCAGCTGGCAGAGCCAAGTGTTTATCATTAGAAGAAGCAGAGATTTGCTGAGTGATAGGATCCCTCAATGGACTCTAAGTTATTCTTGGCCTGTGGAAGGCTTGTTTGCAAAGGTGACTGTTGAAAAAAAAATCTGCACATTAGAATTACTGAGGATCAGGTCTTGTTCTTTGTTTACAAGACAACACAACATTTGCCAATATATTAATAGGGCCCTGCATCATGGTGAGAATGAAGCACATGATGCATACCCCTTCTGAGCTTTTCTAAAAACCCGGGGCAAAATTACCTTAGTACTCCTAGATAGGTGCCAGGTTTTGTAAAATTAGTTTATACTTACTGTATTTAGTAGAACCGTATTTCATTGTTAGGTAAGTTTAGTTCTGGCTCACTGTATTCAGTGTAGCTGCATTTGATTGTTCTGGCCTGTTCTGTATTATCAAGGGCAAGGAGAGTATAATCAGCAGCTGAATATTTATGCAGCCCTGGCCAATCTCTGGGGAGATGTGCCCAGAGGGTGGCTGAGAGTGTGTATAAATACTCTGAGACTTGGAGCAGAGGAGTCTTTTCTCTAAAGGGGAGATCACAGTCTGGGGGGGGGGGCTGTTTGCCCGCTAAGCCTGCCATGTGCCTGCAGTTTATCAGAGGCCTAATTAGGATATCTGTGGCCTATTATACTGAAAGATGCTGAAGTTGACTCAGGGATATTTTTGCTTGGGGATTTTGTCTGGTACAAATGGGAAAGTGACTGAAAGATATTGTAAGGAGGCAACCAAATATCAAAGGACGGTAGTGAGTACAGGCTGGTGTGAGGGATCCTTGAGGCTGTGTGCTTCTGCGATCCCTCTTGTGCTAGAGTCAGTGTTATTCAAAGGGGACATTGTGTCTGATGTTCTGAAGAGCTCAGATCCTTAACTACTTGTACAAGGACCTCTGCTCACATTACTGCTGCTAAATGTAATCTAATAAAGTCGGTCCTACATAAACAGAAAACACCATTATAGTGTTCCTGAAAAGCGCAGTCCAACAATTACTGCAAGCAAGGACTCAAGCTCACATTCCTAAGAGGAACATTAGTGTCCTCAAATTTGTTGCTAATAGTTACTGGAGTATCTGATAACTACCCTTTACTTATCCAAGTTCAAGTTTTTAATTAAAGCATCAAAAAGCTTACCCTGAGACTGGTTAATGTCTCTGAAGAGTGACTGGGATTGTGCTCCTGGCTGCAGGGCAATTACTGGGAAAAGAATCATGAGCATCAATACAGCGGCTTCTGCAGGTGCAGCGCTACCTCAGTCAAAGGTTCTGCATAGATCATTTGCGCAGAATTGTGTTGCATCAAAATAAGGTGTATAGGTCCCTTTGGTACAGCATACTGGTTCACTTGAATTATTCCCCCCAATCGGAAGAGTATTTGACATTGGTAGTATAAAGGTGGGCTGAAGTCACAGGTGCTGGAAGCAGTTTGACATGCAACACCTATGATTAACACATAACAAAAGGTGTGAATGGGTTCAAACAATCAACTCCCATTTCAGGGAAGGACTGGGAACCTTTGGCCTTGAGGGGGCAAAATACAACCAACTGGCCCTTTTGTAGGGACAGATTTGTGTGGGTCTAAAGAAAATGTACAATCCAAAGTTTGCCATGGTGCCACAGTGAATACAGGGCATGGTGAAGGGTGGGTTTTCATAATGCAGATGGTTCAGTGTGATTTTACAATCATCAATCCATCAATCTAACAGCATCAACTTCCTTGATGGCTGTTGGCAGTCGGTCACTTCACATATCAAAGCCACAAAAGAAGGCATGACTAAACAGAAAAGTCCATCATCTGATCCATGTTTAAATGGTGAAGTATCTCCACTCAGGACCACCAGCCCAACATATATTATTAGTAATGGCCCGGGGGGGGGGGGGGATTCCACCCTGCATAGTCCTCACATGTCCCCTTCACATCAATGAACTCTATTGACCACTCTATCTCCACTGCAAAGAAAAGCTGCCACAGTGTTTATCAGCTCTGGTACTCCATGACCGTGCATCAACCGAACGGAGGATGAGTCTGGCCATGGGGAATAATGTTCAGTCTTTAGCTTTGCATTGGCACACAAATCAGATAGACTTGTGTTTATCCTCTATGGCTGCAATGTGTTCTCAGTCTAAAATGTGCCAGTTTCTAAGGGGAGCTGGACCTGATAAACACTGTGGATGAACTTACTGCTGATTTGAGTATCATTACCTTGTTGGCACCCTTGCTGTATGACAATTAGAAAAAGACAGTCACCACATTTATTGAAACTTCAATTAAAATGCTTCACAGTATAGACTTTTCTTTTCACTGAATAGAACAATGTTTTGACCCTCTGCTATACAGAGACAGGGACTGTATTCTATATACTGTATGACACGTGTCTTAGCATTTAAACCTTTTTTTCAACTGATCCACTATTATTCAAAAATCAACAACTATACTTGCAAAATTAGTTAGTTGGGTGAAATAATACATTTATCTGTAATGGGTATCAAACATACTTTCTCAGTCTACCCCACAGTCTTCACCTAGTATCAAGCAACTTTCAGGGGAAGCAGGAAGCATTTTACTTCTGGTTGGATGCACCCAGGATTACCTAACTTTGTATAGGGCCCTTGGGGTGGGTTCACACTGGGACGACTTGTCAGGTGACTTAGCCCCCTGACAAGTCGCGTCCCGTTCTGTACTATGGAACCGTTCTAATCGAATCGACACAAGTCGCTCCGACTTAGAAAAAGGTTCCTGTACGACTTTGGGGGCGACTTGAGGCGACTTGCATTGACTTCTATAGAGAAGTCGTTTTGCAAGTCGTTGCAGCTGTCGTGTCCGGGTCGCCTGAGGCAGTTGCGCTATAAGTTGTGCACTTGTTTATACAAATTGTAAACAAAGTATTCAATGACGGCTGAGCTCCAAATTTAGCTAACCAGCAGTGCTCTGAAATCCTTTGCCACATATTTAGTCATAGTTTATTTGTAAAACATTAACTGGATATATAAACCGATATAAAACCACAGTTTAAAACCATATAGCCCTAAAAAAACTAAATAAATAAAAAGTACCCCCCCCCCCTCTCCTATTCAACCGTTTCTCCCCTCCATGTATTACCTTTCGATAGTCCTACATAGAGGTGAATTAAAAACAAAATGGTGATGCGCATACCAATGCACCAATAGTCCACTAGGGCTAAAACCTGACTTTTATTAGGATGTTGTTAAAAGATTGTTTTAAAAAAGAATGCACAACCTGTATATTTTAAAACTCATAAGATAAAAGACAGGGGTTTCAAAAGCCTCATTGAAAGTATATACAGTATGTCCATATGTCTTTTCAACATCAGTATACGTTACTACTGAGACATGGGCCAAAGACACGCAAAGCTACACAATTGTGCCCTTAAATGCTAGATAAGACCTACTCTCTCAGGTACAGTGGATACTAAAGGGCTCATCTAAGCTGCATAAGGCACAACTGTCCCAGCCTCTGCACAAATTTGCACTAGTTGCTTAATTACCTACACACCAGGTTCAAAGCCAACTTACTGTGAGAGAGCTGAAATCCCCTGCCTCTTCCTCCAAAAAATAAATAAAAATAAAATGTGTTCCACCTAAATAAAACTAAGATTAATTAGTGAAGAAAGTAAAATACAATAACCGAAGAGCCAAGATGGTTTGCTCTCAAAAATGGAGAGCTTTGTCAGAGATGCAAAGTGTGAAAAAAGTGTAAGATATCACTGTGTGGATACAAAATGGCATACAGAGAGGTGAACCCATTTGAGACCAAAGACCACCCCTCGTTTTTGGATATTTACACTTTTTTTTTTCTTTAGTACCTTTTTTGAAGTACAGCCTGTACTTCCGTTCCATCTGGGTCATGGTGCAGGATGTCATGGCCTCTTGTTCGGCGAGCCCCCCTGCTCACAAAGCGTTGTGCGACTCGCGCATGCGCAGTAGGAAACCAGCAGTAAAGCCGCAAGGCTCCACTGCCGGTTTCCCTTAGTTAGAATGGCGGCACCTGCACCTCGAACATCACTGGCTCCCTGGACAGGTAAGTGTAATGCCGCGTACACACGTGCAGACTTTTGCCGGCGGACCTAGTCCAGCAGACAATCCCGCGGGACTTTCCAGCTGGGTCCGCTGGACTTTCCGAGCGTGTGGACTTGCCCACACACGCACGGACTTCTCCAGCGGATAATCCGCCGGCCAAAAGTCCGCGGGACTTTTGAAAATGAACGGACTTGCCCACACACGGAGCAGTCCGTTCATTTCGAACGTAACTTCAGGTTACGTAGCTAGCGTAGGCAGTAAATGCCGCCGCGCTAGCTCCGCAAGCTGGCATGGATTTAAAGGGAATCCCCACGCCGAAAAAACGGCGTGGGGGTTCCCCCCAAATCCATGTCAGACCCTCATCCGAGCACGCAGCCTGGCAGGCCAGGAAAGGGGTGGGGACGAACGAGCGCCCCCCCCCTCCTGAGCCGCACCAGGCCGCGTGCCCTCAACATGGGGGGTGCCCTGGGGAAAGGGGGGGCGTGCGGCCCCCCCCACCCCAAAGCACCTTGTCCCCATGTTCATGAGGACAAGGGCCTCTTCCCGACAACCCTGGCCGTTGGTTGTCGGGGTCTGCGGGCGGGGGCTTATCGGAATCTGGGAGCCCCCTTTAATAAGGGGCCCCCCAGATACCGGCCCCCCACCCTATGTGAATGAGTATGGGGTACGATGTACCCCTACCCATTCACCTAAGGTGTAAAATGTAAAGTAAAAAAAAACACCCACACTTTTGAAAAAATAGTTTATTGCACTGCTCCGGGGGTCTTCTTCCGTCTTGGGGGTCTTCTCGCCAGACTCCCCCGCCATTTACCAAGCTCTTTTACCGAGCGGGGGAAGTCCGGCTACCTTCTTCGTCGTCGCCGCCGTCTGGGGGTCTCGATCCGCCTTCGGGGGTCTTCTTCCGTCTTGGGGGTCTTCTCGCCGGACTCCTCCGCTCTCTTCTGCTCTTTTACCTAGCTCTTTCACGAGCGGGGGAGTCCGGCTACCTTCTTCGTCGTCGCCGCCGTCGTCTGGGGGTCTCGATCCGCCTTCGGGGGTCTTCCGGGGGTCTCTTCTGTTCTTGCGGCGGTCGTCGTCTTCCGCGCCGCCGGCGCCTTCTCCTTCTTCTTGTCCTTCTTCTTGTTCTTTTTCTTCCGATGTTGACCCGTCGCTCTCTCTGCCCGGAATGCCTGTGCCGCTCTGTGCTGAGACTTATATAGGGACATGGGGGACAGGGTCACATGTTCATGTCACATGGTGACCCCGCCCCCTTGCGATGTCACAGTCCCAGCATCCTCCGGGACTGTGACAACACAAGGGGGCGGGGTCACCATGTGACATGTGCATGTGACCCTGTCCCCCATGTCCCTATACAAGTCTCAGCGCAGAGCGGCACAGGCATTCCGGGCAGAGAGAGCGTCGGGTCAACATCGGAAGAAGAAGAACAAGAAGAAGGACAAGAAGAAGGAGAAGGCGCCGGCGGCGCGGAAGACGACGACCGCCGCAAGAACAGAAGAGACCCCCGGAAGACCCCCGAAGGCGGATCGAGACCCCCAGACGACGGCGGCGACGACGAAGAAGGTAGCCGGACTCCCCCCGCTCGTGAAAGAGCTAGGTAAAAGAGCAGAAGAGAGCGGAGGAGTCCGGCGAGAAGACCCCCAAGACGGAAGAAGACCCCCGAAGGCGGATCGAGACCCCCAGACGGCGGCGACGACGAAGAAGGTAGCCGGACTTCCCCCGCTCGGTAAAAGAGCTTGGTAAATGGCGGGGGAGTCCGGCGAGAAGACCCCCAAGACGGAAGAAGACCCCCGGAGCAGTGCAATAAACTATTTTTTCAAAAGTGTGGGTGTTTTTTTTTTACTTTACATTTTACACCTTAGGTGAATGGGTAGGGGTACATCGTACCCCATACTCATTCACATAGGGTGGGGGCCGGTATCTGGGGGGCCCCTTATTAAAGGGGGCTCCCAGATTCCGATAAGCCCCCGCCCGCAGACCCCGACAACCAACGGCCAGGGTTGTCGGGAAGAGGCCCTTGTCCTCATCAACATGGGGACAAGGTGCTTTGGGGTGGGGGGGGGCCGCACGGCCCCTCTTTCCCCAGGGCACCCCCCATGTTGAGGGCACGCGGCCTGGTACGGCTCAGGAGGGGGGGGGGGGGCGCTCGTTCGTCCCCACCCCTTTCCTGGCCTGCCAGGCTGCGTGCTCGGATGAGGGTCTGACATGGACTTGGGGGGAACCCCCACGCCGTTTTTTTCGGCGTGGGGAGTCCCTTTAAATCCATGCCAGGTCACGGAGCTAGCGCGGCGGCATTTACTGCCTACGCTAGCTACGTAACCTGAAGTCACGTGCTAAATGAACGGACTTGCCGATGAGCGGCAAGTCCGTTCATTTCAAAAGTCCCGCGGACTTGCCCACTAACGGCGGGATTGTCCGCTGGACTGCCAAGTCCAGCGGATAATTTTAAAACCAAACTTAAAACTTTGGTCCGCCGGACTTTGGCGCCAAAAAGTCCGCCGGCGCCCACACACGAGGGGATTATCCGCTGGACTTCAGTCCAGAGGATAATCCCGCGGGATTGTCCCTTCGTGTGTACGCGGCATAAGTGTAAACAATCACCTTATAAAACAACCCATTCAGTTTAAAATAGAATTGAAAGCCAAAACGTTTTTGTATAGATATAAAAAAGCCATTATAAATACCTTTATGCCCTTTTTTTTAAATAAATTATCACAGTCCCTCTGTTCTCAGCTGCATAAGAGCTGGGGAAGGAGAACCAGCATAACACTGAGCTTGCCAGTGAATGGCTGTGCAGTGGGGGAGTGTTAGGACAAGTCTGATCATTGGAGGAGAGTACACTGAGTTCCCTGTGTAGCGCCGGTACTTTTCCAAAGTACGCGCTATGCATGTAAATTTTAGTAATTTTGTAATGCATGTAATTTTAGTTCTAAACTGTAGTTGAGTTTTGGGGTTAATTATTCAAAATTATGCTTTGGCATCAGTTTGGCTGGGCTGTATTGAAGTTCTGCCTGGTCATAGGTGGGTGAGCACCTGTGACAGGACTGAGAATGCAGTCTGGTTGGACGCATTGGGTACCAATCTCTGCTAGGAGCCAATCAGTGGGCGCGTTTGTCCCGCTGTGTATCCTGGGAGAGGGTACTTAAGGTGCTGAAGTCACGTGGTCGGGGTTCCGTTCCGGTCCAGGAGTGTCTGCTGACTCCATGGTCCTGGTCCTCCCGACCAGCCCCAGAGGCCCTCATGGCCTGGGGTGTGGATCCATCCGTTTCCGAGCCTCGGAACTGGCTAGTTTGAGGCGCAGTAACTGAAGGAGGATTCTGAAGTGTTCCGGTGCCATCTCAGGATTGGAGAGGCCCAGCAACTCTACATGCAACCAGGGGAAGACTCTTCAGAGGAGGGCCACGCACAAGGCTGGCTGCTCGGTAAAAGCCTGGAAGCTGAGCTGTAAGGACACTAATTGAATCCGCATTTCTTACGGTATCGCCGGACCGGCTGCAAGATACTGGTGCTGTAAGAAAAGTTCCTAACCTTATCCTTCAGTTACAACTAAGTTCCTGTGAGAGACTTTTGTGTTCATTTAAAGTTTCACAACCAAGTCTGTGGCAGAGACTTTGCTAAGTTAAAATCACTTGTTGGCTGCTAGATCTACAAGCAAGGATTTATCCAACAGTTGAGTTATCCAGTTGCGAGTGGCTACTCCCTGGATCATCTAGGGACATTATTGAGTGTCAGCAGTTCTAAAGTACCTGAGCTAAACTTCATCCTGTACCCTCTATTCCCAACTAAGAGACTGTGTTCTGTTCAACGTTTTAAGCAAATAAATATCCTAAAAAGGAATTCAATTGTCAGTCTCTGTTGTTGCTGGGTATCAACCGCGGGAACCCCTAGACAAAAAAGACGAGCTACAAGGCGGAGGAGGTAATTGGTAAGCCCAGAAAAATTCAGCCGCCCCTAGGGGTTATGGCGCTACACCAGCATAACTAGAGAAGTGACAAAGGTGTTCTCTCTTGCTTAGTGTGGTCAGTTTTTAATAGGAAAGCAGAGGGACTGGCAGGAACACCAGGGATTCCACACAAAGGAAGGAATACAAAAACGGGATACTTTCTCATACAAGTACATGGTACAGCAGGCACATATCAGGAATATGAAGTGTTGGTGTAAAACGCTTTAAGGTCATGAGTGCTTATTTATATAAAATTGTGCAAACGGTAACTGTAATGGTATGAGAAATAAGCCTATACCCCTTGGCACTTGGCACCCATTGAGATACAGTATGTAAGTAACACTTATGTAAGTACTTTGATTGCAAGCACAGAAAGTACTGATTGCACTGTGAATGCTGTGAGTAGCAAGTATGGTAGTATGAAACACAGAAAAAAAAAAAAAACTGACTCTAAACCATTATAGTTTCCCATTATTATGTTTATATTCTTTGAGAAGAAAACCCCCCACAAATAGAAGCATAGAGGCATACAGGGAGCACAGCCTGTCTGCTTGGTAGTTCAGTTTTTATCTGGGCATTAGTGTACTTCACCAGTCCATCCCAGTTCCTTTTCATCTGTAAGCTTTTGATCCTGGACCGTACCAGCTGGCGATTTTAAACACCTCTGCTGCCTCTTTGAAGATGTTTCCCACAGCCACCAATCAAAATCAGCCCTCTCTTGAAAAGCAGTATTGGTTTTGCAATGCAGAAAGATAGGACAAAACACAGTAGAATTTTCAGGAAATACATTCTTGCTACCGAATCCCTTTTAAGGTGTACCTGTAACCCCTTCCCCTTCTTATACAGATAATTCCATTCCACCTTAATGTGGAAACCACCAATTCTATGCTACAAAAAATAAAAAGATAGGCAGATTACATAATGCTCCTAAAGTAACGTATTCCTCAATTCATAGTTTAAAGTGTAATTCCACTTTTGTTGAGAAAAAAACATGCCCCCCTAGGTGATCTATGTACATTGCAAGGATTTTAACAAACTTTGTTGCAGATTCCTACTGTAAGAGTCCAGGGCTCACTACGCATACACCAATAGCGCATTGCCGCAAGAGGAAATCTGTGCCAACTGAGCATGCGCCAAAGACGCCTCAGTGCGTCAACCCACACCTGCACAGAAGACCTGAGGCAGGAAAGGAAAAAGGAAAAAGGCAGGAAAATGCCCAGGAGGCGCACAGGAAGTTACCTCAACCTGATGGAAAAGGGCAGGAAAATGCCCAGGATCCGCACAGGAAGTGACCTCATACTTCCCTATATAAGCCCAGCCGAGACATTGCCAAATTTGCTGGATTATCTTCAGACCCCCCTTGTTCCTGTGCTAGTGTGTGATCTGTCTGAACTTGTTGTGACCTGGAAACCTATTTGACTACTCTTGATTGCTGCTTGCCATTGACCTCGGATTTGTACCTTGACCATTCTACTTCTTTGTCCCTTTTGTACTCAGCTTCCAGATTGGAACCGACCCCAGCTTGGATCTCGACCATTCTTCTTCTGATTAACCCTTTTATACTTCGTTGCCAAACTGAACTTGACCTCGGCTCGGATCTCGGACTAAGGCTTGAATGTGACCCAAGGTTCAAGGGAGGCCTCCCCACTACTTCGGTCTCACATCAGGTACGTGGCTCTCATGACACCTACCTTTTGTTATTCTTAAGAAATCCCTGTATGTTTGTCTGTATCCATGTGGTAAGTGAATCTAAGAGGAGTGGTTTCATAATTATCAATCAGCTGTGCACCTGCAGGGCTCTAATGAGGAAAGTTGCTGGGCCTGCATTCCTTTAGACATTATTTCCTATTGGAAGTATCTCACCAAAAATGACATTTTTTGTTGCAGGGGATGCCCGATATCTGACTTTTATCTTAGTGCAGACTTCTGGAAAGATTGGTGAGCCAATCACACAAGCAGGATGTTTCTGGAGGGGGGGGGGGGGGGACATTCTAAACAAATTCTGTGTACAGAATATCTCCATGTAGCTATATTGCATTGCATTTTCGGAAATTTACAGAGCTGCAGATTGAAAAGGAAAGGCAATTTTTAAAAACATTCAATTACAATATGACTTGTGTCGTATACACTATATTATTTTTCCATTTTAGGATACATCACATCTTTTCTTTCATCGCCATGTCTGCCCTCAACCTGTCCCCCCGTGTGGCTTGCTGCGAACCATGCCTCTTCAGCTCCCGGTGGAGGCACTCATCACTTTCGCCTCTGGAGATCAGTCCATTGGACCAACTGACCACAATGTAAATATGGAGTGCCTGTTGGAGGCCACATGCTTCTTTTTGAACATAATCACCATTTATATGCCATACCTTATTTATACTTATTATCTTTTTAGATACCCTACATATACATCTACTCCTGAGGAAGCAAGCAGAGCTTGCGAAACGCGTCGAGTATATAAGCTGTATATGTATACTATGTACTTCTAGCACTATAACAAACTTGTTTATGGTCAAACTATGGTTCATGATGGTTTTTATATATATTATTTTATGACTATGTCTGTGACTATGTCTGTGAACCTCTAAAATCTTTACCAACCTACTTATTTGTTATGACCTGTATGAACAACTCATTTAAAGTCCCATGGGCTAACTTGTTCTGTTTTATATTTTTCCTAGATTTTCTATTTTTTCCCCCCGCGAAAGTGGAGTTGGCCTTTAAGAAATATCCCTACTTTGATAATAGTTGTCCTTTAAAACATTTCTCCACTAAACCGTTAAAAAGCCATTTTTAGATATTGCCTTTATCATCTCATTTCAACAAAAAAAAATCTCACTGCTCCTGATCTTCAGAAATAAGTGATAGAATTAGAATCAATGTATTGGAAAAGTAAATGACATTCAGCTCAAGGAGCTCTTAACAAAAAAAATTGCATGCAGGGAAAAAAAAGAGCAAATCTGAGACAGTTAAGGTCATCTATAACTTGTAAGGTTGTAAAACCTTATAAATGCTGCCAATGTCTTCTTTCTATGGAAAAGGTTGTATGTCTTAGTTAAAGTGAAATGACTTGCACCATGCAGGGAGAACAGTTTTGCTATAATCCCTTCTTCCCAATGTGTAGGGATGAGCTTGGGTGTGTTTGGATTCTAGTCTGAACCCACCAAAGCCATCCCGCCAGGAAGTGGTCACTGTGCATTGCCAATCATAAGCGACTAAGGCATTCTCTGGGGTGTGTGTGTGTATATGTGCAGCTGCTGGGCAGGAAATGCCTCGGCTGCTTATGATTGGCAATGTGCAATGACAGCTTCCGGGCAGCATAAAGTGGTGAGTTCAATGTCTTATAACTACAGTAATGGTGTCAGTAGGGGCCGTGGACACTATACTATATGGCAAAACTGAACACACTTTTATACAAATCCTCTTTATTGTAAGTTGCATAAAGAATTACAAAACAGAGCACCTAAAAGCAGCAGAGCCCAGTGCAGAAAATATACACAGCAAAAGAAAACAATTCCCACCTCAAGCGAGCGACCACATAGGGCCCTTGAAACAAGTTGTAAAAATAGTTGTATAAGTTGTAAAAATGCAATATAGAAAAAATTCAAAGTACATAACAAAACAACGTAAACCCTCCACCCCCCCCCATTCCCAAGCTACTACACCACATAGGTATGCAAATTCTAAAACAATGGTACCCAGAGTGTCGTACTTACCTCCTCTGTGCAAGGGTTTTTCACAGAGTGGCCCCAATCCTTTTCTTCTGGGGTCCCTCCATGGCGCTCCTGGCCCCTCCTCTTCTTGAGTGCCTCAAAGGAGGAGCAATTTCCCTGGGGCACCCATACGGGCGAGCTCTTGTGTCGTGCTACTGCGTCCATTGAGACAGACAGCAGGACCCGGCTCTGCCATTATTGGATTTGATTGACAGCAGTGGGAGCTAATGAGCTCCCGCTGCTATCAATCTATCCAATGAGGACCCGAGACACCGGCTGGAACTGGTATGCTCATCCCCGTCGCTGGAAAGACCGGGTTAAGGTAAGTAAAAGGGTGGCTCTTGGGGGCAGCTGCAGCACAGGAGATTTTTTACCTTAATGCATAGAATGTATTAAGGTGAAAAACCCTGAGGGTTTACAACTCCTTTAAGGATGCTTCTTGTGAGCATATGAACTGCTGCTTCTTCTTTTCACACTCTGAGCGTTGCTGTAGAGACTGCAAGAAGCTGATATCAAATCAAATTTAGATACTTGCGATTCTTGCATTAAAAAAGTAAACTGGATGATGTAATGCTGAATACACCATGAAATAAACTTTATTATGCCTTATAAAATAAATGTATGCTGTTCTGTATTTGTTAAGTGCCTGGACTTCAACGTTAAAGCTATACATACCACAAATAACTTAATAGTACCTCCTCACAATCAACTTAAAGAACACTAACATTTTTGCCATTTTCCAAAACGGCAAATCATAAAATACTATTAATCAGATTTAACAAAAGGACACACTACACAACTATACAATACAAGCATTTATGCAGCACTGCAGGACCTGAACAAACAAAAAGCAAACCATATTTCGGATGCCGCTTACAAGGGTAAATTCAGTTTTACATGTGCATATAACTACGGCTACCCTTTTGCCTTCTATCTAGTCAGAAACAAATGCACTTCCACAAGAGAAAACTGATTCATGTTTCTTGCAGGTCGATAGAAGCACAGACTCATCCCTGACCCCGCGTACTGTCAGTTTTCGCACACTTGCATGGGCAAAAAAAAAAACAACAAAAAAAATTAAAGAAATAGATTTCTTGTTATGGTTTTGGTAAGGTGAGCATTAGACCTTTAACCCCCCCCCCCCCCCCTCCCAAACACATCTGCACTGCATACTCATCCATTAACGTCATAAAAGTCATTTTGGAAAAAAACATTTTTTTTAAAACTTTTTCTGGACGCCTTCATGGCAGCACACACTGGGTTGTGACTCCGCCCCCACAACCTGACAGGATTGGTTAACTATAAATTTGAAGGGGAGACACCCCGCTGCATTCTCTTTTTTATCCTCACATGACTGATTGTATGGACAAAGCTTCTCCTATTTAGAAGTCCAAAGGAAAAGGGCCTTTTACCGCACTCGCTCCAGCAGGTTCAAGCATCTCCTTTTTGGAAGTCCCTCCTGTACAGTCTCTAAAGGAGCTTCTATGGAGGGAACCCCTGTTCTGGTGGTCTCAGGGGGCATCTGAATATGCTGGCACAGTAAGCTTTAAAAAAGCTTCGTAACTTTGCAGTGGTCTCCACCTTATTGTTGCCTATTCTTTCCCTTTGTTTATTTTGTTGTTTCCCCCTGCTTGGGGGACTGCTGGTACTTGCTGTCCGCCATCCCGTGGAGCCGTCATGGCCACCGTACCCCCTCCTCTGCTCTGCGCGTGTGCAGAGTGAGGTAATTCAGCAGTCAGAGGTTGTGCCCTTCTCCAAGATGGCACCGGGACGCTACTGCACATGCGCGGGAGCGTCATTTTGCCACGATAGTCTCAGCAGATTAAAAAAAAAAAACTGTTTCTCCTGTGTATGATTCTGTAGCTGCACAGGAGACTTGGATTCGCTACTGCATTGCCAGATAAAATAGGTCCCAGGGCCTTCTCTAGCCCTTTTTTTTTTTTTTTTAAATAGAAACTTTTCCTCTTTTCTCTTATTTCCTTTCAGGCTGCCTATCTTTGCTTTACCAATGGAGTCCACTTCTTACGCAGATCACCACCAACAGACTAGGTAAGGTTGTCCGTAATTTCTTGTTAAAAAAAAAAGGTTGTCCGTCATTTGGTAAGTATTTAAGAAGGGGAGAAAAAGAGAGCCGGGCCACCAACGCTGCGTTTCTGGCAGGCCAACTAGGTTAAGAGCCGCAAGTTCCAGGCATGGAAGAAGATCAAGTCATGCTTCAAGCAGGAGGTTCCGCAGAAGCCGTTCAACATCTTCCTCCCTATCGCCGATCAAGGCATAGCCGCTCACGCCACAGCCGCTCCCGTCATAGTCGGTCACACCACAGACGGTCACCTTCATCACACCGCCAGAGCCGCCACACCCGTCCTGCAGCAAACCCTTGCTGGATATGCGGTGCACCTGCCTTGCAAGATAAATTAGCCTGCTGCTCATGCTTCAATGAGGCAACAAAAGAGAAGGAATCAGATGCAAGGATTGCTACGGAGATCATAAGGGAGTCGGTGCGGGAATCCATATTGGAGACATTGGCACCGCTAACAGACAGGCCTGCTCCCAGCACGTCATCTGCAGATTTCCATCGTGTGTCAGAATCCTCCTCCAGAAATGAAGATTTCGAGATATCCACAGGGTTCGATTTCTCCCCTAAACCTTTTTCAAAATCAGTGAGAGAAGCGATCGGCTGGGAAGAAGACAAAGAGGAACGACAAAAGGTTTGAATATATTTCCCAAACTTAAAAAAAGAACCAGAATTATTCCCTTTTATAGGTGAACTGGAGGATCTAATAAAAGATGAATGGGAAAGATCTAACAAGCGGTCCAGTCTTACCAACCGACTGGCAAAAATGTACCCCTTAAAAGAATCGAAAGCCATCCAATTCATTGATTAACGTTCCTGTCGTTGACTCCTCCTTTATGCGTCTTGCCAAGCATGTCACTCTGCCAATTGAGGACGCAGTTTCCTTTCGGGACGCTCTCGATCGAAAGATGGATCTGGAATTAAAAAAAAGCGTATTCCACGGCCGGGGGCACTTGCAGGCCAGCGATTACCACCGCGGCAGTAGCTAAAGCCATCTCAGGATGGGCAACCAGTATAGAGAAAGCCCTTCAAGATGGCACTGAATAAGGAAAGATAATCTCCTTTCTCCAGGAAATTAAATTGGCAGGCGACTTTGTGGCAGAAGCATCAGTCGATATCATTAGGTCCTCAGCAAGAGCAATGCTAGCCTCAGTCACAGCAAGAAGGGCCTTATGGCTGAAACCGTGGGTGGCCGATACCGCATCCAAAACAAATTGGTGCAGAATCCTATACGATGGCTCAAACCTGTTCGGGTCTAAATTAGACTCGTCTCCAAAGTAACGGGAGGGAAGTCAGGCTTGATCCCCTCCGACAGGAGACCCAAGACCCAAAAGGGTCCCTCCTACAGACACAACCTCCCCGATAAAGACAGGGAAGCTAAATCCTACCTTCTTGACAGAGAATTTAAAAGAGACTGGAGAAATACACAACCTTCCTTTCTGAGGGTGCAGAAGTCCAAGACTACCCCGCGGGGGAGCAGCAAAAGTACTTTTGAGGGTTCGCCGCCCACCCGGCACAGGTGGGCGCCAGGCTCAAAAAATTTGTACAGACTTGGTCAAATCATATAAAAGATCTATGGACACTATCCACAATCAGATTCAGACACAAATGCAGGTTCATGGGCCGACTCCCAGGAAATCACTTTCAACCAACCAGACTGCAATCCTTTCTAGACAAAAGGAAGTTACTAATAAAATACGTAACAGAATTGAAGCAAAAGGGAGCAATTCTAGAAGTTCCATCATGTCAAAAGGGGAGCGGGTTCTACTCCCCCTTATTTTTGGTAAAAAAAAAAGAAAGGAGACTTACGGCCTGTATTGGATTTAAAAAACCTCAACAAGAAGATCAAAATAAAGGCTTTCAAGATGGAGAGCCTCCAGTCTATACTTCTGGCAGTGAACCTGGGCGACTGGATGCTATCAGTAGATTTGTCAGGCGCTTATCTACATATCCCGATTCCTCCCGCCTTTCAGATGTTTCTCCAATTCACTATCAACCAGTATCACTTCCAATTCCATTGCCTCCCATTCGGCATTTCTTCGGCTCCCAGGACGCTTACCAAGGTCCTGCTACCCTTGGTTGTGTTCCTCAGAGAAAAGGGACTACAAATACACCATTATTTGGACGATATCCTACTTTTAGCAGAAAGTCGGGAAACTCTACTCTGTCATCTGAGAATTTTACTCAGGACTCTCCAAAACTTTGGTTGGCTGGTCAACTGGAAGAGGAGCAGTTTGCAACACACACAAAATATGTTATTTCTGGGAGCAGAACTGGATACCAGAGAAAGTACAGCCTCTAATACAGAAGATGTGGAAATTATTATCAGCAAGGCATGTACCAGCCAGAGCCTGCTTGAGTGTGCTAGGGTCCATGTCTGCGACTCTACCCATGGTGCAGTGGTCACAATGGGACATGAGAGTTCTGCAAAACTCCTTTCTAAAGCAGTGGGATGGAGTATCAATGCATCAGACCATTCCCATTTCCAGATCGGTGAAACAGTCGGTATGGTGGTGGACACACTCGATTAACCTCAGAAGAGACAGACCGATAGTTCCACCAGGCCCAGAAGTAGTCACATCAGATGCCAGTCAGAGCGGATGGGGAGCCCACTATCGAGATCAAGCAGCTCAGGGCCGATGGCAGTTCCAGGCCCAGGGTGTAGTATCAAATATACTAGCACTCAGGGCAGCCTTCCAGGCTCTCATGGCATTTGCACCATTCCTGAGGGGGAAGAATGTGCTTATCCGGGTGGACAACAGAGTTGCAGTGTCCTATATCCAGAAGCAAGGGGGTACCAAGAGTCACACGCTGATGGAGGAAGTCCGTCCCATCTTGAAATGGGCACAGGCACACCTGACAGACCTAAGGGCAGTATATCTCCCGGCGGCACAGAATATGTTAGCCGACTATCTGAGTCGAGAGACACTCTTGAACAACGAATGGTCCTTGAGCTTCCAGGCATTCTCCCTTCTTACGAAGACTTGGGGAATGCCAGAAGTTGACTTAGCAGCCACACCTGCAAATGCCAAGTGTCGGATGTTCCTGTCAAGAGCGTCATTCCCGTCAGCCGAGGGAATAGATTGCCTAATTCACCCATGGAACTTCAAGTTGGGGTACATATTCCCTGCAACCCCGCTAATTGCAAGGTTCCTGTCCAGGCTCCGGAGATCTTCAGCTACAGTAATCGGGGTAATCCCAGCTCAGTTGCAGCTCAGTCTTCAGCCTCCAATTTCTCTTTCAATAACCCCGGATCTCCTATCTCAAGGCCAATTCTTACACCCAGCTCCGGAGAGGTTGCATCTGATGACCTGGAAGTTGAAAGTGTTAGGCTGAGGGAACAGGGCTGTTCTCAGGAAGTAATATCGACTCTGATGCAAGCCAGAAAAACTACCACCAACACCACCTACACAAGAATTTGGGAGAAGTTATTTTCCATGGAACAGCAGAGGGGATGGAATCCCATTTCACCAGAGCCTCCTCAAATTTTAGAGTTCCTCCAGTCAGGACTTGACAAGAGCTTAAGCTCAAGTACCCTAAAGGTTCAAGTATCCGCTTTGTCTGCCAAAACAGGCACTAGATGGGCATTAAATCCTCTGGTAATTCAATTCCTGAGAGCCTGTCTGGAGATCAAACCTCCCAAGAAACCAGTTTTCCCATCATGGGACCACTCAGTAGTCCTTGATGCCTTTTTCAATCCTCCTTTTACTCCATCTGATTCAATCTCACTGTTGGATTTAACTATCATTCCTCATCGCAATTACATCAGCAAAGAGAGTATCTGAGATCCAAGCACTAATGGCAACAGAAACAGAAAGTGTTTTTACCTGATAGAGTGGTACTGAGACCTTCGGACCACTTCATCCCGAAGGTAGCGACTTCCTTCCATTATAACCAAGACATCGTCCTCCCATCCTTCACTAATGAACAAGGCGAACCCCATGCGCTGGATGTTAAAACAACCATCATTAGTTACCTTGCGTCTACAACTCCTTTTAGGAAGACGGATTCCCTCATGGTTATCCCTCATGGAAACAGACGAGGTCAAGAGGCTACTTCGCGTACTATCGCCTCCTGGTTAGTCAAATCCATCCAGAAGGCATACTCCATTCGCCATCTGGCAATTCCTGAAGACATCAGGGCTCACTCGACCAGGGCAGTGGCGACCTCCTGGGCAGCATATTGCAGGGTCTCACTGGAGACGATTTGCAAGGCAGCGACTTGGTCCTCCAGACACACTTTAATTTCTCACTATAGAGTAGACTCTGCTCACTTAGCTATGGCGGACTTTGGTAGATCTGTTGTTAGAGCCAATTCTTCAGCATTATAAAGGAATAAATATTATTTTCTTGCACCCACCCGACTGGCAAGTTATTTCCCAGTGTGTGCTGCCATGAAGGCCACCCCGTTTTATGGTGATATATACAGAGAATGCAGCGGGGTGTCTCCCCTTCAAATTTATAGTTAACCAATCCTGTCAGGTTGTGGAGGAGGAGTCACAACCCAGTGTGTGCTGCCATGAAGATGCGTCAGGAAAGAAAAATTACGGAAAGGTGAGTATATAATTTTCATTTTTTTTTTCTACTTTCTGCTTTCCTTGAGGCACTGGTGACACAGCCCAGGTCCTACAGTTGCCCCATTGGGAGGCTACATCACCAGAGCTTCTCATCTGATCTTGCGAATGTGCTTTACAAGATCTGGGGTGGTCTGCTCTTGAAGCTTAATCTCTTACAGTGCATGCACTATATGTGACCTGGGGCAGCTTGGTATTCTTTAATAGCAACCCGTCCCAATATATGTATAGTGAAAGCACCAGCACTTGTACAGTGCATGGGATGTAAGATCTAACTTAGCCGAATAGTCTTCAATAACAGGAGATCGCATATGCCAGATCTAGTGCAACGTCATTAATGGACTGGCAAAAGAAAGTACTAAGAAGAAACTAGCCACTAATGATGTATTTGTGAAAATGGCAGCTTTGTCACATAGCAATTGATACATATGACTATTATGGAAAGGTTGGAGGGAAAAAAAATGATCATATACTGTGTGTATTTATATATATATATATATATATATATATATATATATATATATATACATATACATATACATACATACATACATACATACACACACACACACACACACACACACACACACACACACACACACACATACATATATATATATATATATATATATATATATATATATACACACACACACTGTAAATATAATTTTTTTTATTTTTTGGGGGGGATATGCAGTTGGTTAGCAATCGTGGTAGATGCGTTTGTACAGTGAGTCCAGGGCAGACAGGAACTATAGTTAAGGGCCTGGTAATTAATATGGTGAGCCACCCCACTCTTAAGCTCACTCTGCTTTCATTGCAGTACCTTGCTGCGCAGGCCCACTCCTGGCCTCCAAATATGGTTCTCCAGCCTCCCAGACCATCCTTTGGTCTCCCTGGCCCACGAAGCCATCCCGACCTTGTCAGTCCTTTGGGCAAGCAGTCCCCCTCACAATGGATACAGTCTCTGACAGTAGCAACCAGGTCTCCTGACAGGAGTTTGTCTTCAAGTGGCAACAACTCCAACTCCACCTGCCCTGAGCTATGCTCAGATTTGCCTTATAATGACCCTGCACACCTGTGCACTCATAGACTGCAGGAGTCAAGCAAAACGTGGACACCAGATTAAAGGTTCCGTCCTGCCCAATAATGCTCTTTGGAATCTTCAAGCTCCTGGGTCCGATCCAGAACTACCAAATCCAGAGAAAGCATAGAAAACACGGCTTTCTCTGTTCACAATCAACCTGCCAGAGCTTCTCAAACTGCAGCTTAAATAATCTGGTTTCACTTTTATGCAATTTTGCAGGGTCTCGCACTGTCACAATAAATAAATACATTTTTTTTTTAAAGTTGTTTTCAATCTTTTAAAATCTACAGCTTGAAATAGTACCCAGTGATCTTGCCATGAAGATCCTTGTCCATGTGCACACTGAAATATTTCGTTTCGGAATTTCGTTTTCGTCCGAAAAATACATTTATTTCGTTACTCCCGAATTTCTTTTACATTTTGTTTCGTTAAAAAATGCATTCGTCCGAAAATCCGAAATAATTAAGGTTGAATCTGTCATTGAAGGCTTATGGTGTCTGTCGGATGTTCTAACAAGATTTGACGGACCAGCTAAACTGTACGACGCCGCAATCGTACATTTTCAGGTCGAATGTTCCAATTACAAGCTACAGTGCCTTGCAAAGGTATTCGGCCCCCTTGAACTTTTCAACCTTTTGCCACATTTCAGGCTTCAAACATAAAGATATAAAATTTAATTTTTTTGTGAAGAATCACCAACAAGTGGGACACAATTGTGAAGTGGAACGAAATCTATTGGATATTTTAAACTTTTTTAGCAAATAAAAAACTGAAATATAAGTCAGTTGGTTGACTTATTACTAGTCAACCAACATTAGAATTCTTCTATAGCCTATGGGCAGAGCATTTGACAATAAATGTCCGCTCGCGGCGACTGCTTCGTCGAATCTTCATGTTGAATCTTTTCTCTCTATGTCGAATAATCTTGGACTAATAGAGTTAGGTTAAGCACATTCGACCTTTTTTGCTATTGTCTCTATAATGTTGAATCTTTTCTCTCTATGTAGAATAATCTTGAACTAATAGAGCTAAGGTTAGGCACATTTGACCACAGGTTCGATGGACACAGTTCGCTATTGTCAGCGTCATGTCGAATCTCCTATCTATATCGAACTGTTGCAACGAAAACAAAAATAAAGCATTTGTTTATGTCGGATCTTTCGGTTTTCGGATTCTGCACGTTCATTATCGTTTGTTAAAACGATAACGAAAATACCCGAAATTCGGACGAAAATGCATTCGGACGAAAACGAAAGCACATGTTTAGTGAATAATGAAACATTCATACTGCACATTTCCTATAGATAGACCCCTTAGAGACAGACGGTCTCATAGATATGATGCCATCTTTCAAATTGGAGTCGGCCATAAAAGTGCTGAAGCTGTTTGCAGTAAATATGAAAGCTTGCAACAGACAGAAATCAAGACTCAACTCATGAACAGACATACATATTCTTGTAATACCACCAGGGACGGTGAGCTTTCTTCTGGATATGCAACTACCAGGAAAACAATAAAAAACACATATATGTGACCCCTGGGAGCACAGTAAAAATGCATGAGTATTGGATTGGGATGTGATGAGAATGGATTAAGACCTGTTATATCCTTCACATCTGTTACTATCAAGCTCCCACGTCTCCTGACACTAAGACAGATCACTGGTATATTCAGCCAAGACACAAAGAAGAATATAAATATTATATATATATATATATATATATATATATATATATATATATATATATATATAAGCAAAAAAGGGAAATGTGTAGCTATAGTGTAGCTATAGAGATAGAGAAATGTGTAGCTATAGAGGGACTTTACTGGATGGAATGAGAATGTTTTCTTTATTGCTTTGACATTAGTGTGTGCCATTACCACCAAGAATCCATCCATGAGAATTAAACTTCCATTAAAACAGCACTCCTATGACATCCGAGTGTACCACATCTATGAACTTCCCATCTGCAATAACTGAATAGAGAAAAGCAAGAAAAAGAATACTGAACTGAATTCTGTGAGCATACACAACTAAATTGCTTCTGATGAGCTCAGATGTATAATGTGAACAGCTGAGTGCTCCTGAAAATTATTTTAAAATCTTGTTACCTAAGCCATGCACTGCCTTGTTGCTATGAAAAAATGGTCAGTTCATGGCAGATTGAAGGTGTTTAAAATAATTCAATACTCCACCACTAGAAAAGACCAGCAAATGGAAAACTAAGCAAAGCATCCACTTAAGAAAAGATAATTTATTTTAAATATTTGGCTATAGTGTAGCTATAGAGATAGAGAAATGTGTAGCTATAGAGGGACTTTACTGGATGGAATGAGAATGTTTTCTTTATTGCTTTGACATTAGTGTGTGCCATTACCACCAAGAATCCATCCATGAGAATTAAACTTCCATTAAAACAGCACTCCTATGACATCCGAGTGTACCACATCTATGAACTTCCCATCTGCAATAACTGAATAGAGAAAAGCAAGAAAAAGAATACTGAACTGAATTCTGTGAGCATACACAACTAAATTGCTTCTGATGAGCTCAGATGTATAATGTGAACAGCTGAGTGCTCCTGAAAATTATTTTAAAATCTTGTTACCTAAGCCATGCACTGCCTTGTTGCTATGAAAAAATGGTCAGTTCATGGCAGATTGAAGGTGTTTAAAATAATTCAATACTCCACCACTAGAAAAGACCAGCAAATGGAAAACTAAGCAAAGCATCCACTTAAGAAAAGATAATTTATTTTAAATATTTGGCTATGTGTGAAGTTTCATGATAATTCAAAGCAGCTATTCTCAGCCAGGATTTTATGGAACCCTAAAAAAGGTTCCTCCAGAGGTTGCTAGGGGTTCCTTCAGGCTGTGGCTGATTGATCTACCATTTGGTGTTTTTTTTCTTTTCTGCCTGTAAACACTCCTCTTTTAACACAACTGTAAATGAGTATGTTTGCATGGACACACAGGCTACCATAGAGATGTGCTTACAGGCAGAAAAAAAAGTCCTGTAAAAGCGGTGTTCTTTAGACACAGTGTACATAATCCCTAAAGAATTTGTCTATTTTCAGTATTCCAGTGTATCTAGTTGCTCAACTGTAACTATTTGCTTGCTTTACTTCTCAATTGTTATTGCTCCATATGCGGGCCTCAATGATTCTCCTCCTCAACTCCACTGTTGCAATTGTAAAACACTTTGAAAAGAAATCATACATACTCAGATAAAACATGTAGGGGGGTACAGGGTGGAGGACACCTCCTCAATGTTTCTTTCCTCGTTGGGCTCCAAGTGTGGGTCACATGAGAGGCCTACTCAAGGTGGGTTCTTCTGGGCTAAGCTAGGCACTTTGGATTGGGTCACTGCCTTACACATGGAGTACCTTTACTTGAACAGATGAGTTAATAAACACCACCATGGTCACTGATGCATTTAGGAAAGACATGCAGAACCAATGCCTTCTCCACCTGTCCAGTGTATCACCGCTACCTCACTCCTGGTAATGGAATGGGGTCCCATCATTCACCTAGCACAGACTCCATGCTTACTTTACTCTTCCTCTTCTTTACCTGTGCACAGGCTGAGGACCTCTGTGGTGCTGATTTGCTCCTGCTGCCATGGGAGATGGACCTGCTCATGGAGAGTGTGCTGACAACAACTCAGCAAGAAAAAAAAGACAGCATTGTAAAAAAAACACGTCACATGACATTAAAGAAAAACATTGGTAATCGGTATTGATGAGTACTTGAAATAAAGTATCGGTACTTGTACTCAGTCTTAAAAAAGTGGTATCGGGACAACCCTAGTAATTTTTAAAGCCGATTAGAGTTTAGCTTTATCTGCTTAAAGCTAATGTCCAGGTACCTGCTACATACACAAAAAATACATAAAAAAAAGGGAGCCATGTCCCATGTTAGCACAAGTACTGCAGTATGACTGAATGGCTTGTAAGAACCTGTTGTAGCCCATTCTGGGGACACAGTTATTTTCTCCTTTGGGGCAGAGA
The DNA here is from genome assembly GCA_028564925.1 of Lithobates sylvaticus. Lineage (NCBI taxonomy): Eukaryota > Metazoa > Chordata > Amphibia > Anura > Ranidae > Lithobates > Lithobates sylvaticus. Next base: position 170,080,916 of record CM053035.1, read on the forward strand.
CACCTCAGATCCCCATAGTAGGTAACCGGATAACTGGAGGACCCTATTAGAGAGAACTTTGGAGTGGGCATAGCACTGTACAGAACCAGCCATGTTTGATGGAACCGTAATGGGCTGCTGTAAGCTATGTTGCCTTGAACTACTAAATATCATGTTGTATGGACTGTTATGGTGCTTATTGCATGAGTAAAGGAAAGTTTCAGCAAAAAAAAGACTGAACCTCACCATTCCAGTGGGTAATACCTGAGGATCAAGTAGTTAGTGTGGACACTGGCTCAGGCAGTGTATTGGGGGTGGCCAGGAGAAGGGGAGCTGACCTACCTGGCAGGTGTGTCAGATTCTCTGCCTGAACCATGCAAAGGGAAAACCTGTAACCCTGTTGGATTTGGGTCGGGTGGATGGCATGGCCTCTGATGGACTCAGCCTTAAACAAAAGAACTGGGGCCCCAACAACAACTTTGTTGTACAGTCATGGTTAGAGAGCCAAAGCTCAGGGAAAAGGTCTTAAAAGTGCAGACTCCAGAAACTTGTGGTTATGGAAAAATACAAGGCTGTTCTGACATGCAGAGCCCTGTCACTTCCTGATCATGCCAAAGCCTGCCCAACCCTTGCTGCCCCATGTGCATTCCTATCGCTCAGTGTGGCAAACTATCGTAATGATTGGTCAGTAGGGATTTGAGTGGACTGGAGGTAGAAGAGATCTATGACACTGCCTGGCAGTTAGCACCAGTCAGTTTAAACTTTTAATACAGTAAAAAAAAAAAAAACACAAGGAACAACATACAACTGACTAAAAAACACTGGAATTTATGTTTAAGAACATAGGATGTTGCATGTTGCTACATACATGGAGTTAATACATGGAAATAAAAATATTTTAAGAAAACTAAATTTCAATACATATTAAAACATACATTTTCTATGCAATTATAATGTAATCACATGGCCTATGCCATTGACATAGGTCACATGGCCACTGAAAAGCGGCAGCATGTTGGAAATGTAACATCAGTAGCTCTCTTCTGTCTGCGAGATGCACAAACTTGTGTGTCATTAAAGTGAAACGGGGTCTCTCTCCAGGCAGGTCATGAATGGTCACCAAGGTGAAACTGAGCAGCTTGACAGCAAGGTCTGTTTTAAAACTCTTCAGTAATATCTCTTGTTACCTGCTGAGTAAGTAATGGGAAAGCTTGCAGCCAGATATGAGAAGCAGAGCAGCAAGGGAAGAAACAGAATTGATCGATAAGCAAACTGCCAGGATCCCCATACTGACTGCTCATAAATGATGAGAGGCTACGATTTTCTCCTTCACACAAGCCAAAGGTCATCGTAGCATGAAGAATTTATGTCAGTGTAATCTAGAAAGCCCTGGCCAGCTTCTAAAGAATACCTATCACCTACATGTAGAACAGGCACACATGTTAAACTGTAGCACAATATTCAACCCGTTTATGGCATATGATCAAGTAATGTCCTTCAAGTATTAGCCGCAGACTCAAAAGCATATGAAGCAGATGTAGCTCCAGAGCTTTCTAGGTGCTGATTGGCTAGGGTTCTGGGAAAGCTGAAAACGGAAAACCATTTTGGTGCTTCCTTTCACTTTTCAATTTTGGTGCTTCCTTTGAAACTGGCTAGATTTCCAGTTTCACATATTGTCCCCACTGGTTCAACGCAAAATCCTACATTTAAGAAGAAGAGATGCCAGATCTTCTACAAAAACCTTTCTACGTGGAGCACAAAGAGACAACGTTCTCATAAATATTTACCAGGCTGATCTGTTCAGACTCTCTTTTGTAATCATGGAGCAATCATTTAATCAATGGGCGGCAGAATGATGAGTTCCTGCCATTATATTATGCACTGCGGTAACAGAAATGTAACATGAGTCAATAGGATGCACCAGTGACAGTTCAAACGCTCTCCCAGAATACACAATTTCATTAACGCAGTTTGTTCCAGCTATATATGGGTCTCCTATTATCATCTGAGCCTGCAAGTTGTATCAGAAGCATGCTCTGATTTGTATTCTTAGGAGAAGAAAGAAGAACCTTGTTATAGTCCCTTTCAGCCACAGTTGTTAACAATCATAATCATTTTGACTTGTAAGCCCATTTAAAACTGTTGGAGATAGCTACTAGTGGGATGAAAGACACATTGAACTTTTTATGAAGGTACATATGGGTATAACATAGGTTGACAACTGAGGTCCAGTTAAATGACTGAATAATGGGAATGCTGTGGATTCCTGTCATATATATGATGTTGGATTCAATACAAGATACACCCCCCCCCCTTTTACTGGAATGTAACCAGTTACACCTCATATTGTCATGAGTCTAAGGCTATTGTATGTGATGAATGGCGGCTCCTATCTGTCTGGGCTACACAAAGACTAATTATGGGCTGTCAGAGATCGCAATTCCAAGATTAGACAGCAGTCGGATTAAGTGCAATTCTGGACAGACGCTGCCCCCCAGAGACCACTTCTGGCAGTACAAGCAGAATACATGGAGGCGTATACCAGCTGGGCAGGTGGGCGGGCAGTGGGAGGTGCTGTGATTGAGGTGTGATTGACAAAAAGGGTTTGCACACACAACTGATTCTCTTATTCCATCTGGAGCTCAGCTACGAAGGGTCACCACGATAAGTAGATCATTATATTGTATTTTAACTGTATATTATATCATTGTACTGTAGCCTTGCTGTATGTTGTGTAATTGTGTAACCCCCTTTTGATACACGTTAGCTTTCGCATTTCCTTGGGAAATAAACAAGATTTGATTATTATGAAGCCGTGTGCTTGGTTTCATAGCTAACCTCGTATTATTGTGATATTAAACGTAGCATGCGCTCATAGGTTTAACAGACTGACTAATCTACAGAGACTAAACAAAGTTAATGCATAGAGGTGAGATAATATCTAGGTTGTAGTAGTATATTGTTTTCTACAAGTATTATCGAATCCCACATTTGGCACCCATAGATTGAGACAAACAGAATATCGTTTTTTTTCTGCATTGGATTCACAAACCTAAGGCATTTTTCTTTGTTTCGAGTCTCATTAACACAAACCCTCAAATCCAGAACGGAAAATCGTCTCTAGTGTGGACAAGATTGGCGCTGGCTCGCGAATTCTGAAACCACGCCTGGATGGTCATGAAAATTCTGTGAAAGATCTCATCGGTGAAGCGGACGCGTAGAACCTGGTGAGAGCTGTGGCTGATATATGTATGTATGTTAAATGTTTGTAAGTTTGGCCAGGTAACCGGTCATTGTGACTGGCGAGTAAGGGGATGATCACCCCTTGGGTTATATTATATAATCGATAAATTGACAGGACAAACCACACAGCGCTGAGGAAAAAAAGTGGGAATTATTTTAATTTTATTTATATATTTTTAGTTTTTTTGTTACCCATGTGAGTGTGATAGCTCTCAGTTCCAATAGGAGTTCACTGTGGCCTGCAATTTAAGAGGAGACAGCATTAAGAGTGTCTTTTCTGGAAAAGTTCGTAGTTTAAACGGATTTTTTGTATTTTTTTTTTTTTTGTGTTGTATTTTGTTTTTGGGTCTTCTGTGTGGGACTAGAGGTGAAAAACTAGACTTTGAGCAGCTTGTGGGGGGTTGCTTATCTGTTTGTTCATCTGTGTGTGTATTGTCTTAACAACTGTTCAGTGTAGCTAGTTGCAGATTAGCATGTCAATGGATATCCTTGAAGAGTTTCTTAGGAAACATGCGTGTATTCAATTTGATTGTTTAGTGTCTCCGAATGCATTAACACATCAGTTTTGTGACCTGTTGAAGCATTGCAGTACTTATAATGATGCCATACCATTTAAAAAAAATTCAAAAAAAGGCAGGAAACAGAGATTGGCAAATTTGGTGAGAATGCTAGTAAAAATGAGAGATATTGCTGAACGGAAGGAGGTTGAATGGTATAAGGATAGAGCAGAATTAATAGGACAGATAGAAAATGTGAGTAAGGATATTTCAGCTATAGCTGCGAATGCGGACGCAAATGTTTGTGAGTGTGATGACATGAGGTATGAGATTGAACAATTGGTGACTGAGAATGGTTTGTTAGAACAGGGATTGGATGAATGGAAGGAATCGTGTATGTTGAGAGAACAGTCTATCGCAGCGCTAGAAAATAAAGAGGCTGGGAATGAAAATGCGATAGAAAAACTTAAGACAGAGTTACAGGAATGTAAAATTCAGCTAGCCCAAAAAGATAATACCATTGTGTCTTTGAGAGCATGGGCAATGGAGAACGTGCACAGCCATTGCTGTGCTAACAAGGACACACATTCAGGTGTGACACAGGAGCAAAGAGAAAGGATGCCGATCGAACAGCAACCAGTCTGTGCGGCTGACAGTCCTGAAGAGGCCCCAAGTCTCTTCACTCCTGTGCTAGACAGAACTGGGCAAGGATTAGGAATTATAAAAAGGGAGGGTAGCACCCAAACCACAACACTCTCCATACAAGATCGCACAAATCTGTGCCAGATTTTGGGAAAGTTTGACACTAGCGCTTCACCCATTAGTCTCTCAAACAGGCTGGAGGCTGTAGTGACACAGTACATTTTGAACAATAGGGATGCATGCGCACTCCTCCGCGCATGGCTTCCATTGCAACTGTGTGAAAAACTGCAACCACCAGTTGGGAATCATAGAGGTCTATCTCCCGAGTTAAGCTCAAATTGGGGGAACTCGGCAGATAGAATGAGGGAAATGCAGCGCATAAATTGGAAGGCCGGGTACCGGCCTGAAGTTATGGGAGGAGCCCGGAGGGTATTTAAGCAGCCCAAAGGCCGCCGGTCTTTGTCGGTTTCCTGTGCGTGATATCTGATACGTCAGACATCTAGGACCGACTCGTTCGAGACAAGCGCTGTTGGTGCCGGTTCGTGAGCTCCGTTTTCGTCTGTCCGTCTCCTCTTATTGCAGTCCCGCGTTCCGTGTTCGTAAGTCGTGTTGTCCCTTCGTGTCGCACTCGTGTCGCCGAGTCGCAGTTCGTACAAAGAGTCTGGTTCGGCTGTCGCAGGTAGGGCTTCGGCTCCCATGTTTTACGTTCTCATGCACTGCTTATCATGTCACTAAACTGTGGTCTGCGTAGCTCACGAACCACGCGCTGCTTGTCTCGAAACCTAAACACTTACTCGCACGTTTTTGGTTGTACACGATCGGGAGCCATCTAGCGGCACGCACATTCAGGGCCGCCCGCCACAAACACTCCGACCGATGCCGCATCCGGCACTCAAGGGTTCCCTTACGCGGTCGTGCTACGCAGTCTTCGAATCGTTCAAACACGACTAACGCACGGGTGCCGTTCGCACTCACACGTATCGTTCATGTCCTACCATTGTTCGAATCGGTGGCGCCAGCGAGCGTGCCGAATCGCTATTCACATTCCGAAGCACTGTTGGCATACTAATTGTACGAATCACTTCGACCGTGTCGAAACATTTCACGTGTTAGCATGACAATCATTTCATCATTTCGAACATGGCTAACGTATCAGGCCATTCGGTCATGCTAAATCATTTCGCATCAGTTAAACAGGGCGTTCATGCCATCGCTTCGATCCTGGTCCGGTCGCATCCATACATGCTCCGATCGGGGCGATCCAGATGCACGACTACCCGGCCTCATTTCGATACATGCGCCAAGGGCGGAATCACATCACTGGTTGCGTACATTCCTGATTCTTGCCCCTGTCATGGTATATCATTTCTGTCACCTTACCACGCCCGGCATGAATGCAGTCACTTCCCCGCACTAATTCATGTCGGCGTGCCCCAGGCCGGCCTCATTTCAATACATGCGCCAAGGGCGGAATCGCATCACTGGTTGCGTACATTCCTGATTCTTGCCCCTGTCATGGTATATCATTTCTGTCACCTTACCACGCCCGGCATGAATGCAGTCACTTCCCCGCACTAATTCATGTCGGCGTGCCCTAGGCCCGGCCTCATTTCAATACATGCGCCAAGGGCGGAATCGCATCACTGGTTTTGCGTACATTCCTGATTCTTGCCCCTGTCATGGTATCTCATTTCTGTCACCTTACCACGCCCGGCATGAATGCAGTCACTACCTCGCACTAATTCGTGTCGGCGTGCCCTAGGCCCGGCCTCATTTCAATACATGCGCCAAGGGCGGAATCGCATCACTGGTTTGCGTACATTCCTGATTCTTGCCCCTGTCATGGTATCTCATTTCTGCCACCTTACCACGCCCGGCATGAATGCAGTCACTACCTCGCACTAATTCGTGTCGGCGTGCCCTAGGCCCGGCCTCATTTCAATACATGCGCCAGGGGCGGAGTCGCAAAAAAAAAAAAAAAAAAAACTTTGATTCTTGTCCTTGTCATGTTATATCATTTCTGTGTCACCTTACCACGCCCCGGCGTTAATTGGTCACCTGCCTGCACGAATTCGCGCCGGCGTGCCCTAGGCCGGCCGCATTTCTACAAAAAAAAAAAAAAAAGGGAGCTTGGAGTCGGACCCGGTGGCAGCTGGATGTCACAGTTCGGCCTCAGCAATACCCAGGCAGTTGGCCTCGTTTCACGGTTGCCTCATTTCTGTACGTGCTCCAGAGTCCGGCTCACAGTCACCCCCATACGGTACGAACGGGCCGGGCCCTGTCACGGGAAGTTCGTTCAGTTAAGGCAACATGTCAAGTCAGTCATTCGTGTTGTCATCTGTCATTTGATCCCACAGCGGTCTCGGCAGTCGACTTAAGTCACTATCGCCTGTTGTTATCATCTACGTTGGGTTCCGTCGCTCTGGACGGCAGCAGTTTTAGGCTCTGAAATAGGTACTTTCTCTCACACTCTCTCAGGTCAGTCGGATTCAGTAGGTCCGCCTGCACCAGCTTGATCAGGGTTCCAGCAGGTAAAAAAAAAAATAAGAAAAATAAAAAAAAAAAAACGCAGGGGCACGGGGGGCTCCTGCTTTCTCATGGCAGGTACGTATATCATAGGTGACACGTCCAAACTCATTTCTTGTCACCTCTTTATAGGCCCAGCCTGCAGACACGTGACCAGTCTACTAAGTAACGGGTCTTGGCAGCCGCCATGTCATCAGTCGGCAGCGATGACCTCACCACCCCGCTATCTCCGGCGTCAGCCTCCGAGGCTGGCAGTGTCCAGTCCCTGAGGGCATGGACAATTCCCAGGCTGTCCGCCGAGCTGAGACGCAGATGGATACCCTTCTCGTCCGCGGCCAGGAAGGCGGAGCTATTCAGGCTCCTCTTCCCACCACCGGCCGCAGCAAGCTCCAGCAGCCAGCAGGCGTCTCTGGAATCGATTTCAGCCGCCGTCGCTCAGCTACACACCCTCGTGTCTTCCCTGTCTTCCTCAATCGTTGAGGTCCAGGACAGGGTGTCTCGTCTAGAGACCAGCCCGGCTGCCACGGTTCCGGACCCTGCGGTGGTCCCAGCCATCAGTGCACCGGCCGCAGGTAGTGAGCTTGCCACGACTACCGTTCACCCTTCCCACCTGGTGCCACCCAGCGTAAGGAAGGACATTCTAGAGGGCAGAGACGTTAACCTGGCCTCACTCTTGATCTCGGTCCATGACTTGGCCGAGAACAAGGCCTACACCTGGGGGGACGTCTCGGTGGTTTTGAAAGCGAAGGATCCGAGGCTCAACAGAAAGCTCACGGTGCCCGAGTTCACACTCGCTTTCGGCATGTTTAGGGACGTGCTGTGCTCAGCCTCCCCCGGCAGACGGGAGGAACTGGACCTCTACCTCCATTTGATCGTAGACCTGGGCCACAAATACGGTGGCTCAGCGTTCTACGACTATCATCGGTCCTTCTCGGCCAAAGCCGCAGCCAGATTCTCACAGTTTCATTTGACAACGGACTGGAGCGTAGTGGACACGGAGTTGTTCTGCCGCCACTTCGCGGGTCTTCGCTCCCCGCTATGTGCTGTCTGTCAGTCAGCGTCCCACACCACGGTCTGGTGTGCCAACATAGCCTCTGTCCATCCGATAGCTAGCACGGCCTCTACCAGCACGAGCCAGGCTCAGCAGGCCCCGGCGCAGGGGCAAAAGGTGGACAAGTTGGGACGTCCGGTGCGGATGGTTGGGGGAGCCGCCATTTGCAACAATTTCAATTACGGCTCCTGCAATTTCAGCCAGTGCCGGCTCTTGCACATTTGCACCCTATGCCAGAGGGCGCACCCCAGGATCCTATGTGAGGTCAAACAGAAGAACCATGACTAAGCCGGGTCAATGCCCTTTGGCTCGGTGTTTACTTGACCTCACACCCCACTCCGTCACTCGCCAGCTACCTCATCCGGGGTTTCACTGATGGGTTTCATACCGGGCTCATCACCCTGCCCCACTCCACCCACGAATGTCCGAACCTACGCTCAGCAGCAACAGATGAGCCAGCGATTGACGTCCTTCTGCAGACGGAGTTGGATCGGGACTTCATGATAGGCCCGTTCAGTCAGTCTCCCTTTAACATCTGGAGGGTTAGCCCTATCGGGCTTGTACAGGGAATATTTTCAAATAAAAACGTCTGGTGTATGATCTGTCAGCGCCTCATTCTTCCGTCGCTCCCAGTCTCAACTCGCTCGCCCCCTCATCAAGTGGAGGGAGCGATATTATTTCGCGACCAAATTGACCTTCGGGTCTAAGAGTAGTCCTTGGGCAGCCAGGGCAGATCTGGCCATGTGGGAACACTTTCTTAGTAATTGGAACGGTGTATCCCTGTTCATCCCAGTCGTGTCCACGCAGTCACCTCAGGTGGTGACCGATGCGGCGGCATCCACAGGATGCGCCGCCAATTTTGGCCATTTGTGGTTCGCCGCCCCTTGGCCTCCTCAAGCACTAGCCACACCAGGCTTCACTACCACGTCAGCCCTCTTTGAGCTCTTCCCCATCGTAGCAGCCGCTCACCTATGGGGTCACCATTGGTCTGGACAGACTGTGGCTTTCACGACAGACAATCAAGCCACAGCCAAAATCATCAGCAAGGGCAGGCCTAAATCCAGGCCCGTCATGTCCTTCCTCCGCGGACTGCTCCAGCTATCCCTACAGCATCAGTTCAATGTTTACTGCTCATTCATTCCAGGGAAGTTTAACTCAGCGCTTATTGTCATTCTCACCTAGCACTGTCACACAGCACGATACGCCAGTACGTGGCCGGGGTGCCGCACTACTTGTCACTTCAAGACCCCGCGAGGCCTTCGGTGTTCTCCTGCCACGCAGTGAGGGCTCTACTACGTGGAGTGCAGAAACACCAGCCGCCAGTCAGCCCGAAGCGGCTGCCTATCACGGGGGAGATCTTCAAGGGAATGTCTGACATCCTGGATAGGTCCCCTTTCGGTCTCCTCCTCAGCACCGTCCTGCAGGCTGCGATACACGTGGCGTTTTATGGGTTTCTACGGCCCAGCGAGTTCACTCGCAGCCACCCAGCCGGTCCAGTCTTGCATAGTAGTAGTCTCTGCCGCCACCAGGATCACTACGTCCTTCACTTGGCGACATCCAAAACTCAGCAGCGAGGTTCCGGAGTAGATGTTCACCTGTACAGGACTCACAACAACTGGTGCCCAGTTGCCGTGTTAAACCGCTTGACGGCACTGCTATCCGACCGCCCAGGGTCCAGTCCGCTTCTACCCTTTCCGGTATAACCCCTCAACTCGTCGCAGTTCGTGGAACATGTCCGGGTCCTTCTCGGCGATCTTCAGTTGGACCCCAGCCAGTACTCCGGGCATTCATTCCGGATTGGGGCAGCCACGACGGCCTCAAGGCAGGGGGTTCCGGACCATGTGATCAAGGAACTGGGTCGGTGGAAATCGGCCTGCTTCTCTCGCTACATTCCTAACCCACAGTTAGAGATGGCTCAGGCCTTTGCTCGTCTTACTCAGTGACATTACCTTTAATAAATAATTATCCCCTACCTGAAGGTTTTTGCCCCCTTATTTTGGTGTACCATACGGTAGACCAAGGCACACTTTCAGGTCTATTTCATGTTGGTGAGTTTTGTGTTGTTCCTATATGTCATCTTTACTCATGTCGTCCGTAGGGCTCTAGACCATAAATTGGAAGGCCGGGTACCGGCCTGAAGTTATGGGAGGAGCCCGGAGGGTATTTAAGCAGCCCAAAGGCCGCCGGTCTTTGTCGGTTTCCTGTGCGTGATACCCACCCACCCTCCCCTTTTTAAAAGCCTCTTCCAAGTATTCTTACCCCAGACTGAATACTCATTCCACGTTATTCCATAACTACTTCTTATCATTCTTTATCTAGGGTATGCCCCCTTATTTTGGTGTACCATACGGTAGACCAAGGCACACTTTCAGGTCTATTTCATGTTGGTGAGTTTTGTGTTGTTCCTATATGTCATCTTTACTCATGTCGTCCGTAGGGCTCTAGACCATAATGGGAGGAAGAGATACTAGGGGTTCAGACGCCCTAGAAAATACAAAATTTAGGAGGGGAATTGATCCAATACTTTTTTGCAGTGAATACTTCGCCATTTATAAAGCCACATATAATTGTCCTGATATGTCTCCTGATGATAGTAGTTTTCTGTGTTCTATGGCTAATAAGTGCATATGTATTGATTACCATACCAGAATTGCACTGAGGAACGCCACCTCGTACCAGACCTTTATAAACATATTAAGGGACTGGGTTCGGGAGACAGATCAAGACAATAGGCCCCACAAAAGAGTTGCAGAGATAGTTAAAAGCGAAGGTACAGTGAGATTTACAGGCAAGTGTTATAGATGTGGGAATACAGGCCATGTAATCAAGGACTGTAAATTGCCTAGGAGGAGCATGGGTGAGAAGAAGCCTTGGCATAAGAAGGAACAGCGAAAACCTGGACCAGATAAGGTAGCAACGGAGCCGAACGAGGCACCTGATGCTACATTATATGGTCCACTTTTGAGGGAATTGCAAAGGTTAGGAAAAGGGTTTAAAGAAAACCACGAGGAATATAAAATCCCTCCCCCAACTAATCCGTATTTTAAACCATAGGGATGTCAGGCCCCGATGTTGTCCCTAGTATGTCAACTGGATAGGGACAAAAGCGGCAGACCACGTATCCGAGGGGCGATAGGGGGCCATCGCACAAATGTACTTTTGGATATGGGAGCGGCTGTCAGCATAACAAATATTGAACTTCAAAAGGATCCTGCTGGGAGACAAATTTTCCTTAGAGGATTCGGGGGACAACTAGTACCTTCTGAGCAATCAATACCTGTGAACATAGAAATAGAGAGGTTATGTGTGGAACACAGTTTGTTTCTTTCCCCAACGCACAAGGGCACTATTTTGGGCTCTGATGTCATGGGGGCACATGGACTGATTCTTGATCTATGTAATTGGGTACTGTGGAAAGGGTCTAGATACAAAGGCAAGGCACACATGGTCATGGACAGCTGGGAGGTTGCATCAGTTAAAACCGATGAAATCCTTGACCCGCAGGCAATATTGAAAACAGAGGACCAAATATTGGCTAAAATCTTGTGGCAACATAACAAAGTGTGGGCAACGTCTAAAGCGCAATGTGGTAGAGTTTAGAACATGATTGTTAAAATTGAGGGCCCTGATCCGCCACCTCAGCGTCAGTATAAAATTCCGCCCGAATCTATCCCATACATAGAGAGCACAGTGAGGAATTTGTTGGCACAAAATGTAATTAAAGAATGCCAATCTAAAACAAATGCAGCCCTCTGGCCAGTGAAGAAAGAAGGGGGGTGGAGGCCCACTGTAGATTTCCGTGCGCTAAACAGATGCACCCCATCTATTACAAATGTAGTTGCTAAAATGCCAGACATGATGACAGCACTGAAGCCTTCGGCAAAGGTGTATTCATCAATTGACATATCAAATGGCTATTTTTCAATTCCCGTGCACGAGGATAGCCAATACAAGCTAGCCTTCACGTTTCAGGGAAAACAATATGCATTCTGTCGTTTAGCTCAGGGGTTCAAATCCAGCTCTACATACTTCCACATCTGTATGGTGGACATTCTCAAGACATTTTCTGAGCCAGAATGCATCATTCAGTACGTGGACGACATTTTGCTTCAAACAGAGACAAAAGAGCAGCATTATGCTCTGCTGGAGGAGCTCCTGACACTAATTGAGAATGCAGGTCTGAAATTAAACCCCAAAAAGGCACAATTGATGAAGGATTCAGTATGTTTCTTGGGTGTGATAGTTTCACAGGGGGGAAGAACTCCAGATCCAAACAAATGTGAAACTATCAGGAAATTACCAAGACCAATCACTAAAACTGCGTTGAGACAATTCCTGGGAATGGTCGGTTTCTGCAGGGACTTCATTGAAGGCTTTGCAGAAAAGGCAAGACCCCTGTATGACTTTCTAAAAGGAGACAAGAAGGAAACAGACCCCTTAGACTGGTTAGGAGAGCATGAACAAGCTTTCACCAAGCTAAAGGTGAGTCTGATGCAGGCCCCGGCCTTGAGCAATCCGAATGCCGATTTGCCCTTTGCACTACAAGTGTATGCCTCTGCAGTAGCAATAACAGCGGTGTTGCTGCAGGAGAGGCAGGGCAAATGGGTACCGGTGGGATACTGGTCCAGGGTACTAAGCCCGGTAGAGAGGGGATTTGATGAATGTGTCAGGAACCTTTTGGCAGCGCACTGGGCGGTTCTCGCCACAGAGCATGTTGTGGGGTTTGGTAAAATCATTCTGCAGACACCCCATTCTCCAATTAAAATGCTTTTGGAACGTACCCTCAGTGGAGTATCCTCCCAAAGGGTAGCCAGATGGCTAGTGGATTTAACACCCAGGAATCTGGCTGTGACCCACAATGCCACCTACACTCTCCCACAATTGATGCAATATGAGGGGGAGCAGCATGACTGTGGGGAAGTACATCGGACCAGAACACAGGAGGTATTTAGGTTAGCATCAGGTACTGGAGACCTTAAAATCTGGGTGGATGGATCAAGGTACTGGGATGAAGGAAGTTTTCACACAGGGTATGCCCTGTGGTGCCCCCAGACCAATGAGAAAATAATGACCAAATGCCCTCGAAGCTTTTCTGCCCAAAGAGCTGAACTAGAGGCAGTGAGAGAGGCCATCACTCATTTCAGTTCAGGTCCCATAACCATATTCTCTGACAGCGCCTATGTAACAAGGTCTCTGACTGAATACATGCCTTTGTGGCAGTCAAGGGGCTTCAGTGATGCCTCTGGGAAGGACTTGGTACATAGTGCGGTGCTAAGAGATATATGGGAAAGAGCAAATGGGGAACCTCAGAGAGTTGCTATCATTAAGGTGAGAGCACACCAAAGAGGTGGAGAGGAGGTTACTGTGGGCAACAACAAGGCAGATGAGCTGGCAAAAGAGGCAGCCCTGATAGGGGCCAAATGGACACCCTATGATACTGAAGGGAGGCAGGCCTGGGAGGAACATAATTCTGAGGAGCAGGAGGTGAAAGCAGGTTCACATGAACTTCTGCCGGTGCTAAGGATGCCTACCCCATGCTTAGCAGGTGAACAAAATAAGGATGAGGCCTTGAGCTCAATCAAAAAGCAGCTTAGAACAAAAGCGGCAGATGCTCCCCAAAATTATGTATTAGAAGACGATCTACTGTTAAAAGAAACTTCAGAAGGACGAAAGTTTGTAGTGCCCTCCCAGCATCAAAAAGATTTAGCCCTGGAAAATCACAGGTTAACAGGCCACATGGGCGTTCAGGGTACCTTGAAATTTGTGCAAGCTAGATACTGGTGGGAGACAATGGGAAACACAATCTCACAGGTAGTGCAGGAATGCTTAATATGTGCACAAATGAACCCTAGGCCAAAGGGACAGAAGCCAATATTAGCAAGGGTACCGGTAGCCAATGGACCCTGGGAAAACCTACAGATTGACTTTGTTGGTCCGTTACAGAGTGCCCCTGGGGGATACAGATATCTACTTGTGGTGGTGGACGTTTTTTCGAAATGGGTAGAGGGTCTGCCCCTAAGAAAGGACTCTGCCACTGCCACGGCTAGAGCTTTGTGGACCGAAGTCTTTTCAAGATGGGGGTTCCCCAAAGTCCTGGAGTCCGATAGGGGGACTCACTTTACCGGCAGGGTCATGAAAAATATTTGTGAGCTGCTGGGAGTAGAACAGAGATTCCATGTTCCATACCATCCACAATCGGCGGGGATGGTTGAGAGGATGAATCGAACACTGAAAGAGAGGCTTAAAAAGATGGTACTGCAATCAGGAAAGAACTGGCTGATTCATCTGCCTTCAATCCTGATGGCCGTACGAGGATCTACAGCGAAAGGTACATCATTAACCCCATATCAGTTAATGACGGGGAGAATGATGAACCTCAGCCATCCAGCAGACCCAATACTTAGTACCCCCTTGAGAGAGAGTGCTGAAAGGGACCGATTTCTGGTCCAACTGCAAGAACAGGTACAGAGGTATTTGCAATTTGCTGCAAGTAACATGGCACCTAAAGAGAAGGAGCAGCCTTTAAAGCCTCCCGTTAGCTTGAAGATTGGAGACAGGGTTATGGTAAAGAACTTTGTTTCCAAGTCTTCATGGGCCGCAAACTGGACGGGACCGTTCACAGTCACTATGACCCTTAGTGATCAGGTGGTCAAAGTAAAGCGGCTCATAGATAACAAGGGTGCAAAGGGCATGAAAAAAAGGGAGATAGAGAAATGGGTTCATGCTGATCAATGTAAAAGGTATTGCTGATAAGAATTGATTCCGCTCTTGTTCTTGTTTTCCAGAGTCCTGGTGGAGCAAAGATTGGCAAAATCTCTGGAGAATGGATGGAAGGATCATACTTGTCGTGTTGGCGATCCATCTGAGCCATGTAACATCTCAAATTGATTCTGACGAATATTCAGGGGATGATGTGGAAAGGGAGAATCCTGAGGAAGACCATGCATCCACTTCAATTATATCATCAGTGTTGAACTTGTTAGGCCAGAAGGGGATGCAGGGAGGAGATGAAAAAAGGAGAAAGGTCAGGATTATATCAAAGAATCCTAAATTACCGGACACGTACCAATGGGGTCACCATGGCAATTTGCAATACAAAGTTTCTTTTGCTTTTGGACGATTTAATCCTAACTCAACATCGCAAGGGCGTGCGAACAAGCAAAATTTGCAAAATATCATACCGGAATCTCTCCAGCCGTTTGTAGATGTAACTATATATATGAATGAAACTGGTTATTGGTTAGGAAAACAATCCAATCTATCCAAACCTTGGGAAGCAAGGGACGTGGGATATGGGGTTTTTGGTGAAGAATTGAAGGAAGGGAAGTATGTTTTTATGTGTGGCATATATTGGCATGACCAAAGTAATAGGGCGCAGAGACCCAGGAGGCTGACACTTAGGCACAGTAAGGTGTCTGTTGGCCAAACTAGGGAGCTCCAGATGACACATCAATGGGGTGAAAATTTCCTTGTGGGGGCAGTATCTCGTTCCTATCAGTCCTACAGAGAATCTCTTGGTTACTGGACATGTGGGACACCAGAGATGGACCTGGGGGAGATACGCCTAGTTGATGTCTCACCGGAGAGGTTAAAACCCTGCATAGGTGATGCCAGTGGCTACACACAGGAACATACTCCGTTAGAGAAGGGGGAACCACTACAAATAGATCTAAGCTCGTCACAAACGCTGGCTACCAGGGTACAGTATGCTTTCACCACATGGCACTTCAATGTCTCGCAATGGTTGGTAAGATCCTATTACCCTATATGTGCTGAATATACACTGAATCAAGTACGGTCAGTATATCAATGGCTTTCTCCCAGAGATGGGCGGACACAGAATGAGGTCCATGAAGGACGCTTATTTCTGAGGAGTAACCGAAAGAGGAGGGATGTATTCAGCACTATATTGGGGGGAATAGGAACTGGGATGGGTGTTATTAATGGAGTGGACATCGATCTCCTGAGGAACAAACTCTCAGCCATAGCTTCAGACAGTAAACGGGGCTTTGTTGCTCAGAGAGAGATCAATGACATTCTTGATAATATTCAACAACGTCACATAAATACCCAGGTAAAAGTAGCTCAAGATTTTATACGCCATTTTAAGAGGTTGGTGGATAATGTGGTGATACAGGGCAAAAATATGTCATGGGCTCTGGCATGCACTCAGGGACAGGCGGAACTATCAACCAACATCAAACTGATTGTACAGTCCCTGTATGGGGGGAAGTGGCCTTATGAATTAGCATCACAGCTCAGTAAGATTTTACCAAAGCACATCTCTTACACAAATCCAAGTTGGTGGTCAAATGCCTGGATGGGATGTACGAATTTGGATTATGAGAGATGTTATGCTTCCTCGTTGATCCCATATACAGAAGTGCAGACTCAATCTGTGTATTCGGTGATATCAATGGGCTTACTGACTGGGGATTCTACTTTGTTGCATCTGAGGCTAAATTACCCACATGTGATCAGAGAGAATGGGAGCTGGAGGCAGGTTGATATTTCCCTCTGTCGGAGGCATGACCATGACATCCTTTGTATGCCAGGCCAATACACGGTAGTAAAGGAGAAATGTTGGGAGGATGCGTCACTCTGTGTACTGGATGGGGAGAACATTGCCGGGAAGGGAACACCGGGGTATTATTTGGGACATGGGAGAGTTTGTTTCTTTGTCCTAAAGGATACTAATATAACATTAGTCATGGAGATAGGATGTTCTGTGAACCTGACAATAGCAAGAGGAGCGTGGTGTACCTTTGGCGATGTCTCTGAAATCCAGACACAGGAATGGAAGTATGTGATACCGCATATTGCCAATCTGTCTGTGGATGTCAACCAGAACCTCCCTGTTAATCTGAGAGCCCTGAACCTTGGTATGGGAAGGAAGATACAGGAGTGGTTAGCAGATTGGGATAGAGATGAGAGCCTTATGAAGATGCTGCAGCAAGAGAGAGCTAATGCTACTATAGCCATATACCATAATCAAAATGAAATAAAGGAGGTAGTGCATCAATTAGAAAATGATGTAGGAGGGTCTTGGTGGGAGGTAATATTTGGACATTCCAGTAAGGCCAACAGCATTTTGAATTATTTGATACATCCCGTTGTGGTGTTACTCATTATTGCTGCAGTTTCGTCATTGGTTCAAATTGGTATGTGTTGTTGGACTAGACATTTATATAAGAAGGTCTCGCATCTATCTATGCAAGTGGAGGGACGAATTGACGGTAAGGTCTCTTCATATACGGTAGAGGCTTTGCTGCCAGCTCAGAGCCCTGAAATACCACTGACGTGCCGGAATTGCGGTAGGGAAGGCCATTGTGAACAAACCTGCCTAATCCCGACCCGTATTTTCAGCAAAGAATTATAGGAGGTTGGGAGCGGGATACGCGAGTTGAGGGGTCAAATGTATATATGTATATATTATGGTAGTGGGTTGATTTATGTTATGGTGTAGTGTGATAAAGGTGTATTTTAGGCTAGTAACATGGGCGAAAGGCCCTCCTCGAGACTCTGTGTTGGAAAGCTGGGTGATGTGTTACCCTGAATGTGTGATGGTGAATGGTGAGTGAATGAGCACCCCTTGCCTGTACTGCATCTCGTCCTGAAGATACCAAAGACACAGAAGGGTGACATGGAAGCTGTCACTGAAGAAGGATGGTGGTGTATCACTAAGTGGCAAAGCGGAGAGTGTTGGAAAGCGTGACACGATAAGACCATTATGGACTGTTCCATAGGAGCTGTTGCTGCACAGGTTGAAAACCACAGCACGTTAAGAAAGTCAAGGACTGTTCTATGGGTACTGATTTGGAAACGCATGTCAGGGAGGAAACAGTTATGGACTGTTCAATAGGAGCTGGGTCGGAAGAAGGGTGTTATGCGCCTGTTGAGGCGCAAAGCGGCATATGTTGGATTCAATACAAGATACACCCCCCCCCTTTTACTGGAATGTAACCAGTTACACATCATATTGTCATGAGTCTAAGGCTATTGTATGTGATGAATGGCGGCTCCTATCTGTCTGGGCTACACAAAGACTAATTATGGGCTGTCGGAGATCGCAATTCCAAGATTAGACAGCAGTCGGATTAAGTGCAATTCTGGACAGACGCTGCCCCCCAGAGACCACTTCTGGCAGTACAAGCAGAATACATGGAGGCGTATACCAGCTGGGCAGGTGGGCGGGCAGTGGGAGGTGCTGTGATTGAGGTGTGATTGACAAAAAGGGTTTGCACACACAACTGATTCTCTTATTCCATCTGGAGCTCAGCTACGAAGGGTCACCACGATAAGTAGATCATTATATTGTATTTTAACTGTATATTATATCATTGTACTGTAGCCTTGCTGTATGTTGTGTAATTGTGTAACCCCCTTTTGATACACGTTAGCTTTCGCATTTCCTTGGGAAATAAACAAGATTTGATTATTATGAAGCCGTGTGCTTGGTTTCATAGCTAACCTCGTATTATTGTGATATTAAACGTAGCATGCGCTCATAGGTTTAACAGACTGACTAATCTACAGAGACTAAACAAAGTTAATGCATAGAGGTGAGATAATATCTAGGTTGTAGTAGTATATTGTTTTCTACAAGTATTATCGAATCCCACATATGAAAATTAGAAACATGTGAATCCCTAAGGCTACTTTCACACTGGAGCGGTGGGGGCGCTGGCGGTAAAGCAGCGCTATATTTAGCGCCGCTTTACCGGCGTTTTAGCAGCGCATTTCGGCCGCTAGCGGGCTGGTTGTACCTGCTGTTGAGTGTCACACAGGTTTTGTGGTTGTACTCTATGCTGATCTGCCACATGGCTTTTTGTGGTTTCAACTGATAAATGGTACTGAAGATAATGAACAAGGCTGCTGCACCCTTCTTGCCATTTTGTCGATATGTACAGTACTGTGCAAACGTTTTAGGCAGGTGTGAAAAGATGCTGTAAATTAAGAATTCTTTCAGAAATAGAAGTGTTAACAGTTTATTTTATCAATTAACAAAATGGAAATTAAATGAGATAGTCAGCACGGAACAAATTCCAGAGGGTAGTATTGGGGGCATTAGTGGTAGGTTGACCAAAGCACATAAATCCAAGGTAGGTATAGTAGCAAGTCCTAGTTGCAATCTCGGAACACCCAATAAGAGGATAATATGCGACCGGTCTAAACTACGTGGCATGTTCACCAATGCCAGGAGCCTGGCGTAAAAGATGGGTGAAATAGAGATACTGTTGTACCGGAGGATTTTGATTTTGTGAGAATTTCAGAGACCTGGTTCAACAGCTCGCACTTCAAAGTCTTGCAGGACACAGCTGCTGACAGGAACTGAGTTCCTGTTGTGGAAAAAGTACAGGAACTCCGTTCCCATGCGTTCCCGCAGGACTTGAGCCCTGCTCCAGACCCTTTATTAGCTTTGTTGCCCTTCTTTGTACTCACTCCATTTCCAGTACATCCTTCCTGAGGACTGGTGGCCAGAACTGGACAGCATACTCTAGGTTCGGCCAGACCAGAGTCTTGTAGCGGGAGAATTATTGTTTTATCTTTGGAGTTGATCACCTTTTTAATGCATTGCATGCCATTGCTGAGCCTATCATCTACTAGGACCCCCAGGTCCTTTTCCATCCTAGATTCCCCATCCTTTCAGATCGCTCTACTGCAGGGTAGTCTTCCCAGTCACCATTGCAGACTGACAGCGGTGAGAGCCGGCGGTGCGGGGATGGTCTATGTGGTCAGCTTTAGCCCTGATGCCTGCATACTTAGATGAGCCTCTTTTGATCATCAACCATGTGAGTTGCTAACTGTTGTACCTTCATTAAATGTAACCATATTGCTACACTTAGAGGTTCCTCTCTTCTTTTTTATACTCTGTAGCTCCTGCTGGATTTTGCTTCTAATCCCCTTGCGGAGGCTTCCATTTGAGGATGGACATTTTATGGTTACACAACCCCATTGCTATAATCTTTTTATATGGACTATAAACTGAAGACCTTATGAATAAACGGTTGTGGAACGAATCATTTGCGTTTCCATTTTTTCTTATGGGGAAATTCGCTTTGATATACAAGTGCTTTGGATTACAAGCATGTTTCTGGAACAAATTATGCTCGCAATCCAAGGTTTTACTGTATATCTTTTTGAGATTGTGGTGGAACATTTCACAATTGGGATTTATTTATTTTCCTGTATGATCTTTTAGTAATAATTTTGTTTATTCAGTATTGTATTTTTTTAATATGTATGATCATCAAATTGACCCTACCAACCATTAGATAATTGAAAATGTTAGTTTTCGGACTGTTCCTTTTAAACAAAATTTTACAAGTCTATTGGCAGCTTTAGATAATATTAATAGACGTTTCTTATTTCAAACCCAGGTTCACTTTAAAATTTACGCTTAGTGGACTTTTAAACATGAAATAAATTTGAGTTTTTTAGCTGCTTGAGCATCATGAATAAACTATACTACTATCTCATTATCTCCATATCCTTCTCCTCCCTTGGACTCCACTTACACCCCCTAAACTGCAGGGAGTACACAGAAGATAAATTGTTTGAATGGGAATAGTGGTGTCAACATATTCCACAAACCTCTGGAATTTCCCCACGCACAATATCCATCTGTCACAATTACATGTGAGTAGTTAAATATCTTTCACAAGCTCACAAAGGATCGGAGAAGCACTGACTGCAGAGACTTCAATAAGTTAATGAAGGCTAAGCTGTACGGCAGCTATGTGACAAATGCCTGATGCTTGTTGAGGGGGCAGAATGCTGATCTCTGCATAATACAAGTTATCACTCAGCAGGGAATGCATCAAAGTGAACTGAAATCCCTCACCTCATTTAAGAGTAGCCATTCTCTTTGAAAGATTACAGCTATCCTTAACTCTTTCCCAGTATCTGTGACCTTGTGACCTGCGAAGAATAGAAAGAAAGAGGGAATAAAATGGGTTTTCTGAATAAATAAAAACAAATTCTACCGATAAAACTGAGCAGTAATGATTAAAAGTATCAGTATGCGGCAATATAATGGTAGTCATGTGATTTGATACTATCATTAAATTATATGTACACCTAACCACTAAAATCTCATAAGTTTTCACATGATTTAATTTATTACAGGTATTAATAAAACACTAACGATTTACGCAGAGCTGTACATTACTATTAGTCTCTGCCCTCAAGGAGCTTACAATCTATGATCTCTATCTAGGGTCAATTTAGACAGGAGACAATTAAAGTGTTACTAAACCCAGGAGCCTGCATTACGCTATATCTGGTCTCCCACAGTACACAGAATATGCAAATTATTTTAGTAAATATAAACTGCTAAATACTTTTTCTCATCTTGTGACTTCCATCGGTGTCTGGCTTGTATGAGGAGTTTTCATTCTCCCCAGATTGTTCTATAAGGCTGCAGGACCCCTGACCCTCTGTCTGGACAGTGCTGTTTGGCCCTCCTGTGCTAATTCACATGTACTCTCCCAAGAAAATAAAAACAAAACAAACAAAAAAACTCTCCAGCAATACACACCATACTGAGCATGTGCAGCTTGCCCCCAAGGCTCTGTTCTATAAGAAGATGGTTTGGGGACAGTGCACGCAGGGGAAGATCAGAGAAGACAGGAGCAAACATCCTTTTTACACAATGCAGAAGATCAACCCCTTAGGTTCCACAGTGAGTATAACAAACATGCTTTATTGCATATACCGACTAATTTTACTGTTGTGGGTTTAGTAACACTTTTACCTACCAGCATGACTTTAGAGTGTGAGAAGAAACCAGAGTGCCCAGAGGAAGCCCATGCAAGCAAAGGAGAACATACAAACTCCATGAATGTAGCTGGATGCTTGGACATAAAAATTCTCTATTTGTCTCTCAAAAGATTTTTTTTCTTTTTGCTTTTAAATGGACTTTACCAAACAAAAACCACATACATTGTTAGAAATTCATTCATATGAGAAAAATTTTCCATCTTGCTCCTTTGAATTTTATAGTCACTGCAGTTGAAAATGAACATTGTTTTGACCCCACTAATTATTATAAAAAAGAAAAAACTTTCTTAGAACCTCCTTTTCCCAAGCATTATATTTTGTGTATTGAATGGACAGATTTTTGGGTTGGGCTGGGGAGGACCCAGCGGTTTTGTTACACGTTGGTACCAATGAAAAGGTTAGAGAATGATGGAGCGTCCTAAAAAATTATTTCTAAAAAATTCAGGTGCAGTATGGAGAACCAACATATGGCACTCTGTGTAATGAATGTTAGCCCTCTGCAGCTAGAGGGGGAACCAAAACACTGGGGATGATGTGCAAAAGAACAAACAACAAAAGATTCCTCTTAATCCAGCCCTGGGGGGGGGGGGGGGTGATGGCTACAAACCACTTGAGGCATACCTCAAAAGTCATAAAAATGTCTATGCCATAGTTTGTGTAAAACAATTTATTGTTGATTTGATAAAGGGCCATGCCCGAAATGCATTTGTTTGTTCTTAAAAAATTATTTCAGAGATTTAGGAGTTACACTGAAGGACCTGAACGGTTGTAGCAAAGAAAAGCTAGCAGAATATTAGCATGCATAATAAAGGGAATTTACTCCAGAGATAAAACGATAATCCTGCCACTTTATAAAACTCTGGTCCAGCCACATCCAGTATTCTGTCCAATTCTGATCACCAATCCTCAGGAGGGAGGTGAGGGAACTGGAGAGAGTTCAAAGAAGGGCAATGACGTTAATAAGGGGACAGGAGGACCTCAGTTACGAGGAATGACTATAATCACAAAACACATTCTCTGTGGAAAAGAGATGATTGAGCGGAGGTATGATAGCAATATACAAATACCCCAATGGCGATTCTGGCATAGGGATTAAACTATTCAGTCTCAGGGAGTGTAAGAAGACACCAGGCCACTCAATGAAACTGGAGGAGAAGCAGTTTAACCTTAAACTGCGTAGGGGGTTTTTCACTGTCAGAGTGGTAAGGATGTGGAATTCACTTCCACAATCGGTGGTGTCAGCAGGAAGTATTGATAGTTTAAATAAAGTTCTTGGATGTGTATCTTAGCAAGCACAGTATGCAGGGATACGGGAAATGATTATGAACACACACACCTACACAAGTTGAACTGGTGTCTTTATTCAACCTTACTAACTATGTAATATTCTACCCATCTATGGCCTGCTTAAGGGTGAAACGCTTTGTGAAGAGATCAACTTTCTTCTTAGTCCATACATGTACTGCCCTGGTTGGGATTCAAACTGGGAACCCTTGTGTTTGTCAGGACCCGTGTCATTGCCTGGGTCACCTGCTGGTGGCACTGTTGTTTTTTTAGCACCAAAGGGTGTAGTTTTGGTGGCCACCAGTGGGTGTCTCCCAGATGTACATACAGGTAATCAGGCTGCACCTGATATGGTCTACTGGGAGTTACATAGTTAATCAGGCTGAAAAAAGACACAAAGTCCATCCAGTCCAACCATAAAAATAAATAAAAAATAATAATCATACAATCCCATATACCCAATCCTACAGTGGTGTGAAAAAGTGTTTGCCCCCTTCCTCATTTCCTGTTCCTTTGCATGTTTGTCACACTTAAGTGTTTCGGAACATCAAACCAATTTAAACAATAGTCAAGGACAACACAAGTAAACACAAAATGCAATTTGTAAATGAAGGTGTTTATTATTAAAGGTGAAAAAAAATCCAAACCATCATGGCCCTGTGTGAAAAAGTGATTGCCCCCCTTGCTAAAACATACTATAACTGTGGTTGTCCACACCTGAGTTCAATTTCTCTAGCCACACCCAGGCCTGATTATTGCCACACCTGTTCACAATCAAGGCATCACTTAAATAGGAGCTGCTTGACACAGTAAGGTCCACCAGAAGATCCTTAAAAGCTACACATCATGCCGAGACCCAAAGAAATTCAGGAACAATTGAGAAAGAAAGTAATTGAGATCTATCAGTCTGGAAAGGGTTATAAAGGCATTTCCAAAGCTTTGGGAATCCAGCGAACCACAGTGAGAGCCATTATCCACAAATGGCGAAGACATGGAACAGTGGTGAACCTTCCCAGGAGTGGCCGGCCGCCCAAAATTACCCCAAGAGCGCAGCGACGACTCATCCAAGAGGTCACAAAAGACCCCACAACAACGTCCAAGGAACTGCAGGCCTCACTTGCCTCAGTTAAGGTCAGCGTTCATGCCTCCACCATCAGGAAAAGACTGGGCAAAAATGGCCTGCATGGCAGAGTTCCAAGGAGAAAACCACTGCTGAGCGAAAAGAACATCAAAGCTCGTCTCAATTTCTCCACAACACATCTTGATGATCCCCAAGACTTTTGGGACAACATTCTGTGGACCGATGAGACAAAAGTGGAACTCTTTGGAAGGTGTGTGTCCAAGTATATCTGGCGTAGAAGGAACACTGCATTTCAGAAAAAGAACATTATACCAACAGTAAAATATGGTGGTGGTAGTGTGATGGTCTGGGGCTGTTTTGCTGCTTCAGGACCTGGAAGACTTGCCGTGATAAAAGGAACTATGAATTCTGCTGTCTACCAAGAGATCCTGAAGGAGAATGTCTGACCATCTGTTCGTGTACTCAAGCTGAAACGAACTTGGGTTCTGCAGCAGGACAATGATCCTAAACACACCAGCAAGTCCACCACCGAATGGCTGAAGAAAAACAAAATGAAGACTTTGGAGTGGCCTAGCCAAAGTCCTGACCTGAATCCTATTGATATGTTGTGGTATGACCTTAAAAAGGCCGTTCATGCTCGAAAACCCTCTAATGTAACTGAATTAGGACAATTTTGCAAAGATGAGTGGGCCAAAATTCCTCCAGGACGCTGTAAAAGCCTCATTGCACGTTATCGCAAACGCTTGGTTGCAGTTGTTGCTGCTAAGGGTGGCCCAACCAGTTATTAGGTTTAGGGGGCAATCACTTTTTCACACAGGGCCATGATGGTTTGGATTTTTTTTCACCTTTAATAATAAACACCTTCATTTACAAATTGCATTTTGTGTTTACTTGTGTTGTCCTTGACTATTGTTTAAATTGGTTTGATGTTCCGAAACACTTAAGTGTGACAAACATGCAAAGGAACAGGAAATGAGGAAGGGGGCAAACACTTTTTCACACCACTGTATATACCCACAGTTGATGCAGAGGAAGGCGAAAAACCACAGCAAAGCATGATCCAATTTGCTACAGAGGGAAAAAATTCCTTCCTGATCCCAGAGAGGCAGTCATATTTTCCCTGGATCAACTTTACCTATAAATGTTAGTACCCAGTTATATTGTGTACATTTAGGAAATAATCCAGGCTTTTCTTGAAGCAATCTACTGAGCTGGCCAGAACCACCTCTGGAGGGAGTCTATTCTACATTTTCACAGCTCTGACTGTGAAGAAACCTTTCCGTATTTGGAGATGAAATCTCTTTTTCTCTAGGCATAAAAAGTGCCCCCTTGTCCTCTGTGTTGACCGTAAAGTAAATAACTCAACACTAAGTTCCCTATATGGACCCTTTATATATTTATACATGTTGATCATATCCCCACTTAATCTCCTTCTCAAGAGAGAATAAATTCAGTTACTCTAATCTTTCCTCATAGCTGAGCTTCTCTATGCCTCTTATCAGTTTGGTTGGCCTTCTCTGCAATTTTCCAGTTCCTCAATATCCTTTTTGAGAACTGGTGCCCAAAACTGAACTGCATATTCCAGATGAGGTCTTACTAATGATTTGTACAGGGGCAAAATGATATCTCTCTCTCTCTCGAGTCCATACCTCTCTTAATACAAGAAAGGACTTTGCTCACTTTGGAAACCGCAGCTTGGCATTGCATGTTATTATTGAGCTTATGATCTACCAAAACCCCCAGATCCTTCTCCACTATGGATCCCCCCAGTTGTACTCCCCCTAGTATGTATGATGCATATTCTTAGCCCCCAAGTGCATAACTTTACATGTATCAACTATAAACCTCATCTGCCACATAGTCGCCCATTTAGATATTGCATTGAGGTTGGCTTGTAAATTGGAGACATCCTGTAAGGACCTTTTTTCCACTTCATAGCTTAGTGTCATCTGCAAAGACAGAAATTGTACTTTTAATCCCAGACCCTATATAATTTATAAAGATATTAAAATGTAAGGGTCCCAACGCTGAACCTTGGGGTACACCATTGATAACCTTAGACCATTCAGAGTAAGAATCATTAACCACGACTCTGTGAATTTAGTCTTTTAGCCAGTTTTCTATCCATTTACAAACTGATATTTCCGAACCTGTAGACTTTACTTTACACATGAGCCGTGTATGGGGAACTGTATCAAACGCTTTTGCAAAATCCAAGTATACCACGTCCACAGCCACGCCTCTGTCCAAGGTTTTACTTACCTCCTCATAAAAAGAAATCAGGTTTGTTTGACATCTTCTTACTTTCATGAATCCATGCTGTCTGTTGCTTAAAATATTTTTTTACAGCAAGAACTCTATGTGGTCTTTTATTAAACTCTCCTGTAACTTCCCGACTATAGAAGTTAAACTAACAGGTCTATAGTTACTTGGTATAGACTGTGTTCCCTTTTTAAATATAGGCACCACATTGGCCCTATGCCAATCCAGTGGTACCATTCTTGTCATTAATGAGTCCCTAAAAATTAGAAGCAATGGCTTTGAAATGACAGAGGCTTTTAGGATCCGTGGGTGGATGCCATCTGGTCCAGGTGCTTTATCCACCTTTATATAGGGAGTATATAAGCCTAACCTTCACGGAGGCTCAAGGCTTCAATATTTTACTGCAAGCCGTGTCCCTGCCTGAGCCTGATCCGTTCCTGTCCCTTGAATCCTGATCTGGAGACCTGTCCCCTGTAACCTACTTTCTGCTCCCAGTACCTAGCTTCCTGTTCCCCTTATCTCCTGTCCCTGTCCTGCCTGGCTTATGTGTTTTCTCCCCCATTTGTATATAGTTAGGTTTAGTTTCCATATAGGGTTTGCTGTGTTCTTTTACTTTCCACTTGCTTTTTTCTGATTTACTGGTGTTGGTATTGGAAGCATGTCTTTTTCTTAAATAAATATATATTTAAACTTACTCATCTGGTCCTGATTCCTTTAAAGTGGTTGTAAACCCTTACAAACCACTTTGACCTACAGGTAAGCCTAGATTAAGGTTCACCGCTAGGTCCAATAAATATCTCCTAAACCTACATGGTTTAGGAGATATTTAGAAAAAAACAGGCATCGCTGTCTACGGCGCATGCGCCATAGACAGCGGCGCGCAAGCGCACTGAGCATGCTGAAATCACGGCGATATGCCGCTCTTGTGCGCATGCGCGGGAGTGATGTCAGCACCGCTCCAGCGAATGATGGAGCAGCGAGACCCGGAAGTCACTCTGGGATTGATGGTGGCGGCGGAGGTTGTGGAGGAGGGTCGATTCGGGGGCTTCGTTCTCAGGAAAGTTATTCATAATGAGCTAGTATGCTATGCATACTAGCTCATTATGCCTTTGCCTTGCAGGTTCCATTTTTTTTTTTTGAAGGAGGCTTTACTTCCTCTTTAAGGTGCAGCCAACTGATCTGATCACCCATGCTGGATGCTTGCATGAGGTATCCCTGACAGGGCTGCAAGGCATAAGTGCTTCTGAAAACTGTCTCCATTAAATAATTATGTGGAGATCCAGCCATAACATTTCTTTTAGGCTTATCTAGTTATAGGGTGACAACGCATCGTCCCCGTTTCCAAATTGTGCTCTTGTGCTGTCATCTTGTCATACAGGCTTCTAATGGAGACCACAAATGGTCATTTCCACATCACCCAGACATCATTATTGTCAGAAAAGCTGCCGTGAGAAAAACTATGCAGCCATTGTTGAATGCATGCAGATCGGAAGTGGTTGTAAAAAATTTGGGGGAGATCAGATTCAGCAGCACAGAGATGCAAATGAGCATGGAACAAGTATTCTATCTGTTAAAGCACTTGATAAACAGTGCTTTAACAGACTACTTGTAATTCAGTTGAGATTTACATATACTTTGTTGTGAATCTAGTGGGTATATTAACATTGTCAAAATGTTGCCTTTGATAATCCTTGATTAAAATTTACATGTTCCTATGGGACACTTGGATTTTGGTGTGCAAAATAAATCCAGTGCCTCAGTTTCTGAACTATGCAGATCTAAGCCCCATTCCTGCTATTTAACAGTCCAGTACCACAGCCTCAGTGGACAGTAGAGACTCAGGTGCTGGACTTTTTAAATGGTGGGGGGCAGGGCTTAGCACTAGAAAAGGTGCAGCGTTGCTTCACCTTGTGAAGCTGTTGACACCATATTTATGATACGCCACTGGGATCCAAAGATAACAAAAAAAAAACACAACAACAGGTAAAAATCTAACCCATTATATATGTATTAAAAAATACCTAGACTTTTAATAAGTAATCCCCTAAGGTACATGCCCCACTAATTAAGAATATGAATATGAGATGTAAAATATTTTAAATATTTGCCTGTTTCAGTGGCCTAACTAGAACCTTTAGGGCCCCGATGCAAGAAACCATAAAAGGGCCCCCCTGACCCCCAGCCAGGCTCCCCCCCCCCCCCATGATGGTACAACGCCAGGGTCCTGTCGTAAGTGCGAGCTTTGCGACTCTACTAGTTCTGCCATGATGTCAGTAGTTTTTTTTTTTCATTTTCATTTTGTTAGTATTTTTTACCATTTAATTTCATTGTTTTACAATTTTATGAAGCCCTGTTGGGGGGGCTTTTGGTGAAATATCAGAGGTCTAAACAGACCTTTGATGTTTCACCTTTGAGACAGAGAAAAGAAATTAAGGACAGGGTCCTCAATCTCCTATTCTGCAGCCTCAGCTGCACAGGATTAATAGATAGCTCTGTACAGAGCATCCCATTCATTCACAAACTGAAGAATAGTAAACAGTTTACTAGGCCTCAGTTATGAATGGAGTGTGTGATCAGTACGGATCACAGGCTTTATTCATTAATCGCAATCAGGTGTATAGGAGACTGCACAAACCCCCTGGAGTATGGGGCTGGGTCGCAATTACGACCCTAGTGACCCCTATACATTTGCCCCTGCCTGGTTTGCATTAGCATGACAGCAAGGCAACTAGCATTTTCAGAAGGAACTAAACAATGGCAGCATTTGTTAAAACAAGGTGCTATAATGCTACTGTGCATACAATACATGCTGGACTATCCAAAACAAACCCAGCACTAGCTCTATACTGGTTGACTGCTTCTGCAGATGGAAGATCTTGATGGAACTATCTTTAGTAGACCCCATTCTTCTGCATACTTATCTCATGTAGCTCCTAGATCCCAGCCCCAGAAGGACCAACTATAGCCAAATATATTCTCCCCTAAATTCAACAATAATAATTAACATAGCAGCTAGGAACTCTAGGTGCTGGAAATTAAAAAATAAATAAATTGATATAATTCTGCTTTACTAAGGATTACCCAATGTCCCTGTGGATAACTGCCTGTACTATAACTTTATATGTAACTGATGTCTCTATTTTTATTTTTATCTCTGATTTGATGGGGGTGGATAGGTGGGCGTTATCTTTAAGCTTTCTTGCTAACAGGGAGTGGGCTTTATTGCCTTTGTCATAGTATGTTTGTTTTATCTTAAGGAGGGCCCTCTCTACCTTGCCGTTGGCCAGGTCGCTTCATTATGACGACCTGAGGCTGGTAATTTTCTTGAGGTGCTTCAGGGATGGAGCGGCCTGTAGTGGCGCTCCAAGAGCCTAAGTTCCCTTTCGGGTTTGGAGTTTCGTGGAGTCAGAAGATTTAACCACATAAGGAAACCCGCCCTGGGGGTCGCTATAAGTGGTCAAGGTAGGTGAATGGTGCGCCGGCGATTAATAAGGGATGGCCACCCCGCGCTTTTTATGTGGGCCTGAGAGGTAGATTTGGGGTTAGTGTCTGGAGGCAATGCAAAGGAGCCTTCCATGTCAAAGTGTGTTACGTGGACCTTGATGTTATTTACATACGGGAATGGCAAGCGTTTGGAAAAGGTAAAGGAGTTTCGGTAGGATCGTCATCTTTACCGAGGACAAATTTTGGGGTTTATGTAGATCGTGCAACTTCCTGGTGTTGTCCCCTGCCTGTCGGAGGGGGACAAATCCCACTTGGTCTTTATGAATAAGGGAGGGGAGCACCATATTTAGTCGCAGGGAGAGTAGTTTTGTGAAGATTTTTAGATCTGTGTTCAATAAAGCTATGGGCCTATAATTGGCACACAGGATGGGGTCCTTGTCGGGCTTGGGGACTAAAGTTATAAAGGAACGTTGCATGTCTGGTGGTAGGGGGGTGTCCTTCAGAAAGGCATTGAAGAGTCTAGACATATACGGTAGGAGTAGGGGCAGGAAGGCCTTGTAGTACTCATAGGTCAGACCGTCCGGTCCTGGGGATTTGCGGTGAGAGATGTCTTGGGAGAGGGGTTTCCTCGGAATTTCTGGGTTGTTGTAGAGCTCTGTGTAGAACTCCGCAAAAACTTTAGCGATGTCCGCAGGATGGGAGTGGACAGTGTTATTTTTATCTCTGATTTGATGGGGGGTGGATAGGTGGGCGTTATCTTTAAGCTTTCTTGCTAACAGGGAGTGGGCTTTATTGCCTTTGTCATAGTATGTTTGTTTTATCTTAAGGAGGGCCCTCTCTACCTTGCCGTTGGCCAGGTCGCTCAATATCGACCTGAGGCTTGTAATTTTCTTGAGGAGCTTCAGGGATGGAGCGGCCTGTAGTTGGCGCTCCAAGAGCCTAAGTTCCCTTTCGGTTTGGAGTTTCGTGGAGTCAGCATTCCTCTTCATAGCCGAGGATAGGGCCATGCACTTTCCGCGGATCACGGCCTTGTGGGCCTCCCACAGCGTAGAGAGGGATATGTCAGGAGTGTTGTTCTCTTTAAAATAGTGTTCTAGTGTGGAGCTGAGTTCTTCCTTTGAGGGGAGGTGCTGTAGCAGGAAATTGTTTAGTTTCCAGTTACAGGGCCTGATGTTGGGGGAGCCCAAATCTAGGTTGATGGAGATTGGAGCATGATCTGACCAGGAGATTGGGAAAATCTGTGCTTTTTGTGTTATTCTAAGAGTGGGGTTGTTAACAAATAGGTAGTCAATACGGGAATGCATCTGGTGGGGGGAGGAGTAAAAAGTGTATTGTCGATCCTTTGGATGGAGGGCCCTCCATGCATCAAACAATGCGTGTCGCCTAGTAATCTGGCGGAATAATTTAGAGTCTTTTATGGCTCTAGTTTGGGAGGTCCGGGGGGTTGCCACCAGCCGGTCTGAGGTTGCCGAATGGGCCAGATTAAAGTCTCCTCCCACCACCAGGTAGTTATGTACTGTCTTGAAAAGTCTGGTCAGTACTTTCGTAAGGAATGCGTGTTGTTTGGTGTTTGGGGCATATAGTGTACACAGTGTGATTTTTTGGGATTGCCAAGTTCCGGTTAAAATAAGGAACCCGCCCTGGGGGTCGCTATAGTGGTCAAGGTAGGTGAATGGGGCGCCGCGTTTAATAAGGATGGCCACCCCCGCTTTTTTATGTGGGCCTGAGGAGTGGTAGATTTGGGGATAGTGTCTGGAGGCAAATGCAAAGGAGCCTTCCTTGTCAAAGTGTGTTTCTTGGGCCAGGATTATGTCTGCTCCCGATTGTCTGAATTCTCTTAGTGCTAAGTGTCGCTTTCTGTTGGAGTTTAAACCGTGCACGTTCATGGATAGTATCTTAGCCATGGGTTTGTGTCATGGGGGGGTGGGGACTCACCTGCCGATGAGGGCCGTGATGACCGCCAGGAGCCTGTTTCGCCTTCTTTTTCCGGAAGGTGTTCCACCACGATGACCCAGAGAAGGGGGGGGGGAGAGAGAGGGGGTGGGAAAGGCGGGGAGAGAGAGAGAGAAGAGAGACATTAGCATACAAAATACAGTAAAACTTCGTCTTGTTTAACTTTGGTCGACCTTGCGTGGGTAGTGAGCCCAGGTCAAGACGGATTCCCCGGGAGCCACCCAGGCTGAGGGTTAGGGTCCCAGCTGGGCGGCTGCAGGGGAGTCCATTTCCAGCCATATGAGGCTGTGCGTACATAGCTCTGCGAGCTTTTAAATCACAACCAGGAGGGGGGCGCGCGGCTGCAATAACCGTACTCCCGTGTCTCCTAACAGGACCAGCCCTATTAGTAAAACTAGGGTGTAAACAAGGAAATAACTGAAGCACCCGGGGGGACTAGTGAAATATAACTGTCCAGGGTCTTGTATTTTAACTTCTTCAGACTATCAGAGGAGCCTTGCATAGGATCGTCCAAGGGGGATGTGTAGGGGGAAGTCAGCCGTTTCTGTGCCTGGGGCTCTTCTGTGAGGTTTCTTTGTTCCGCTGGCGTTGACGTGGGGGGGGCTTTCTGCCATAGTGCAGGCGGGGGAGGTGGTGTTGCCACCAGGTCCCAGTCAGGTAGTTGTGGGGGTTGGATCTCCAGTTCTGCACAGAAGTCCTGTAGATCTTCGGGATACCGCAGTATAGCTGATTTGCCCTGGTGTTTTGCTGTGAGGCTAAAGGGAAACCCCCAGCGGTAGGGGATATTTTCCTCTTGGAGGGTGCGTAGGAGGGGTTGGAGTAGTCTACGCTTTTGCAGGGTGATCCAGGACAGATCAGGGAATAGGTTTACTTGGGAGTCCTTAAAGGTTACTTTACGTGCCAAGCGAGCTTGACGCATGATGTCTTCTTTCAGGGGGAATGAATTGATCTTGCAAATTATGTCTCTGGGTTTAGAGGATGCGTTTTTGGGACGAAGTGCTCTGTGGGCTCTGTCCATTTCAATGTATTTAGTGGGGGGTTCCCCCAGTAGGTTGTTGAACACGTCTTGTAAGATGATTTGTACATCCTCCGGGCCCTCGGCTTCAGGGATGCCCCTCACTCTAATGTTGTGTCTGCGCCCCCTGTTGTCCAAATCCTCTATGTGTCTTTGCATTTCTCTCAGGAGGGTGCGGTGGTCAGCTCCCTGCAGTTGGACTCTGTGTACTGCGATTTTGGTGTCCTGAATGTCTTCCTCAGCCATTTCCACCCTGTCTGCCAGATGTTTAAGGCCTGCTTGTATATTCTGTATCTCTGAGCGACAGGTGGATTTCACGTCTTCCACTAGTTGCCTGAAGTCTTCTTTAGTGGGAATTGCTTGCAGGTATGTTTGCCACTGCAGTGGTATTTGCTGGGGCGCTCTGGGGTCTGGCTGGGGTATATTGTATCTGGGTGGCTGGGGTTGGGGGGGCGGGCGTGTGTCCTCTTCTCGGAGCGAGTAAGTGGGCCCAGGTTGTGAGTCCCATGTGGCCCCCCATGTGGCTGCTGGAGGTGGGTCATTGCCTGCCCCTCTATCCTTGTTTGGCAGAGGGCCTGGGTGTGCGTAGGGGGCTTGGGGGATACCCCAGTCATGCGTGGGGTCTGTGGGTTGTGGAGAGAGCAGTCTCTGAGCCTTAGAGGGTGGTGGCTCTATGGTGGCACGGTGGGTAATTCTATGAGGGCCGTCCGGCTCTTGAAGTGTCCAGTTTATGGGCCTTCCAGGTGGTGGGAGGGCTGGGAACTCTTCTGATAGGTCTGAGGGTGTGGGTGAGCCCGGGTCTGATGCCAGAGTACCAGGGTCTGAGATTGTTCTAAAGAGGCGGGGGAAAGCCCCCGAGCATTGTGTGGGCTGGATGGCCAGGCTTGGGCCCAGCAGCAAGGCCTCTTGGGGCGCTCCGTTCGTCATGGAGCCCGTCTCGCCCTGTACGTTCTCCCCGTGTCCCAGGGAATGGAGTCCCATCTCGGCCCGGGGTGAGTGGGGTTGTGGGGGCTCATGTGCGGGCAGATATACCCCATCGGGGGATACGGTACCCGTCGGCCTGGATTGGTAGGCCGGAGCGGCCTGTTGTGGGGTTGGATGCGGCGTCTCCCGGGGCCCTGGGGAGGAGATCTCACTCACCGCACCGGGTACCGAGGGGTCCTGGGAGGTCCGTCGGGAGTCTTGCTGGTTCCCGGATGGCTGTTGCTGGGCGGACAGCGGTGTGGGGGTCGTCCGTGATGTTGTGGCTGCGGTGCTCAGCGCCATTTTGGGTGTCCCGCCGGGCGGCGTGTCCGACGGCGGGAAGAAGGAACGGAGGTCTGTGGTTGTCCCTGGAGGAGGTAAAGATGTTCCCCTGGCTGCGGAGGACCTTGTGGTCCGTGATCTGCCCATAGGATGGCTGTGGATTGTCCCCTGGGGTGCTTTCTTTAGCGGGCTGGTGGAGAGCAGAGGAGTCAAGCGTCCATCAGGTTCGGCTTCCGGTCACGCCCCCTACTGTTCTTTTATTGTATTTGGAAGATTTAACCACATGTGTTACGTGGACCTTGATGTTATTACATGATACTTGTACCGGGTCTACTTTTAGATCGTGCCTTTGCCTTGTGATGTACTAAAACCTAATAACAGTTTTATTGAAAATAAATAAATAAATAAATAACTAGCACACTGACAATTTAATACTGTGCATTTTTTCTTATGATTGTGACAGACTCACAGGGGACTTCAGAAAGCCAACAGTTGGCATCTGTTGTGATAAACTCACCCAAGAATAGAGGCTTTTGGAGGGGACTGAATGCTAGCCTCTTGCCTACCGACTATGGGCCCTGGCATTTGAGGGAGCTACAAGCATTTAGGAAGATATTCTGTTATGTAATGCAAAAGAACAATATTAAGGAGGCCATGATGATCTCTGCCGTTTGGGGTGTGGCTGTATTCCATTATTCTATTGTGTCTGTCTGCCTTGGATATTATGTGATGTGTATGTAGATTAGCTGTGAGTAGGGATGAGCCGAACACCCCCCCGTTCGGCTCGCACCAGAACCCGCGAACGGACCTAAAGTCCGTGCGAGCTTTAGAACCCTATTAGTTATAATGGATGCGAACGTTCGAAATTAAAAGTGCTCATTTTAAAGGCTAATATGCATGTTAATGTCATAAAAAGTGTTTGGGGACCTGGGTCCTGCCCCAGGGGACATGTATCAATGCAAATTTTTTTTTTAAAAACGGCCGTTTTTTCAGGAGCAGTGATTTTAATAATGCTTAAATTGAAACAATAAAAGTGTAATATTCCTTTAAATTTCGTACCTGGGGGGTGTCTATAGTATGCCTGTAAAGGGGCGCATGTTTCCTGTGTTTAGAACTGTCTCTGCGCAAAGTGTCATTTTTGAAAGTAAAAAAGCTATTTAAAATCACTCGCGGCTAATGTTAATTCACGGCTCCCGTAACACAGAGAACAGTGATTCATTGAAACTCATTCATAAAAAAAGTCATTGATAAAAAATAAAAAAAAATGAAAAAAATAAAGCGTAGGGGTCCCCCCAAATTCAATAACCAGGCCCTTCAGGTCTGGGATGGATATTAAGGGGGATCCCAGCCAAAAAAAAAAATGGCGTAGGGTCCCCCTCAAAATCCATACCAGACCCTTGAGGTCTGGTATGGATTTTAAGGGGAACCCTAGCCAAAAAAAATGGCGTGGGGTCCCCCTCAAAATCCATACCAGACCCTTATCCGAGCACGCAACCTGGCAGGCCGCAGGAAAAGAGGGGGGGACGAGAGCGGCCCCCCCTCTCGCCTGAACCGTACCAGGCCACATGCCCTCAACATGTTGATGAGGACAAGGGCCTCTTCCCCACAACCCTGGCCGGTGGTTGTGGGGGTCTGCGGGCGGGGGGCTTATCGCAATCTGGAAGCCCCCTTTAACAAGGGGACCCCCAGATCCCGGCCCCCCCCCTGTGTGAAATGGTAAGGGGGTACAAAAGTACCCCTACCATTTCACCAAAAAAGTGGCAAAAATGGTAAAAATGACAGGAGACAGTCTTTGACAATTCCTTTATTAAAATCTTCATTCTTCTTTCTTCATCCTTCGGTTTCTTCATCTTCTCCTTCCTTCATCTTCTTCCATCTTCTTCTTCCATTTTCTTCTTCCTCCGATCCGCTTCTTCTTGCGCTGGTCTTCTCGTCCTTCTCGTCCGGCATCTTCTTCCGTCGGCGTCGGCGTCGGTGTCGGTGTCTTCTTGGGCCGCTCCGCGCAATGGGAGGCTCCCGCTGTGTGAGGCTCCGCTCCATCTGACAGGTCTTTTAAAACGGAGGGCACCTGGTGACCCCGCCCCCCTCTGACGTCATGGGGAAAGCCATCATGGAATTCCCCATGACGTCCCTGTGCATCAGAGGGGGCGGGGTCACCAGGTGCCCTCCATTATAAAAGACCTGTCAGACGGAGCGGAGCCTCACACAGCGGGAGCCTCCCATTGCGCGGAGCGGCCCAAGAAGAGACAGAGACACCGACACCGACGCCGACGCCGACGGAAGAAGATGCCGGACGAGAAGGACGAGAAGACCAGCGCAAGAAGAAGCGGATCGGAGGAAGAAGAAAATGGAAGAAGAAGATGGAAGAAGATGAAGGAAGGAGAAGATGAAGAAACCGAAGGATGAAGAAAGAAGAAAGAAGATTTTAATAAAGGAATTGTCAAAGACTGTCTCCTGTCATTTTTACCATTTTTGCCACTTTTTGGTGAAATGGTAGGGGTACTTTTGTACCCCCTTACCATTTCACACAGGGGGGGGGCCGGGATCTGGGGGTCCCCTTGTTAAAGGGGGCTTCCAGATTCCGATAAGCCCCCCGCCCGCAGACCCCCACAACCACCGGCCAGGGTTGTGGGAAGAGGCCCTTGTCCTCATCAACATGGGGACAAGGTGCTTTAGGGGTCTTAGACCCCCAAAGCATCCTCCCAATGTTGAGGGCATGTGGCCTGGTACGGTTCAGGCGAGAGGGGGGCCGCTCTCGTCCCCCCCTCTTTTCCTGCGGCCTGCCAGGTTGCGTGCTCGGATAAGGGTCTGGTATGGATTTTGAGGGGGACCCCACGCCATTTTTTTTGGCTAGGGTTCCCCTTAAAATCCATACCAGACCTCAAGGGTCTGGTATGGATTTTGAGGGGGACCCTACGCCATTTTTTTTTTGGCTGGGATCCCCCTTAATATCCATCCCAGACCTGAAGGGCCTGGTTATTGAATTTGGGGGGACCCCTACGCTTTTTTTTTTGTTTTTTATTAATGAATGACAGCTCTCTGTGTTACAGGAGCCATCAATTCATTAGCCGCGAGTGATTTAAATAGCTTTCTTCCTGCAAAAATTACACTTTTTTGCAGGGAAAGTTCTAAGCACAGGAAACCTGCCCCCCTTCACAGGCCACCTATAGACACCCCCCAGATGTGATACTGCAATGCTGTTCTAACAGCATGCACACACATATCCCCAGAAATAAAGCACATATTGTTGTCAGCAGTCAGCAGCACACTGACACGCTGACACTGTCTGAAACATAATATGCGAGGCCGCCGGCGCGGCGGCCTCTTATACCGTGGGGCGTGTACTAAAGCCCCTGAGCTATAATTGGCTACAGGCATCCTGCCTGTAGCCAATTATGGCTCTCCTCGCTGCCGGCGCTGTGATTGGCCAAGCATGCGGGGTCACAGTGCATGCTTGGCCAATCATCAGCCAGCATTGCACTGCGCGGGCCGCAATGCATTGCGGGGCCGCTCGCATCACACAAATTTGATGCGAGCGGCCCCAATAGTTCTGGGCTCGCCGAGCGAGCGAACACCCGGTGCTCGATTCGAACATGGGTTCGAATCGAACACCGGGCTCATCCTTAGCTGTGAGATTGTTGGGGGCAAATTCATTCAACAGCTCTCACTGCTGATTGGATAGTCTACCCCGCCTGGAATGCAAAGGTGGGGGGATTGTCCAGAGTAATACCTGTGTTTTCAATAAACAGTCCATGTCAGCAACCAAACGAGTATTGTCTTGTTGTTGTGAGCGGTTTGGAATATCTGACATCTATATTCAGACTGGGAGGAAGTGGAATATGACAAAAGCACTCAAGTGTGGGACGTTTCATTACAATTTTTGCATTCATTAAGGTCTCCTCTAAAGAAGAATTCCATGTATGGATATGCTTATATAGTTACATTGGTCAGCTTGGACC
This sequence comes from Lithobates sylvaticus, assembly GCA_028564925.1. Lineage (NCBI taxonomy): Eukaryota > Metazoa > Chordata > Amphibia > Anura > Ranidae > Lithobates > Lithobates sylvaticus. Next base: position 170,118,879 of record CM053035.1, read on the forward strand.
AATGTAACTATGTATATACAATACTTGGCCTACTATATCATGCCTGCCCTGCTGATTACTGAACACAGGAGATCACATGCTCAGCACAGGCTTCATTCAGAGAACACTTTGCATTTTATTGATGGATGCAAAGTGTTCTCTGATTGGATGAGTTGGGGATCGTGATGTCACCACCCTGCTTCTCCACCTCATCCGATTCAAAGAATGCTTTGTATCCATTGAGAAATTGCAAAGTGATCTCTGAATGGCACCCATGCCAATACACTGACCTCCTGTGTCCAGAGTGCAGCAGGGGAGCCACCTCGGCACAGAACCCAGAAGCAAGTGGAGGTCACTGGAGTACCGGTGTCTACTTCAGTGATTTCCAGCTTCCAGGGGGCATCAGCCAAGTATGGTATATACACAAGGCCGTCTTTAATATTGATTGGGCCCTGGGCAAACATTTTCTTGTGGGTCCTCCCTACATTCTGAGACATACAAACAAATAGCAGATTGGCTCAAAATCAGTTTACTGCAGCAGATCACGCAGCGATTGAATTTGGTTGCCAGAGATTACAGCCTATCCTTACCGCTCACTGATTGGTTGCGAGTGATTACAGCAGATTACTACTGTTCACTGATTGGTTGCTATAGGTTAATGCACACCATTACTGATCACTGATTGGGTTGCTAGAGGTTACTGCATAGAGCACACCCTTACAGTTCACTGATTTGGTTGCTAGAGATTACTGTAGACCACTAATTTGGTTGCTAGACGTTACTGCACACATCACCGCTCACTTATTGGGTTGCTAGACGTTACTGCACACCATTAACACTCACTGATTGGGTTGCTAGAGGCTATTGCACACATTATTGCTCACTGATTAGGTTGCTAGAGAGTACTGCACACCATTACCACTGATTGGGTTGCCAGAAGTTACTGCACACATTACCGCTCACTAATTGGGTTGCTAGAGGTTACTGCACACTTTTACCGCTCACTGATTGGGTTGCTAGACGTTACTGCACACCACCACTGCTCACTGATTGGGTTGCTAGAGATTACTGCACACATTACCACTCACTAATTGGGTTGCTAGAAGCTACTGCATACATTACCGCTCACCCATTGGTTGCTAGAAGTTACTGCACACTGATTCCTGTAACTCATTCACAGTGTCCCCCTCTGTAAGTTGCTCCAGTCCATTCGCTGCTTTATCAATATACAAGCTGGACCCATGCAACTATGTAAAAATAGTTCCTCTTTAACTTTACGTTATAATCATCTTTTACTATAGTATTAATAGAATAATTCCATTACTGTATGACAAGTCCTAGCATGGCCAATTGAGGGTTTGCTTCTAATACAAAGGTTGGGAGCAGACTGTAAACAATGGCATTAGAACAGATTACCCCCAAGCTATGAGATAAGTTGTTTGATTAAACCATCAGCACTGCACAGCAAGATATATTGAATAGATTTTAAAGCAAGCACACACATTCACGAGCCATCTGTGCATTTTTTCAATCTTGCAATTCAAGAATGAACACATAAGATTCTTGTTAAAAAAAACACATTTCACATAAAGCATTTTGAAAGATAAATATAAAGTAAATCAACCGAGATATATTTTCCAGAACATTGGTTAAATTTATTGTTGGGTCATACATTGATGAGCAGTAAATGACTTATGTCTTATTTGCCAAAAAAAAATATCTTCAAATCTGTATTTGAAAAGATCCCTTAGAGATCGTTAATATGCACCACACAACCTAATATTTCACCCTCTGACTTACCTGCTCTGTACTACTGTATCCTAAAGAAGAACTCTAGTCAAAGATCATAGATATGGGTATAAGGAATCAGACACTCCCTGAAATCTGGCAACAATGGAACACAAGGATCACTCAATTTTCTGTCTTTACGGATTGGTGATTGTTTTCACTCGTTACCAAAAAATACACTTGTTAAAAAAACAAAAAAAAAACAAGGTAAAAATAAAAATCTACAACTTGTGTAGTGTAAATCCCTGGTACCCTGCCCAACTTGCAACCTGAGGGTTACATGGAGTCTTTTGGCAATTCTTATGTGGTCTATGGACCCTGACAGCCAATAATGGGTGTGGAAGTATTTGGCAGGAATCTCTAGAAGCTACATGTAACATGTTCTCACCCAGTCTTTGTTTCCTGTGACATGGGTCCACACCTGGAGCATATCCACAATCTCTAAACACATCTGGTGTGTTTAGAGACTGTGCTACTCAGCAGCCGCTGTCAGGTTGTTCCTCCATGAGGAGAGTTCAATACAAGTTCTAATATAGAACTGTGAATTCAGTTTTCTGTGAGTCCATCTAATGCCGCGTACACACGTGCAGACTTTTCCCGGCGGACCTAGTCCAGCGGACAATCCGCCGGACTTTCCAGCTGGCTTCGCCGGACTTTCCGAGCGTGTGGACTTGCCCACACACGCCCGGACTTCTCCGGCGGACAATCCGCTGGACAAAGTCCGCGGGACTTTTGAAAATGAACGGACTTGCCCACACACGGAGCAGTCCGTTCATTTAGAACGTAACTTCAGGTACGTAGCTAGCGTAGGCAGTAAATGCCGGCGCGCTAGCTCCGTCACCTGGCAAGGATTTAAAGGGAATCCCCACGCCGAAAAAACGGCGTGGGGGTCCCCCCCAAATCCATCTCAGACCCTTATCCGAGCACGCAGCCCGGCCTGCCAGGAAAGGGGTGGGGACGAACGAGCGCCCCCCCCCCCCCTCCTGAGCCGTACCAGGCCATCCCGTTTTGGTCTGGCACTTTTCTGTATTTCTATGGTTTGTGTTACTGCTTGGTGCCCGTCAAGGGAAACCATACTGTGTGGGAGCCACCTTGCCAGAGTTACTGAGCTTGTTTGAAGTTTTCCTTCATCTGACTACACTTGCAAGTCCAAAAAGTTACCAGCGCCTCATTGAGAATGCTGTTCTAAACACACCTGAAACATGCCCGTAGTCTCTAACCACACCTGTAACACGGCCAGTGTCTCTAACCATACCTGTAGCACAGACAGGGTCTCAAAATCACATCTGTAACACGGCCAGTGTCTCTAACCACACCTGTGATGCGGCCAGAGTCTATAACCACACCTGTAACATGGCCAGTGTCTCTAATCATACCTGTAACATGTCCACAGTCTACAACAGTAACTGGTATTGATCTGACCCCTGAGCTCTGTGTGTTACTCAATCCTGACCCCTGAAATATGTGCATTACTTAATCCTGACCCCTGAAATATGTGCATTACTTAATCCTGACCCCTGAAATATGTGCATTACTTAATCCTGACCCCTGAAATATGTGCATTACTTAATCCTGACTCCTTAAATCTGTGCATTACTTAATTTTGACCCCTGTGTGTTATTTAAAAATGTATTCTAAAGGTTCAGTGTTAAAAAAAACAAAAACACAAACATGTCATATGGCTTTGCACAGAGCAGCCTCAATCCTCCTCTTCTCAGGTCCCCCACCTGTGCTCCTGGCTCCCCCCTGAGAAGTGAGAGAGCCAAGAGAACCGGCACATCGCTAGATCAAGATCGGGCTCAGGTGAGTATACACTTTAATCCTGACCCCTGCTCTTTACAATCTCTTGACGCAAAGCAGCGTGGGTTCACGTTTATTAAACATTCCCTCTTAAGCCTGCCCACTGTTACCACAGCTTGGCCACACCTACAATTTGGCATGGCGCACCACTAGAATTCCTTTATAGCAATTTTTTTTTTCAGTTTATAAAGTGGGGGGCATGGTTTTGTGAGTGTGGTTACAAATGAAGTTATGGTTTTCAGGGCGTGGTCAGTAGCGGGCCCCAGATTTTTCATTTTGAAAATCTAACCTTAACCTGTAGCACGTCCCCAGTCTCTGCCAATCTGTAGAACTATATATATTCAATATTTGCAGCCCTCCAGATTCCCCAAAGGGTACTGGGGACCACCAAGTTCATTCACCAAACAAAGGGTACAACGAGCAGTACAGTCTTTTCTGGTTCGGTATCATTATCTTAGGACACAAACCACCACTCATGCACATGGGAGGCATAGGGAATTATGTAACAAGATGCAATTAACTTAATAGGGAAGAGCAAATATTTTCATTTGCATCAATTTGGCCTATGTAAACATGGCAGGTTTAATTAGGAAATCAAACTGCAGACTGTATATATTACATCCACTGCTGATTTATGGGGACACCTTGTTATAACGAAGTGCAATCTCTCTCTCGCCTTGTCAGTGTTTTATTCTCCAATACATGAAAGGACTGTACAAGAAAGATGTCGTATAAAAAAGGCACTAGTCACCCCAACTCTAACATTATTACATCAGAGCCCCTGAGAAGTTTCTTCAATGAATGGCTTCAACGTACGTACCCAGCGCTATTGCCCCTTTCCCATTACACTAAAGCACTTTGAAGAAATACTTTTTTTGTATGCATCAGCGCACAGACGACAAGAAAAACCCAGCGAGTTCTCTAAACACTGCTTTCAATTTTTTTCAAGATAAGTATGGACCCCTATCAAAGCACATATTTAAACTTATAGCAACTCTATGGACATGCATTGTGCATTAATTGCAGATATATCAAAAACACTTCCCAATGTGAATATAATGAGACTGGCAGATCAGCTTTGAAAAAATAAAATAAAAAATCATTGCATGCTGGGAGTCAAAGCATGTCCTTTAATTTCAAATTCATGCATCAAAACTGCAGAAGATAATCATGCAAAAATGTTGAACAAAATGCATATATTTGCATGCTTTTACATATGTTAAAAATTATGCAAGTGCACATCCATCCTTTCCCCACAACTGTCCCGAATCACTGCTTTTCTTTTTATCTCACCTCGTCTAAACTTACCCCAGAAAAATGAAAGTTAGTCCAGCCAACACTTTTTTCTCAGTTCTGGATAGGAAGGATTAAAACTGGACTCCATCTTTTGTTAGACTTTATGTAATTTGTTTGGCCACCTTGGCCCAAACGAACTACACTATATTGCCAAAAGTATTGGGACACCTGCCTTTACATGCACATGCTTTATTTTATACACCTGTGGCTATGGAGTTGATTGGAATACCTGAATCCAATGATTTGGAGGGGTGTCCCAATGCTTTTGGCAATATACTGTATGTCTCTCGCTAACATGTGAGGCCACTGGATATGCGGTATAAACTGTATGTAGCTGTAGCTACATACAGCATACCGCATTGTTTTCCGGGTTTGAGTCGAGATTTCCTACCTCATACCTGGAACACAGTAGAGACTATCACAGCGACGCTTAGCCGTTCACAGAAAGTGGTGTATTCTATCAACTCTATGGCAAAGCCAATCTTGTTACTCCAATCCGAGCAGGCTCTGTATTCATTTGAATACAATCGCTCACCGGGATTGGCTCAGCGGTATATACTGTATGTAGCCGAAGCTACATGCAGTATTACCGAACACCCAGCAGGCACCGGAGGGGCTGACCCGGCGTATAAGACGACCCCTGCTTTTTGGCCAGTTTTTTTTACATGTAAAAGGTCGTCTTATACGCTGGAAAATACGGTACTTCCTGCTGACATCCTTTTACTGGACATGAGGGTAATTCTCCAACAGTACTAGATTAAAAAATAAAAATAAATTCAAGGCATTCCTTGTGTCCGCCCACAAGGAATCAGCTCCACCCTCTGACCATACAAGGACAACTTCTAACAATCCCCACTTCTGGGGTGGTACTGGGGAACTGTTATAGTAAGGGCTTGTTCATACTTCAAGCTGGAATGCCAGTAAAAATAGGTGGTTGAACTGCAATTTTACCACCCTCGAACCACTCTTGACCTAACTCTGCGGCCAGGAGGAGTACACATGTCACAGCAAAAATGATACCCTTGTCACGTTCATTGGGGGTAGCACTGCTGAGCAGGTCGTGGAAGAAACTATTTGGGACTTTAGAGGTGCTTAATGTAGACAATAATAAGCAGTCACGTCGCAACTGCCCTCTAACCATATGCAGTAGAGAAGGCTTTTTCTGGGTCGAAACAGGCCCTAAAGAGGTATCATAACCAGCCTCTGAAAATAGATACACCGAGGATCACAAGCTCCAAGAGGAAAAAGAAATGAGAAGGTGGGGGGCAGTGGTGTAAAGGAGCCAGAAGACAAGAGTGGTAATGCTAGGAATCTACAGAGTCAATCCAAGGGACAGTGACGTGAATCCTCACTAGTTCCAGGAGAGTCTGTATTGCTCTGTAGTGGTATAATCTAGCCAGTAAAAACTTGTGGCGCTGAAAGTTTCATCAGTGGCCTTGCGGGAGCTTGTGAGATCTTCCATTATGCTACTACTTTTTGTTATTCCATAAACTTGATTCAGTAAGAGCAATGCAGCCCCATTCCAGAGATGAGGCACCGAATGTTCTTCTGTAAATCTTTATTTAGCTTTGTGAAACAAAAAGTGATGATCCTCCGTGATATCAAGATCTATGCAATCTGCTGAGTCAAACAATATCCCGTTGCTTTGTAAATATTTATAAATGGACAGCGGTGGAGAGACTGCAGAGGTTCCTTGTTCACAGAAGCAGTATGTGTTCCCATATAAATGTTATTTTATTATAATACCATCTGCACTTAGCCTGTCTCCAACAGGTACGGTGCCTGCAAACATAGTTGCCTTTGTTAAATGATACATCTTAAAGCTGAAATCCAGGCAAATGGCTAAATGCAGTGGGTAAAATAAATATTTAACACGTCACCATTTTTCTAGGTGATTATTTTTCTAAAGGTGCAATTGACATGAACTTTTCACCACATGTCGGTAACAACCAATGCAATCCATACATACAAAGAAACCATAATAAATAAGTTCAGCGGTAACATTTTTTTTTTTTTAAAGTCAGCAGCTAAAAAAAAAGTAGCTGCTGACTTTTAATAAGGAGACTTACCTTTCCAGGGTGCCCGCAATGTCGGCCACCGAGGCCGACATGTCCCTCAGCTCTCGGGTCCCAGTGCCGCCATCCTCACTAAGGGAAACAGGCAGTGGAGCCTTGCGGCTTCACTGCCCGTTTCCTACTGCGCATGCGCGAGTCGCGCGGCGCTTTGTGAATGGGACGCGCTGTGTTAGGGAACACACAGTTACCAGAACACAGCGTGCCCCATTACCCAGAAGACAACGCGGAGGAGGAGAGAAGACCGAAGAAGATCGAAGATCACCGCGGAGTAGGAAGGAGGCAGATTAGGAAGACTGCCTAGCAACAGGGATTTCTGGTTATGGTTAGGGTGGCCCTCCACTTTAAGTTATGCGTAATAAAATAGAATGACACAGGGAAAAAGTATTGAACATGCTAACTGAAATGTATTTAATACTTCGTAAAAAAACCTTTGTTGGTAATGAAAGCTTCAAGACGATTGCTCAGGTGTGATTTTGGCCTATTCTTCCACACAGTCTTCAAATCTTGTAGGTTTCCAGGGGCCTCCTTTATGAACTCCAATTTTTTTTTTTGAAAGGTGTCTATTTTGGTTTTACAGCAAAAAATACAACAGAGACGGACTTACAGACGTGTAAGATGCTTATGACTATACCTAGTCATGTATTAATTAGTGTACACAGAGCTGGTAGTCTATGAAGGAACAGAAAGACCCCAACAGCATTCATACATACACACATTCAAACCCACACCACATACGACCCCACATCAACAGCAGAATTTCAAGGCCCCCCCATGTAGCAGAAAGTTCCACTACCCCTACCAACTGGAGGCGACCATAAAAGGTTGTCACCAACTTGGCAATCTCCGGAAATAAGAGGTCCTCAATAGATGGATTCCATGAGCTCAATGGTCAATGACCCAAATTGTGCCCAAATGGCATGTCTTAGTAAAAGATATTTAAAAAATAATTTATTGTCCAGACCGTATTTACGTCTGAGTGCGTCAAAGGTTAGCAAGGTATTATCCTCAACTATATGGGAGAGATGAGTAATTCCAAATCGACCCCACTATGGCGAGACCGGGTGACCAAAAAGCTCAGGGAGATTAGGATTCTGCCACAAGGGGGGTCTGTGGCGAGATACCCAAATAGGACTGTGTCAGAATTTTTCCCCCCTCCCTCCAAGCCATAAAACTGACATCAACAGGAGAGAACCTGGAACCCCTAGATCTCCTTGACCTATGTAGCTCGTCCCTGAGAGAGGTAGAAGGTCCAAAGAGGGTTTTCAGGAGCACTGTGGATGGAGTTTGGGGACCAGAGTGTAACCAAGCATGAACGTAGGTGAGTTAGGAAGCAAGAAGCAAGAAAGCCGTCTGTAATAAGGACCTGCCTATATGGAGTCTATTTTTGCAAAAAGTTTTTTAGGGAGAAAAACTGGGGCAGCTTGAAAACAGTATAGAAATCTTGGTAAGAAAATCATTTTAAATATATTTATGCGGCCAATTAGATTGAGGGGCAGTGACGTTGAGGTAGGGAACCTTTCCATCATCTGTTTGACTATAGGAGTGATGTTGAGTTTTTCGTATTTAGAGAGATCGCCATGTATTTGGATACTTAGGTATTTGAAGGATGACGTTAATTGGAGACTTAACCTCTGTAGATATTCAATAGGAAAAGGGGGGCCTATAGGAAATGCCTGAGATTTTTCCCATCCCACCTGAAGCCCCGAGACCGCACCAAACTCCTCCACTACATGCAGCAGTTTAGTAAATGAGCTATCTCTATCGTCCAAGTATATAAGGGCATCGTCTGCGTAGAGAGAGATCTTCTCTTCTATTGGACCAGAGCGAATGCCCCCTATCTCTGACTTTTGCTGCACTGCCAGGGCCAAAGGCTCAATGTCTTGGTTGGTGCAGACTCTGGCCCTCGGCTCTGCATATTATAGCTGAACCCATTGGACAAAGTGCAAACCAAAACCCATCCTTGCCATAGCTTCCCATAGAAAGGACCAACTCACAGTGTCAAAGGCTTTTAATACATCTAAGGCTAGAACCAATCCACCACGTTTCGCATGTGATGCACTATGGACATACAAGAATAGCCTACGAATGTTATCAAAGGTGCTCCTGCCAGGCATAAACCGGCGGTATGAGAGATGGATAACCAGCTGAAGTTTAAGAGCGAGAATCTTTGCTAGTATTTTCGCATCATTGTTTAGGAGAGATATGGGATGATAGGACCCACATTGCAGCCTATCCTTACCAGGTTCGGGTATGACAACAATGAGTGCTTCATTCATAGAGTCAGGAAGTTTCCCCTGTTTAAGAGAGTCCTGGAATGTCTTTAGGCTGTCCACCTTCCCCTTAAGGTCTGTATGGTTTAACTTAATGATAGCGAGAATGATGCCATCATCTGTGACATCCTCACCCGGGGTCGCTTGCAGGGAGACAGCCGGAGGGTCCGGGATCTTGGAAGAAGGTGGCAGGAAGGCCATCTCCAAAGAGATTAGGAGTGGAGGCTGGTGATGCGCTAGGCCCATGGATGGTGTTGAGGCGGCCATCTTGGCAGGAGCGGGTGGTAATGCTCATCGTGGCCAGAGATTGCTTTTTCACAACCAGAACTTTAAGCCAGGGATGAACATTCTAGCCTTTAAGTGGTGGTTAAGCAAGACAATGTTCAGAATGTTCAGAATAGGCCATTTCTTCACTTCAGCGGGCCCACTCACACTGGGTTACTGGTACAACAAACTTGAGATGCCAAATGCAGACAAATTTCGATTCTCCCCGATTAAGCATTATCTATATACCTAATGGATAGACAAACCTAACCCCCCAAAACCAACAGCCTACGAACAGTGGTGCTCTAACCTCATGGATCAGAGAGGTGGGATTTCGATCATAAATGCCTCCTTGGCAAACAAGACCAGCACACCCCCCTATGCTCAAGCTTGGAATCTGACCTGGAACTACAACTGGACCCAGGAAAATGGTTTCTCTCTTTTCAAAAATCATATACAGGTATATTAAATACTGGTCTAATTGAAGCTAATGTTAAGATTCTCACTAGATGGTACTATGTTCCTTCTAGATTGGCAAGAATTTACCCAGACGCTTCCCCCTTGTGCTTGAGGGATTGTAAACAGACGGGTACTATGCACCATATTTGGTGGACCTGTCCATGCATTAGGGGCTTCTGGAATAGATTCTTCCATCTAGTAAGGAAGGTAACTGGAATCGCAATCCCTCAGAACCCCAAAGTCGCACTATTGAACCACAGAATAAACAACACTCCCAAACATACCCAAACCCTGATATTTTTTATGCTTCTGGGAGCAGAAATTACTGTGGCAGGGGCATGGAAAATGCAGAACCACCTGGTTCTCCTGTCAGCAGCATCGCTGCTTTCTCTGGTTTCCCATTCCCAGACCACGGGTTCTTCTGGCTTACTCAGTGTTGATTGCTGTACGGGCCCACTTCTGGACCCCTGCTAGGGTTTTTCCAGCACCCCAGGTTCTCACATACTCCTCAGGAACTGAGACTTCCTCAAGGTACCTGGGTTCGCTAGTCACCTCAACTTTTCCAGATCCACATGGCTGTCCTTTTCTATTCCTATGGGCCAGAAGTCTCCCCCAACATACCATCATGTCTCCCGAGTAGGTCACCCCTGCTGGTGACAGCACACCGCTATCTTCATACACTGACTGTGTATCCGAATGGCAGCAACTGTTATCACCAAACCTGGTTTATAACAAAATTGTGCACCTGGACACACACACACACACAACCTGTAGAACTCCAGGACAACCTGGACACAGGTTCCATCCCACCCAAGACTCTTTGGAGCTTTCAAACTCTAGGCCCCAATACAGGACTACAAAATGCAGAGAAAAATACATTTTCTCTGCTCACAAAACACATGCTGGAGCTTCTCAGACTGCAAATCTGAGAATCCTGTGTTATTTACAACCATTACCTAAATTCACATGGTGGCAGGGCCTCGCACTGTCGCATATAGTAATGAATCCTTCCAGGTTTGCAGGTGGACAATACCTGTCTTCACGCAGGATATGGGTGGTTGTCTCAATGCTGTGGGAAACCCCATCCTAGGTCCTCATGGGGGACATCAGGATGGTATGATGAACTTGTATGTAGAAGAGACAAATTCTCTTTGAATTTTGGTATGGCAGAGGCATCTATGATTTTGTGTTTTATTAGTTAAATACATAATACAAAGATAGAGCTGCATTGATGTGTGTGATTTATTTCCGCATATAGTTCAACTTTAACAATCATACCAGCTCTACCCTCGTAAAAGCAACATTACCACCATTTTCATTTCCCATTAACAATGATACAGCCATAAAAGATATATGGAAAAGATATAGGCTGCTGTTGCTGGCTTCGGTCTGAAAAGCCAGTTGCTCAACTGTTATGCTAATCTTCTATTCTAATCTTTCCCACTTTTTACCTGTAACAAACTTGCTGATCAGAAGTTGTATTTTCAATTACTGAGCTCTTTTTCTTGATCAATAACCCAAATTATTGAATCAAAAATGGCAGCGTTACCGCCAGGTAACTAGCATTTTTAGAAATGGAGGCCTACATATTTCAGATGACCCCAGATGAGCAACCTTACTGGGGTTATTGATGGGACTATCTGCTCCTTTTGGGGTTTTCTTGAGAAGTAGAAGTTTGCACGCTCTCATGGGCAAGGGAAAGACGTGAAGCTGGAGTCCTGGCGCTCCAGTACAAATGAAGGTCCTCTGGGACACAAACGCTCAAGATGTTTTTCCAGAGGAGAATGAGAAATAACGGCAGACAAACTCCACTATCATGTGTATGTGTGTCTACCTGTCATTGTTTATAGAAAAGCTCTTCCATCACAGCTCAATACAAGAAATAATGCAGCTATCTGGTGTATAATGAAGCACATAAGCAGTACCCAGAAAGGCAGCATCCCAGAAGAAAATGCACTGTTCATTTTCCCTGTGTGTGCTCCCTGAGGAGGACTGAAATGGAGCAGATTTGTCATCACGACGCACTGGAGATTATCTGGATACAAACTTGTCATACGCTCCGGTGATGAAGGGGATCAGCAAAAGCGGTCCTATGTCCATTTTTTCAGACTCATGACCTTTCTATTTTTGCCTGTGGTTATAAATCTCTCTTATCTCAGGGTTTTATATTGCAAGTTGTGTTGCTAGTCTTTATGTTAACTCAATGTGCAGAGTGCAGTAATCTATGCGGCCAAATTAGGATTTAAGCGCTTGTAGGGTTCTGGACCACAATCTGTCCAGATTTGAAAGTAGTTAAGAGAAAGAAATTGTAATTAACTGGTCTGCAGTGATAATTTTAATTGCCAAGTTCAATGGAACAGGTTCACTTACCTGTTCACCTCCTAGTGCATATACTCTGTCTATTCCCTACCTGCAGTAAAATAGTCTGTACTTCTGGGTCAATCTATCTGCCTCTTGCCATAATGTAGCACTGGATGCCTGAGCAGCCAATCAACAGGTCTGAATGACATTGTGAAGGGTCTTTAGCTGTGGCAGATGGTGCGGGGAATAAATCAGTAAACCAGATATTTTGCCCTGAATGAGGCTCCATCCTCCCCATTTAACAATTTAATGCTAGAACCTCAGTGTCCAGTAAGTTCTTTAGAACTGAAATGTTAAATGGCTGGATAAGGCTTAGCTCCCAGATATATGAAGCTTGTTGCCAATTTGGACAGAGGCACAGTTTTCAGCTTGGACCTAGAATCCAGGGTCAACTGCAGGCATATTTGGGTTGAACATAAGCAATGGTACATGTTAGCACCACAAGATACAGTACCCGTAGCCTGCTAGTATGGTTAATTTACACACTTTTCTAGACTTGCAAAGTTCACTTAGACCACATTCAGACCATTGTATTGCGTTGCTTGATGCATTGACACATGTTGCGGTATATGTGCTACTGCATGTGCCCATCTATTGCATGTGGCTCCTCAATGCATGTCCATGCACCAGAAAAGGCACCTGACCCTTTTTTCTCAAAGCACCGCAACCCAGCACAAGTGTTTACCAGTATTCATTGAAATGCACTGAGCGGTTATGTGTGTTGTTTGTTTTGTTAATGAGCATTGGTGGTCAATAATAAATAATTGTGTAGGCGTGAATGAGCCCTTAAAGAGACCTAATCAAGTTTCTAAAGATTTTAAACACTCAGGCACCACGATGAATGTGTTTACTCAGCTATCCAGGAGTGTGCTTCTCTTACCTCTCATCTACTGCAACGCTGCAGACTCTGAGAAACTCTCTGACATTTAACACTTACAGGAGTGTCATATGCCCAATTCCTTCACTATGAGCTTGTAGGTAAATGCAGTTCGGCCTCCCGGAACAGGTGGCGGTGTTCTGGCAGCCACCATGTAGGGGTAACCCTTGCCTCTGTGGACATCATCAGGGGAGAAGCCGTCTGATTGGACACTGCTGTGCTGGATGACCTCTGCGTCCATCTTTACTGTGGGCAGCGCTAATAAGTATCACTGTTGCACTGAAGCTGGCATGTATTAGCAGAGTGGTTACGTAAGGGACAGGAACCCGCTGGTAAGTAATAGCGTGACTAGCATAGGGAAAGGTTCCAGTGGAGGAGGGACAGAATAGGGACCGCAAGTTGAGCCGCCAACTAAAAGCTCATTCTGCCTTTCGGGTGCCTTCGCTGTTGTTGGGCATTCTAAGCCTTCTAGAGTGTATTCTATAATATTTAGATTGTGTTCTACAAGACCTTCTGTAATGTGCTGGAATCAGCAGTGACATACAGTATGTGTTGAAGACAGTGACAGCTGGTGGTAATTTTTTTGGGGGGAGGGGGGTGGAAAACAGTACAGTCGGTCAGTGCACTTACCTCAACCACGGGCAGCTTCCCTGACCCTCTCCTCTGCGGGCATCACGAGCGGGCATCTACTTCCCCTGCTCGGCGGCTTCCATCTCCTCCCTCCTCCTCAGCGGCCAAACAGAATGCTTCTCCTTTCAGCCACTTGGCAAACACGTCTCACACCGGTGCATCCTGATTGGCGGAGAGGCGATTCAGGGTTAAAATAGCGAATATTCATTCGCAATTCTAACACAACTGGGTGGCCTCCGAGCGCAATGCTCTTCGCACGGAGCCATCCCTATTTTGAAACCTATTACAGCTTCTGGCTCTAATCAGGTGCTTTAAAAAAAAAACACGCCGCTGTAATTTATGCACCCAGTGTCCTGAAAGGGGCCGCACGCCTGAATAGGGGGTGGCGGCGGTGATGGAAAGGGGAGGCGCCGCCCCTGCGCCAGGGAACATGGGCAACCAACACTCCCAAAAATGTTGATAGCCAAAGATGCATTTGGTGGTTGCAGCGGAAGTGAGTTAGGGGAAACACGTCAGTGGAGAGTCAAGTATATTTATTCTTCTGTTACATGGATCTGACTGTTTTAAAACTTTATAGGCTGGTCATGGTCTCTAGTTTTTAAGAACAAGAGAATAACAGTGTCTACCCCTATCCATCCACAATGGCTGTCTCTAGCCAGTCAACAAGATGTTAAACAACAATCGGCTATGTGGCACACACTCATGTAATGGAAAGGTGCAAGTATCCCTTTAAGAATTTAGTGCACCATTTAAAAAAAGGTTAGAGAATTTAATAATTACTGTCATGTTCCCTATGTGCCGGTGGATCTCTTTATTTCTTGCTCATAAATAATGTGTGCCTCCCACATTCATTTTTCAAATCTTTTTATTTCTGCATAACCTGGGAGTATATTTTATTGATATGCTGTACAAATCTGCATTAATCAGAGCTGACGATTGGGAAAATTAAGAAAGAATGCTGGTTTCAGGAACAGAGTGTTCTGACAGGTTCTGCATTTTGTCTCATTTATGTAACCTGCGATGAAGATGTCCTCCTCTTACACTGGAAATAAATCTTATTTATAACTGCCGTTTATTTTAACTCCATTTGCGTTCAGTTTAAAAAAAAATGGTGCATAGGAGAATATGCAGAGAAAATGTTATTCCTGTGCACAGCTAGATGTGTTAATGTGAGTGGGAGCCCAACATGGCTGTTTCTGATGGTGAAATGTCACCCACTAACAGATATAAAAGACATCTATTTAAATATTAACTCCTGCTTCCCAACACATTTGATATAGCAAGGGCAGATCCCTCACTGGGAAAAATGGGGCAAAGACATCCAACGGCATTGATGACATTACAATACTCAGATTTTGGAGTTGTACTATTTATGTGATGTGTCATAAAACAGCTTTTCCCTTTTTTTTAATGAAAGGGTAGTTTTGTAGCACTTTAGTCACTAATTAATGTGAAAAGTTTGAAGTTTAAGATGTATGTTGCTGCAAAATTTAAAAGAATATATTCAGGATTAGAGATGAGCTCAGGCATCCTCCAAACTCATCTCTAGCTCTCTTTTTATTACTCCAATGATCTGCTGGCCGGGTCATTCCTTCCCCACTGCTCATGCAGACTGGGCAGGAATGGCCCCATCTGCAAGCTCATTGGAAATTAAAGTGATTATTATGTTAAAATATATATATATATATATATATATATATATATATATATATATATATATATATATATATATATATATATATATATATAAAAAGTTTACAAACAAACAAACATGTTATACTTACCTACTCTGTGTAATAGGCAATCCCTATCTTCCTCTTCTTCGGTCACTGGCTGGTGCTCCTGGCTCCTCCTCCCTGCCGAGTGAATCCCCCCCCCCCACTGGCTTCAATTGATATCATTGGGAGCCAATGGCTACCACTGCTGTATCTGAGCCATGGAGGAGGAAGAGAGCCAAGAGAGCCACTGCTCTCGTGCACATTGGAGGGGGGGCTGAAAGACCCTAATGACCTGTACACATGATCCGAAAAAAATTGGACGAATTGGTCATTTTTCTTTGCATGCTGGTCTCATTTAAAAAATGAGGAGCTTACAAAAGTTACGAAAATTTTCATATGACAGAATAAAAAAAAAAAAATCGGAAGTGATGTAATGTGTTGTCGTGTATTTGTATTGTATTTTCGAACGACAACTGTACTGATTAAAAAAAATTGTACAATCTGTTACAAAAAAAGTTTTTGTGCTTGTCCGATCGGATAAAATCGGATGAACTGTTGTGATTGGCTCTCAAAAGCTGTGTACCAATGATCAGATTATCGTACGATCGATTCTAAATCGGTATTTTACGTACGATTTTCAAGTTGTGTGTACGGGCTATTATGCAGACAATTAAAGGTAAAAAAAAATATTCTGCCTTTAGAAGTTTTTTTTTTTTTTTTAATTCTTTATTTTAAATTTTTTTTACAAGTACAGGGTATACAGTTCTATAACTTCATAATCAAAATTTTCCACTTAAACTCTTCTCTTTGAGGTACAGATTAAACTACAAACAATAATATTCCTTTCTATGCTCTTCTCCCTTTCCCCTTTTTATTTCCCACTACACAACAGGACAAAAACGCAAAAAAAAAAAAAAAAAAAAAAAAAAAAAAAAAACCCGGGGGAAAAAAAAAAAAAAAAAAAAAAAAAAAAAAAAAAATTTCGCTTCCTTTTTCCTTCCTCCTCCCTTCTCCCTCCTCACTGAAGTCCTCCCGGACCGGTCAGCGACCGCCCCCTCTTTTCATCCGTCCTCCTCCCCGCCTCGGGCCCCCCCTCTTTGTTTTACATGTGCTTTTCTCCCCCACGAGGCTACTGGCGGTTTTGATCCCTATATAACCTATAGGGTGTCCATATCTCCCGGTATCTCTCTTCTTGTTCTCTTATCTTCATAGTGAATTTTTCCATTAATTGGATTTCTGAAATTTTTTCTAACCATTGTGTTTTCGTCGGGGCTATAGTTTTTTTCCATAGACTCGGAATGCATGCTTTTGCGGCATTCAGCAGGTGACCCACTAATGAGTTTTTATATTCCCCTATGGCTATCGGGGTGTCATGTAGCAGGTATACTGCTGGGTTTTCCCCCAGTGGTACTTCAGTGATTTCTTCCACTGTTTCCCTTACCATCTTCCAAAAATCTTTCACTCCGGAGCATTCCCAAAATATGTGTACCATAGTCCCCTCCTCCCTTTGACATCTCCAGCAGGTGTTTTCTAGTTGTGGGTATATCCGCTTCAGTGCTGATGGTGTTCTATACCACCTTGTCAATGTCTTATATCCACCTTCTTGGTATTTCGTTGCCCTTGATGTCTTGTGTGTAAGGTGGCATATTTTAGATTTCTGGGTATCCGTGAACCTTATCCCCAGGTCTCTTTCCCATGCCTGAAAGAATGTTAACTCTTGTGGAGCCTTAAGTTCTACCAGTAAAGAATGCATAGTTGATAGCCCGTGTTTCTCGGGATCCTCTCTCAGGCATAGCTGCTCAAATTTAGTTATTGTCCTTATTTCCGATACTTGCGTTTTTATTACTCTGAGATATGCCTTGAGCTGTAGTCTCCTGAAAAAATTAATTTCTCCTGAAAATTCTGAGTCTACCTCCTCCCCTGTCATCACTCTGTTCTCTCTCATGAAATCTTTGAGCCTACTTACCCCTCTTCTCCTTAAGTTCCTAAACTCTACCTCTACTAGACCTGGCTCGAAGCTCGGTGTGCCCAAGATTGGGGTCATCGGACTAGGGGAGATTGATATTTCCGTTTTCTTGAATATCGTTTTGGTCACCTGCATTGTCGTCCCAATTGTGGGGTGTTTTTTTACCTGCTGAGGAATTTCTGACTCCCTTATCCATGCTATCCCTTCTAGGGGTATGCCCGTTATCGCTTGTTCCATACCTAACCAGGGTTTGTCTTTTTTCACTGTACACCATTCCATTACTCTTGCTAAATGTACCGCTTCGTAGTAGTTCACTGGGTCTGGGAATCCCACTCCTCCTCTATCTTTGGGTTGAACTAAAATATCCCTCCGAATTCTTGCCGGTTTTCCTACCCATATAAAATTTGCGAATCGCGTTCTCAACTCTTTCAAGAATCCTGCTGGGATCTTAATTGGTAGTGCCTGGAATAGGTAGATCAATCTCGGCATAATATTCATTTTTATGATGTTGATTCTCCCAAACCATGAGAATGTTTCCTTGTCCCACCGCTGTAGGTCTGCTTTTATTTGTCGCATTAGGGGTAGGAAATTCAATTCAAATATTTTCTCTAGTTTCTTTGTTATTTTCGTCCCCAAGTAATTTATATGGGACTCCGTCCATTTAAAAGTAAAGTGTTTAGTTAATTGTTTTTGGAGTGCCTTATTTATTCCTATTCCCAGTGCCTCAGATTTACCATAATTTATCTTAAAATTAGAGACCTCTCCATATTTCCGTATCTCCGCTAGCAAAGAGGGAAGAGATGTTATTGGGGAGGTAACAAAAAATAACAGATCGTCTGCGTAGGCAGCCAGTTTCTGTTCTTCTTTTTGAGTTGGTATCCCTTTAATATCTGCCCTGGCTCGTATAGTTCTCAGGAAGGGTTCTAGTGTCAGGATAAATATGATGGGCGAGAGTGGACATCCCTGCCTTGTTCCATTGTACATAGGGAAGGTTTCTGATGTTATATCATTTATTTTAACCCGTGCTCTTGGATTGGAGTACAGGCTTTTGATCCATTTTAACATCCCATTTCCCAGACCTATATGTTGCAATGTCATTTCCAGGAATGTCCAGTCCACCCGATCAAAAGCTTTTTCTGCGTCTGCAGAAATCATTACCGTAGGTCTTTCCTGACATTGCACTAAGTATATTGCACTTAAGACTCTTTGCGTGTTTTCTCTGCCCTCCCTTTCCGGAGTGAATCCCACTTGATCTGGGTGTATTATGTCTGGGATATATGCTTTTAATCTGGTTGCCAATATTTTTGTTAAGATCTTTAGGTCCACATTTAGTAGGGAGATTGGGCGGTAACTTGCACATTGTGCTGGATCTTTCCCTTCTTTTGGAATTACTGTAATATTTGCCATTAATGTCTCTACCGGCATCCTTGCCCCTTCCCTAATTGAGTTAAATGCTGTAATAAATTCTGGTGCTAGTTTTTCTGCAAATGTCCTATAATAGAGCAGGGTGTATCCATCGGGACCTGGTGCCTTACCTGTATTCATTGATTTTAGGGCTTCTGTAAATTCTTCTAATGTAATTGGACCATCTATCTCCTCTGCTTCCTCCTCTCCTATCTTGGGCATCCCTGCTGCTTCTATATACTCCTCCGCCCTATCCCTTCTTTTTTTTAATCTTTCTTCTGTTACATTACTCTCAATTTGGTACAATTTAGTGTAAAAATCTCTGAACTCTTTCGCTATGGCTTGTGACGAGTTAACCAATACATCCCCTGCAGTTTTTATGCACTCAATGTGATTCCGAGCCTTTGTCTCTCTGAGCGCGTTTGCCAGCATTCTACTAGGTTTGTTTCCGTATTCATAAAATACTCGTCTGCCATGTGCTATCTTTACTTTTGCTTTATCCATTAGTAGCAAGTTTAATTCATCACGAAGATTTGTCAATTTTTCTTCCGTTTGTATCGCTACAGTTTTTTTGTGAGCCTTTTCCAGCACCCGTATCTCTTCTAGCAGAAGATCCAGCTTGGCGCTCAGAGAACGTTTTCTATGTGCTCCCAGGGATATTAAGACGCCTCTAATAACACATTTATGTGTTTCCCATACACCCATAGGTGCTATTTCATCTGTTTTGTTCTCTTGGAAATATAGTTCTATCTCATGGGCGATTTTTTCCTCGTATGTTGATTCTTTTAATAGTGTTTCATTGATTTTCCAATGCCATTCTCGTAGCACTTTCTCTCCAAGTTCAATTACGCAGTGAGTTGGTGCATGGTCTGAGAGTGAAAAGGAGCCTATTGAGGCATCTAGTACGCTCTGAAGGGCATTCTGGGATATAAAGACATAATCGATTCTGGTGTATGTCTTATGTCTTGTTGAAAAGAATGTGTAGTCCCTCTCGTGTGTATTCCTAATTCTCCAGCTATCCACTAATTGTAAATCTTGTAACATCTCTTTTGCTTTTCGAAGTTTTGTATAGGATATGTGTGAGGAGCCCTTTGATGAATCTATCATGGGCTCTAATGCCATATTTAAATCTCCTCCCATTATCAGGATTCCTTCTTTATTTTGGTCTACTATGTTTAGGTATTTCTCCAATACTCCTATTTGATCCGTATTTGGTAGGTATATACTCACCAAAGTTACCTTTTGTTCCCCTATTTCTCCTATCACAATAAGTAGGCGCCCGTCATCATCTGTAATTATTTTTACCCCTTTCCATGGTATCTGTTTTGCTATGATGATAGACACCCCACTTGCTTTCGATGTCTGTGAGGGACTATGATACACTATGGGAAATTTCCGGTTGCCCATCTTTGGAATTTTATTTTTTTAAAATGTGTTTCCTGTAAGAAAATGATCTGTGATTTAAATCTCCCCAATTCCGCCAGTAGTCTCATGCGTTTTTCTGCACTATTTAAACCCTTTATATTATATGAAGTCAAAGTTATTTTAGTCATGATTTGGTGTGGGGATAGGAGGAAGAGGGGGCCGTCTCCCCCAGTCCGCGGAAGACCAGTGAGGAGGAAGAAGAAAAAAAAAAAAAAAAAAAAAAAAAAAAAAAAAAACCACAAAAAAATTAACAATTATAAGGGTCGCCCCCCGAAAATGAGCGTCCTAAAAAAAAAAAAAAAATTAAAAAAAAAAAAAAAAATTGGTGAAGCTCCTCGGATTTACCTCCTCTTGGAGGCGAGGTGCTTCAAATGGGGGCTGTGATCAGTCAGGGCAGAGCGTCAGAGACCCTGCGTCTTTTCTCCCGCACATGCACTCTGTCTACTATGCCATTATTTACCTATATACGAGGCCCACTGTGATTCTAGTCTATATTCTTGTCAAACCATATCATTTTTCTCCTTTTTTTTTTTTACATATCGATCGACCTCTTTTTCCCTTTCTTTTTCTTCTCTTTCCCCTTTCCCCCCCCTATTACTATCCCCTTATTACATATAAACGAGTCCCTCTCTAATTGTATTCTGAATTCTTGTCCTTCCTTTGTATTACTGTCCCTTATTCCCCTCCATGTCAATATTTCTATTTTCTTCTGTTCTCATCTATTTCCCAGCCTGGGAGGGTCCTTATTCCCCTATTTCACTATGAGAGGGAGGGGGGGAAAGGACCCAAACAAAGAAAAACAAAAACACAAAAAAAAAATCAAAATATCTCTATACATATATACATATATATACCTATATTCCTACATACACACCTACATATACACATGGACCTATACCTGAAAAAAAAAGAAAAAAAAAGGAAATATGTATATGTACATCTACGCGCACGTACATGTACACGCCCATACCAAAAAAAATAGGAACCCATTTGTCATGTTAACTTTCCGTCCCCTTCTCTCTCCTCCCCTACTTGTGTTGTGTTAGTCTCTATAAGAGAGGCTAATCAAAAAGAAAAAAAAAAAAAAAAAAAAAAAAAAAAACCCAAACAACCCTCACCCCTTCTTTTTTATTCATCTATTCATCCCATATCATCCCGTGTAATCGGTGCAACTACTTAGTCAGTCAATTCTTCCCTAATTTCTTAATGTGTGCCAGACAAACAAAAAAAAAAAAAAAAACCAAAGAAAAAGAAAAGGGGAGGGGCCTATTCTATTTACGCCCTATTTCCTCCCTGGTATGTCAGTGTAGTTATGTGTGACCCTAATAGGTCCTTGTAAGTTGTGTCAAAATTACTTATATATTGATTCCTATTCACTTCCCTCCACCTCCTATCTATCTTAGTGTTCCACTTCCCCCCACCCCCTCTCGAGGGGACCTCTACTTAACATCTCTTCCAATTATATCCAACATGTCAAAAAACCATAATACCCCAAAAAAAAAAAAAAAAAAAAAAAAAAAAAAACCCCAAACCCTAGGCCATATACGAAAAATAATAAACAATACACATCAATACCCCACAAATAAAAAAAAAAAAAAAAAAAAAAAAAAAAAAAAAGAAAACAAACAAACTACACCAAAAAAAAAAAAAAAAAAAAAAAGTTCCCCCCTCCCTCTCCTCAGCTCTTAGGCTCCAGCGAGTCCATTACTCTCTCCCACTACTGGGCCCCAAAAATTCTTTTCAAGTGGTCTTCCCGGAAATAGCCTCTTTTAGGGGTCTTTTAATACGCAGGGAGAACGTCCAGACCAGTGAGCCCTAAGGGGGCTAAACAACAAAAAAAAAAAAAGGAAAAAAAGAAGATTTTACTTAGTCCTTTCCCTCTTCCCATTTTCTCAATTCTTCCTCCGCTTCCATCTTCTCTTTCCTGTTTCTCCCCTCTTCTCCTTTTTCCCTCTACTGTTCGCCCTTTTTCCCCTGGTTTATACTTCTTCCTCCCCTGCTTACTTTTTTAGTATTGGGGGTGTTCCGTTATTGCCGGTAATTCTGTCCAGTCGGGGACCTCCACGGCTCCCCCCCCATGAAGTCAAAGAGGCCCCCCAGCTGAGCCGGGTTCCGTAGAGTAAAACTGTGGCCCCCTTTTTTGACGATCACTGCTAGCGGGTATCCCCATTTATATGTAGCCCCGTTATTAAGTATATGATCCAGTAGAGGTTTCAGCTTGTGTCTCCTATACTTCGTCTGTCTACAGAGGTCCGGGTATATTTGAATTTCTTTCTCCCCAAATATCACGGGTCCCTCCCGCCATGCTAACCTTAATATGTCCTCTTTTGCCCGAAAAAAGTGTACCCTGCACAGGACATCTCGTGGATCTTTTTGGGCGGCCTTGCGAGTGGTTGGGACCCTATGGACCCGGTCCAATTCAATTAATGTGTTCAGTGGGTTTTTCAAAATTTGGTTAAATATAGTCATAACCGTTTCTCTTAGGTTAGGGCCCTCTATGTCCTCTGGAATCCCTTTTAGCCGTAAATTATTTCTCCTGGTCCTGTTCTCAGATTCCTCCGCTTGGAGCTGAAGCGCGATTAGTCTCTGATGCTGACTCTGTATTTTATCCTCCAGCCTTTCCAATCGTGTGTTGTGTACCTGCCCTAATTTTTCCATTTGTTGGGTCCTGCCGTCTACTTTCTCTATATTGTCCTGCATCACTTTAATCTCTTCCCTTAGGGCCCCTGTGGTGTCATTTAACATTTCCAAAATATCCGCTCTTGTCGGGAGGGCTTGAATAAGTTGTCTAATATCTGACATAGTCCCCTTCTCAGTCAGTTCCTCTGACCCCGCTCCCCCACACCGATCCAGACTCATAGTAACACCTGTATTCTTTTGACATACCTGCTCTTCACTGGTGTTTACTGGATCTCTGCTGGTGGGGCTGGAGCTTGCAGGGGAATGTCCATCCTTTGCTTCATCCTGTATCCGTGGTTCCACCTCTAGTGCTGTTGGAATTGTTGAAACACAGGGAGCCTGTAGGGAGACTTCCGTCAGTGATCTCCTGGATGCCATTATGCCGTCCCTGTTCTCCAGAGAAAATTGCGCCTCTTCTCTCCCTGCAGTATGCCGAGTGCTATACAGGTGTCTTGGGGCAGTGTTGTAAGACTTCCCTGCCGTCTTCCCCCGTTTCGACATGGGCGGAGAGCCTATCATATGAGTCTACAGACCCGCCTATGACATATGGCTACAGGCTAATCAAATTATTCAACCGGCGTTTTGGGGTCTGCAGCTGTAATCTGCCCGCTCTATGGGACTAAAATATACTGCTGGTATACTGCACCGGACAGGTATGGGCGGGTACTTCACAGCGCGGCACGGTTAAGATATACTGCTGGTATACTGAACCGGACAGATATGGGCGATGGAATGAGATGGAATGGGATGGGGTGGGACGGGAGAACAGCAGCGGCCACTGACCACCAGTTCACGGCTATTCACACAGGATCTTCAGGATCTTCACGGCTCTTCACCTCTCTGCCTCCACTTCCCCCACCACTTTCACCTTCAATTCAATATCCACCACTTCACTGCTACAGTATATACCTTATTCAATCTCTACTGTGTCCGTAATACAGCAAGGATTCAGCGCTCTCTAACTCCACACCACAGATGATATGGGTGAATTTTAGAGGAAGGTAAGATGGGGCAGGATGATATGGGGTGGGAAGGGAGGGCACCTTCCCAGCTGATCAGAGTGACACCACAGCACACTTCTCTGCCTCTATCCTCACCTCCACCTTCCTTTAGTCTTTACTTTTCACAATGCCCTTTTATATCAGTCTCTGTGAGCACAGTTATGCCGCCGGGACACAGCACTTTCAAGCAGTCTCAAACATATGGCTCACCTCTCCTTCGCTTCTTCACTCCTCCACTTCCCTGCTCACAGAGCACGTTTGTATCAGTTGCATCAATCTCTTCGTGACTATAGCGGGGAGCCCAGCTGGACTACCTCTCTCTCTCTCAGCCTTAGCTTCGGTCCTTCAGCCCGGTCTGCTGTGAGCTGGTTGTCCGCTCCTCGCTGTCTCCGTCGTATGCCGCCACGCCGCTCTGTACCTCTGGCTTTTCGCTGCCTGGCTCGGCCACGTTCGGTCTTGTCCGCCTCGCTCCCACACACTGACGGACTCCTAGTAGTGCATGTACGCTGGATCAGACGCTGAGCTCTCTCTCCTCACTCCGTCATGTCTGACCACTCCCCCTCACTGGCGGAAAAGGGGAGCCCCTTTAGAAGTTTTGAGTTCGGCCACAGAGGAGTTTGAAGGATTCCAAAGCTCATCTCTATTCAGTACATCTCTGCAACACATGCAAAATTTTCCAGGCGTTATCTCTTTAAAAACGCTGCAAGTACAGAAACTGTACTGTTTAACTGTTACAAATTCAGTGAGCTCCAAACTTCCTGCTTGAGCTGACAAAATGGTGCATTTGGGCACTTAAATTACAAGCAGTGTTGTCAGCCCTGCCTTCTGGAATATTGATTTCCTTACATGCAAAACATTGCTGCTGCCGTTGTTTCTTCACATATGGCGACCCATCACATTTAGCTACCCGCTGGACTGCACATGCGCGACACCGCCATATGCGTTCCAACACTGTAGCGATCTGCGCTTGCGCAGAATTTTGTGGTCACACCCCTGGTCCAGGTTCAAGCCCCACCATCCAAGTGGAAATAGAGTTAGATTGTAATTATGCCGAGCGAAGCAAGGCCATGCCCGAAGCGTGATGAGCGAAGCGAGCCCGCGAGGGGCCCTGTGGCAAAGTGGTGTCTTACAACAGTGTTGGAACGCATATGGTGGCGTCGCACATGCGCACTCCAGCGTGTAGCAAAATGTGATGGGTAGCCGAATGCGATGTGACACCTTAACTCCCAAGAGCCAATATGTAGGGGAAGGGCACTTGGGAGATGTAGTTCTCGGAGCCTGCCTACATCAGTAGGAACTGAGCTACTAGCGGTAGCAGATGCCGGCCAACTTGGGTTTACACAAATTTTACAGGGAAGGGAAGAATACATATATATTTTTTTTTTTTTAACTACAGAAACCAGGTAAAAGAAAAACAGATATTACTGGATATGATTTAGAGGGGGAGAGAGAAGTTTGGGGGGTACACTGGGCTAATGCCTGGATATACTCTCTGATACACTTTATTCACTAACTTAACCCATTCCCAGCTCCTAACTGGGTTCTAATAGTTTTCACAGTGGTCGCATGATCAGGAGCACATTCCACAAGCTTCCAATTATATTCAGAGACTAGGGGGTTGAGTTATTAACTACTTAAGGACCGGGCTATTTTTCAGACTTGGTGTTTACAAGTTAAAATAAATTTTTTTTTTTTTTTTTTTAGATAGAAAATTACTTAGAACCCCCAAACATTATATTATATATTATTATATTATATAACAAATGAAAGCTGCAAAATACTCACCTTGCTGCTTAGCAAATAGCTTAGGGTGTCTACTTTCCAAAATGGGGTAATTTTTGGGGGGGGGGGGGGGGGCAGGAGTTATGCTATCTTGACATTTCAGGGCATCCGAAAATGTGACTGTGCATGTTTGAGCAATATATCATTTAGTGACAACTTTGTGAAGAAAAATAAAAAAAAATATTGTCATTTTCCAAAACTTGTGGCAAAATATAAAATATTCCATGGACTCAACATGCCTCTCAGCAAATAGCTTGGGGTGTCTACTCTCTAAAATAGGAAATTTGGGGGGGGGGGGGGTTGACCTGTCCTGGTATTTTATGCACATTAGAAGCTTATGCCACACATCACCCACTCTTCTATCCACTTGAAGACAAAGCCCTTTCTGACACTTTTTGTTTACATGAAAAAATATATTTTTTTTGATAGAAAATTACTCTGAATCCCCAATTATATATATTTTTTAAAGCAAAAACCCTACAGATTAAAATGGTGGGTGTTGTAAACATTTTTTTCACACAGTATTTGCACAGTGATTTTTCAAACGCAATTTTATGGGGGGAAAAACACTTTTTGGAATTTTAATGCACTAAAACACACTATATTGTCCAAATGTTTGGTATAATATAAAAAGATGATCTTATGCCTAGTACATAGATACCAAACATGACATGCTTTAAAATTGCGCACAACCATGCAGTGGCGACAAACTACGTACATTTTTAAGAGCCTTTACACGTTACCAGTTTAGATTTACAGAGGAGGTCTACTGCTAAAATTACTGCCCTTGATCTGACGTTTGCGGTGATACCTCAGATGCATGGTGCAATTTCTGTTTACATATGACACGAGAGCGACGCTTGCGTTCACTTTTGCACGCGAGCACGGGGGGACAGGGATTTTTTTTTTTTTTTTTTACACTGTTACTTTCATTTTTTTTGTTTTATCATTTTTATTGTTATTACAGAGAATGTAAATATCCTATGATAGGAATAGATAGTGACAGGTACTCGTTAAAAAAAAAAAAATGGGGCCTATTAGACTCTAGATCTCTCCTCTGCCCTCAAAGTACCTGACCACACCAAGATCGGTGTGATAAGATGCTTTCCCAATTTCCCAATGATGCTGTTTATAGCTGGTGAAACCGAAGTCATGAAATGCTCCTGGCTTCGGGTTTCTTAGGCCATAGAGATGATTGGAGCCGCTCTGAGCTTTGATCAGCTCTACGGTCAGCTGGTGGAACCACTGGCTGCATTATCAGGTTCCCCAGTGGGACAGGAGAGCCAGAGAAAACCAAGGAAAATGACGAGAGGGGGTGGGGAACGTAAATCAGTGCTGCAGCTGAATGGTGTACCTGTAAAGCAAACAATGGTAACAATAAAATATTAACTCAATAAAAACAACAATCTGTGCCAAAAAAAAAAAAAAAGTAAAAAATATATGCTGAAGCATTGGGGCAATCTGCCCCTAATGTTAGGTGCAAATTGCCCCTCTACCCCTGCCCCCATGCTTCAGCATATACAGTATGCCCTTTCTTTTTTTAACTGTGATGGTGAAATCACCTCCTCGTTGATTTACGTATCGTGGGAGCAAATGCTGCCAAGATACATAAATCAGTGCTGCAGCTAAATGGCGTACCTGAAAACAAAGAAAAAATGGTTAACAATAAAAAACAGTAGATAGTAAAGTATAAAAGAATTACACACTTGAAAAGTAAACATGCTAAAACATTGTATCAAAAGCAAAAACCACGCTGTGTTAAAATAAGGAATTCAAGTAGGCAGCACAGCTGATGACAAACAGCACAAATGCCCCAAAAAAAAAAAAAAAAAAGGCAGCACTTAAATGTACTAAACAAGTATTAATGTATAACCAACAATACTTAAAAAACAAATGTGATAAAGTCCGCCACGTGAGTATGTAGTATAATAACGGTGTAAACCCAAAAAAAGGGCCTAGGTATTAATGGATTAACATTTCTGAGACATCATTAGCGCAGATGACATCAATGGAAACATGTTGAAAAGGAAATCTTGTGAAGAGACCGCCACCAATTGCATGAAGGCTTACTGGAAATATAGGCCTTAAAGGGGCATATACCTCTTAAGTCAAACAGGCTTGTGGTGATGAACACCATATGGGATATAATACCATCAGAGATCCAGATAACCACAATCACAGGAAAAACTTCGAACGGTACTGGTCAAAAGTGTGTTCCCAATGGATGGGTGGAGAGAAGGATGGCCAGAGGAGATTCACAAGCTCACACGATGAAACCAAAAATGTAAAAGAAGGTTCTACATAGTGTGATAACTTTTTAAAATCGTTTTAATAAAAAAAAAAGATAAACATTTTTTATTGACAACATTCTCCTTCTATGGCATGGTACCCCTGAATCTTTGTCCCAATTTTTCTCGTCTCTTAATATGAACGACTGAGGCATTGTTCTATCATATGAATTTAGTCAGGCCAAAATTAATTTTTTGGACCTCGAAATAGAATTATGTGCACGTCAATTTAGGCTTAGTACTTACTTTAAACCTACGGATCGTAGCGAATTTATTCCAACTGATAGTTGCCATCATAAATCCTGGTTATGTTCAGTCCCTAAGAGTCAGTTTCTGTGTTTACGCAGGAACTGTTCTAATATGGATAAGTTTAAAAACCAAGCTAATGTTTTGAGACAAAGGTTCATTGATAAGGGCTACAATCAAGGAGAAGTAGATTTAGATCTTCATCGTGTCTCACAGATAGAGCATGCATCTTTGCTTGCCGACAAGCCTTGGCAAGACCCCGAAGAGTCTTTCAAATGGGCGTTGACATTTTTTTCTGTACAACACAAACAGATTAAATCTATTGTTGAGCATCATTGGAGTGTGCTAAGAAACGATCGCATTCTGGGTACTCTACTCCCAGAAAGAGAAAAAGTTATTTACAGAGAAGCTCCTTCTCGGAGGAGTTAAATTGCTTCCAATGTTATTAACCCACCTGTTCGAACATCTTTTTTCCATAACTTAATTGGTTATTATCAATGTAAAAAATGTACAGTGTGCCAGTTTAATACCTGCGGAGGACTTACGATCAAACAGTTCTCATCCACTATCACCAAACACACATACTCCATTAAACTATTTTATACATGTGCTACCACCAATGTTGTGTATCTGTTGACATGCCCTTGTGGCAAACAGTACCTTGGTCGTACCATACGTTCGTTTGCTATCATGGTTGCTGAGCATATTGCAAAGATAAAGAATGGGAGTATTAAACATACTGTCCCTAGACATTATCGTCAATTTCATAATCGAGACCCTAGGGGCACTGAATTTCTGAGTATTGATAGGTTTGTTCCCCCCTGGAGGGGGGCACTACTAGGGGTGTATCTAGACTTCAAACATTTTGGATTTACGAGATACAGTGAGAGAGTGAGAGATTTTCCCTCATAAACCATAAATTATATGTATAGCTTGCCCTGTCACAGAGCTTATACATCTTGACTCCTTATCTGGCATGCTTGCTGGGAAGATACTAATATGACCGCAACTCACTCTTTTTAGCTATGCCCATGAGGAGGGATAGGCCCAGAAATGTCTTGAATTCGCAAACCGTAATAGGTTTCCATTCTTCTCTGGCAATGGTCAAAAGGGGATTAGCGGCGATGAATTGACCAGCATATAGCTTTGGTGAATGGGGGAAGTATGGGTGCTGCAGAGACTCTACTTGTGCTAGCCACCGCACCAGATTGAACTGCACTTATGGGACTTGCAACGTCACCACGTGATACTGCAGTGCTGGTTTGACTACAACCAGGGTGTACTAGGCCTTTGGTGCTTGCCAGTTCACCAGAAGAATGAGTAATACTAGTATTCACTCTCTGCTTCATACGAGAGCCCTGCGGTTCTTGCACCTCAACAACAGCAGAAGAACGAGATCGGGTACGCCTGACCTTGGCAGGAACCACTACTTCGTCATCAGAGCCATCTGTCAGGGTGCCGCTGCGGTCTACGGGTTTCAATACTGAGCTTGAATCTGACAGATGGGTGACTTCCTCTTCACTCTCATCTGTCATGCTCAGAAACGTGTAGGACTCTTCACTAGTGTACCTTCGATTTGACATTTTTGGCCTCTAAATTTACTGGTACAACTAGTGAGAGTCACAGGAAAAAAGAGCACCTGACTGTCAACGACTGCTTCAAGTGCTACCAAAAAAACTGTTAGCGTTCGCAGGGATCAGGTCTGACTCTGCAAACGCTGAAGTTATGCGTGTTGTGTTTTTGTAAGTGACAGTGATTGATTGATACTGCACTTGGGGGCTGGGTGGAGGGGCAAAACGCAGGTGCTAGCAGGTATCTGGGCTGATCCCGCTAACACTGCTTTTTCGGGAACCCTGAACGCCAGTGCCAGTGCCAGTATAGATCTGATCAGATCAGATCTTGATCCGTTCAGACACTATACTAGTAAAAGGGGTGTATGGTGCGTTCGTGGGTGTTAGCGCTACTGGCACTAATCTGACGCTGCCTGGCGTGACGCAGACCCTAACTGACGCTAAAACCTAATTGATGTCCCCCACAAGCTATCAGGGGGTTAAACCTTTATTGTGTAATATACGGCGGGTGCCCTGACACTATAAAAGACAAACTAACCAGCGTCACCCGCAGAGGCGGCTCTAGGCTTTGTGAGGCCTTAGGCAAAATTTAGACACAAGGCCCCACGCCTGCCCATAATGGATGAAAAAAATTCAAGCAAGTAAAAATGGCTGCAGAAAGATGCGTGGAGAGAGAAAGAGAAAGAGAGAGAGCACAGTGTAGTGGAGAGCATGGGGGGATCCAAGGAGTACAGGGGGGGTCAGGGGAGTTGGAAAGCACTGTGGGGTGGAGAGCACGGGGGGAGCTGAAGAGCATGGGGTGGAGTAGAAAGCACAGGGGGAGCCAGGGAGCATGGGGTGTAGAGAGCACTGAGGGTGGAACTGGACAGCACAGGGGGCAGAGAGCATTGGGGGGGGGCAGATAGAACTGTGAGGAGATAGGGAGCACAGGGGTAGCAGAGAGCTCTGGGGGTCTGGAGAGCACTGTTGGGGGGGAGCACAGGGGGGAGCCAGGGAGGACCAGAGAGCACTGTTCGGAAGCCAGGGAGCACAGAGCACGGGGGGGGGGAGCTGGAGAGCAGTGGAGGGGGACTGGACAGCACAGTGGGGGGGGGGGGTGAGCATGGGGGGAGCCAGGGAGCACAGAGCACTGGGGGGAGCTGGGGGAGAAGTGGGGGGAGAGCATGGGGGAACCAGGGAGCACAGAGCACTGGGGGTGAGCTGGGGAGCAGTGGGGGGGGGGACATGTGAGGAGCCAGGAAGCACAGAGCACCGAGGAGCTGGGGAGCAGTGGGGGGCTGGACAGCACAGTGGGGGGAGCATGGGGGGAGCCAGGGAGCACAGAGCACCGAGGAGCTGGGGAGCAGTGGGGGGCTGGACAGCACAGTGGGGGGAGCATGGGGGGAGCCAGGGAGCACAGAGCACTGGGGGGCTGGGGAGCAGTGGGGGGGGCTGGACAGCACAGTGGGGGGGCATGGGAGGAGCCCGGGAGCACAGAGCGGAGCTGGGGAGCAGTGGGGGGAGAGCATGGGGGAGCCAGGGAGTACAGAGCACTGGGGGGAGCTGGGGAGCAGTGGGGGGAGCTGGGGAGCAGTGGGGGGGAGCATGGGGGAGCCAGGGAGCACAGAGCACTGGGGGGAGCTGGGGACCAGTGGGGTGGTAGAGCATGGGGGAGCCAGGGAGCACAGAGCACTGGGGGGGGGACTGGACAGCACAGTGGGGGGGAGAGCATGGGAGGAGCCAAGGAGCACAGAGCACTGGGGGGGGACTGGACAGCACAGTGGGGGGGGGAGAGCATGGGAGGAGCCAGGGAGCACAGAGCACTGGGGGGCTGGGGAGCAGTGGGGGGGGGGGGGGCTGGACAGCACAGTAGGGGGGCATGGGAGGAGCCAGGGAGCACAGAGCACTGGGGGGAGCTGTGGGGGAGGGGACTGGACAGCACAGTGGGGGGGGGGGCATGGAGGGAGCCAGGGAGCACAGGGGGAAGCTGGGGATCAGTGGGCAGGGGGACTGGACAGCACAGTGGGGGGAGAGTATGGGGGGAGCCAGGGAGCACGGACCTGTGGGGGGGACTGGACAGCACAGTGGGGGGAAGCATGGGGGGAGCCAGGGAGCACAGGGCACTGGGGGGAGGGGACTGGACAGCACAGTGGGGGGGGGCATGGAGGGAGCCAGGGAGCACAGGGGGGAGCTGGGAATCAGTGGGCGGTGGGACTGGACAGCACAGTGGGGGGAGAGCATGGGAGGAGCCAGGGAGCACGGAGCTGTGGGGGGAGGGACTGGACAGCACAGTGGGGGGGAGCAGTGGGGGGCTGGACAGCACAGTGGGGGGAGCATGGGGGAGCACAGAGCAGTGTGGGGAGCAGTGGGGGGCTGGACAGCACAGTGGGGGGAGCACAGAGCAGTGTGGGGAGCAGTGGGGGGCTGGACAGCACAGTGGGGGAGCATGGGGGAGCACAGAGCAGTGTGGGGAGCAGTGGGGGGCTGGACAGCACAGTGGGGGGAGCATGGGGGAGCACAGAGCAGTGTGGGGAGCAGTGGGGGGCTGGACAGCACAGTGGGGGGAGCACAGAGCAGTGTGGGGAGCAGTGGGGGGCTGGACAGCACAGTGGGGGGAGCATGGGGGAGCACAGAGCAGTGTGGGGAGCAGTGGGGGGCTGGACAGCACAGTGGGGGGAGCATGGGGGAGCACAGAGCAGTGTGGGGAGCAGTGGGGGGCTGGACAGCACAGTGGGGGAGCACAGAGCACTGTGGGGAGCAGTGGGGGGCTGGACAGCACAGTGGGGGGAGCACAGAGCACTGTGGGGAGCAGTGGGGGGCTGGACAGCACAGTGGGGGGAGCACAGAGCGCAGTGGGGGGCTGGACAGCACAGTGGGGGAGCACAGAGCACTGTGGGGAGCAGTGGGGGGCTGGACAGCACAGTGGGGGGAGCATAGGGGTAGGGTGGGCAGGGAGAATTGGGGCAGTAAAAGATGTTGGATAAGAGGAGCGGCGGGGACAGCTGCATGTGGAGGAATTGATCTTCCATATTCTTTCTGCAGCCAATGAACGCCCACAAAAGGAGCTGGCATTTAGTGGCTGCAGAAGGAATATGGAAGATCAATTCCTCCACATGCAGCTGTCCCCGCCGCTCCTCCTATCCAGACGGCCGGCCTCAGCACAACACCTGGCACTCACTTTCTTTCTGGGCAGTCGGCGAGGCTGTAGCAAGCGCTGGGGCTGGGATGTGATCCATCCATCGACCGGAGCTCCTCCTTCCCCTTCACAGGCAGAGACAGTCATAGGGCAGCTCAGCTGGATAGTTTCCGTCGCCTGGCCCGACTCCTGACCTGAATAGGCAGCCGGCCAGACGCGGAGAGGCAAGGTGAGCGGCGCAGGATAAAGGATCGGCTCAGCTGCTTTAGGGCCCCGCATGGACTTGCGGCCCGCCCAGTGTGCCCTATGACTGCCTGCACGCTTTATACAGATGGCATTTGGAGCCAGTCGGTCAGTTCCTATTACTGCGCACAGGCAAATTAGGCGGCTGGCGAGGCCCCTGTGAGTGCGGGGCCTTAGGCAGCCGCCTAATTTGCCTAATTAGAGAGCCGCCTCTGGTCACCCGTAACACTAATACAGTGATCACTGGTGAGAGGGGGTAAAAGGGTTAACTAGGGGGCAATCAGGGGGTTAAAACCTTTTATATTGTGAAAGATAATGTTACGCTGAGTAAACTGATACCCAACATGTCACGCTTCAAAATTGTGCAAAATTGGCGACAAACTTTGACCCTTAAAAATCTCCATAGGCGAGGTTTAAAAATTTCTACAGGTTACCAGTTTTAAGTTAGAGGAGGCCTAGTGCTACAATTATTGCTCTTGCTCTAACGATCGCGGCGATACCTCACATGTGTGGTTTGAACACCGGTTTCATATGCGGGTGCTACTTACACATGCGTTCGCTTCTGCACACAAGCTCGAGGCCCTTTAAAAAAAAAAAAATAATAATAATTTTCTTATTTATTTTACTTTTTTTTTTCTTTTTTTTTTACACTGACCCCAAAAAAAATTTTGGGTCACTTTTATTCCTATTACAAGGAATGTAAACATCGCTTGTAATAGAAAAAAAGCATGATAGGACCTCTTAAATGTGAGATCTGGGGTCAAAAAGACCTCAGATCTCACATTTACACTAAAATGCAATAATAAAAAAAAAAATTAAAAAAAATTCCCCTTTAAAGACTATTGGGCGGAAGTGATGTTTGACGTCGCTTCTGCCAGCAAATGTTATGGAGCTGAGTGGGGGCCATCTTTCCCTCACTCCAGGCTTGTCAGTGGAAAGGACGCGATCATCTTCGCCGCTACTGACGGTGGACTGTAGCGCGGCGGTTGGGGGGGGGCTCTCCCGCCCCCCGATAAAAGTGATCTTGTGGCGGACCACCCGCTCTTGAAGAGGATACAGGGGGGTTATGGCAGCTATCTGCTGCCATAACAAAGGAAGTCCACTTCAAACAGCCAACGTACAACGACGGCGGGTGGTCTGCAAGTATTTAAAAGGAGAATGGACTGTGTACTTTGCAAGTGCAGTTGTTTTAGAGCTTAGTAAATGAGGTAAAGTTTTACTTTACAAAGAATACCCAATCACTTTGTCCTCTTATTATTTGTGGTGTTGTGCCAATTTATCTGTTATTGTTTATTGCTAGTGCCATACTGTTTTCATCATTTTTTTTTTAAGTATTTCCTAAATAAATCCTCCTAATTTGTCCTTGGGGTGTTGGGGGTGGCATTGCCAAAAACACGGTTGTCATCTGGAACCAGGGGACCCATACAATCAGTGGCTCCTTCAAGGGTAAGCGCTACACTTAAAATGACAACATTTCCACTAAAGGGGTTCCAAATTCACACCTAGGCGATTCCAAATCGCAGGAACAACACGGGACGCATTTGCAATGGCATTACTTCTTAATGGCACCCCAATTGTGGTGCAAATTGTTTTGCCATAAATTGGGCTGCAATCTCGCCACAATGATAATGTGTGAAACTTGTCACTCAAAAAGGAGCAGGAGCTCCTTTGGGCAACAGCATCGCGTGTTGCGATTTGCCATGATTTATTGCGGAAAAATTGCCCTGCAATTGGGGTGCCATTGAGAAGCAATGGCATTGCAAATGCGTCCCACATTTTCCTGCGATTTGGATTCCGCTCGCGATTCAAATCGACTAGGTGTGAATAGAGCCTTTGCTCAAAAGCTGGTCATATTAGGCATGTTGCAGTGGTACGAAAATAGGTGCCTAGTTTTGCCTAGTGCCTAGTTTTGTAGCAGTAATTGTGTAAAGCTTTGGAGGTCTCCCCAGTAAATATACAGTAACTGAGCCAATTTAGGTAAGGACTAAGGACATCTTTTCATCCAGCCAGCATGTATGAGAAGCTTTTGTGTGACCCTAGCATGAGTTTGGAGTTTAAGCGATACCCCTTATTGGCTAACTCACGTTATTAAAGATGCAAGCTTTCAGAATAACTTAGATCCCTTCAACAGGCTTTATATACAATTTATAAAAGGCTGAAATGTATAAAGCCTGGAAAAGGGATCTGAGCTATCCCAAAAGCTTGCATCTTTAATACAACTCATCTTAACTTAGCCAATTAAGGGGATCATGTAAACTCAAAAATGTCTGCATTAATTGATGACTAACATGGTACAGCACTCTACTACTGCTGTGACCCCAGAATAAAACTAGATAAAAAGAACTTATCCAGTCAGTCAGGTCTTCTATTTCATTCTACCTGCAGTTGAAAAACGAAACTTGGAATCTTACGGCTTTAGGCGATGTCTGCAATTTACTTGCCACAGTTTTCATTATATCAGTCCCATTGTGTGTAGGTAAGAAGATCAAAAAATTTTGTTTTTATAAACTTAGAAAGTTCAACTCTGGGAAAATTCTAAATGATCCCTTACAGTGGGGCTACACTGCAAGGATTAAATGCATGTTTAGGTCTAGGGGACATAGAAAAGAAGGTCTATTTACTTGAGCCTCCACGCTGCTAGACTGGTCCCAGTAGTGTCTGTAGCACTCAGCCCCGTAGGAGCTGCTGATGAATGTTTAATCCTATACTCCTATGCCTATCAACCCCAAGAATAGACTCAACCCCTCTGGCATACCCGTATGGTGATGTTAGTGCGAGACCCAACAGTAGGGAGAAATACCGTAATGGTACACTATATAGTATATTTACCGTAGCCTTCACTTTACCAGCTGTAGTAATAGATGGAGTCTCACACAAGTTGTCAATTAACCACTTAAGAAGTTTACTGAGAAAATACTTAGCATAATAAACAAAGTGGTAATTTAAATATAAAGATTGACAATAGATAACAGTCAATGAGTACATGAAACTTCAAAATTCAATGACAGACGCCCAATATCCTCAAACACTTATATTGAGCGCCTTCCCACTGACCTCCTTCCCACTGACCTCCAAGCATGCACACCAGATCTACAATAACTGTTGTGAACACACAGTAGTACACACAATAAAAATATCCTGTGCTCAAGGGCTCCCCCTAGGTTGTAATGCAATGTTCGCTTCTGCAAAGTGAACTACAGTACTTTGTAGTAAGTGATAGAAGTCCCTTGTCTTCTTGGTCTTCAGCTAGCTCAGGATATTAGACTGCAGTATTTGTAAATCCAACAGGGAAAACAAGTGGACAGAAGACTGTATGATAGGTGATGTGCTGATAATTGTGTACTTGCAAAACAAAAGGGCACTTGTAATACTTTCTCCTTAGCAGTGGTTGTGATGCAGCATTAACTTTATAGCACAGGGAAAGCAACCATGAAGTTCCACTGTATGCAGCGTATAGATAAATGAGAACACTTCTGTGGGACTACAAGTCTCACCAACAGACTGTAACTAAATAACACGGCAACAGTGCACTATATTGATCTGGGCAAGTGCCCGTTCACCACAACAGGCCCAGATGCTTGCAAGACTCCTTTCCTGGTATCTCAGTCCTGATCCAAGCTGGCACTGTCACACCGCTCCGCTCCTTCTGATGGCTGATGTAACAAATCCAAGAAACCTTTAGAAATCTTGGATCCTCCGGTCCATCCGCACGCTGGTCCAGCTGACTGTGCTCTTGAACTCCGCTCTGCGCCTTCCAGGCCGCAGTCGGTCACACACAGACCGTACTGCAGGCAGGCTTTGAATGGAGTCCCAAGAGGCTGGAAAAATGGCCGCGCTGTGCCTTTTATGTCACTACCCAGTAGGCTGTTCAGTGACCTGGCATTGGGAGTAGGTGAACTGGGCATTGTGGGTCAGTAGTTCACAGACTGAGATTTAGCATGAGTCACTTCCTTATTCACTATATCTCCCACAATGCTTTGGAGTGTGGCTTTAATGAAACCAAAGTCTTAATAGCATTAAATAGGAGGGAGCCAAACTCTTATTTAAGAATATCACATTATTTAACATAGTACCTTGGGTGGCAAAACCCCTGCGCTACACGTCTTTTCCACCATGCTTCAGCAGTCTGATGCCATCAAGACCAATGCAATCTGTGCTCTCCTACCTCCTCTCTGTTCCAGTGCCGTGGTTCCATTGTTCGACCCCTATGTCACTATAGGACTCAACAGTAGTATAGGGGTGGGGGGAGGCACCATAGACATTTTTTTAGCATGAAAGGGTCACTTTTAAAAGAAGATTTCTTTTGACTCCTGTCTCCCATGTGCATAAAGTAGCACTTTAAAGAGAACGAGTCCTGTTCCCAAGATAAATTTGTCAGAAGTTTATCCTCCCCATTATTCGACAAAGCATAAACCAGGCAGATTAATATGTAATTAGTACTGATGGCACCAGTCATTTTCTTGAAACAAATGTTGTCACAATCTATGCAGCAGAGGGAATGTTTAAGTAATAAAGACAGAATGAAGCTCCTGTACTTTGCTGATGGGATGCTTCTAGGAATGGTGCCTAGTTGTCTACTAATGGATGTCAATGTGCGCGCAACAGGTGCGCCCCAAAAGGTGCATTCACTACAAAGGTGGTAGTAGCCACTGAGCATTGCCACTACTCAACAATTGACATGCCCTTGAATTG
This sequence comes from Lithobates sylvaticus, assembly GCA_028564925.1. NCBI lineage: Eukaryota > Metazoa > Chordata > Amphibia > Anura > Ranidae > Lithobates > Lithobates sylvaticus. The sequence continues at coordinate 170,156,808 of CM053035.1, forward strand.
GGCTTTGATACAAGGGAGGAGCCTAGGGGCTGGAAAATAACTGCAGATCATTGGAGATGCACACGGAGGTAATAATTGATGAATAAATGAGCAAATGTGGACATTAACCATTTTATTTTTAGTTTATTTATTTCATTATTAAGTAGAACTATGAGCAAAACTTTTTTTTTTCATTTGGGTTAGAGTAAGGGAGGGTTATAACCCCTGTCATTTTCCTTCGCCATCTCTGTCTCATTGCAGAGATTTCCCTTCACTTCCTGTCCCATAGCCAAACAGGAAGTGAGAGGATATCTCTGCAAATTAAAGGAATTTTTTGGGGACCCCCAGCTCACCAGAACTAGTGTCCCCATTGGAAGATTTCCCATCTATTACTTTTCTGGGGACAACCCAAAAATTGGGGTTTTCTTTTTACTTTCACTGATAATGGTAAACAGGACAAATAGAGAGAGGGTGAATCTCCTTAACAGGGACACAGACCACAATAAAAACTGACAAGAGCTCTAATCCCTCTCCACTCTATCCAAAACTAAAAAAAAACAAGTTTTGGCTTTAGTTATACTTTAAGTTTACTAATATTTGTTTAAAAGTAAGTGTGAAGCTTTCATGACATAATTGATGAATTTGTTGACAGGTGTAGTGCCCTATGTTTGTTGCCCCCTCCTCTACTGATGTAGCGGGTGGAGATTGTGCCCTTTTTAATACCAGTTGTGGGGGGCGCCTGACAGTTGGGGTATAGGAGTAGGCAACCCCTGACCAACACCATGTAGGCCTGTGACCTGGATAGATGCTAGAGGGTGAGCCCTTTGCTATGCAGGGCTTTCAGGAGGAGTAGAAATGGACACGGACCTTTGCTTAGTAGGTCTGTGGGTTTAGGATGGCCTCAGAGCTTACATTGAGAGACACCCTATGTATAGAAACCAACTGTGGGGATTGAATGTTGTTAACATCTGAGAAAATGGCTGGAAGTGTTGGTATTCAGTATTACTCATTATTCATTTGTGTTCCAAACTGTGACTGTATATTTGGAAAGGTAGGTAGAAAGGAGCGCCCAGTATCCAGTGAATAAAAGTTGGAAGGGGAGTTTGTAATAGTTCATTGAGGGTAACGAGTAATCAATCCAACACGTTTTGGGGGAACAAAGACTTTCCCTTCCTCAGGGCTGTTGCTGCATGCTAATAAATGGGGGAGGATTCCAAACAGGTGCGTCTGTAACAAAAAGATCAGATTGATCGATGCCTGAGTGACGGCTGTTTATGAAGAGGCAGCATTGAAACACTGTGACTGAATAACATGAAGGATATGTATTTTTCAATGTCTCGGAGTTGATGCAGTCAAGTGTTCAAGATGCATTTAGACAGGATTTTCTTTATTCCAGGTTATGGGCCTCAGGTTGGGAATATATGCAGAGTTGGGCTTCAGGCCAGGAGAGTGAGTGACACAAGATGGCGGAGTTCCTCCCAAAAGACAGCTATGTGACTATCACATCTGGAGAGTGGAGAAGGAGTAGGGGCAAGGCCTGGGTCAGCTTCGTGCAAAACTCCTGTCCAATCCAGAGCCCTTACACGTGCACTGACCTGCATTTATATTATGGTCCATCATGAAAGTTTCTTTAGGTAAATAAAATTAAATCAGACAGAGGTACTAAAAAAGCTTTTCCAATAAAGGAAATTTCTTGTGGCGTCTGCCCTTAGGCAGAACTTTAACTTGTTTGTAATACAGGTTTTCTTTATTGCTGCATAATAATAAAACTATGGAAAATAGATATGTATAATAAAAGACAGCAATAAACAATCTTGAAACCCTTAGGGCTTGCTCATACTAGCACAATTTCCTGCAGTTTAACATATGACTCACCGCCGGATGTCATACTGCTGGACATCCTGCACCACAAGCTTATGCTAGCTCCATTGCAAGATGCCACAGCAGGTTTAACCAACACTGTAACATAACAGAGACCTCATCTATCAGTTGACTCTTCCCTCCCATGCACACAAATGGATGATGTCTCTCGCTGCATCTGTATCACTTGCCCTCTTTTCCACTCAGCTCTAACGCTGCTCGTTCAGGCCCTCTGTAGAGGCAACCTACATTAGCGTGCTGCACAAGCTAACAAGGCTGTGTGTGTGGCTCCTCGAAGCCGTGAGCTCAGCAGAGAGATAAAAGTAATGTCCCCTCATTAGTGACTGTCACCCAGGCCCAGGCATCTGCCCCCAGCATGTGCTCACTTCCTCCCAGATTGGACAAATAAAGAACATGGCTGTTACTCCAGAAAAATTGCATCCACCGCTGCTCATAAAATTGCACAGCAACATCCTGACCTAATTTTGATGTGTGGTGCAGAAAGAGATAAACAATACAAGGGCCATGGCAACTAACAAGTCACTAGTAAATTGAAGTTAACATTTTACCCATAGGATCAGAACATTATTTTTATTTCTTTTATTTAATTGGCCTGTGTTTCGCTAATTGTAAAGTTTTTGCATTTGTGGTCTATCCTAAAATTATATATTTATTTTTTGCACATCAGATTTTTACCTACTCGGCTTTTACACAATTCGTACAGACACAGATATATTGTTTTACCTCCCTCATCCCTTTTTCCATGCCAGTGCTGCTGATCTCCTCTGGCCTTAGGCACTGGCATAAAACACCGGGTCCAGTTCAGTCTATACACAGCTTATTTGTCAACATATTCATGGTCACCCCTGCCTACAACCCACTAAGGATGAGCTCCGGCGTGTTCGCATACACCATGCGCAGAGCCCACCAGGAAGTCGTCGCAGCGATGCGCTAATTACAGGCAGTGAGACATTGCCCCGATGTGTGGCTGCAGAGATCGGGCAATGTCTCACTGCCTGTGATTAGCACAGCGCTGCGCCGACTTCCTGGTGGAATCAGCACGTGGAGTATGCGAACGCACCGGAGCTCATCCTTACAACCCACTAAACTCTGGTTTGATAAAGAAAATTCTGTTCAGGTATGTATTCTTAACTCATAAAGTCTGTTCTATTGCTGTTTTTTCTTGGTGATCCGACATCCTGTTAGAGGGCAACTACGATTGTTTTCCATGGTCGCGCTGTATGTAGGAAGGCAGTCAACCCTCTCTTGCTCACTCCCAAGATAGACTATGGGATTTGTAGTGTTCATAGAGCAGTGCACATAACTGCAACTAACAAAGAGGAAAAGGAGAAGCTCAGAAGCTCACCAAATGACATCCCATGGAGGCAAAAAAAACACAGTAAGAAATGATAGTGCGGCACAGTGGCTAAGTGGTTAGCACTTCTGCCCAGCAGCACTATGGTCGCAGATTTGAATCCCAACCACATCACTACATGCTTGGAATTTGCACATCCTTCCTGTGGGTTTCCTCCCACACTCCAAAGACATGCTGGTAGGTTAATTGGATTTTGTCAAAACTGGCCCTAGTTTGTGTATGTACAGTATCTCACAAAAGTGAGTACACCCCTCACATTTTTGTAAATATTTTTATTATATCTTTTCATGTGACAACACTGAAGAAATTACACTTTGCTACAATGTAAAGTAGTGAGTGTACAGCTTGTATAACAGTGTAAATTTGCTGTCCCCTCAAAATAACTCAACACACAGCCATTAACTGCTTCAGATCCGCGCTATAGCCGAATGACGGCTACAGCACGGACCTACTTTGCCGGCGGTGCGCTCTGTGATCAGCGAGTCTATGAGAAGTAAGGGGAAGATTTCGACTCCTTACCACTTGATCAGCTGTCAGACAATGACAGCTGATCATGGGATGTAAACAGAATCTGTAATCGGCTATTTTTTTTCCTCGCACTGAGAGCGTGAGGAGAAAAAAAAAAGTCGATCATCGGCGGCTGTGAGAGGGACATTGGTTCCGATCAAGGAGAGCTGTCACCAGCTCATCTGTGCCACCTAGCAGTACACAACAGTGCCACCTACCAGTGCCCACAGTGCCACCCATCAGTGCCCACAGTCAGTGCCTCATCAACAGTGCTGCCCATCAGTGTCACCTACCAGTGCCCATCAGTGCCACCCATCAGTGCCACCTTATCTGTGCCCATCAGTACCGCCTTATCTGTGCCCATCAGTGCCCACCAGTGCAGCCTCATCGGCGCATATCAATGAAGGAGAAAAAATACCTGTTGGCAAAATTTTATAACAAACTATGAAACATGATTTTTATTTTTTTCAAAATTTTCCATATTTTTTTGTTTATTTAGCAAAAAATAAAAACCCCAGCTGTGATTAAATACCACCAGAAAGAAAGCTCTATTTGTGTGAAAAAAAATTATAAAAATGTCATTTGGATACAGTGTTGTATGACCGCGCAATTGTCATTCAAATTGCATCTGCGCTGAAAGCTGAAAATTGGTCTGGGCGGGGGGGGGGGGGGGGGCGGGGTTAAGTGCCCAGTAAGCAAGTGGTTAATGTCTAAACCACTGGCAACAAAAGTGAGTACACCCCTAAGTGAAAATGTCCAAATTGGGCCAAATTAGCCATTTTCCCTCCCGGGTGTCATGTGACTCGTTAGTGTTACAAGGTCTCAGGTGTGAATGGGGAGCAGGTGTGTAAAATTTGATGTTATCGCTCTCACTCTATCATTCTGGTCACTGGAAGTTCAACATGGCACCTCATGGCAAAGAACTCTCTGAGGATCTGAAAAAAATAAAAATAAATTGTTGCTCTACATAAAGATGGCCTAGGCTATAAGAAGATTGCCAAGACCCTGAAAATCAGTGCGCCAATCACACAAGCAGGAAATTATGTTTCTGGGGGGCAACTGTACACATTCTGTGTACAGAACAACTCCAGGTAGCCATATTGCATTGCATTTACAGAAATTTACAGCGGCGGCAGATTGAAAAGGAAAGGTAATTTTTAGTAACATTGAATTATAATATACTTATGTCGCAATTGTATACGCCATATTTTTTTTTTTTTCCCACAAAAGTGGAGTTACCCTTTAACTAATATTTGAATTACCGCAAATGCTCAATAACTCAAATAAGATGATGCAGGACACAGCATCAGTGGGACTGAGCACCTAGGTACAGCATTGTCCCAGGAAATCGGCCAGCCCAGCGGAGCTGATATACAGATTTACATTTGTTTTCAGCCTAAACAACATTCGTATTAAGGGAAAGAAAAGATCACACACCAGAATTTACTTTTAGTCCTCGTTTACATTGAACGTGGCTTTGAAAATCATCTGAACTCGCACAATTTCAAAGCTGCATTTCAGTACGACTTGAAAGACATCTGTGCCGCTTCATGCACAGATGTCTATTGAAGTCCAGAAGTCGCCAAAAATAGTGCATGAAAAACTTTTGGAAAGTGGTGCTGCATTGGGATGGTGCCATTGCCGGCAATAAGTTGCGATTTGTCATGCGATTTGACCTGTGGTGGTGGCCATTTGGGAGGGCGGAGCTGAACTTTTATCTTTTATTAGGCAGAGATTATTGGCCCAGGGACACCAATGTGCCATCTTTTTTTCCAGCAGATCACACACATATCTTTGATTGATCTTAATAAGTATGTTCTCTTTGCCTTGTTAATTATATACGAACAATTGGGCATTGAATAATACGTTGTTTTATATACTGTGTTTCGTGTAATACAGGGTTCTTTAGCTTTAGAGTTGGGCTGCTTGTGTGTATAAGGAAAGGAGAGCTATATGCCAGGCTGGGGGACTAAGGAACGAAGGTGAACATTTCATTGTTATCAGGCCACACTTTGAGAAGTAAATATATGGGTTACATGTTTGTAGCAAAATCCTGGGGCCCCTGAGGCCTAATGGTGACCTCCAGAGTAAGGGACAGCTGACATCCTTCTGTGTAGAGTGGGTTACAAGGCATGGTGGGTGTAATGCAAGATAAAATGGTGGGCGCCAGACACTTTTTGAATGCAAAGAGTTTTATTGTAGAACTGTGGGAGAGAGGGTTAGGGCCAGGACACCCTTAGGTAGATGCAATGTTAATTGGCAGACGCAGAGACTTCTATAGGTAGGACCGCTGTCTCCTATGCCAACAATCCTGTAGCTGTTAGTAATGGTAAAAGTATTCAACTATCTGCAACACGAACAGTTCTCTTTACCCCAACACTCACTCACTGTGGGTCTTCACTCAACAAGCTCCCAGTCTCTGTCACTAGACTTCACATCCACTAGCCACTGGATCCCCTGAGCTCTTTCACTGTAGCACTCACTATCTTCCTCAAGCTTCTCCACCGCTTCACTGCTGGGTCCCTGGCTTGGCACTCAGATACTCCTCAAGCTTCACCCCTGCTGACACATTAGGTCCCTGGCTTGGCACTCCAAAAGCATCACCTCTGCTGTCCCACTGGGTCCCCGACTTGGCTGGTTAGAAGTCTGCTCTGGTACTGGCCTTAGTTTACTCATAATAGTCTCCGGTAGCAAGGTGGATGGTCCCTTTGTAGCAACAGCTTCCCCTCTACCTCCGACCACGACTGGTTTCCAGGCCAACGGAACCATTACTTCTGGTTGGACTACAAGCCTGCAGTCCCAGCCCTGCACTACTTCTGGATAGGTTCTCAGATAGCCTAGCAGCCAGATGTCCCCAGGATAGGCATTAGGTTTCTGGCCTAGCAGCCTGGGGCAGTAAGACACACGGCCACCCAGACAGCCGTCCAGGTGGCACAGACCCGGATTACCTTACTCCACCCAAATAAATAGGTTCTCCCAGCAGGCCAAGGGACCCAAGAAAATCCTTGCCCATTGGCTGAGACACCCCATTCATTCCTAATCTGTCCTTGCAATGCCCTCCTCTTATCTCATGTCACCAGATACCCGGCCATCTAGTGACAGAAGAGAGAAGTGCAGCAATTCCAGAATTAGGGTGAAATCAATTGACCTCCTATCAATTGGCCAAGCCAACTATCGCTTGGCAAATAAATGTAATAGCAACCCTGCCTAAACATCAGGGTGCTACATGTTTAAAGGTATATTTATTCATTCTAGGATACATTTTGTTTGCCGCTGGGGATTTGGAGATTTTCTCTAGGCGTATGTATATTATGGGGTAAGAAACATCCCTGTTTGTTATGTTACCACTTAGTAGGTTTGGCACTTCATTATTTAACATGGGGGTATGCTGTATATTGTAGGGTTTATTATAAAAGTGCTTTTTCCTGTTTGGTACATCTTATAAGAAGCAGTCCTCTGCCCTTCCAAGGCTCTATGAGGTTATAGGTCATTAATATCTATGCTTTTGTGAGAGGTGAGGTTATAGATTTTGATGGTAAAATGATATTATATATATTGTAGCAGAGCGTCCCAGAGAGAGCCAGGAGGAAATCCTAAAACAGTTGATGATATCCAACGCTGCGCAACAGTAAGCAACCGCTGAACAGCAGAAAACAAATGCTGCACTACAGCAAGCAAACGCTGCACAGCAGAAAACAAACGCTGCACTCCATGCGGCACAACAGCAAGCTAATGCTATCGCACAGGAGCAATCGCAGAGGCTGTTTGAACAACTAGCCACTGATGCAAAAGCAGATAGGAAAACCTTGTCTGAGGTTGTGGAGACAATAGCACAGTGGTCACCTGCTAACGTTGATAATATTGGAGACAAGCCCTCAGCCATCCATGTGGCTCGCTTTTTGTCCAAGATGACTACAGATGATGATCCAGAGGCCTTTCTGCTAACGTTTGAACGGACCGCTGAGAGGGAAGGTTGGCCTAAAACCCAGTGGGCAGGACTGGTCGCCCCGTTGCTTACTGGGGAATCGCAGAAGGCCTACTATGATTTGGAGTCAGCAGAAGCAGCAGACTATGAAAAGGTCAAACAGGAAATACTGGCACGACTTGGTGTCACTTTGGCAGTTCGAGCACAGCGGGTCCACAGCTGGTCCTTCCAAGACGAGAAGCCCCCAAGATCGCAGATGTTCGACCTAATTCACCTGGTGAGGAAATGGCTACAGCCGGAGTCCTTGTCTGGGCCACAAATAGTGGAGCGTGTGGTCATGGACCAGTTTCTGAGGTCACTACCCATTCCCCTGCAGGAGTGGGTGAGTCAAGGAGACCCCAATTCGGCAAACCACCTGGTGGAACTTGTTGAAAGGTATTTTGCTGCAAAGAACCTGGTCACCACCCCTACAGCAGCACGGACTTTCCGCCCAAAGCCACAGTCTCCCCAGGCAACCGGTAAGACTGTTCCAGGGGAAGTGGGTGGTAAGCATGGCAAGGAAATAGGGGGGAGGATTTTTGGTGCCAGGACTGAAGCTTGGCCTCCCAAACAAGGGAAGCCGGTGCCTGTCAGCAAACCAAACTGGGGAAACGTCAGGTGTTTTCGTTGCCAAGAAATGGGACATGTTGCGGCAAATTGTCCATTGACAGATGAACCAATGCAGTGTGATTTATCTATTAGAAGGCAGTCTATGTTTGCAGCGGTTTCATGTACTGCAACGCCAAATATGAGAAAACCAATGTGCCAAATGACTGTGAATGATAAGCCTATTACAGCCTTGCTGGACTCTGGAAGTCTAGTGACTTTGGTTACAGCTGAAATTATTGAACCTGTGAATTATCATGCTAAAAATGTTGCTGTGATCTGTATACATGGGAATACCCGGGAGTATCCTGTAACCACTGTTCAGTTTAAAACTGGTTTAGGTACAGTGACCCATCCGGTTGGACTTGTTCCCCACTTGGTGCATGAGGCCATCATTGGTAGGGACTTCCCTAAGTTCTGGGAACTGTGGGATCATCCCAACCCGGTCGCAGTACCCAACTCAGTCGCAGAGCCAGAATTCCTGGCCACTACTGACAAGGTGGGTTCAGGGGACTCTTCTCAGGGCTCCCCGGGTTTTCCTCTATCGGTTATGGCAGGAGAGCTGGAGGACCCTGAGGAAGTCCCTACTACCAGTAGAGCCGGACAGCCGTCTGCTGACCCCGAGCCTATGTTAGAGTTTGATGACCTTAATGTGCATAAGGAAAATTTTGGTACTGAGCAGAGAAAAGACCATACCCTTTCCAGGGCCTGGGAAAATGTAATAGTGATTAATGATGTACCTGTCAAACCCCTGTTTTCCTTATTTCAGCAGCAATGAGGATTTACTGTATCGTGTATGTAAAATAAATGATGAAGTGGTTGAACAGTTGGTGGTCCCTAAGCCATACAGACGGCTGGTGTTAGAACTTGCCCATGGGCACTTGCTAGGAGGCCATTTAGGGGTTGAAAAAACTACTGAAAGGGTGTTGCGCAGGTTTTACTGGCCCGGGGTACAGAAAGATGTTAAGAATTATTGTCAATCCTGTCCTGTGTGTCAGATGTCAGCCCCATTATCCCACTTCCGAAGTCCTTTAGTACCTTTGCCTATCATTGAAGTGCCCTTTGAGAGGATTGCCATGGACCTTGTGGGCCCACTTCCCAAGTCTGCCAGGGGTCATCAGCATATCCTCGTAATCATGGATTATGCTACCCGCTACCCTGAAGCAGTTCCCTTACGCGCCGCGTCTGCTAAAAACATTGCCAAAGAACTGTTTATGGTGTTCAGTCGTGTTGGCATCCCGAAAGAAATCCTTACAGACCAGGGCACCCCGTTTATGTCGCGAATAACTAGGGAGCTCTGCAAGTTATTTAAGGTGACGCAGCTGCGAACCTCAGTGTATCATCCTCAAACGGATGGCTTAGTGGAACGCTTCAATAAGACGTTAAAGAGCATGTTAAAAAAGGTTGTGGACAAGGATGGGAAAAAATGGGACTTCCTGATACCATACTTGATGTTTGCCATCAGGGAGGTTCCCCAGTCCTCTACGGGGTACTCCCCATTTGAGTTGCTTTATGGGAGACACCCTCGGGGACTCTTAGACATAGCCAAAGAAACTTGGGAGGGAGAACAGACACCCCATAAAAGTGTCATTGAGCATATTGCCCAAATGCAGGAGAGGATTGCAGCAATCATGCCAGTGGTAAAAGAACACTTACTGCAGGCCCAGGCAGCCCAACAGAGAATATACAACAGGGGGGCCCAACTCCGTGTTTTCTCACCTGGTGACAGGGTCCTGGTGTTAGTTCCCACTGTTGAGAGCAAGTTCCTGGCTAAGTGGCAGGGTCCCTTTGAAGTAATTGAGAGAGTTGGGGAGGTCAATTACAAGGTTTATCAACCAGGAAAAAGGAAGCCCGAACAGGTTTACCATATAAACCTGTTAAAACCCTGGAAGGATAGAATGGCGTTAACTGCGAGGCCTCTCCCAGTAATGCCTACGGGTACTGAGTCCCCTCTCATCCCTGAGGTCACGATTCCAGACACCCTCTCATATTCCCAAAAACAGGACACTAGAGAATTCCTGATAAGGAATAGAGAGAAGTTTTCAGAGTTACCTGGCACGACTTCAGCAGTTCAGCATGAAATTGTTACTGAACCTGGGGTACGTGTCAAGCTCAAACCTTACTGAATTCCTGAAGCGAGGAGAAAGGACATCAGCAAGGAAGTTAAAAAAATGTTGGAGCTAGATGTCATTGAGGAATCCAATAGTGACTGGTCTAGCCCCATCGTGTTAGTCCCAAAACCGGATGGCACGTGGAGGTTCTGTAACGACTTCAGGAAGCTTAATGCGGTGGCAAAGTTTGACACATACCCAATGCCCAGAGTAGACGAACTTATAGACCGACTTGGCAAGGCTCGCTATCTTACCACTTTGGACTTGACAAAAGGGTATTGGCAAATACCCCTAACTGGTAGCGCCAAAGAGAAGACTGCGTTTGTGACCCCAGACGGTTCCTTCCAATATAAAAAAAATGCCTTTTGGGTTGCAAAATGCCCCCGCAACATTTCAGAGGGCCATGGACAGGACCCTAAAACTCCACCGACGATATGCAGCAGCCTATCTAGATGACATAGTGGTACATAGTACTGATTGGGAGTCTCACTTGCCTCGTGTCCAGGCTGTTCTTGATTCCCTCTTCAAAGAAGGTTTTACGGCAAATCCAAAAAAATGTGCCATTGGTCTAAAGGAAGCCAAGTATTTGGGCTATACTATTGGCCGTGGTTTACCTCAAATGAGTAAAATAGCAGCCATCCAGGAATGGCCACGCCCTGCAAACAAGAAGCAGGTCAGGGCCTTTCTTGGTATTGCGGGGTATTATAGAAGATTTATCCCAAATTTTGCAACTATAGCTGCCCCTCTGACAGACCTTACGAAAGGGAAAGATTCTGTAATGGTGAAATGGTCCCCAGTAGCAGAGGAGTCTTTCCAGGTCCTGAAGAAGGCTCTGTGTGCACAGCCAGTACTGTACTCTCCCGATTTCTCCAGAGAGTTTTTGGTTCAGACGGATGCGTCTGATGTTGGTATCGGGGCAGTACTATCACAGGTATACAATGGGGAAGAACACCCTGTCGTGTACCTAAGCAGAAAGCTCAATGACCATGAGAAAAAGTATGCAGTCATTGAAAAGGAATGTTTAGCCATAAAGTGTGCCGTGGACGCGCTCAGGTACTATTTGTTAGGGCGTCAGTTTGACTTAATAACTGACCATGCTCCCCTGAAATGGATGGCCCAAAAGAAGGAGACTAATAGACGGGTGAACCGGTGTTTTTTGGCTCTACAGGATTACTCCTTCACCGTAAAACACAGGCCAGGTGTGGAGATGGGGAATGTAGATGCCCTGTCCCGTGTTCACTCCTGTTGGGCCACAGGTGTTCCAACCCTGGGGTTGAAACAAGGGGGGAGGATATGTAGCAGAGCGTCCCAGAGAGAGCCAGGAGAAGTCTTGTTCGGGGTTTATACATCTCCCAGGCTCCTCTCATACACATTCAGAGGTCTCTGATACAAGATCCAGTTCGGATCTTAGTCCTCCTCTCCAGGCTAATTTAAGCTCACCTGAGCAAACAGCCTTTGCTCTCTGCCTGGGACACACAAACAGGGATGGTTTGTGAGGAGCCAAAAGGTTGGTAAAACCCTTTAAAACTCTTTACAGAAACTGACAAGCGGTAGGCTTGCTCAGCTTGATAGTTAGAGACGGTGTATGGTATAGTTAGAGCCGAGACACGGCTAGGACTTTTGTTTTGTTATTTCTGTTTTGATATGTTTTCTGGAAGACTGTGCAGCACCTGTGTATGGACTTGTATTTAAAACCAATAAACCCAGCACTGTTTTCACTACCTCAAGTGGATTTGGTATCTGTGCCTAAATAAACAGCTCATCCCAGGGAGCTTTGTACCTGCTACCTGTCCCCCAGGTTACAATATATATATATATATATATAAAATTTTAGTATGCCCTTCCAGGGGCTAGGAGAGACCCTATTCCTAAATGGGGTGTGTTCTTTTTTCTTCTCTCTCTCTCTGGTACTTAATAGTTTTGGGTATATGTTTATTATTGTATCATGGGATTTTTTTCCAAGTTTGTTAATATGCATTATTGTTTTGATCTATATACCTAGCCAATATCCCGGCCAATCATGATGCGGGTCCTGAGACCCGTTTCCCGATTGGCCAAAAGGAGAAGCGATCCTATTGGCCTAGAAGGAGGAGACGCAGGGGAAGCCCAACCGACCCACCAGCCACCACTGTCAACAGAGATGGCTCACTCGCATCGGCTCAGCTACATCCAGCACTCCACGGCTCAGACAGGGGAGGGAGGAGGAGGGGAGATCATGGACATCTCCCTCTTTAGGTTAAGAGGCCTTCCGGTCACCCCCCTCCCAAATTATTGAGCACCAGCCACCACTGTCTTCCTGTAATGTCGGATTCAAATTACATGAGGATCTGACTTGGAGGTCGACTTCCATTAAAGTCTATGGGCACAAGTCAGAAGTCGCCTTGAAGTAGTACAGGAACCTTTCCTAAAATAGTGCTAATTAAGACAGCTCTCATTTCCGAAATGTCAAACTACTTGGGGTCTCACAAGTAGGATCCCAAGTCGCGGCTGTGTGAACCGAGCCTAAAGTGTTAAAAGCCCTGCTTAGAGAAAAAGGTCTGGTTGTACAAAGTAAGAATGTCTCCTTAATTTAGCACCCCTTGACATATCAAGCATTTAAACCCTGTGCAGATTTTTTTCTAAATTCTGGAGTTGGGCTTAAAGAGGAAGTAAAGCCATTAAAAAAATAGATCCTGCAAGGCAAAGGCATAATGAGCTAGTATGCATAGCAAGTGACATCAGAGCACTACACTTCCATACCTGTTCCAGGTCATGGACTTAAATTGTATTGAAGCCACAGGATCAGCATAACAACCAGAGAGTTGTTTCAGAATTAGCACTAGCCGGTCCATCTCCATGTTTCTTTAAAATACAAGTTGTAGTTCTGTTCACTAAAAATCCCCTCTAGGTGACTTGTATAAAATGCTGAGATTTTAGTTATATTGTGCGGATTCGTACCGTTCCCTGTTTTGAAGACAGGGCTGTTTGTTTCTCATGTTCTTTCTGGTATCTCAATGGGAGGGTTTGCCTTCATTATAAGCAGCTGCGCAAAGTCAGTGCTACATTGAAGAACACTGCAGTGTTTGGATCTCTATCTCAGCGGGTGCCTAAAATGTAACTTTATCTCAGTGCAGGGAAAAGCACCTAGCCAATCACATAAGCAGGAAGTGAGATTTCGGAAGGGCGCGCAGTGTACAGAGGCCCTCCAAGCTGCCATCTTGCAAGGGAAATGTCTTTTTTTTTTTCCTGACGGTTTTGAAAAATGACAGGAGCTGCCCTTCCAATTAAAAAAGTAATGTCTCCATAACTTTAAAAATAAAAAAGTGTATCTAAACCCAGGAGGAAAAATGTGATTGTATTACGGCTTACCAGTCCTTAGGTTTGATGGCTGCATTCAAGTTCTTGTTTTTCCAGGCTTATTTTCCCCTGTTGATCCTGCCAGTAACACACTTTCTGTCCTAGAGTAATAATGTTCACTCACTAGACTATCTTTTGGAAGAGCATCATTGTCACCCTAGGACAGGAAGTGCAATGGGACTACGGAATACCTCCCCTTCTCCATAACATAGAGGGGAGTGTTTCTGTGGTCCACCAAGAACAATTTTAATTGATAAGAGTGTAGCATAGAAAGTTATCGTCTGGCAGGATCAATAGGTGTCTTTTGGAACAGATGTAACAAAACACTTTTAGTGGTATATTGTTAGTGTTTACATAAACTGGGTGGACTGTTGTCTTCAACCTTACCTACTATGTAACATATACTTTTATTGTAAAATTGGCCTATGTGTGTGTATATGCTAGATATATATATATTTTTTCAAAAATGGAGATTTCCTTTAAGGGTTTAATAAAAGGAGATATTACAATAGCTATAGTCAAGTGAGTCAAAGTAGAATCATAGGCAAAACTTTATACAGTGTTTTCATTTTGGATAGAGCAAAGGAGGGTTATAACCCCTGTCCGATTTTTTTTTTTATGCCATCTGTGTCCCATTTGGAAGATTTCCCTTCACTTCCTGTCCCATAGCCAATCAGGAAGTGAAAGGAAATCCCTGCAAATTATGGGAATTTCTTGGGAACCACCAGGCAGATTTCCCCTCCTAGTACTTTTCTGGAGACAACACAAAATTTGGGATTTTCTTTTACCTTCACTTTCAATAATAGTGATACACAGCACATATAGAGAGGGTAAATCTCCTTAATGGGGACACAGACAGCAATAAAAACTGACAGGCATTCGAATCCCTATCCAAAACTTAGAAACAAGTTTTTTCTTTAGTGAGGGCTCTTTCACACGGGGCGGATCAGTGCAGATCCGCCCCGTGGATAGCCGCTTGCTCAGCGGGGATCGCTGGAGCGATCTTCGCTGAGCAGGAAGATGACAGGTCCGTCTCTGCACTCCGTGCAGGGACAGACCTGTCACAGCGCCGCTCTCCCCTATGGGAGATCGGGTGACGACGGACCGTAGAGTCCGTCGTCATGCGATCCGCTCTGCAGACGGATGAAAAAATTGGGTTTTCCTCCGTCTGCAGAAACGGAGCATAGCGGGCACGGACGAGAGCGGGTGTCAGCGGATGCTCATCCACTGACACCCGCTATCCCATAGGGATACATGTATGTCCGTTTTTCATCCTAAAACGGAAGGATGAAAAACGGACATACGGTCCGTCAGTGTGAAAGAGCCCTTATACTTTAACACGCACAAACAGAGGTCAATGAATATTGGAAAACCCCATTATGTCAGACAATTATTCACTTCACCTGTGTATAGAGTTGCCACCTCATCCCTTTAAACCCGAACACATATTAATTACACAGGTTCTGTGGCTAATTGTAGGATCTAAGTGAGTTTAATTACCACCTTAATCAGCCACAGAACCTGTGTAATTAATATGTGTTCGGGGTTTAAAGGGATGAGGTGGCAACCATACCTGTGTATTAAAAAATGGTCCACACCGTTTTGAGTGCAGAGTGATGGTAGCTTCCTCTCCCCCCTCAATCCCTCCCCAAAAAGAAATGCGCACTCCAAGGCCGCTATTAGGGTTACTACCTCATCCCTTTAAACCTGAACACATATGAATTACACAGGTTCTGAGGCTAATGTAATGCAGATAAGGCACCAAGTGAGTTTAAATGCCACCTTAATCAGCCACAAAACCTGTGTAATTAATATGTGTTCGGGTTTAAAGGGATGAGGTGGCAACCCTAGCCGCTATTCCTATAAGGAAATATAGTACTCCCTTACTAGGACAACAATGCCACAGCCCCCCCCAACTTCCTATGGTGTTAAAAGCATGATGCCCATTGGACCTGTGTGGAATGTTTGTCAGAGTTGTTTGAGGGGTAGTATGTAGCCCATATGTCGTCATCTACCTGCCTGCTTTATGCCTGAAAATGTTGAGCCACTGAGGCGCATTCACGTGTATTGGGCACAAGTGTGTGGCCCCATTCAGTTGCATGAATCGTGTTCGACACCTGTTTTAACCCAATAAAGCCCACACCACCATTGCGTAGCAACCATGCAATGAACACTTTGTTGCAGCACAGTCCCATTTGCTTAAAGTGGTCCTGAATGTGGCAGGGGGTAGCATTTTTCCTGTAGCCGCAAAGCAAACCATCACAGCTGTGGTATTTACCTGTCCTGCTGACTTTGCAACTTATGGGGGGGGGGGGGGGGGTGTACCTGCACAGATGTCTATTCAAATCGCCCCCGAAGTCGCCAAAAGTAGTACAGGAACTACCTTTGGGAACCGGTGTGGCGTTGCACCGCTTCAGACGGTGCCATTGCCGGCCTTTTGCCGCCAATTTGGCATAATCAAATCGCATGCCAATTCAGCCAAATGTGAACGTGGGCTGATACACACAGTGAGGGGAGTGTGATTGTCCCCCACCTGTCTGTTATAATTATTGATGATTAATATTACAGGCAGATCAGGCCAAATTTTGTGCTGCATCATTTTCTTGACTCCTGAGCGCAATGTAAACCTTCTCTATTGGCCCCATTCAAAAACGTCAAATGAACAGCTAAAATCCCGGTCAGCAGCATCGTCATTGCCTCCCTAGATTTACTGATCATTAAAATGACAGTTGTTGCAAAGGAAATGTGCATGGAGCAAAAGACAAATCTTTTTTATGTTCATTGCAGTCTAACAAGTAACCTCATCTGTTACTGTACAGAATAGCTTATTCCACTATTCACCTATGGCAGGCATTGCCATAAATCAGTTCTAAATTGTTAGCTGGGTCCTGCTGCTTCTAGCCAAAGTGAAAAGAATCGCGGGAACATCAGGATGAGACTCTCTTAATGCCGAAAAGAAATGTGTGTTGCTAGCGGTAAATGAAGAAACTACTGAAAATAGATACAAAGTAAGAATCCATTGAAAAGATAGGATAAGTATGACATATTTGTTATTTAACCGCTTCAGCCCTGGAAGATTTTACCCCCTTCCTGACCAGAGTACTTTTTGCGATTCGGCACTGCGTCACTTTAACTAACAATTGCGCGGCCGTGCGACGTTACACCAAAACAAAATTGACGTCCTCTTTTTCCCACAAATAGCACTTTCTTTTGAAGATATTTTATCACCTCTGCGGTTTTAATTTTATAGCGACTATTTTGAAAAAAAAGCAATATTTTTTACTTTTTGCTATAATAAATATCCCCCAAAAATATATAAAAAAAATAATTTTTTCCTCAGTTTAGGCTGATACTTATTCTTCTACATATTTTTGGTAAAAAAAAAAAAAAAAATCGCAATTAGTGTACATTGATTGGTTTGCGCTAAAGTTATAGCGTCTACAAAATAGGGGATAGTTTTATGGCATTTTTATTATAATTTTTTTTTAAATTAGTAATGGCGGCGATCAGCAATTTTTATCGTGACTGCGACATTATGGCAGACACATCGGACACTTTTGACACTATTTTGGGACCATTATCATTTATACAGCGATCAGTGGTATAAAAATGCATTGATTATTGTGTAAATTACACTGGTAGGGAAGGGGTTAAACACTAGGGGGCAATCAAGGGGTTAAGTGTCATGTCACTAGGCAGAACAGGGAAATGCCTTGTTTACATCTCCCCGTTCTGCGGCTCCTTGACACGATCGTGGGACACCGGCGGACATCGAGTCCGCAGGACCGCGCGGGCATGGTCATGGCCCTGCTGTATGCAGGGGCGTGCGCACATGCTAGCCCCGCCAATTAAAGGGGAAGTGCAGGTACGCCCATTTGCCCACCGCTGCCATTGTGCTGATGTATATCGGCGTGCAACGGTCGGCAAGTAGTTATAAAAAAAAAAAAAATTGCCTTTTAATATCACTTTAAGGCCCCTTTCACACGATTGGGCCGCTTGGATCTGCCTGTCTGTTTTTCAGGCGGATCTGAGTGGGCCACTCATTGGCTTCTATGAGCAGGCAGATATCAGCGGAGATGTGTTCGCTGACACCCACCTGCCATTCGATCCGACAAGATCCACTGAAAACAGACTGATGGTGATGCGTTCGCCATCCATCCATCGGATCAGATGAAAACGTTTGTTTTCATCTGATCTCGCTATAGAGAACAGCAGGACTCTAAAAGGTCCGTTCCTGCACAGTGAGCAGAGACAGACCTGTCACCCACCTGCTCAGCGGGGATCAACTGGGCGATCCCCCGCTGAGCTGGCAGATTCCATCCAGCACATACGCTCCATGGGAAAGGGGCCTTTATGGAGAGGACTGAAAGGCAGTGATTGTAGGTGGTACAGAGAAAAGGTTTGTTGATGTTCAGTCGTTTAGTTGTGTCTGACTCTTCGTGATCTACTGGACCATAGTGCGCCAGACTTTTCTGTCCTCCACTGCCACCCGGAGCTTGCTTAACTTCATGTTCATTGTTTCGATAATGCTATCTATCCATCGTCCATTGTTTTCTGTCGTCCTCGTCTCCTTTTTCCTTTCCATGTTTCTCAGCATCAGGGTCTTTCCCAATGAGTCCTCTCTTCGCATTAGGTTGCCAAATTATTTGAGTTTTAGCTTCATGATCTGTCCTTCTAGTGAATATTCAGGGTTGATTTCCTTCAGGATTGAATGGATTGCTTTCTTGCCATCCAAAGGGACTTTCAAGAGTCTTTTCCAACACCATAGTTCCAAAGCATCAATTCTTTGGCGTTCATCCCTCCTTATTCCTTAATTTCTTAACTTTCACAGCCATAGTTTACTACTGGGAATAGCATAGCTTTGACTATACGGCACTTTGTCGATAGGGTGATGTCTCTGCTTTTTATGATGTTGTCTAGGTTTGCCATTTCTTTCCTCCCAAGAAGCGTCTCTTAATTTCATGGCTACAGTCACTGTCTGCTCTGATCTTGGAGCCTAGGAAGATAAAATCTGTCACTGTTTCCATTTCTTCTCCTTCTATTTGCCAAGGAGTGATGGGACCGGTTGCCATGATCTTATGTTTCTAAGGCCCCTTTCACACTGGGGCGGGGAGCCGCGGTGACGGTAAAGCAGCGCTATATTTAGCGCTGCTTTACCGTAGTTTTAGCCGTGGTATTCGAACGCTCGCGGTGCGGTTTTACCCCCGCGAGAGGCCGAAAAAGGGTTAAAGACCCCCCGCAGAGCGCCGCCGTATCGACGCTTTGCGGCAGTATTGCTGCGGTATTCCATTCTAATCAATGGGAAGGAGCGGTATAGGAGCGGTGAATACACCGCTCCTATACCGCTCCAAAGATGCTGCTAGCAGGACTTTTTTGACCGTCCTGCTAGCGCACCGCTCCAGTGTGAAAGCACGCTGGCTTTCACACTGCAGTGAATGGGGCCGGATTTTTTCAGGCGGTATACAGGCGCTATTTTTAGCGCTGTACCGCCTGAAAAAACGCCCCAGTGTGAAAGGGGCCTTAATGTAAACAAAAGGCAACTGTGTTGTGTAAGGGCTTCAAGGGTGGATGACGGACAAGGTTTATCTGCACCACCTTCTTTTTCGGTAGAAACTGGTGCAAGGTCTGCACCTGATTAACAGTAGGAATATGGCAATTTTCAATATGGAAAACTGCCTCAGATTGTATCGTAACAGCTCACAACCCTCTCTCTGCCCGTGTAGTGATCACACTACAGCAGACAGCTCAAATCTCTCTCTCTCTGCCCATGCAGTGATTGCACTACATGAGCAGAGACTTCATATGATTAAGACCATCCTCCTCACTTCCTCTCCGAGCCAAGGGGGCACAGACATCTGTAAGATCAGAGCATGCAGCTCCAGCTCTCTTTTCTCTGTCCTGAGTGCTGTGTTTGTAGCAGCCACAAAACAGAGAGCAGATCACTCCTAATTAGCCAAGGGGCTGGGGTTGGCATTTTTTCCATTATGGGCAGCATCTGCTTTGTGTTCTCAGTTTAGAAGACGTGTGCTCACATAGAGGGAGATCATCTAAAACTGGTGCACACAGAATCTGGTGCAGCTGTGCATAGTAACATATCAGCTTCTAAATTCAGATTGTTCAATTATGCTTTGACAATAAAACCTAGAAGCTGATTGGTTTCTATGTGGAGCTGCACCAGATTCTGTGCGCACTAGGTTTAGTAAATCTCCTCCATTGTGCTTCCAAGTTTTTGTTAATTCCCTCTCACTGTGCTCAGATTTGCAGTGGGAAGGTATATATCATAAGCTAATGGCTAATCAGGGGCAGTATTTAATTGAGCTAACTGGAAGTCAAGCTTATCATGAGCAGTAACAATGAAGTCTAAAGAGAAGGTCGGGGGAGAGTTGAGACTAAATCAATTGCATATTCAGAACAGTGTTTCTTCTTCATACTGTTTGCCCACGCTTCTGGTATAGGTAAGTTAAAGCATATCTCCTAACCAGGGCCGGTGCTACCACTAGGCAAACTAGGCAGCTGCCTAGGGGCGCCCGGCTGCTGGTTTCCCTCCGCGTCTGCATGCTCTGCAGGCTGCAGCATGTAACTAACTCAGTCTCAGGCAGCTGCTCTGTCCGACCAGTAGTGTAACTAGAGGTGCAGCACTCGAGCCAGCGCTAGAGGAAGAAAAGCCGATGCTTCCTGTAAAGCGCCACCTCCTGTCACATGAGCAGGGCAAAGGAGTGGAGCAAGTTGGGGGCAGCAAAATTAGGTTTCGCCTAGGGGGTCAAAAATCCTTGCACCAGCCCTGCTCACAACTGTCCCTGATTTCGAAGGGACTGTCCCTCATTCAGAACAAAGTCCCTCTCTTCTTATTTCCTCCTCATTTGTCCCTCATTTTGGTCTGATCTATATAGTTGTATAAAAAAAGCACTTTTTATCTTTCAAAAACTCCCAGTTTCCCAGTGCTAAACTTTTCATCAAATTTCTAAAATGCTGCATTTGTAAATGCAAAAAGCCAGTATAAAGGAATAGTAGAGGTAAAAACAGCACTTGTGGGTTTACCCAATCATTTTTTGTTTTCTCCTATAAGGGGGGGGGGGGGGGTGGCAGGGGTAGTGTCGTATGCTTACATACTTTTGCTAATAGGTGTTCCTCATTCCCATCTCAGAAAGTTGGGAGGTATGGTTAAAGTGGTAGTACACCGCATCTTGAAAAAAAAAATTCCCTGCAAAGTAATGTCATAATGTGGTAGTATGCATGACATACTAGCACATTATGCAAGACTTACCTTAAAACGAAGCCCTCCAGCGTCACATTGTCACCGCTGACAGGGCTTCCATCTTCACCCGGTCTACCTTCGTGGCCCCCGGCTACATGAGTGTCCGAGAATGTCACTCCAGCCCTCGTTTACGTCACGAGCTCTGAAGGTCCATCACGGTACGCCGGACCCTCAGAGCACATGTGCCGGTGGCGTCACCGGCTGCATGCAGTGTGAAGATCTCCTAATCAGTGCAAGTTAGGAGATATTCACTGTACCTATAGGTAAGCCTTTCTTATAGGCTTTCCTGTAGGTACAAGTGAAAAAAATTAGTTTACTACCGCTTTAAAAAGTAAAATTTAAGTAAAAATGTTTTATTGATCTCTACGTAAACCAGGAACAAAAGAACACGACAAGACAATGTTAATGCGCTATACACATAATTGTTTGCTGTTAGGCAATGAGAAGAGAAATACAGAAGACTGGCTATAAAACCAGGCTGTGTGTGTGTGTCATCCAAATAATGAGTAATAACATTACTGAAAGGCTGAACAAATTAAGGCAAGCTTTTATAATGTCACTAGGAGCGTCAAATGAACAGAAGTGTTCGCTACCACTAAATATACTTCCCAGAGGAAATACATGACATCAATTGATGCTTATATAATGAGAGATTTCTTAATGGCCTTGCTACAAAAGGAATGGAAAAAGAGCAGACCCCAGACTCCTTTAAAACGGTTGCAGGCAATTTATCTACATAAACACAGGTAAATTGTGCCATTCTATTCCCCTGAGAAAGCTTTAAAAGCCCTGTATATATGCTATTATCTCACCAAACAACTCCCTTGTTAGTTTGTACACAATCAACAAGGACAGGAAGACCAATAATCCCTGGGTCTAATTTATTCCCGGGATGGCAAGATGGATTTTATAGAGATGATCAAAAAAACTAAAACTAAAAAAAAAAAAAACAAGGAAGTCCTTTTCTTCTGTTATTACTGAGGATGCAAAGCAGATTCTTCATTAGCAAAATTCAGCTAAAATGTCTTATTTTTTTGGCTTCTTAAAGTTAACCTGTGCATAGGCTAGACTTTGCACATGGCTAGGGTACCCCAGATGTATACCTCTAATATGTAGTTATCCTGAACCTCCTGAACATATACTAGACAAATGAGGAATGACACTGATCTGGAGAAAATTTGTCCGGTTGGCCATTTATTAACAAATGAACCAATTAACATTTTTCTTTAAACAGAAATAATACATAAGTTATATGAAACGTGATCCCTTCTATACGCTGCTCATTCTATCGTGGAGCACCCCTCACCTTGGACCTCTTGTTTGACTCTCGTTATGTCAAGATTTGTTCCATGTTATTAATGGATCGTAAAACCCTCTCAGCTTCCTCGCAGTTGGCCGGTTTCCGCTCATGCAAAGTCTCAGAGGCCGATTCTTGGACGCGGTCCATCTTCTGACTTAAACAGTCGTGATACATACAAGGCCAGGAGCCTATCCTACACTATAAGGAGACACCAGGTTCTAACCTTTATTATTGGTGCTGGCGCATGAAGGAATCAATTCCAGGATAGCAATCCATTTAATGGTGTTTGGAGATACAAGGCTTTTTACAGCTCCTTTGTGGTATGTGCATTACCAACGGGCACTACCTAAGCACAAGGTTTCTTTCGGTGATGGTATTCAGGCTTTGAGGCTTCCCTATGATTCTGAGGGGTCGCTTAGCACCACATCTATCATATGGACTTTTTTGGACTCTGTCACATATGAGTTAATGTTTGTGTGTGGGTTTTGTTTGACCTTTAATTGCACTAAATACCCCTAGTTATTTTTTTAGCACTGTTAATGCTGGGATGATTATTTCGTATTTTATCTTTGCATTTTTATCATACATAATTCAGTACCCGTAATATATAGGTTGCCAGTCTTGGGAAGCATCAAAGAACAAAATTCAGATTGGGTATTACCGTTAATACTTAACGATCCCCAGCCGCACAACACTGGCTTGGGGACAAACACACTTCAACACAGATACCATTTTGTTACCACTTCCCCATTAATCCACCATTAACATAACTGGGATCCCATAGAGCAATGTTTCTCAACTACACCCCTCAAGTACCCCCAACAGGCCATGTTTTCAGGGTTTACATTATTTTGCACAGGTTTCACTGCCTTAGTAATTACCACAGCCGTTTCATCTGAGGGAAATCCTAAAAACGTGACCTGTTGGGGGTACTTGAGGACTGGCGTTAAGAAACATTGCCATAAAGGACATTATACCTTAGATGGGTCATCCTATGATTACTGTTCCAAAAATGTTAATGCCTCCAAAAACCCCAACCACCAAACCCTTCTTTTTTTTTTTTTTAAAGAGAAGTATGTTTTTTTTTTTTGAGATTCATACTTACCTAGGTGGATGCCGCCTCTTCACTGAGACCCGAGCCATCGAACACCGCCAATGGCTCAGTTCTCTCACCTCCCCAAGCTGCTGCCTGTCACTCAGCATCTCTGTCCTCTGCTCCTCCACGCTCACTGAGCTGTGGAGGGGCTGAGATATCCATCAGTCCAGGCAGCTGGCAGATCCAGTTGGGATGACGCGCTGCCTGGACTGATTCCAGTGACGTCATGAACGCAAAACGAATTGAACTCCTGGGACCCATAGGAGAAGCCCAGCCTAAAAAGCTCAGGCTGGACTTTTCCTTTAACAAATAAAACAACAATCAAAGCAAAACAATCCAGCGCTGGAGGGCAGGGATTCCAGTTCTTCCGTTGCTCCAGAAAAGAGGGTCTGCCGTGTAGTAGATATTATCTCTGTATCCCACTAACAGCAGTCCCACCCACTTGAATCACCAGCCTATCCCAGTAAATGACCTCTCCATGATACCTGTGTTGACATTAACCCAATGCTGCCTTGTATACCCTGTCCCCCCTATCATGAGGCCCTGCGCCAATTTTTTTTCTGCTTTGGGCCTGTCTTTAAAGTAATAATATATTCTCACCAAGCAGTAAGGCACTTTTAGGCCTCATTCATACTGGCAGTGTCAAATCTATGTTAATATGCATTTAGAAGACATTTCTACAGCATGTAAATGCAGGTACCGTATATACTCGAGTATAAGCTGAGATTTTCAGCCCTTTTTTTAGGGCTGAAAGTGCCCCCCTCGGCTTATACTCGAGTCACAACCGTCTGCCTACATGATCAGGGTGTCATGCAGACAGACGGCAGTGTTCAAAAGCTGCGCCTCCTCCTCCTCACCATCCGTGATAGGAGGAACACAAATTTTCCCAGCAGTAAGTCAGTGTGCAGTGTTCCACCTATAACAGACGTCCTGTGTCCGTGACAGGCGGAACACTGAACACTGACTGCTGGGAAAACAGAGTGTTCCTCCTATCACGGACGAGGACGAGGAGGAGTGCGGCTTTTGTATATTGGAATGGCGCCTTACGCGCTGATCGGCAGGATCAGCAATGGGGGACACACGACAAACAGGGAGGCATCTAACGATCGGCACATAAAGACTGCAATGGTGGACACAGGTGGCAGATCGCACAGGGAGGCACACACAGGACCCAGGGGATGCAGATCGGCACAGGTATGCTGCAATGGACACAGGGGGGTATGTACAGGACACAGGGGGGTATGTACAGGACACAGGAAGACATGCAGCTGCAGATGGGCATTTGCTGACCCTCTTTTCCACTTACAGTAGTTGCTGCATTTTTCACCCTCGGCTTATACACGAGTCAATATGTTTTCCCAGTTTTTTTGTGGTAAATTAGGGGCCTCAGCTTATATTCGGGTTGACCTATACTCGAGTATATACGGTAATCATTTTTAAGTGGTGCCATGCAGTTGAGGTCAGTTTAGCTGCTCTTGAAAAAAAATAGGATTCTGCGCAAATAGAATTCTGTGCATTCAGGATCCGATGAGAAACTGTAAACAGGGCTAAATATGCTTTCTGGTAGGAACGTCTACACAGAAAAAAAAAGATCTGAAAGACACAAAATTTGTTTATACATCTCAGATGAGCTCTGCTACATTCAGACAGGCTAAACTGGGATGCCAGTGTGAATAAGACCAAAAACAAGCCCTTATTAATCTCTGAAGCTATAAGTATTATAAGAAATACAAACAGTACCACGTTACTAATGTATAAGTAAATAGTGAGTAATAAGTCATATGAAACAACAAATGTCCAAAGTACATAGAGTATAAATAACAAAAATAGTCCCAGGTCGTGCAAGTAACAAGAGTAATTGTGACGAAATTCGTAGGTTGGAGCAATTGCTCATGACGTCCCCACGCTCGTTACTATCAGGAGGCAGTTTACCCAATTCCTGATTTTAATCTTTTTTATCATTGATGAGCGTTCATACATTTTACCTTTGTGAGCAACCACATTGTATATTTTAATAAAACTATTGCTATTGGGTTTTACACTATGTGGCTTACCCGACCCCTTTTTTCCATATGACTCCACTGTGCTGCTTACAGGATGATACACACATAAGTTTGTAGCAGGATCCAGGTGAGCCCTTCATATCCTGAGTAAGAGACCAGCCCTGCATATTACTAAACGCATTTGACTCTTTCATACATAGACAGTCTATTTTCTTTGGTAAGAGTCTTACCATATCTTTGGTGGTGGAGCACATGAGGTATCAACGCCCTTAACTACTATCAACACTGTGGCACTTCTTCACCGTTTCATTCAGTGTTACTTGGGGTCCTTTCACACAGGCTTGTCCATTTGATGGACTCCTCTTGCTCAGCGAGGGATCGATCAGCTGATCCCCGCTGAGCAGGTGGATGACAGGTCTGTCTCCGCTCACTGTGATAAGACGGAGCTGTCAGAGCCCCACTCTGGGAACCCTGATTTATGGGGGGCTCTGATATATGGGGGAACGCTGTGGACTTTGGTGTAAAGGGGAACTCTGATGTAAAGGGGTCTTTGCTCACCAAAGCCCCCTTCACATCAGAGTCTGCAGAGCCCCCCTTACATTAGTCTACTAACTCAGGGGCAGGAGAGAGAAGAGGGAGACTCAGTCACAGATAAGGGATATATGGTTAGCTCACTCACCTCACCGCAAACTTCAGCATCTGCCATGCAGGAGAGCGATTCAAGTGTAATCAAGAGATTTTGAACTGCATTTGCCAGAGGGAGATTGCCAGGAAGAGGGAAAAGAGATGCATTTACCCAAGCTTTACAGGACACAGCTTCCTCTTGCTATGAGAGTGCTCAGAGATTGCACATCGCTGTCCAGTGTGCACCACCACTGCTACATAACGATGGCCTGAGCAGGATCCAGAGTGCTGAGTTCAGATGTGCTGACAGCTAGCGTCACCTGGGTGCAGAGCAAAAAGCAGACTAATTGCGTGTGGCTTGATGGTGAGCTGCAATATGACTGGGACTGGTGAGCTTCTGTTTGAAGTTACTATCGGCTGCTAGAGAGACTGAGCCCTTTAGGAACCAACCACACAGCCATCTGGTAGCCTTATTGTTGCCTGCAGGCTTGACTGGGAATATTCCCCTGAGCACCGCTGGTACAACTGGGCCCCAACTGTAGCCGGCTGAAAAGTTAGGACTAAAGACAACCCCTTTACATCTGTTACAGAGACATTTTACCTACTGCTTATGCTAATAACAGGTACCTCCTAGGGGACATTGTTCCAAATCCTAGCCATTCTCCTAGAGCGCACTAGTTATAGTATTATTATTCACATTCACACTGCAGTTAATGCTTATATGCACTGTTTATCGCTGACTTTGCTGATTTATGTATTGATTCCGGTCTAGTGGTACAAAACTCTATTCTATTAAGTTACTTTGGCATAGTGATTATACGGTCTAGTGGACTGTGTCTGAACCTACCTTCTGTGTGTTCATTTATGCTCAAACCACCATTTTTTTTAACCTGTACCAATTCATTGAGTTAATTTACCATTAAACAGTCTTGTGTCTCTTTCCTGGTACTAATTCACAACCAAGGTAAAGGTATCTACACTTGTGTTCCTATAAGTGCTTGCAGTAACTCTCACTCAACCAGGTATGTCAGAGGGGATGAGGTTGTTCTTGGAGTCGAGGCGCAGAACACAGAACCCAAATTACCAAGCAGCTCCTTCTGGGGTAGCGCTACAATGACTGCATAAATATTTTTGCTACTTATGGCTTGTACACATGATCCAAAAATCGGATGAAAAATACCACTTTCGACACGATCGTACGATAATCGGATCGCTAGTAAAGAGCTTTCGAAAGCCGATCACAATTCATCCGATATCATTCGATCGGACAAGCGCGAAAATTTTCCCTGTACGATACCAGATCGTTCGATTTTCGTTTAGTCAGTACAGTTGTCGTCCGAAAATACATGACATAACTTCCGATTTTTTCTTCTGTTGTACGAGAATTTTTGTGACTTTAGTAACCTTTAGTAACCTAGTGACTTTAGTAACCTATTCAATTTCTACTTGCGACTAGTAAGCGAAAAAAGTCAGAGGATCTGTAGTCCGATTTTTGGATCGTGTATATGGGCCATTAGAGACTTAATTATTTACTGCCCATAATCTCATTAGCACCTCTCAGATTTCAATGTACTGAAAATGTGGTTATTGCCAGCAAGCATTTAAATCTCTCAGTAGCAAAGAGATTTCAGTCGCCAGTGTAGCCCTAGGCTTATACTCATGCACTGTGATGTCTTTACAACATCCCTGCTGTTTTTTTTTTTTTTTTTTTTTTACATAACTGGCAGTAATAAGTAATTTGCATGGGTCATTTTTTTCACTTTGGACTCCCCTTTTTTTATTTAGTTTTTACCATTCTATAAAAGTTGCACAGGATTATTGCTTTAAATTTTGAATGTAAATATCAAATACAAACGTTTTATGTTCAAATTACTGAAACTGAGAGAACATTTGGTTAGATTGCATACAAATTCTGTAGCATAGATTAGTCACCTCAGGTGCACATAATCAACACCCGCATTATTTAGCACATTGTGCATATTTTACATAGAATAACACTGCACCGTTCTTTGAAGGTACACCTCTCTAAAGTTTGCTGAAATTCTAATCCTTGGAATGTATACAGTTTAACTTGGAGCTGGAACTCTGGCCACAAACACTTAAATATATTTCTCAATAGCCACAGTGGATCCACTTTGCGGCACCAAATGCCTTTTTACCAATCCAAGTATTCTTGTTAGGCCCCTCTTCACACTGATCCGCCGTGGTTTACCCGCAGTGCAGTTGCAGGTTACCCCCATTTTGCCATAGACTTCAATTAGATTGGGCAGTTTTGGTGCGTTTTTCAGAAAATGTACCAATCTAACGGAAGCCTGTGGCAAAGCACGGGTAACCCGCATGAAAACCACTGGTACACTGTGCCGCAGCTGTGCAGTGGGGAAACGGCAGGGGATCAGTGTGAAAGGGACCTAAAAGTAGCAGTGACCTCATCACTGTGCTGCCCTTAGTGGGTCCTGAGGACAGGAGTTAAGAACCACTGCACTACAGGCTGTCTGCAAAAAAATACAGGAGGGGGAGGAGGCAAGACCAGTCACCCTGCACAAGGAGAGAGAGCAGCCGTGACTGGTCTTTATTACAGTAAGCTCTTGAACAGAGATTCAAGTAAAACTATGATGCCCATCCTGGGGTTCAGTGTTAAAGCTTGAGTTTAGTTTACAGACCACTTTTTGCTACAGGTGAGCCTATCTTTAGGCTTACCTGTAGCTACCCAGGATATTTCCTAAACCTGCACGGTTTAGGAGATATCCCCTGTATTTGCTTGTACCGATGGCACAGAAGCAAACTGAAGCAATGGCTTGTACGTGCCTTTGCTTAAGTGAGACTGTGCCATTACCTGCGGCTCACGCGTGGGAGTGACGTCATCGCGGCTCCGGCCAATCACAGCACCGGAGTCGCGATACCCAGAGGTAACCCCCGGGAGTGATGTCAGCCGAGGGCTTCGATCTCAGTTGAGTATGACAAAATGAGCTAGTATGCTATGCATACTAGCTCATTATGCCTTTGTCTTGCAGGTATTAGTGGGTTTACAACCACTTTAAATCGGCACAGGGGATGGTACTTACATAGAATGAAAAGTGCCCCATGTGCTGGTGGCTGCAAGATATCTTCATTTCTCTGAATAAGCATCTCTGCCCCACACTACCATTACCCCACAGCTCCGATCTTCCGGTGCTGCTGGAGTTGGATATGTTGCAGACACTTGTCAAAATTGCCACCTATGTCCGCTTTTCCGCCCCCTGCTCCAGCCATAAAAAGCTGTACTATCACTTTGCACAGTGAAAAATGCTCTAGTCAATGGAGGATGGGCAGATGAATGAAAAATGTACTTCCATCATTCACAGAGCACTTTTCGTCATGGAAAGCAATAGTACACCTTTTATGAGTCGAGCGCGGGGGTGTAAAGGTCCCGGCATTGTCAACACTTTTGACAATGGTCATTTGCCAGGTCTAGTGACTTGTATTATATCCCACAAAACACCAGGAGATCACAGCTGCTGGAGGTTGGGGGGATGGAGATAGTGAACATAGCAGCCATCAGCACAAGGGACACTTTAAAATCCATTGACGTACTGTCCCTGGTGCAGATTTAAAGGCTTGAATGACCCCAACTTATAATTTTAATCATTTCCACTTCCGGCCTTTCTTCTTGACCAAAGTCTGTTATTAACCTAAACTCTCTTCGCACTTCCCAGGAATCCTTCCTTGAGTTCACCAAACTCTCATATGCATATTGAATTATAAATCTCTGCATACAATCTTGACACAGGTCACCTAGGTCTTAGTACTGTGGCCTGATGCCAGAACAGTGTCACGCAGTATACATCAAGCCCTACTGGTTATGTCTGTACGCAGCCATGCTCTTTGCACTGGCATTGGCATTCACCTACGTATGTGCACCCAATGTATTTTTGAACGTGAAACTCTCCTGCTCAGAAAATATGTTGAAGTGCAGGACAATGCCGATGCAATGATGCACCAGCGTTTACAAAAGCACAGCAACATAGTTACATAGTAGGTGAGGATGTCGAATCTCCTATCTATATCGAACTGTTGTCACAAAGAAAACGAAAATAAAGCATTTGTTTATGTCGGATATTTCGGTTTTCGGATTCTGCACGTTCGTTATCGTTTGTTAAAACGATAACGAAAATACCCGAAATTCAGGCGAAAATGCACTCGGATGAAAATGAATGCACATGTCTATAAATACTTTCCCCTTAGTTTCATCCCTTTGGAGCTCTACCCATAAGGATTCCACCTCCTCCCTAGCTCCCTTAGTGATGTCATCTCTCACATTCTGGTCACTCCTATAAGTGGCCGCGAAGGAAAACTAGACGGCGACGACGGAACTAATGGAAAGAAGGTGTATCAAACGAAGAGAAAAACGTCCAAAGACCAGCCGTAGAAGAAGAGAAAACCAAAAATGGGGGCTCACAGGGTAGCGAAAATCAAGGGACATCCTGGGGAAAAAGATGAATATTAGAAAAAGCCAGGTACCACCACTCCCATATCCACTACGGGAGCAAGGGGAAGACTACAAGAAGCTCTATATGGCGGTCTTAAACAGTGATAGGAAATAAAAATAAGAATGCGGAAGACATCAACTAAATGAAGATGAGAGGTACTGGCTAATAGAACCCGGCTCAAGAATCCCCCCTGAAGGAACCCCGGGGGCCGGGCCACACGAAGACCTATGATCTCCCCAGGAGACCGTAAGCAAACATTTCGAAGGAGCTTAAATGGGTAAACAAGCTTAAGTGGAGACCTCGATATGGCTCCATCTCTCTCTGGGAGGAACATGCCTGGGGGGGATGCCGTCTGGAGAAAAGAGACACTGACTTGCACGTATTGATGCAACAGATAAAGCCAGGGCGGGGTGCCATAGCTTGAATCTGCATGGAGGGGGAAGAGTGGCGAACGGGCTAATCGATGATCGAAGAGGCGGAGCCGCAGGCGAGGAAGAGACAGCTGGCCACTAAGGCGAGGAAGGCACTGATAGGGAGGCTATATTAGGATTGGAGCCTCCCAAGGCTTAGAAATCGGGGGCTTAAAAGCCCTCGTGATGTATGACCCCGAACTGGCAAGGATCGTACTCGCTACGCGCCCGATGAAGCAAAAATGGCAACCAAAAAGCTTAGGATCTCCACCACCTACGCATGCAACCTCGCACAGGCGGGAGGGGAGGAGTGATGCCGGCGGGCCACCTCGCCATATAACTGGCGCCACTCGGTCGGTACTAAGACGGGGATGGGCACCTTAATACACGATGGATCTAACAAAACATGATAACGACCCTATGATTGCAACCTCCTGCATCGCCAGGCGCTGGCCCCTGCAGCCTTGTGCCTAATGTACTCTGTCGAGCTGATCAGCCGGCGCACATGACAGGGTGGGACTCTACCCAACGCTACCATGAATCGACCACCCCCTCTACTCCTACCTGCTGGCGCCGCATCTCAACCAAGCGCACGCATCTAGACACTCCGAATCGGCGAGTAGACGGCCCACCCAGTAGATCCACGCAACCCTGATACCGGAGACACAACACTACACATGGCTGCCCTCGATCGTCTAAGGCACCTCCGGCAAGTGCTGCCTGGCAAGGGCCTGCGAGGGAGAGGAGCAGCACACGCCTGAGCAACACACCCAATTCCGTGGCCACGTGTCGCTCGCTACCGGAGAGTGGGTTTCTTTAGGCCTATGCGCCTCCTCCCAAGGCTCCAGCGACTCAGAGCAGGTCGAACTTGGTTCAGCCATCTGGAAGTTCATCCTGGTTCTAGCCGTCAAATTTTCCTCGACCCGCCGCAATGGCCCCATCCCCCCCCCTCTCAGTACCCAAGCACACTGAGTAGACACAGGTAATCCAGTCCCAAAACCCGGGCACTCTCACATGGTCACGCCCAGCTCCAAGGGAGCCAGAAATACAATAGTACAAAGAAGGCGGGGTAAAGGGGGAGGAAAGGACGGGGCCTGTTCTACTGGTTTATGTCTGTACGCAGCCCATGCTCTTTGCACTGGCATTGGCATTCACTCTACGTATGTGCACCCAATGTATTTTTGAACGTGAAACTCTCCTGCTCAGAAAATATGTTGAAGTGCAGGACAATGCCGATGCAATGATGCACCAGCGTTTACAAAAGCACAGCAACATAGTTACATAGTAGGTGAGGATGTCGAATCTCCTATCTATATCGAACTGTTGTCACAAAGAAAACGAAAAATAAAGCATTTGTTTATGTCTAGCTTGATATTTCGGTTTTCGGATTCTGCACCGTTCGTTATCGTTTGTTAAAACGATAACGAAAAATACCCGAAATTCAGGCGAAAATGCACTCGGGATGAAAATGAATGCACATGTCTATAAATACTTTCCCCTCGGACGGGGCACCCCGAGCGAAGCAGCGGAAAACGCAAAACTAGTTTCTACCCATAACACGGAATAGAGCTAGGCTACAGCATCCTCTCATGGACGGTCAGAGACAAATCAAAAATGCTAAAAAAGGCGCCCAGGCTCCCTGATGAAAGATCGGAAGAGAAGGCACTGCCCCGGGAAATGGTTAAGATAGTAAAGGGTATACGGAAAAAGTGATATAGGGGAAATTGCGCTTAGACAGAATAAAGGAATGGGGGATGACGGCTGAACGGCAGACTTGAGAGTAAATGAAGACAATTAAAAGATCGCTCTAGGGCGACAGCGTGGGAGAGAATCGCTGGAAACGAACCGCACCCTCTCACGCTCATAAGGACGTACAATCCGCTCGGCTTCCTCCCTCGGGTATACCTCCTGTCGGAGAGGGAGGAAGCGCATCGGCTGCCCTCCGAAGACAAAAAAAGCATGGCGAAAGACGCGAGAAATGATTAGAAAGGAAACTCGCTCCGAAAAAAGGTAAGCCGGGGCCCACCGTACAAGGAGAAGATATCTCGAAATGTGGTGCAACAAAAAAATTAAACAGAGATTGAATAAAAGAAGGTAGAGCGAAGCACTATCCCCCTCGGCATTCCAGGCGCTACCGCCAAATAGAGAAGAAGTAAACAAAAAAAGTAGATTCAATGAAAGACGCTATCATGCACAGACAACAAAACGGGGGACATCCGCTACTAGCCGCCCGAACTGGGAATGCGCACGAGACGGAAATAAAATGAGGTAATAAGGGAATAAGAAGGAACAAAAAGGCACTCAAAAAAAGGATATAAAGAGCCCCCTCAGGCGTATGTAAGAATTCAGCGGGGGGGGGTGGGGGGCGGAGTAATGAATACACGCCTTACCCCTCACACACTATAGGAGAGGAGAAAATAATATGAGGGAAAGGGCAAAAAGATGGAGATAAACCCTTCTAAGGATACGAAGGGACTCTATAAAACAAGAAGAGGAAAGATAGACGGAGGAAAGATAAAAGCAGAAAAACATTCACACCAGAGAAATAAAGGACACGGGGCTGGGGAAGATCGGCTTAAGACAGAGCATATCCCGGCTACCAAATCGGGCCTATAAAATAAGACGGAGCGGGCAGCGACCCGACCGAAGTCATGGTATGCGCGCGGACCTAAAAGCACTCTGAAAAGGAAAGGTATAACAAGAACGCGATGAAGGCCTCCTAACGGGGAAATAGGGCAGAAAGACCGCAAATCTCAAGACATAAGCACTAATACCGAAGGGCAAGGGGGAGCTCCTAGCAATGCCGCTATGCGTACGAGATAAAACGGCGATGATAGTAAAAACGAGAAGGCAGCGGAAATGATAACTTCGGGAACGAGGAATACAGGAAGCTGGAACGAAAAATAATGGTAAAGAGTTGGGCGAGGGGATAGGTGAAGAGCGCGACTAACTGGCGACATATCACGCCCGAAGGAAGGGGACCAAAGCTAACTGGCATCAGGCAATGGATGAGGGGTGATAAATAGCGCACGCAAGGGATGGGGGAAGAGGGACGGACATCTACGTGGCATAGACGTCAGATGCCAGATAAGATGAATAAGGTAGTTGGATACATTAGTATCCCTCAACGTAAGAAACAGGACATGGTGCATATCAGGCGCAAAACACTAGGGCCCTCAACATATGAAGATGGGAGCTAGAGTATCCCGTACGATACCAGGGGGTAAGGGTGGATGATCAGGGGAGGAACTGATGAAGGTAGGCCACAGAAGGGGGATAAAAAAAAGGAACGTATCCCGCACACGATGGGAGGGATGCGCCACCCCACGCGCGAGGGGACACTCCCCTGCGCTCGACACCCGGCCTGCGACGCTGCACCGCCTAGGCCCCTGATTCGCGAAGCGCCGCTAGCAGAAGGAGCCAGGCATGAACGTCGGAATGGAGAAGAGTGTGAATCCCAGTCTAACTATGCGCCCCCGGCAACGATCTTCCCCGAGAACATACCCGCAAGAACAGACGAAAGGAGCAACTTGCCGACACGAAGAGGGACCTGAGTGACACCCAGGGGGCACTGCGAGAACAGAATCCGCACTAACATTGGGAGATGGAAAATAATGCCATCAAAGGTTGAAAATGAGGCCGACCGTAGATAATAGGGATGAATAATAGAGCAACTTAGCGAAGGGAAGATAGAGAGGAGCCTTAAAGACTAACCGACGTAAAGAGGACCGATTGACCCAGGGCTAGCTCGGCGGATCCCCTTATCCACCGCGGTCGCGCCCAGGACACGGACTGGGACAATCGCATACCACGGCTACTCGTTGATACAGGGGGGCAAACAAAGTCGCCTTGCGGCTCGTAATAATAAAACCATAGGGCGGGCGCAAGTCCTGGAGCTCGGCATAGGCAACGGAGACCTCTCCACCCTTCATAACCTACCACGAAAAGTAACAGCTGACGTAGCAGCCTCATGCGGACCGCATGAGTACTGATGCACTCCCCCTCGCCATTTGGGAGTGCGCTATGCACCAGGTACCTGCGGTCTACCGCGCCGATCTGAGACGCCACGGTGACACGTGCTCAAGCCCCTACCTGGCAGCACGTCTAACTTAGCCGTGGGCCGTCCCGCGCCACCGCATTCCTTGGGTTCCACGCGCAAATGCGGCGAACGCGTGGCCCCACGCGATGCCCCACTTGGCGCCTCTTCCCCATCCGGCCCCCTCCTCGCTCTGCCGCCCCTTCTTCTCTCTTACTTTGCCCCCCCCTCCTCTTCTCGCCCTCCATTCGTCCCCCCCCTTCCCACTCACATCACGGCCTCCTTCTCCACGCTTTCTCATTCTCACTCTATCTCCAACTACTCTGTCCACATCTCCTTACCCCTCCTTCCTCCCCCTACGCCTTTTCCAAGTCCTCCATCTCTTCATCTTCTTCCTTTCTCTCTCACCCCCCTTTCCACCCAGCTCCCCACCCTCCTTTTTCCTCCTCCTCCCCCTCCTCCTTCCCCCATCCAATTCCGATCGTCACCATCTCCCACCGCCCTCTCACCTCTCAGCCTCTCCCCTCCTCTTCTTTCTCACTCTTCCTTTCCTTTTCTCCCTTCTCTCACCCACCACCCAATTCCTCTCCTCCTCTCTCCTCACTCCCCCCCCCTCTTCATCTCACAATCCTTCTTTTTCATCCCCCCTTCTACCCATTCTCCCCATTTCCTCGCATTCCCCCTTCACCTCCCCCTCCACCTAGTATGTGCACAATGTCTTTTTGACGTGGAAAAATTCCTTGTCAGAAACTATGTTGAAGTGAGGCAATTGCGATGCAATGATGCAAGCGTTTTACAAAGACAGGCAAATAGTTATTGTAGGTGCTTAGTTTCATCCCTTTGGAGCTCTACCCATAAGGATTCCACCTCCTCCCTAGCTCCCTTAGTGATGTCATCTCTCACATTCATTTGTACATTATTCTTGATATACAGGCATACCCCTCCCCTATATACAGCCATTCACTTACATTTGAGGCTGTATGAAGCATGTGTAGCTCCCCAAGTGCTGGGAAATTACTCTAGGTCAGGGGTCTCCAAACTATGGCCTGTGGGCCACATCCAGCAGGCTACAGGATTTTATCTGGTCCGCAGCTAGTGTGTACTGATTGAGGAATAATGTGCTTGTGAACCTAGAAGGAATTGTTTTTTTACGTTAAACTATAAGCTAAACCTTTTTTTTTTTCATTTTGGATAGAATAAGGGAGGGTTATAACCCCTGTCAGATTTTTTTCTTCTTTTCTTTTGCCATCTGTATCCTATTGTGGAGATTTCCCTTCACTTCCTATCCCATAGCCAAACAGAAAGTGAGAGGAAATCCCTGCAAATTAAGAGAATTCCTTGGGTCCCCATTGAAACATTTACCCTAAATTACTTTTTAGGGGACAGCCCAAAATTTGGGATTTTCTTTTACATTCGCTTTCAAAGATAATGGTAAACAGGACAAATAGAGAGGGTGAATCTCCCTAATGAGGGCACAGACAGCAATAAAAACTGACAGGTATTTATATAGCGCCGTCAATTTGTGCTGCGTTTTACACATCTATTGTACATTAACATCAGTCCCTGCCCTCAAGGAGCTTACAATCTAAGGTCCCTAACTCACATTCATACATACCCATACTAGGGCCAATTAACTTACCAGTATGTCTTTGGAGTGTGTAAGGAAACCGGAGTACCTGGAGGAAACCCACACAGGGAGAAAATGCAATTTTCAGGCAGGTAGTGCCTCAGCTCTCCACGGTCCCCCTGCACTCAGCCCCTCAGCGGCTTCCTCGGCTTCTACTCTCAGCCATCCCAATCCACCTCCTCTCCTGATTGCCAGGAGGAAAAGCCAAAAGACAAAAGCGAATATTGATTTGCTAGTTTCACAAGTGAGAGCACTGCACCCCGAGACCAACCCTTTTCAAGCCGGTCCGGTGCCCTGCATGCATCCCCACATGCAAACTTGGGGGGCGGCACCCCTGCGCCCCTAATGTACCAGCCGCTCCTGGTGGGGATGCTTTCTCTGCAATAATCTAAAAAGAAACTTCTGTGGTCTGCTCTCCCTCCAGCCACTTTTTTTTTCTTTTTTTATACTTATGAAGCGCACTACTCCCTTGGGAGCTGCTAGTTAGTTCATTACAGTACATGCTGGTTTAACCCCCGCATCTTCCACCCCTGCTGTAGTAAATGCATAGACGATTTAGAACAGTTCAAACTTTAGCTTTATTCCAGATTTTGGCAGTACAATCACTTGAATGATGCACAGAATACAAGTTGCCACTGGACAAAGCTGCATGAGTGTTAGACTCTCTCCTTTAGTGAGCTGGCGCATGCCCCTCTGAAAAACATGTGGTAATCTGAAACGCTAGCAGTCAGAGGCCTCACCTGCCTTCTCCTCCTGCCCTTTTCTTCCCATGCCAGCTCAGGAAAGGTCCAGGAGACCCCGGTTCACTCAGGTTGGTTTGCAGCTACTTCTTGCTTGATGAAACCCTTCCAGCTCTGGAGTCTCTGAACCTCCATCACCTTCCAGCGAAGTTCCGTGGCTTTCCAGCTCTGGAATCTCTGAACTTCCAGGCCTTCCAGCCCTGAGCCTTAACGTCACATTTTACTGCCTTTGTGGATCAACGCTTGTCCCATCTCCAACTCCTCACGTGACCCCAGTGTATATGTATGGACCCCGCCCCTGACCAAGCAAATTAACGATTGGACAAGGGCCCATACACACTGCCTGTCCTGGAGAAGAAAGGGAGGGTTTTTCCAGGGTGATGAACAGGTGGTCACACCCCCTCTAACCTACAACTCCACCCTAACCCAAACCAAACCTCCAGGCCTGTACAAAATACAGTCAGGCACTGGCAATTTAACCTGTCGTTAAACTGATAGCACCCACCTAAAGTGGTGGGCGCTACACTTACTTGAGCCCAATCTCATCCAGGCTGTGGACTAGAGCAGAGGCTTTCTCGTCTCTCTCACCTCTTATTGGATGAGAGACCACAGTGGGAGCCATGGGCTCCTGCTGCTGTCAATCACAGCCAGTGGGAGAGAGATGGGGGGTGGCCGCACTAGGTTCTGCGTGTCAATGGACACATACAGCTGGCTCAGGAGCAAGCATGCATGAATGCCCCCAGAGCAAGCTGTCAGCTATGTGGGCACTCTGCAGGGGGAAGGAGCCAGGAGCACCGACAGAGGACCCCAAAAGCGGAGGATTGGGGTTGCTCTGTGCAAACCACTGCACAGACCAGGTAAGTATAACATGTGTGTAATAAAAAAAAAAAAAAAAAAAAACCTAGGTTTACAATCACTTTAAGGTCTGCAGAGGCTTGCTCTCTTCTTCTGATGTAAGGGTTGACTTTGATAGGGATTTGTAAAATTCACAATGCTGTCCTCATACTTAAACGTTTGGAGAATATAATATGCCTACAAAAGCCCCATGTGCATGAATCCTAACTGTATCACTCTGTAGTTCATTTATATGAAATGGTGCTGACTGACTTGTGTGCATGGTAGAATTGTGAAAAGGAAAATGTGATTACTTGCTATAGGTAAGTGCACATCACTGCTCTGTGATTAAATAATCCACACAGAGCAGAACGAAGTCTGTAAAACGTCTCTTAATACCAATGTGATGGAAAGACGTTAAGGAATAGTAGAGTGTGATAGCTGAATAGGGAGTTTAATTGTAGCATACCTGAAGATTCAATAGGAATAATTTGGTCACCTATTGTGCTGGATAAGATGGAAAGCCTTGACAGACAGCTCACGTTATTAGATACACATTTGGCACCTCTTTGTACTCACAGATTCGTTTTGCCCACTTCATTATCATGCTTCATATTCCAATCCTCCATAGACTGCATAGTCCACCC
This sequence comes from Lithobates sylvaticus, assembly GCA_028564925.1. NCBI lineage: Eukaryota > Metazoa > Chordata > Amphibia > Anura > Ranidae > Lithobates > Lithobates sylvaticus. The sequence continues at coordinate 170,195,584 of CM053035.1, forward strand.
TCAGCCAGGCTTCAATGGAGACAAATGGATCTTCTCCTGATGGCGATACAATAGATGTTCTTAGACTTCCCTTTCAATCTGCTATAAAACTATACATACTTCACTATTTGGGGCTCCTTCCTCTTTCCTCCATGATCTATATGCCTTTGATCCGGGAGAGTCAAAAGTGAAAGAAAATTTCCTACACATGGAACTGTACACAAACTTTGTACAACGCTAACAATGTATACATTGTTCAAATGTTTCTATAAAATTTACAATAAAAATCTATTGATGAAAAAAAAAAAAAAAAAAAGTGAAACTTAACCTCAGATGTGACAGAGTGACAGACCAAACCCCAATACAGATCCAGGATACAGAGCTCAGGAGACCATTATTGATTTGTGCTGTTTACCTTACAGCAGTGAGGTAAGGAGCCACTGCATCTATTTTTTGTTTTGAATCACCTCACACACATCAAGCTATATAGTGGTTTCTCCCCTGCATCTATGCATGGACTTTACTCATCACACTCCAATTAACCCCTAACTGAGTTTTTACCAATTCTGTGGACATTGCTTGTCATTTAGTTTGGCATAGCCACACCACACCCTTGCGGATGTGTTTTTTGCACTTTATATTTATTTTAGGATAATCACTGTTGCACTGCATATATATTGTTCATATATATATTTTATATTTTTTATATATATATATTTTTGCACTTTTTTGCATATATATTGTTGCTCTAGTTTGCACATATTTATTTCGCTTTAACCACCGGTCAAGTCCATTCTTTCAAATATCATTGCCTATTTATTGCACCCTTTTGCACAGATTCACTGTTATAAGAACTGTTCACCAGCGTGGTTTACTCAATTTTGGATTTACTTGCATATTAGCCTATGTTTTAGCACATTTATTTATTTACTTGCTGAGCGGAGCACAATATTATTTGTTTTAGTGTTATCTATCATACTCAGACATTTATATAGCTATTTTTTTTTTAAATATATTTTTATTGAATTATAAAGAGCATAACAAAGAAAAACAAAAGAAGAAAACAAACAGTTAAACATACTCATAGGATTTTCGTTTACACATATTTGGAGCGCAACACCATACATTGATTTTTTCTACTAATGGCATGTATGTGCCATTGTTTCAGTTTGCTTGAGTGCGCATGTGCCAATGACGTCAGCACATGCAAATACATCCATTCAGGTTTAGGAGATATCCGGGGTAGCTACAGGTAAGCCTTATTATAGGCTTACCTGTAGCAAAAAGTGTGTTGTAAGGTTTTACAACCACTTTAACAAGATTCCATGAAGACATTGTGTTTTTAAATGGCATACAGTAGGTGGTTTAACCACTTCAATACAGGGCACTTTTACCCCCTTCCTGCCCAGGGCAATTTTCAGCACTGTCACGCTTTGAATGACAATTGCGCGGTCATAAAAACACTGCACCCAAGATAAGTTTTTATTATTTTGTTGACACAAATAAAGCTTTCTTTTGGTGGTATTTAATCACCACTGGGTTTTTAATTTTTTGCTAAATCAAGAAATATAGACTGAAAATGTTTGAAAAAAAAAAAAACGTGTTTTTCTTTGTTTGTTTGCAAACAATGTTTGCAAATAAATAATTGTTCTTCATAGATTTAGGCCAAAATGTATTCTGCTACATTTCTTTGGTAAAAATAACCCAAATCAGTGCATGTTATTTAGTCTTTATTAAACAGTCCACCACAGTCCTAAGGTATATATCTAAAAAGTTATCAATCCTGATGTACTGACGGCCTATCTCATTTCTTGGGGCCCAAAAATGTCAGGACAGTACACATATCCCTCAAATGACCCCTTTGCGGAAAGAAGACAGTCCAGGGTATTTAGAAAGAGACATGGTACGTTTTTTGAAGTTGTAAATGTCAAATTAAGACATTTTATTTTTTCATACTGTCACCAGTGCAGTATTGCGTAATCATATGGTTGTGATTAGGGACACTGACTGGTGACAGTACAAAAAAAAAAATATATACATTTTTTTTTCATTTTTTTAACCACTTCAGCCCCGGAAGAATTTACCCCCTTCCTGACCAGAGCACTTTTTGCGATTTGACACTGTGTCGTTTTAACTGACAATTACGTCCTTTTTTTCCCACAAATAGAGCTTTCTTTTGGTGGTATTTGATCACCTCTGCGGTTTTTATTTTTTGCGCTATAAACAAAAAATGAGCAACAATTTCGAAAAAAACACATTATTTTTTACACTTTTCTATAATAAATATCCCCCCAAAATATATAAAAAAAATATTGTTTTCCTCAGTTTAGGCCGATACGTATTCTTCTACATATTTTTGGTAAATATTATTGATATTTGATTGATTGATTGGTTTGCGCAAAAGTTATAGGGGATAGTTTTATGGCATTTTTATTAATAATTTTTTTTTTTACTAGTAATGGCGGTTGATCAGCGATTTTTATCGTGACTGCGACATTATGGCAGACACATCAGACATTTTTGACACATTTTTGGGACCATTGTCCTTTATACAGTAATCAGTGCTATACAAATGCACTGATTCCTGTGTAAATGACACTTGCAGTGAGGGGGTTAACCACTAGGTGGCAGTGTAGGCGTTAAGTGTATCCTAGGGGCGTGTTACTAACTGTGGGGGGCGTGGCTGTGTGTGACACGTCACTGATCATAGCTCCCGATCACAGGGAGCAGAGATCAGTGACACTGTCTCTAGGCAGAATGGGGAGATGCTTGTTTACATTAGCATCTCCCCATTCTTCCTCCCCGTGAGACGATCGCGGGTATCCCCACGGCGATTGAGTCCGCGGGACCCGCGACCCGACTCACGGGGCTTGCCGCGGGCGAACGCGTGCCCGCAGGCCGCCTCTTAAAGGGCAATGTACAGGTACGTGATTCTGCCTGTACGTGCCCTTCTGCTGCAGTATATCTGCGTGAGGTGGTCGGCAAGCGGTTAAACACACTGGAGACGTGATCAGGATTTTTGTTTTACACATTATGATTGCTTATATCAGTTCATTTCATTGCTATAAGCAAGCATTTTACTGAATGAAATCAATTCAATTTGTTTTGTTGTAATTAGCTGTGGTTGGCCAGAGCTAATCACATGGTACAGATTGGCTGTGATTGGCCCCGTCTGTACCATATGATCACTGTGACCAATCACAGTTAGCAACCCAATTGTACACAATGGATGGCATGAAAGGAAGCCACCCATTGTTTACAATTGTCGTGTAATCTGCTGTGATTGGTCACAGAGATCACATGGTATCGGCAGCAAGCCCGTACAATGATTAGTCATCACAGCCGTGCTCGAGGCTCGATCCGTGAGGATGTCATATGACAGCCACCCAGATCGATGAATGGCCTGCCCGCCCTATAGAAAAATGATGGCCGGGCAGGCCTTTTGTCAAACTGGTTAAGGAGGGGTGGGAAGGTGTCCATGATGATGTAAGAAGTAGGGGGAAATCAATTGATCTCCTAAGGCCTCATGTACACTGCTGCTCCTAAACGGACATTTAGGAGCAGTTGGGAGTTTTTTTCGACTGCCCCTGCACTCTCCTCTATGTTATCTTATCTGTCCATGTACACAGGGTCATTTCTAGGCAGTTGAGTTTAGAGGCATTTTTTGGAACGCAAAAAAATGCATTCAGAAGCCGAGTTTACAGGCCAAAAAAACGCTTCTGGAAGCAAATGTGGCAAAACGTGGCATGTAAACGTGGCAAAACTGACATTTTAAACGTGGGTTACTATCTCTCAAATTAAATCATTCAGGAGAGGTTGTAAAAACGTCCCGTGCACATGAAGCCTAACAATTGGCCAAGGCAACTATCGCCTGGCAACTAAATTTAATAGCAGCCCTGCCTAAACATCAGGGTGCTACACAATATTTCTGTATGGGCATTGCACAGTATAGTTTAATGCTAGCCATACACATATAGTTTTATGTTTTAAAGACTTTCATTTTAAGAATGTTCGTTTGCTTTTCTAATTGTTAATGGGGTTTGTTTTCGATCCACAGTGCAGAGAAAATTCAAAGGTGCAGGATGGATTTTTTTTTCTCACACAAAGTTTCGTACAGCGCAAGTGGTTTTCATTTGGGAATTACATTTGTTCTAAAATCAAATGTGAAAAGCAAGAGGAATTTTTGAACATTTGTCTGAATATTTGTACGAATATTCTCGTCCGGAAATCTAATAGGGTATGGCCAGTATTGGGCCTTATTCACAAAGGTTTACCAATCTGTATGTTGATGCGTGCTCCATTCATCCTGATGCAGGCAGCCCCCTTTGCTTGCCTTAATCAGGCCCTTGGAATTCCACCCACTGATACAAGGCACTATTCCTTTTACACCAACAATGGGGTACTATTCCTCCCATGGACACCAATGATGGGGCACTATTCCTCCCAGGGACACCAATGATGGGGCACTATTCCTCCCATGGACACCAATGATAGGGCACTTTTCCTCCCACGGACACCAATGATGGGGCACTTTTCCTCCCACGGACACCAATGATGGGGCACTTTTCCTCCCACGGACACCAATGATGGGGCACTTTTCCTCCCACGGACACCAATGATGGGGCACTTTTCCTCCCACGGACACAAATGATGGGGCACTATTCCTCCCACAGACACCAATGATGGGGCACTATTTCTCCCACGGACACCAATGATGGGGCACTATTCCTTCCATGGACACCAATGATGGGGCACTATCTCTCCCACGGACACCAATGATGGGGCACTATTCCTCCCGCAGACACCAATATAGTTACATAGTAGGTGAGGTTGAAAAAAGACACAAGTCCATCAAGTCCAACCTATGTGTGCGATTTTATGTCAGTATTACATTGTATATCCCTGTATGTTGTGGTCGTTCAGGTGCTCATCTAATTGTTTTTAGAAATTATCGATGCTCCCCGTTGAAACCACTGCCTGTGGAAGAGAATTCCACATCCTAACCGCTCTTATACCGCGTACACACTGTCAGACTTTCCGGCGTAAAGTGTGCAATCGGAGCTTGTTGTCGGAAATTCCGACCGTGTGTAGGCTCCATTGGACATTTTCCATCGGAATTTCCGTCGCACAAAATTTGAGATCTGGTTCTCAAATTTTCCGACAACAAAATCCGCTTGCGTAAATTCCGATCGTGTGTACACAATTCCGATGCACAAAGTGCCACGCATGCTCAGAATCAAGCAGAAGAGCCGCACTGGCTATTGAACTTCATTTTTCTTGGCTCGTCGTAAGTGTTGTACGTCACCGCGTTCTTGATGTTCGCAATTTCCCAGTACGGCATTTGTACATTGAAATCATATCCCCTCTCAAGCGTCTCTTTTCCAGAGAGAATAAGTTCAGTGCTCGTAACCTTTCCTCATAACTAATATCCTCCAGACCCTTTATTAGTTTTGTTGCCCTTCTCTGGACTCTCTCCAGTTCCAGCACATCCTTCCTGAGGACTGGTGCCCAGAACTGGACAGCATACTCCAGGTGCGGCCGGACCAGAGTCTTGTAAAGATGGGGCAATATTCCTCCCAATGACACCAATGATGCAGCACTATTTCTTCCCCTAATACCAACAATGGGGCAATATTATTCCCACTAATACCAATGATGGGGCTTTCTTTACTCACATTGACACTGGGGCATTTTCCACTTACACTGGCCACAGTCTGGCCCCCTTAAAGTCTGAAGGACAGTAAACTGGTCCTTTGCTCAGAAAGTTTGGAGATCCCTGACCTAAATGTATCTAGGGCCTCGTTCACATGGTCGGGTTGCATTTTTACTGCCACTCAAAACATGGAGGTGTACACATGGCAGCATTAGGGCTCAGTCACATGGGTGGCAAAAGCAAGTCGCTCTACTATCAAGGGCTGTACACTAGCACTGGGGCCACAGCAAAAATAAATGGCATGCTGCATTCAACGGGCATTACCGCTGCTGAATGTGACCCATTCAAGGGAATAAGGCTGGGCTGAAACCGTGTGCTGGTGCATTTGACATATTACCTCCTCACTGCCTGACAAACACCTGGCAGTGGCAAGTGCTGCTGCACATATGAAGAAGACCTTAGGCCGGGTTCACACATATGTAAATTGGATGCGGGTTTCTCTGCATCCAATTCGCATAGCAGGCAAGTGTGACCGCCTCTCAATGGAGCCAGTTCACACAGGTCTGGGGCTGCCGCAGTCCACATTCCAAAGGGTCCTGTGTGTCTTTGGGTCCGGTTCAGGTGCGAATTCAGGAAAAAATTCAGACCTGAATCGCACCTGGACAGATGAACAGGGACCCCATGCTGGGAACCACGGCCGCTCATATGTGAACCCGGCCTTAATGTTGTCTTGCATGGTGGGAAAGCAAAAATAACGCTGTCTGCAGAGTTCGACAGGCTTTGGCGCTTTACACCTGCCTCCATTCACTTCTAAACTTCATTGCGTTTAACTCCATATTTTGTTACACCATTTTTAGGTTTGCATCTTGCCCATATTTTACAATTATCACAGGTGCATTGCTCTGCAGGCTGACAAAAAAAGAAAAAAATTTTTGCATGCAAAAATACATTCATTTATTTATTATTATTATCATTTTTTACAGGTAAACTTAGCCTTTAAGGTGCAGTTGTGTCAAAAGTGAACACTGACATTACGGGAAAAAATATCTCATAGGGTGTTTGGAGAATCTTACTTAAATGCAACTTGAATATCTGTGTAGCACAGTTGAAATGCACATTGAGGGCTTGTTAACACATAAACATACAGTAAAATGCTTAAAAAATGAATGTGCATTGTCTTCCATTGGCATGCAATTGTATGTGTGTTGATGTACTTTGACTCACAATGTTATCCACTTTTAATTACTTTGGGTCACTGTAAGAGCCGGTTCACATAGGGGCGACACGACTTCCAGCGCAACTTTTGGAGGCAACTTGGACACGACTTGAGGAGCTACTTCAACATGACTTGGGCGCCTTGCGGTCTGACAAGGCGCCCCCCCAAGTCGCGGTAGTGTGTCCAACAGATTTGTATTGCTTTGATTGCATTGCGTTTAAAGGCATACGTGAAGCTGAAGCACAACAGGACACATAGAAAACAATTGTCCTTGTGACCTGCGTTCTTCTACTGCAGTGCGAACAGGGCCTAAGGTCCCATTCATATTTTGTTCCCGCTTGTGATTTTTGTTGCACAATTTTCACATGATTTTGTGTGTGAAAATTGTGCAATGGGCTGCTCTGTGCGGGTTTTGTCACCCAAAAACAACAAGCTTAGCTCAATTTTTAAAAAAATGTTTTTGCTGCAATTGCCAGAATTGTACCACATTTGGGGTGCCATTAAGAAAAAAGGGCACCCAAACACGTGTTGTGCGTTTTTCCCACAATTTGGAAACATGTAATGTGAATGGGGCCTACAGGCTGCTTTAGATTTCACTGCCTGTGTGAATTAGTGGTGTGTGGCAGTTGCAGCCCCTCACAGGTGATGAATAACTCCCAGTGTGATTACCTCAGCTGAGCCTCAGGAGCAATGGCTGTGTGAGTCTCTGTAATCGGCCATTGCAACCCACAGCCTGGCACTGACATGAGCTCTGCCCTCAGATAGCTACAGCCTGGCACTGACAGAATCTCGGGGTGCCCCCTCACATCTGCCAGGAAAAATTGGCGGGAAGGTCAGGAGGACTCCCTCCCAGCTTCTCTCTCACTCAATCTGAGGTAATTTGCACCATTTTGCCTCCTCATCCTCCTCCCAGCCTCGGCTCCTCAGAGTCCCTTTCTCTGCTCTCAGGGTGGTCCTTGGCTCCTCAGTGTCCCTCCTTCCCCTCCACCTGCGTGGGGGGCCACCATGTCCTCCCCCCATGAATGGTGGGAACTTCAGCTCAGCAAAATAACAGGGCTGCAGATTTCTATGGAAGACCTTTTCAGTCACAGCCTGAGGGACGTCTGACAGAGCTGTCTCTAAGGAAAGGTAGACTATTATTTATTATATCATTATTACAGTGATAGCTGTTATATTTAATTTGCTTTGTGTTTGGGCACATTCACACTATGTGCAATTACCTGAATTTTCCTTGTGGAAAAACAGGTAACTGCAATGACACATAAAAAACAATTGTTTTCTGTGTGTCATGTTCACACCAGAATGCTGCGTTTCTCTGCGTTCCATAGTGGTGTGATTTTTTTTTTTTATTTTTTTTTTTTTTTTTTATGGCACATTTTTGCCAAGTTTTGCATATTATGGCACCACAACGCACAGAAATGCATGTAAATGCACCACAACAGTTAAGTCAGGAAACATGCCTTTGAATAAATATGCAGAAAACTGCACATAAACATGCATAGAAATTCATGGAAGTGCAATTGACTGCAGGCACAATTTAATGCGTGTTGTAATGCAAATGGGCCCCTAATAGCAATGTTTTATCATTTATTCCCAGTCACCATCTTATGAGTGGAAAAAAATAAAAATAAAATACTGTGTATTATGACAATACGCTACAACCCTTCAGACTACAAATAGGTGGGATGTGTCCTAAAAATGAAGTTGTCCTTTAGGCTGGGTTCAGACTGCTGCTGTGCGGGAACGCTGCAAATCTACTGCGGGTTCCCGCATCGCATGTCTCCCGCCGGCAGTTCACACTGCCCTTTGCGAGCTGCTGGGAGTATCAGTGAAATGTTAATGACACCCCCATATCAGCTCGCATATCGCAGTGCGATCTGCAAACTCGGACAGGAATCGGATCGCATGGTGAGAACACCCATGCGATCCGATTCTGCTGCGGACCAAAAAAAGGGTCCTGTGCGAGTTTGGGCCGAATGCGATGCAAATTCAGCCATACTATCTGTATGGCTGAATTCGCATCACACAGAGATCGCATATGATTTGCACTGCAGTGCGGTGCGAATCATATCCGATCTCCCGCACCGCAGCAGTCTGAACCCAGCCTTAAGGCCTCATTTACTTGGGTGCTGTGGTCCATAGACTGTGTGAATTTGCTGTTTATAAGGCCCCATTCACACTGGGGCAGCGGATTCGTTAGTGGTAACGTGCTGTTTAACCACTTCAATACAGGGCATTTTCACCCCCTTCCTGCCCAAGCCAATTTTTCATTTTTCAGTGCTGTCGCAATTTGAATGACAATTGCGCAGTCATGCAACACTGTACCCAAATGAAAAATGTTATAATTTTCCCACAAATAAAGCTTTCTTTTGGTGGTATTTGATCACCTCTGCGTTTTATCTTTTGTGCTATAAACAAAGAAGAGCGACAAGTTTGGAAAACTTTTTGCTATAATATCGAAATTTTTCTAAAAAAATTTTTCCTCAGTTTAGGCCGATATGTAGTCTTCTACACATTTTTGGTAAAAAAAAATCATATATTGATTGGTTTGTGCAAAAGTTATCGTGTCTATAAAATAGGGGATTTTTTTTATTTTTTATTTTTTATTTTTATCGTGATTGCGGCGGACATATCGGACACTTTTGACACCATTCACATCTCTATACAAATGCATTGATTTACTGTATAAATGTCACTGGCAGGGAAGGGGTTAACTATAGGGGGCGATCAAGGGGTTAATTGTGTTACCTAGGGAGTGATTCTAACTGTAGGGGAGGGGGACTCGTAAGGGAAGGAGACCGATCGGTGTTCCTCTGTACTGGGAATACATGATCGGTCTCCTCTCACCTGACAGGATGTGGATCTGTGTGTTTACACACACAGATCCACTTCCTGACTCTGTTACCGGCAATCGGTCGGCCGTGCGCGCCCCATAGACGGCCGGGAAGCCCAGGACGTCGTATGACGCTTGCCCAGGATGGGAGATCCCTCCTGCAGACGTCATATGATAATGGGCGGGATGGGAAGTGGTACTTTTTGGCCGATAGTGGGGGGCTTTTAACCCCTGCTAGCGGCCGTAAAAGGGGTTAGTAGCGCCCGTGTTGCAGTGCTTCCGTATTGCTTTTTAGGCACTTTCGGAAGCGCTGCCTATTTATTCCAATGGGCAGGGGCGCTGTAGGAGCGCTGTATACCGCGCTCCTATGTTGCCTTTTTTTTCCCGTCCCGCAAGCGCACCGCTACCAGTGTCGAAGCACTCTGGCTTTCACACTGGGGAGCCATGAGAGGCAGTTTTCAGGCACTTTACAGGCGCTATTTTTAGTTCTAAAATGCCTGAAAACTGCCTCAGTGTGAAGGGGGTCTAATTGTACGGGGACACAGTGGCTGCACGGACACAGCCACCCATCCTAATTTGACAGACATATGGGTGTTGGTGAGTGGCCCCGGACGCAGACAGTATGCATTCAGGGCCACTCGCCTGCACACCTGTCCAATTGGGACTAGTGGGGCTGCATCTGTGCTGCAGTTGTGTCCCCCCATACACTTAACTACTTCAATACTGGGCACTTTCACCCCCTTTCTGCCCAGGCCAATTTTCAGCTTTCAATCCTGTTGCACTTTGAATGACAATTGCGCGGTCATGGCAACACTGTACCCAAATAAAATTTTTATCATTTTGTTCACACAACTAGAGCTTTCTTTTGGTGGTATTTAACCACTTAAAGACTGCCCATCGCATATATACTGCAGCAGGGCGGCTCTATTGCGCAATTGGGCGTACCTGTATGTGGTTTCATGCAATAGATAATGTGGGCACGCATGCGTCCGCTGCATGGAGAAGGAGGAGCCGATGCACCTGCGATTTGCGGTACAGAGACCAGGCAGATACCCGTTCTGACAGGGGACATGGAGATCTGCTGTTCCTAGTGATTGATTGTGTTGTTCCTGTCAGCACTTCCTCCACACAGTAATGATGGCCATACACTAGACGAATAATCGTTTGAAAATCTGTCATTTGGACAGTTCGCCGTTTATCGTCCAGTTATTGGGCACTGATCGAAAATTAGTTGTGATGTTTTTGAGCCAAAAAATGGAAGGAAAAGTTTGGAAAACTTCCACTGAACTTACGATAAATTGAAAGGTTAATGTGTTTCTTGCCTGAACAGTTTGCACTAGGCATATGTAACAAAAAACGAATTAATTTATGTCCGTTGAATGATTTATCGATCAAAGTTTATTGATTACATGATGACAAAATCATTTGCTCTCACGACAATGTGTTCATTGTCGTTTGTTCGAACGTTTTTTCGACAGGTGTATGGCTAGCATAAGAAAACACATTTAACCCTTTGATCGCCCTGATGTTAACTCCTTCTCTGCCAGTGTCATTTGTACAGTAATCAATTTTTGTTTAGCAGTGATCACTGTATTAAGTGTCACTTAAGGTCAGATTTGTCTGTCGCAATGTCGCAGTCCCGCTAGAAAGTCGCAGATCGCCGCCATTACTAGTAAAAAAATTAAAAGTCTATAAATTTATTCCGTGGCAGACGCTATAACTTTTGTGCAAACCAATCAATATACGCTTATTGGGATTTTGTTTTATCAAAAATATGTAGAATACATATTGGCCTAAATTGATGCAGACATTTTTATTTTTTTGGATATGTATTATAGCAGAAAGTAAAAAATATTATTTATTTTTTCAAAATTGGTCCTTTTTTTTTTTTTTTTTTATAGAGCAAAAAATAAAAACCGCAGAGGTGCTCAAATACCACCAAAAGTAAGCTCTATTTGTGGGGGAAAAAAGGAAAATTTTATTTGGGTACATCGTTGCACGCCCGCGCAATTGTCAGTTAAAGTAATGCAGTGGCGTATCCCAAATCATTCCAGTCTGAAGTGGTTAATTATATCTATCTATTTATATCTCTCTGAATAAACGAAAAAAAAGACTGACATTTTTGAAAAAGGAAAAGTGTTTTTTTTTTTTTCGTTTATATATAAATTTAGGTCAAAGTGTATTCTGCAGCATTTCTTTGGTGAAAAAAAACTCAAATCAGTGTATATTATTTAGTCTGTAGGAAAGTTAGCGTCCATAAACCATGGTGGACAGTACAAATTACCCCCTTTTGGAAAATAGACAGTCCAAGGTATTTAGAACGAGGCATGGCAAATTTTTTGAAGTTGTCATTTGCCATAATTTTTGGAAAAATTTAAAAGTTGTCATAATAAATACACACACACACACACACACACACACACACACAACACACACACACACACACACACACACACACACACACACACACACACACACACACACACACACACACGTTTTTTTTTTTTAACACACTGCGACCAGAGCAATATGTTATCATAGTAACATTGTACTACTCTGTGGAAGTGATCAGGATTTTTTTTTTTAACACATTATGGTATGTGTATTTCATTGCTATAAGCAAGCATTTTACTGAATGAAACTGAATCTTTCAGTTTGTTTTGTTTGGTCATGGCTAATCAGATGGGCTATGATTAGCCCATCTGTACTATGTGATCATCACATGGACCAATCACAGCTAGCAACACAATTGTACACATCGGATGGCATGAAAGGAAGCTCTCCATGTTTTACAACTGCCATGTGACCTGCTGTGATTGGTAGAGCGAGCCGGCACACTGATCAGTCATTGGCTGTGTCCAAATAAGGGGGGATTCTAATTGGAGCCCTGGTGTAAGGGGGGACTCTAATTGGGACATCCCTGATGTAAGAGTACACGGTTCTGTTTAATCATCCTAATCTAATGATAGCCTAGTACAGGAAAATGCAATTAGTGGACCACCCAGCTGTTGCAAAACTACAAGTCCCATCATGCCTCTGTCTCTGGGTGTCATGCTTGTGGCTGTCAGAGTTTTGCTATGCCCCATGGGACTTGTAGTTCTGCAACAGCTGGAGGTCCGCTAATTGCATATCCCTGGCCTAGTACATATTGGCATTCTCTGGTCACTCCTGAACCATCTCTACGACTACCTGTCAGATGTTACACTATATTACCAAAAGTAACGCCTGCCTTTACATGAACTTTAATGGCATGCTGGCCACACATGCACAGAATTTCGGCCGTTTGCAGACTGAACAATTCATCAGTCGAAAGCGAATTGGCCACTAACTGACAAAATAAACTCATTTACATGATCGTTTTGTATAATTTATATATGGTTTTATTGTTATCAGACAGAATATTATTTTTGTTTCGATTATAACATACATGTATACACTTTCGTTAAAACTATACGTTTTTGCTTCAGAATCCATCGACATTAGCCGGGCCCACAGTCAAAATCATCGGTAAAGTTGCGTTCACTAGCAACCCGATTGTCGATTGAACGAACTTTCAGAAACCGACCAATTTCGGACAAAATTCTGTGCGTGTATTGCCAGCATTAGTTTGTAGGGATCAATGGAAGGCTGTCCACAAGGTTTAGGAGTTTGTCTATGGGAATGTTTGAAGGAAGCGCATTTAGGAGGTCAGGCACTGATGTTGGACGAGAAGGCCTGGCTCGCAGTCTCTGCTCGAATTCATCCCAAAAGTGTTCTAGTGGGTTGAGTGCAGGCCAGTCAAGTTCCTCCACCCCAAGCTCGCTCATCCATGTCTTTTATGGACCTTGTTTTGTGCACTGGTCCAAATCATTTGGTGGCGAGGGGATCATGGTATGAGGAGGTTTTTCAGGGGTTGGGCTTCGCCCATTCGCTCCAGTGAAGGGATCTCTTAAGGCGTAGGCATACCAAGACAATTAATAGCCCCCTATAAAGTACATATCAGGTGTTAGACATGGCTCTTATATTTAATACTTGGTTATTGGTACTGAAAAGCAACATACTCCTTTAGATATTTTGACAATTGGGGCTCATGCACACAAACGAGAGGCACAAATGAGCTCTAGCGTAAAAACCCAGGGAGCAGAAATGATGTGTTTTCTGAATGTGAAAGTTGAACATTTTGCGCATCTTGCACATGCGTGTGAAAACCCTGATCCAAAGACGCGTTCAAATTTACTCAAGTACAAGCATATACAGCCACTGGCTTCTGTGGCCGGCTGCACGCACCACCTGCGGCTTCCTGGGTTTGAAAAAACATTGTGATTTTTACTCTAGAGCTCAACTGCGCCTCTCGCCACCTGTGTGCATGATCCATATAATGTATGTGATATTTATTTATGTATTTTGACTGTTCATCAGTTACATTAGTACTTGTGGAACAATGGTAAATGTATTTCTATTATAAGGCCAATGTAAACAGTGTACGCTTTTTTTGAATGCTTTAGTAAAATAAATGTTCCGTCTACAAATTATAGTTTGAGTCAAAAAGGAATTGTGTACAATACAAATGCAAAAGCAAACAAAGCAGTGCATCCATACCTTTTCAGTACTTCAATAATAACAAATATATGTTCTGGTTTTCCTTCCTTTTTCTCTTTTTTTCTTTATATTATGAAGAGTGATTTATACATGAAACAATAAACTCTTTCGTACAAAGAAATGTATTCAATATATACTCCAACTAAAGAAATAATAGTCAATAAAGAGTATACAAAACATTTCACATCATTTATTGAAATGGGCTGTACTGTACAGTATGTTCTGCATTTAAGCTGAATACTGGGCAGATATCATTTGTAGTCGATGCATGTATTCATTTAAAGTCTATTTTAATGATATTTGTCCACTGCTTGCTCACTAAAGTCTTTTTCCAAGACTTCCTGCTCAGCAAACATCCATATGAAAGGGTCCATTTAAATTGCAGTGCTACAAATGTATGGTGGTCATGCCATCGTTTAAAATATATAAAGCGCAATAGTTTGCTTTACTATGTGCTTTGGGATCAGCTGGTTTCAGGGGTCTAAGGGCTCTTTCACACAGGTGGACTCCGCCAGTGGATTCGCCCAGTGGTGTAGCCTGGGTTGTCAGCACCCGGGCAAGGCAAGTAATTTGCGCCCCCTAACCTGCGGACTTTTAGCACTCCCGAGTCCCTTCCAACAATACAATAGTACTGACCAACCTTATTCCTTTACTTACCATTACATACTACACTGGCCACTATACTGTCCACTATACTAAACTGCCAATTACACTGAGAAATATACTGTACACTGCACTGACCACTACACTATACTGTCCACTACACTGAGAACTATACTGTACACTACACTGTCCACTACCCCCCAGGGGCCAGTAATGCGACTCTCACGGGGGAGTCTCACTCACCTTCTTGTCCTGGCCTGCATCGGTCTGGAGGATAGGAGGAGGAGGAGAAGACAGCGGCGGCTCACATTTTTTGCTTGTATTTCCCCCCCCCCCCGAGCTCTGGCCGCCATGTTCAGTGTCCGGTGCACTGTGATTGGGCGTATGGGCCAGACCTACGCCTCACATGACACCCATACGCCCAATCACAGGGCGCTGGACACTGAACATGGCAGCCGGAGCGCGGGGGTCACAGGAACTTTAAAATTAGGAGGCAAGCAGTAGTGACACATACTGGCATAAAATGTCCCCCCTAAATGTCGCGCCCGGGGCCATGGCACCCCCTGCACCCCCCCCACGCTATGCCACTGGATCCGCCTGCTCAGCAGGGAATCCGCTGATCCCCGCTGATCCCCCGCTGAGCAGGTGGATGACAGATCTGCGCATTATCAGAGCAGACACAGCTTGCTTTCCTCTATGGGCGTTCGGGTATAAACGGACCACCTGTCTGTTTACATTTAACTGTCATCTGATCTGCTAGATGGCATTAGACAGCTAGATCGGATAAGATGTCGGCTCTATAGAGGGCAATGGATGGTCCGACTGGGTCCACCTTTAAAAACTGACAGGCGTACCAAATCGGTTCACCCACATGAAAGGGGCCTAAAGCTGACCATACATAAGTCTGTTTGTTTAAAAAAAGTAAAAAAAAATTATCCAGCAGGTTGAATTAAAAAAAACCTGGGCTGATTCCCCCATCCCCACATTCAAGGTGGATGGGGAAATCATTCCTGCTTTATTATTGTATTCGGATCGCAGGCTGATTCCTCCCGACATCAGAATACAATGATCATCACTGCAGCCTATTGCCTGCGGCGCTGATTGATTGGCAAAATACTAACAGGCCAGGACATTTGAACAGAAATCAATTGGTAGATCGACTTCTGATCAACCACAGTACCCCACATGGATCGAAATTCAGCCAGTCAGTGCTGAATGTACTCCATACTCATTCACATTTGGGGGGGGGGGGGGGGGTTCCCGGCAACTACCGACCCAGGGTTGTTAGGAAGAGGCTCTTGTCCCAATCAACATGGGGACAAATATTAGCCTTTCTGAAAAAAAAAGGCATAAAAAAATAAGAGGGCAATGCTTACCTTCCCTGCTCAACTAATTTGTATCCTATTTATTTTCAGATCATTTTCTTCAAGATTTACAGCTTTAAAAATTTTAGTGGCCTTATTTTATGATACAGTAATGTAGTCTGTCTGAATTGATGATGGGGGGAAATGTAATGCATATAGAAAGTATGATGTATCCCTTGGTAGCCCAAAATATACAGATTCTATGGAGAGCAATGTAATTTAAATAAGATAATTATATTGCTGCGGAAATAAGTCCTATATTTTTGCTTCCAGCTGAAATGTCACTTATGAATATTTAATTGCTTGACATCTATTTTTTCCCTTTGTCTTTTTTTTGCCACTTTGCTTTACAATTCTATTTCCCAAGTTACTGTTCCTTCCATTGTTTCGTGCAAATGTCATTTGAGCAAAAAGAAAACACTGCATATATTCAGAGATTTAACATGCTGCAAAGACGATTTCACATTCTAGTTGTGTTTTTATAGATAAAGGGTCTTGGGTGTCTCTCTTAAAGTAAAAGCTAAAATGACCCGGGTTTAAAGCACTGCCTCACCCTGCTCATACACATACTGTTTGTTAAAAAAACAACTCGGTTAAAATAACTTAATTTTTTCTTACACTTGTAGCCAGATGCTAGAGAAGCACTTGTGTCCCCTTCCCACCACTGTGTTGAAATCTGCACCAGTGTGAATGTACACTAAATTAACCCCATTGACACAAACCTGCTGTAGCTATGTGATCAATTGACCACTCTGGAGAAGACTAAAAAGAAAAAAAAATACACAGATTTTATTTCACCAACAGTGGGCAGCATGTAAATGAGCAGGGGAGAGGCAACGTTTTAAACACTGGTTATTTTACCCTTTTCCTTCTATGAAGAACTTTGTTATTACAGTGGTTGTAAAGGCATAATGATTTTTATCTTGCTGCATTCTATTGACTGCAGCGGGAGCCATTGCTTCCCGCTGCAGTCACTCCGAACTAGTGAAAGGGGGCATAGCAGGGCTCGGGAGCGTGCACGCACGAGTGCCCCCATAGGAAGCGGCTTGCTATGGGGGCTCTTGGTGGGAGGGTGGAGCCCAGAGCTCCAGCGGGAGACCCCAGAAGAGAAGGATCGGGGCTGCTCTGTGCAAAACCATTACACAGAGCACGTATGTATAACATTTTTGTTTATAAACAAAAAACCTTTTGCAATCACTTTAATACAGCACCTGCAAGCTGGCATGCTCATAAAAGCTTTTGCTTCATTTACTCAATAGTACCGTAGCACCCTCTAGTGCTAGCATTGTAAGAATATTTGTTTTTGTAGGATAGGTACCCAACTGGGTTGGGTAGAATTCAAGGGAGAGCTGGGTGACACACTAAGAACACACACACACACACACACACACACACACACACACACACACACACACACACACACACACACACACTTCTCGACTGTTATGAAACCTTCTAGAAGAATGGGAGGGGAGGTAAGGTGGAGTATTCTGAGGGCCCTGACTAATCCCCAACTTGGGTTGGCAGGGGGCAGGCCCCCTCAAATTACCTGGAGTTCGGGCGGGCGGGCTCAGGTGCTGATGGGACCTACATAAAATCAAAACGGTGTCCTGGACAGGAGGCACGGGAACAAGGATGACAGCGGGCGAACACTGCCAGGCAAGTCTCCAGGAGCAACAGGAACAGCCAGGTGGGCTGGAGAGTGAGACACAGTCAGGAGGACTGGGAGGCATGCCTGAGAGGACTGGGATGGGTGCAAAGACAGTCAGGAGGACTGTGGTGACACAGGCAGTGGAAAAGGGGCAGCTGCAGCCAGGAGGGCTGACGGGGCCTGAAGAGGTGGCACTGGGAGCAGTAGCCACATGTGGGACAGCTAGCACTAAGAACTACTACCATTTTTTGCTACAACATAGGGGCCCGCGGTTCCTGCCTGCTAAAGGCATTTGCTTAGGGCCTGGCTGAGCCAGTGTCTGGCCTCAACAACAGTGCTAGCTGGTCCTTAAGAAGTGATAGTCTGCAATCATGTTTAGTCCCAATAATAATTAATTATTTTTTCAATCAAGTGACCATCCCATATGCACCCTATCCCCATCCAATTTAAATTCCCCCTTATCAAACAAAGCAAAGTACAAGGACTGAAATTCATGTACATGGCTGTACAGGGTTGGAGATGGACCACAATTACCAGCAGCCCCTGCAGGGGGGTACAACTACAGTACCTTGTTGAATTTAAAGCCAAAGTCCATCGTGTGTATTGATGGGATTGAGCTATGGCATTATATTTGCCTTCTCTCTCTAACGGTCCGGGTCCTTTGCCAGTCTTCAGTCATCTGCATTGTGCAGGAGTCAATCATCCCAGCACCCAGGGGCCGTGGCGGTTATGTAAACTGAGCTACGCATGCCACAGAAGATGGCAGGCGGGTAGGTGTATTTAATTGCACAAGAGAAGTGTTGTTGTCTGTTAGAAGATGATCCGTGACTCCATATATGTTTTTAAAAATCTTCAGATTTTCTTAATTCTCTATAAAAGACACAATGTTCTTACAGCTGATGTTAACTCATTTCAGTCTTGTTGGCCTTCAAGGCTCAAGGCTGACGTGTTTAATACCTGCTGTACGAATATTGTGTCTTTTTATATAGAATTCATTAATCCTGAAGATTTTTTAAGAGCATGTATGGAGTTGCGGATCATCTTCTTTAACTGCTTATCCTGCACCCAACAGCTCAAGAGGATTTCCTTACCTTATTGGGTTGTAGCACCTTATCTCTAGTCTATAGAAGAGACAATGAGGTTGATTTACTAAAGACAAATAGACTGTGCAGTTGCTCTCATTTTTCCCCAGAGCTTAGTGATTGCGGTGAAGGTCTACTGAATTCCATCATCCAATCGTGTGCAAGCAAAAATGCTGTTTTTTTATTTTGCTTGTACCTGATTGGGTATTCTTCACTAAGCTCTAGGGAAAATGAGTACAGCTGCACTTGCACAGTGTACAGTCTATTAGCCCTTAGTAAATCAACCTCATTGGATGACTCCTCTGTGATGACAACCTGCCTTCTCACATTCTGCTGTAAAATGCCCTTAGTTCCACTTTACAGTTTCCTTGGGGGAAATGAACAAAGAGTGGTGCAGGAAGCTTTATTTCCTCCCACCTGTATGTGTGTATATTTGTCTGTATATACTTATGATGTTGATGGGATTTTTAATATTATGTATATCGGAAGTCGAAACTTTTTTTTTTTTTTTTCTCTCCTTAGTTTTAAAAAGTAGGGAAGAGGACCCATTTACCATGGCAACGCATGCCAATCAAAACTCAGCATGGGTTCTAATCTTCCAACAAATTATACAAAACAAAGCAAAACCCTCATGCAAACATACTTTGCTTTAGCACCCTACTGAGCACCTTCTTTGGTGGATATAAATTATAATAGAATGTGTATAATGTTGCCTGTTTGGGGCAATAGGTGCATACACATCTAAGGAAGGCCATAAATGATACAATTATCTTTCCTGCAATTACGGGTTGCTGATTCCAAAAAGTAGGTGCCGTATCCCAGCACCGGGAATGATATTCCGATTATTCAAGTTGCTTATTCAAGCAATCCCCTGGAGCCAGCTGAGTTCCACTTGGCGAAAGTGACATACTACGTGACCAATGTGCCTGACCCTATGCGTTTCGTCATCAAGATGTCATTTGGAGGCGTGGTCAGGTCTTGTATATCATGCTGCTGTTTCCCATAGCTCTGCAAAGGCGCTGGGGGAGGAGAAGCAGCAGCAGACTGAGCGTCCCAGTGAATGGCTGTGCAGGGGGGGACGTATCGGGACAAGTCTGATCGTTGGAAGAGGGCATACTGAGTTCCCAGCACAGCTATAGAACTGACCACGGTGTGCTCTCCTGCTTAGTGTGGTCAGTTTTTAATAAGAAAGCAGAGGGACTGGCAGGAACACCAGGTATTTCACACAAAGGAAGCAATACAAAGAGGACAGGAGACTTTGTTATACAAGTACATGGTACAGCAGGTACATATCAGGAATTTGATGTGGGGTTACAAACGCTTTAAGCGTGATTAGCCTATTGACCACAAGATGGGACTAATCAGGGACCCACAGGCTGTAGTTCATGATTTGTAACATTATTATTATTATTATTATTATTTTTTTTTTTTTTTATATGTTAACAATATGTATCAGTTTTAGGTTGTGAAAACATGTAATGTAAGAATCAATTGCCCAGAGTATAACGCACGTAATTTGGGGATAAATCGCGTTATTGGCGTAACCCAATTGGTATATAATGGCGGAGATGGCGAACATGACTGTGCCTTCTGACGATGAAACGCGTAGGGATGGACATGTTGGTCACCTACTACCTCACTTCCACCTAGTGAAACGCCACTGACTCCAGGGTATTGCGGAGCAGCGGCGGTTTACCTTTAATAATTGGCAGATTGTTCCCAACGCTGGCATACGACACCTACTTTTTGGATTCAGCGATGTGGCCTCCATATTTCCGGGTGATACAGCGTTATACAAATGCCTTGTAGACCTGCCTTGGTATAAGCCTAGGGCGTCCACACGTGTGGGTGAGTGCGAGTCCTGGTGGGAGCACACACAGTGATTTGCAATGATCTATTTGAATGTGCACAGAGCACCTTAGAAATTTTCTAGACTAATTATCTTCACTGCCCTCACTGGGAGCATAATTGATTCCAAGTTTGTTTTTTTTTGGACTTTTTAATTAATTCTCTCTGGTTTCACATTACTTTATAAAGTCACGTATCATATGAATAGCACTGCGTATGCACTAATCCAAACTTTATTCATATATGTGTTTATTTTTTGCACTGCGGTACATCTAATAGGGTAGTGCATCTTTTATTAGTCATTGTGTTTTTTATGGTTTACATATGCCATTTATTTGCACAACTCAGTTTCTGTTGAGGGTGTTTTTTTTTTTTTTGAGTGAACATTTAACTTTTTGGATTTTCATGTTCCCTCGTGTTGCAGGGATTTCCTCTTTCTTCCTGTTTTAGCTGTGGGACAGGAAGTGAAGTGAAATCCCCCCCCCCCCCCCCCTAATGGGAGACCGATGGCAGGACCAGGTGATTGTAATCTCCAGCCATCATCTCGTCTGCTATGTTGAAAGGTTTCCAAAGCACATCTGTGGTCATGTTGTTTGTCTAAAAAGCAGTAAACACTTTAGGCCCCTTTCACACGGGTGCCTCCATTTTACGGGTCTGTCTCCGCTTACTGCGCAGAGATGGGTAGATCAGATGAAAACAAGACCACCTGTCTGTTTTTCATACAATCGTATCCGATCCGACAGACGGATGGAAAATAGGACCACCATTCGTCTGTATTTTGCAGACAGGATTGGATTGTATAACGGTGGATGCCAGCGGACATCCGCCGCTCCATAGGGGTGAATGGTTTGATCAGGGCTGCATGCATAATGAGTGTGGGTTTGTTTCTTGACCTCACAGGTTCGTCTGGTGTAGTGGTGTGAGTCGTAAGTAAGATATATCTTCCCCCAGTAATGACATGATTATTTGATTTTTTTTTTTTTTTTAGTTTTTTTTGCCTTTGCTGCAAAGTCTTTCTTTGTTTGAGAGCAGATTTGCTATATTTTATAACATTTTATGTAAATATGTATATACTTATTAGAAAATGTATATATATATATATATATATATATATATATATATATATATATATATATATATATATATATATATATATATATATATATGGTATGATATCAAGACTTTTATTTTTTTTTATTTTTTTTACCACTATTCTTTTTTTTATATTGGCTTTTGAAATTTACAAATGCAGCAATTTAGAAATGAAAAGTGCATTTATATATATACAACTATATAGATCAGACCAAAATGAGGGACAAATGAGGACGAAAAGGGACAGAGGGACTTGTTTCCAAGTCAGGGACAGTCCCTCGAAATCGGGGACAGTTGGAAGCTATGACTTGGGTAAACTGCAGAGCTTGCAATCTACCAAACTCTCTTATTATAAGTCTGCCTAAATACATTTCCTGTAGATTGCACATTTAATTAGATCGGAGTGTAGTTTGCAGTTATAAGCTATTTTGATAATGGTGGCTGGAAACCTCAGTCAGCCCAGTTAATGTCCAATTAAAGCGGCCTAAAGAAAAGCAAAACTCTCTGCTGAGTTGTTTTTTGGAGATATTTACAGATGCTAAATAGAGAATGTACAAGTCCTATTCCTCCAACTAGAACATCTACATGTTCATACAATTATATGAAAAATAATTGGCACTGTGGGGAAAGCGCACCAAACTATAATCACATTGTTGCTTTACTTCCAATCCTTCACCTGATCACTCGCATTTCGGAAAGAAAACAATTTTCTCACTGTGAGCCATAACCGAGCTGGCCAAACTGACTCCAGAAAAAAAATGGTCTCAGTTACTTTGACACTACATGATGAATCCTAATCAACTGTTTGACCATCTCTGGTGTTCATCTTCATTGTTGCAGTGCTGCAAATGCATATTGCAACAGCATGGCCTAGAATTCTATCACTTCCACGCTCCGTAACTTCAAAAAGTTTTTTTTTATATACAGGATTTTTATTTATTTTTTCTTCTGGCTGTATTAGCATAGTAATGACTGTAAGGTGTAATTAGCATAGCAATGTCTATAAGGTGCACAGAGGTCACTGGGATTCATTTATCTCAGTGGTGGTTCTCCAAGTCAATATTAATTTACACTTTTTAAAAAGCAATTTTCTCTGTTTTAAAGATCTGCAGATGTTCAACTGATACACATTGATGGAGCCACTGCGGTAACATTGATGGAGCCACTGCGGTAACCTTTATTCTTTGCCTGCACTACCTGGAGACAACTATGTGGACATTCTTTCCTGCTCCAAAGCTAAGCTCCAGTCCTTTGCTGCTACTAATCTTTTAGCTTCTGTAGACCTCAATGTCACATTGAAATCGCTTGATTTCCCCATCCATTGTAAACATCATGGTTAGGGAAACCTCCTGCGTTGGCCATTGTTTTTGTGCTTAAGGGAGTGGGTTAATGGAACTGGTACCTTGAGGCAATGATGAGTGATACTCTAGTGCTTGACCTTCTTTCAGTCTTGAGCAAATGGTGTCCCTGTGGAGCATATAGATGATGGTTAGGCAGCTTCCGTGCACCGAAGGATTACCACAATCCACCTCGGGTTGTGCAGGAAATCTGTGACGTTGTAATTGAAGTGCCACACGGAAAAGGTGAGTCCAAAATGAATTTTATTTCAAAGAACGACTTGATGCAGCAGCCAAGGCTCTATCTTATTAGACACATGCAGTGAATGGCTAAAAATCCACCTGGCTTCTTCGATTTTTTTTCATTCTTTGTGAAAGCATTATGCCTAGTTCTAAACATGTCATAGTAGAACCTGCTGGCTATTCCCTCCCCCCCCCCTTTTTTTTTTTTTTCTTTTTGTTATCAGTTTTATTAGTATTTTTCTTCATCACAGATACATTATAAAACAAAACAAACAAAACATTTCCAAAAGTCATTCAATATGAACCCTGTTAAAAAATAAATAAAATAAAAATTAAAAAATCTGCTGGATATTTTGATAAAAAAGGAATATTATTTTGCATCTCGATGTGTGTTGGTATAATTAAGTTCTTCAGCGGAGAAGAGCCGAGTCCCTGAGATGTGATTGCGGCGCGTGGAACCTGAGCTCCCCTTTTTAGTAGTGTGTGAAATATTTGTCTTTCAATTTTGCAAACAAAGTTTGTCAGAGTGGTGCAATCAAGGCCACCCACAGTTTGATATTTTTTTTTGACCGGTTCAGCAGGAATGGCCTGAATTTAGAACTGTACATTAGTGTTCAGAGTCTTTTAACAATCGGCATTCTGACACAAGATTTTTGACTTTTGTGGTTTAAAAATATGCATGCATTGAAAAGAAAATTGGGGTGGTAATTTAACTGTCACAGTTGTTGTTTTCATTTCTCACAGGTACTTGGATATTTTCAAACAAAAAAAGGTGTTTCTATGGAGTAATGGTCAATTTCGAAATCCAAACTGACAACATAATGCCCTTGAGTATGTAAATAGCTAATAGTAATAATGTGTTCACTAAGTACAGTGGGTAGTGAAGTCCTTTTTAAACCCAGCCATCCCCTTACCAGTATTCCAACAGACGCACTGAATGCCTTTGCTGCCATTGAGCTATATGCTCGGTGTCCGGCGTGCCCCTGTGCCTCTTTGAGGAGTAGGCTTCCTCCAGGCTCACCTGCCCTCTGCCTATCCATTTATTATGCATGTCCTATTATAGGGACTCTCAAAAATGTATAGAGTTAAAACTGCTGATAATACTGGGGTGTTGTGAAGCGGCTCTGCAGCTTACATACGTATTTGCAAATGTGTGCAAACTGAAACCTGTTTTTAGTGCAAACTGTTAGACAGGATCCTTTGGTTTCAGGAAGATGGTATGTGCTGCCACAAGAGGAAGCACTGCACTTGCAGGAGGTCAGGGTTCTTCTGTTGGATAAGTGCTCACTCCTCTTGGTTGTAAATTTTGCCAGGACAATTTTTGGAGAGCAGGGCCCTGGTCCTTCAGGGAGCATGTTCAAACTGCCGCGGGCAGGACAGGGGCTACCCCAATGTCCTCCTTGGTTCGAGTCCACATCCCCCCCTGGTTGTTACACAGGGTATCAGGACAGAGTGTCCACATGCCTGTTAAGCTTCCCATGGCTGTAGTAGATATTGTATTTGAATCGGGCATGGTGGGCGACCTGCCTCTGATCCAGCGCCCCAAACTTTGTTTTATCCAAGTAGACCAGCAGGTTGTTATCTGTGAAGACCTCCATCTCCCCTCTGATGAGGTATTTTTTACACCAGGGGCAGTAACTCCAGTTTAAAGGAGCTGTAGTCTTTAAGGTTTGTCAGGGAAGGAATTTTCGTTGTAGAGTTGGAGTCTCACAACGCACACGTATGCACATGGGCAGGCCAGCAACTGGCTGAGCAGATGTGCAAAGCTGTGGGCTTGTGAACGCTTCAATGCACGATCACCAATGCGTGCACCTGTCACTAATGCTTGCCCCAAGCAGGCTTCCCTATGAACTCATTGCTGTTTGGTTTGCAACTTCTGTGTGTGTTCTAGATTCCTATGTTGACCTCTGATCCTGACCTATGTTTGCTACCACCCCGACCTCAGCTTGTCTTGGATTCCGCTTCTGCCTCCTGTCGTCTCTGCATGATTGATCTCCTGTTGTCAACCCAGCTTGTGACCTAACTATCCTGTTGTCCAACTTGGCTCCTCTGACCCTGCATCTTGCTCATCTGCCTGCTACAGTTCTCAGTCCAGCAAGCTTTCATAAGGCTCCTGCTCTCTGTTGCTTGCTGCAGTCTGCCAAGTTCTGTGCCAGCTCATCTACTACCAGCCTCAGTGGCCCCTAAGCCAGAGCTGTATTAGAGGCTCTCCTCTATATGTCAGGCTCACTGACCAGGTAGGTGAAAGAGTTCTTCTTAGTAGGCTGCAAGCTGCAGCTGGCCAAGGCAATCGCCTGTTCACAACCATACTGCACTTTGGCCAGCACAGCTCCCAGGCTTTGCAAGCTCCTGTCAGTGTACACCTCAAAGAGCTTGGTGTAATCTGCATAAGCCAACAAGAGTGCCAAGGTCAATTTCTGTTTCAATGTTTCAAAGGCCTGTTGCTGCAGTTCGTGCTACTGGGCCTGAATAGAGGGTGACAGGCCGTTCTTCTGGGTGGCATGGCTCAGCAGCTGGGTTTGCAGAGCCACTATTTAGGTCAATTTCGATAGCTCTGTAACAGTCTTTGGGGGAATGCCAATGCCAATCCTGAACAGCCTGGACCTTAGTCGGATCTAGAGACACCCCCCCCCCCCCCCCCAGCCTCCATAACCTGGCCGAGGTATTGGATCCTCTGTCTTATCAGGCAGCATTTACTGGGTTTGAGTTTCAGTTCATTCTGTTCTAGGCAGTCAAACACCCCGTGCAATTGTTGGACATGATCCTCAAAGGTCTTTATTAAAATAAATTATGATATTGTCCAGACTAGCACAGTCTCAAAGCTGAAGTCTCCCAGGCACCTTTTCATTAAGCATTGGAAAGTGCTGGGGGCATTGCTCATCCCAAAGTGAATGCAGTTAAACTCAAACAGTCCCAAGGGTGTGATAAAGTAATCTTTTCACAATTCTGATCTCTCACTGGGACTTGCCAGTACGCGCTTGCCTGCCCGCTAAGTCAAGAGTAGAAAGTACTTGGCCTGCCCCAACACCATCAATGTCTCCTCTGCCTGAGGTAACTGGTAAGCATCCCTGTTGGTGCAGGCATTCAAACTGCGATAGTCCACACAGAACTACAGGATTACTTCTTTTGTTCGTTGCTTCTTTCTTCTTTCCCTCTTTCTTCCTTACCAGTACCACAGGGTCAGCCAAAGTGCTGCAGCTCTCCTGAGTTACCCTGCTTTGCTGCATGTTGCAAATCAATTTTTTGACCTCCTGGCACAGAGCTGGGGGAAGGGTCAAGAACCTCCTCATAAGAAAAGACCCTTAAGAATACCAAAGGGGTAATGTCCACAAAGTGGTCTAGTAAATGGTGATAAACCAATAATGAAATCGGCTATGTGATATCCAAAATAGTTATAGCATAATATAAACCAAAAATGCAAAAGTGGTTATGACATATATCCAAAAATAGTTCATAGGTGAACTCCCATGTGTACACAATAAACCTAACAAGTATTTGTAAAATGACTAGTATACATGTGGATATTCCACAATAAATATTGTTCCACAGTCCTGTGCAGAAATTTAGTACCAAAAAACAAAACATGCAAAAAATCGCATAAAAACAAAAACGAAAAGCAAAAAAACACAATTCACACCAGTTGCTAAAAACACACATGTGCATCCATTCCGATATGAGTAAACACCATTATAATTTTATTATTTAGGCGGTCCTTACAGCCACTAAAGGGTGACTTGCCAGATCACTAAGCATATAGGTAGCACCACTACCCCTGTCTTTGTTTTTTCTGATACTTAAGGGCTCTCTTTTGGGTGCTTTTTAAGGGGGGCTGCAACCTTTTATATCCATCCTAAGCGTGTCTTTTCTTTACAATTTTTTTACAGAGCTGGGGGAATTTGGCGGTATCGCTCCCGAATTGGTAGAACATTCCCCCTGTGAACTGAGTGATCAATGGCCTCTGTGTACCTATAGTCCTCTGGGCTGGCAGCAAAGACTAACAGGTGCTTCTCTAACAGTTGGTATAACCTCCTTTGCTGTGGTAGGGAAAGTACTGGAAAGTCATGGGAAAGCCCAGCTGTTCCAATAGTAGCTTGTTTTGTGACGCATCTAACAAGGACATGGCTGCTTGAAGCTGGGCACGTGCGGCCTCTACCCCAGACTGCACTTCCGAGATGCAGGACCTTTTTCCATGTCAACCTTAGGCATTCAATCAGCACTTCCGAGATGCAGGACCTTTTTCCATGTCAACCTTAGGCATTCAATCAGCACTTCCGAGATGCAGGACCTTTTTCCGTGTCAACCTTAGGCATTCAATCAGCACTTCCGAGATGCAGGACCTTTTTCCGTGTCAACCTTAGGCATTCAATCAGCACTTCCGAGATGCAGGACCTTTTTCCGTGTCAACCTTAGGCATTCAATCAGCACTTCCGAGATGCAGGACCTTTTTCCGTGTCAACCTTAGGCATTCAATCAGCACTTACGAGATGCAGGACCTTTTTCTGTGTCAACCTTAGGCATTCAATCAGCACTTCCGAGATGCAGGACCTTTTTCCGTGTCAACCTTAGGCATTCAATCAGCCATTCCCCGGGCGCCACTGGGTCTTTGCATGGGGCCTCTGTGATGATAGAACCATGGAGTCTTTTGTGGGTCCCTATGGGGAAGGACCAGACAACCTCCTTGGAGGGATGCAAGTAGTAATTTCTGTTTTAGGGGCTGTACGGACAACTCAAATTGCTTGGGTTGCTTCCTGGCTGCCCTCTGTTGAACTTCACAAGCTCAGATGATGTTGAGCCATACTGCTCATAGGCCAAAGCCCTGTGCTCACCGGCAGGAACAATCAAACTTGGCCAGTAAGCGGGGCAAGGGTGAAGTCCAAGTCCTTTAACACGTTCATGCCTAGAACAATGGGCACTGAGGAGCTGACTGGGCCATGAGTTGCTACCACTCCTACCCGATCCACCACTTGGTCCTTAATCTGGATCTTCACCCAGGTGATGCCTTCCACCAGGATAGGCAAGTTATTGGCTGCCTTTAAAGGCTAGTCAGGAGGGGTTCAGTTGGTCTCACATCCTGAACTGATAGATATAGAAGTCATACTACATGACTGTGACTTCGTACCCAGTGCCGATTTTAGGTATGGGACCTCCGGTCCATTGACAATGGGCTTGGCATAACCATGGTCTGTGGCTTGCTGGGACTTTGTGTGACTGGCTCGGAGGTCATCCCTCTGCCCCGGAAGTCTAAAGGCAGCCTGCATGTGCTTTTAATGTTAGGCCTGCCACAGTTCTTTCTCACATGCCCATAATGACCACACTGCCAGAAAACTTGTGGTTTTCCTCTGGGTCTCTCCATACTGGATTCTCTTCCATAGGGGAAGGGGCCCAAATCCTGTTGAAGTGCGGACACCAGTTGTTTCAGGGAGGCCATGTCCAAGGCGAGTTCCCTTTTTTAGCGTTGACTATATGGCAGACAACAATGAAGAGGTCAAGAACACTTTTGGCATATGTAATGGCTTGTATGTATCGCTACCGTTGCCACTGCATCTTCCTCTTCCCGGGC
Organism: Lithobates sylvaticus; assembly: GCA_028564925.1. NCBI lineage: Eukaryota > Metazoa > Chordata > Amphibia > Anura > Ranidae > Lithobates > Lithobates sylvaticus. The sequence continues at coordinate 170,224,623 of CM053035.1, forward strand.
AACCGCGTCCACCACATCATGAAAGGAGATGGCGGGTTGTACTCTAATTCCCTCCTGACTGGACCTGCTTTCAGTCCTGCCACAAACTGGCCCCTCAGAATGTGGCCTGTATCCACAATTTCTGCATAGTAAAATGCATCCTCCTTCTTTTTCCAGTCATTTCCAGAGGTTCTGGAGTTCCACCAGAAAGATACTCCCGTCCTGTTTCCTGACAACCTCTATGCCTTTGCTCTGGTACCATCACATTTTTTTTTTTCAACCAGGCCCCCCCAGGTGCCTCAGAATTTGCTCCAATTTTCTCCCTGCAGAACCATTACCACTTCTCAGGCATCTACCTTCAAGGAGTTAATAGTTAGCTCCGCAATCAGCTGGGCAGGAGCCTAATACACGCATGCAGCGCTTTCTAATCTCTCTTCCCGCGCTGCCAGTGACATATTTGACAGCTGATCCTAATGGTGCCTGCTCCGACTTCCACATCCCCTACAAGAAATGACATTTCCTGCTGACTGCCGCCAAGTGCGGGTGGGTACAGCATGGTGCAGCGGCAGTAACGTACACACAGTCTAGGTGCAAATAGTGGAACTTGTATTGAAGTAAAGCCAATACAGTTCACAACAAATCCGGTGGGAGGAGGCCCAACCAGGACACTCATGGATACCAACTGCCTGTAGCAGAGCAGGTTTTGAGTTGTTACCAGAACAGGATTATCTTTCAATAGAGACGCACTTTTTTTTTTTTTTTTTTTTTTGGAGACTACTGTCCAAAGAGCCATTTCCCTCACTTTCCCCAGTGGGACTCCGATGGCAAGAACAATCTGACAGGGGTTTTAATTATTCCCTACTCAACCGAAACAAAAAAAAAAGATTGGTTATGGTAACAACATTCATGTTTCACAAGCACGGTCAAATATAAGTCCACATCTACAATTTTTGGGAGGAAATATTGTCTACTTTATTTATAATCACACACAGGATATGATTAAATTACCAATTAACTGCTTCTGGACACAGTACATTTATTGTGGGTGAGCGGCACGGCCAGCCTGTTCCGGGTTAGGGGCGCTCAGTGCGCCACTTCTGTGACCGCTGTGTCAACCGGACACCGAGAAATAAAATTACTGGTAACCAGGTATCATGCAATCACATGATAACAATGTACACACACGGTCATGAATGGGTTTCTATTCATGAACAGCTTTCATACAGTTGTGATCTTTGATTAACTCAAAGCAATCACATGGTACCTGGCTACCTGTACCATGTGATTAGCTTTAGCCAAACACAGATCACAACTGTAAGCAAACTATTTACCCATTCATGACCACTAAAACTACTGCTTACTGTATACAGTGATCACTGTATAACAACAATAGTATAAACAAATAAAAATCCCCTCCCCAGAGTAGTACAGTGTCAGTATGGTGATACTGAACTACTCTGATGACAGCATGTACAAAATTGTGAAAAAAAAAAAGAGCTTTCACCAGTCAGTATCCCTGATAAATGCCTCAAACTGTCTACTTTCCAAAAAGGGGTAATTTTGAGGGGTATTTGTACTGTACTGGCATTTTAAGGGCCTCAGGAAATGAGATCCGCCACATATATCAGGATACATACACGCCGTCAGTACATCACTATATCTCATAGTTTGTAGACTCTAACTTTCACACAAGCCAATTTAATATACACCTTTATTGGGATTTTTTTAACCAAAGTCATGTAGCAGAATACATGTTGGCCTAAGTTTTAAGAAATTTTGATTTTATTGGATATTTTTTTTATAATGGAAAATAATCTAGTTTTTGTTTTTCAACATTTTTTTTTTTTTTTTTTTGTTTTATATAGCAAAAACAGTGGTGATCAAATACTGCCAAAAGAAAGCTCTATTTGTGTAAAAAAAAATTTGAAATTTCATGTTGGGTACAGTGTTGCATGACCGCACAATTGCCAGTTAAAGGAGCGCAGTGCTGAATATCTCTGGTGATGAAGAGTTAAAACTTTCCGGCAGTCAAGTGGTTAAACAATTCACACACTGTTGAGGAGCCAGTGTGTTTGTGTGTGTGTGTGTGTGTGTGTGTGTGTGTGTGTGTGTGTTTTTATGTTTTACATTGGATATTGTATTTTGGAGGTATGTACAGTATATTCAACATCTTCTTGCATCTTTAATATAAACGGAAGTATATTTTATGTGGTTGATGACTGTTTATCACGCAATCCCTCCAATTTGAACAATTTTAGCAGGCTATCAGAAAAGTGTATTTCTTAAAGGACAATTTCACCTTTCATAACATGTTACACCCATATTCAGGGTGTAACATGTTATGAAAGCACCATATATTTATGCATACATTACAATTTTATTTCAAAATGTGTATTGTTCTCTTTCATGACTGCTGTGGACAGTTTAATAAAAGTTTAAAGAGTAAATTTATTGTTGAATGCAATTTAGGTGCCAGGCTGCCCTGTTGTCTAAAGCTGATATACTGTATGTGCATGATGATTAAGCATCTTCTAAAAAATAACGCAACTTCTTATTTTCTTCAGTTTATGGCAAATTGAAATGATTATCGACTGTGGAGGATGGCTGGAAAGTAAGGCTTAGAAGGTTCCTTTCATGAAGTCTGAATAAAATAAAGATCCTCCCCCTCCTGCATTGTCCCCCTTGACAAGTCCGGATAAGACACAGTGAGTGGAGTCAGGCTGCACATGCTCAGGTTGGTCTGTATTGCTGGAGAAAACATTTCCTGTACATGTCATCGGCACAGTCAACCAATCAGCGCTGGCCGGAAAGAGGGTCGGGGGTCAGGCACCATCACTATCCACATCAGAGGAAAGTGAAGTCTCCTCCTACAAGAACCTTCAGCTTTCCTCCGGACAATGCTGTATACCGATCGTCGGAAAAGGTATAGAGCAGTTTTATTTAAAAGAAATAACAACATATATGAGTTGTGTGTGCTGCGGGGGTGTGGATGGATCCTTTATACATTGAAGGGTTTTTATAACACTTTAAAAAGCAGTGTTGTTATGTATTGGTTTTGTGCTTGTAGGCAGGTGCAGTCTACTTTCTCCACTGTAGGTGGCGCTTGTTCGCAGCGACATTATAGTTGGAGAAGGAGTCAAGAGGAACATGGTTCCTTTATGGTTTCCTGGGTTACTGGAGAAGCTATCAAATTGGTTGCTGCTGCCCTATGTGACTTTAGCAACCATCTTGGGTCAGTCAGAACCTATTTAAGGCCCTGACTTTCAGGTTTGGCATGCATATTGCGAGTAGGTATAACGAGGACAGATGCCTCATCTGGTAGGGACAGAATGTAGAGTTAGGGAAAGGTTTCTAACAAAGAGGGAAAGCATAGGGCTTGCAACTTCTCTGGACATCTTCCTGCTTGGGCACAAGATGGCCAGGCTGCATTCTTCCCCTCTCAACAGGCGCTGTCAGTTCAGCTGAAACCTGCTCTCTACATGCTGTTGAACCCATGAGTGTTCCCGGTTGAGCTGTCTTACCTCTGGGGTTTATTGTGAACTGTCTCTGCGTCACTTTAATACAAGTTCTTTCATTGCACTGGGACTTTGACCTGCAGTGTCACCAGTAAGGAGAGGTGGTCACGAGGATTTTTGATGTGCACTCCTTTACCTACCAAATGTGAGTGTCTTGGAATTCGTTTTACACATTAATCTGTTTTTGTTTTCTGGTCTTAAGCCGGGTACACACGAGCCGAATGTCATGAGACGGCGGCCGGTTAAAAAAAAAAAAAAATGGCCCGTGTGTATGTCAGTCTGTCTGACAGAAATTGGGCGTTTGGCCAGCTTCTGTCAGACGAGCATGCTGGAAAACCAGCATCCGACTGACTCCCGATCAGCGCTCTCAGCCAATGGCAGAGAGCGCTGATTGGAGTGTTCTGATGGGGGGGCCGTCCCCCTGTCAGAACATAATAGCTCAGCGGGAGAGATCACTAACTAACTAACATGGTTAGTACAGCGGATCTGCCTGGAGCTGATAAACGAATAGTGTATACCCAGCTATACATTGCACTGGGACCTACACGCTTCAATGAAGGGGTGCATTAAATATTGTGTGGCGTGCCTCTCAACTTCCCATGTCAGTTAATTTTATGTGCATCTTTAGGTTGTGTTCCCTAACCATTAGATATATTAATATGAATACGTAAGCATTCCTTTTCCCCTACCGTCTTTCAGGACAGCACCATAGAGAGACCTTGGCTCCTCCCATCTCAGGAAACACCGCCCTTTATCAAGATTTAAACTCCACCGTCCCGCCGGCCCCTCAGTTCTGGTGTTTCCTCCGGAGGGGAGACACTGCTAAGGGGCCAGGGGCCGAACAGCTAGGGAGGCTGAGGCCATTTGTTTTCTGAGGGGAAGGGGGGACCGAGGTCTCTCTATCTTCCGACCTCTTTCTTAAAGAAGGCAGTCTAAGAGGCTAGGGAGCTGGGTACCTTGAAAGACTGCCGATCGTTTTCCGCGCCTCCAGTCTCTCTTGGGGAAGAGCAAGGCAGGAGGGGCCCGCTTTCCTTCGTGTCCGGCGGTGGCATTAGGCGGAAGTGCGGTGGCGCCCTGCAATAGCATCAGCGTGGAGCTCAGAGCGCTGGGTCGGATGACGGGTGACGTCAGTTCCGGCGGGGGTCAGCGCTTCCGCCTGACCCGCGGCTTCCGGTTCCGGCCGCGGGATTTGAAAAGCGGGCCGTGCGACGGGCTGGTGCGGCCTCTTTCTGTTGTGGGGACAACGTTCAGAGAGGAAGGAGATCCACCATTCCTCGGCGGGAGATGTCAGAAGCAGAGGCTTCGAGAGCTACTCCTGGAGAATCCAGCACCAGCCACTCAAAGGTAAGTGGAACCCTGGGGTGGTGTTCCCTTACCTGTTTCCCGTAAGCTCCACGGGTGTTTATCCTCCCCTGGTGGTGGTAGGGGGGGAGGGGTGGATGCTATAGGACCCTGGTGGTGGTTGTCCTAGCAAGAGCACCCCTGGTGGCCCTCTGTTTGTGCTGGTAGCTATGGAGGTTTTTTTCTGACTACTCTCCCTTGTGTTTTTTGGGTTTTCAGAGCAAACCTACGGAGAAAGTCAAGTCGCCCCATAATTCGAAGAAAAAATGCCCTGCATGCAGGACTACGATGGGGGAGGCTTGGTCTAAGGCCCTCTGTAGGGAGTGCATAGAGGGGTTAGTTCGGGAACAGTCAGCAGCACAATGTTCAGATCTAGCAGCATCCGTTAAGGAACTCTCTAGTACCGTGCAGTCGTTTAAAGCGATTTTTTCTACTTTCCAGTTACCACAACCCCAGGTAAACCCTCCGCCAGCACAGCAGATAGTGGATACTCCCTCGGTGAGTGGAGAGAATCCAGGGGGCCCCAGAGAAGAAATCGAGGAGGAGCTTGATAGTGCATCTTCAGATTCCCAAGGGGAATCGGAGGGAGAGGAGGTAGACGGGGAGTCTGCTAGGGCCTCTCGCTATAAACTTTCCCTGGAAGAAGTGGAGGAGCTCTTGGGAGCTATCCATACAACTTTGGGTATCCAAGAGGAAAGGAAGAAGCTGTCACTCCATGACCAGATGTATAAGGGTCTGGGGGAACATAAAAAGAGAGTGTTCCCGGTCCATGACGTCTTGGTCAATGCCATTAATAAAGAGTGGCAAGACCCCGAAAGGAAACCTTTCTTTTCAAAAACTTTGAAAAGAAGGTTTCCCTTTGCAGAGGAAGAAGCGTTGGTTTGGAATAAAACTCCAAAATTAGACGCAGCTTTTTCACAGGTCTCCAGGCACACTGACCTGGCCTTTGAAGATATGGGGGCGCTCCCGGACCCCATGGATAAGAGGATGGACTCTCTCTTGAAAAAATCTTGGGATTCATCCTTGGGTAACCTCAAGCCCGCCATGGCGTCCACAGTGGTGGCACGGAACATGGAATATTGGCTGACACAAATAAAAGCGCACATAGAAGCAGGAACTGCTAAGGAAACAATTCTGGCTTCTTTTCCCATGCTCTTGAAAGGGGTGGCTTACTTGGCTGACGCCTCAGCAGAATCAGTACGTATGTCTGCGAGGTCGGCAGCCTTGTCAAATTCAGCTAGAAGGGCCTTATGGCTTAAGACGTGGCAGGGAGATAGCGCGTCTAAAGTTAAACTCTGCGGGATCCCCCTCACGGGAGATTTGCTTTTTGGTCCTGGCTTGGAAGCCGTCTTAGATAGGACGGCTGACAAGAAGAAGGCTTTTCCTATTAAGAGGAAATTTACAGAGACTAGAAGGAAATCTCGTCCTAGAAGGAAGCCTGAACCCTCAAAAACTGAGCAGCAAAAGAAAGTTTGGGGACAAAAAGGCAAAGGGCGTGGGGGGGCTATTTTTCGCCCTCCTGAACAGCCCAAAAAGGATAAGTGACGGAACCACAGTGGGAGGGAGATTGGGGTCCTTCCTCCCACAGTGGGAGATGATAACCTCCAACCAGTTCGTCTTAGGAATCATAAGAAGAGGATACAGGTTGGAGTTCTCTTCCCCTCCCCCACTCAGGTTTCTGGTAACCGAGATGCCGAAATGTGCAGAAAAAGCCTCAGCCCTTCTTTCCTCCTTGCAGGAGTTGGAGGAACAAGAGGTGATGGTGCGAGTACCTACGGAAGAGACAGGCAGGGGCTTCTATTCACACGTTTTCGTGATCCGCAAACCATCAGGAAAGTTCAGGCTCATCCTGAACCTGAAGCCCCTGAATGTCTCGATCACATACAAGAGGTTCCGTATGGATTCAATTTATTCGGTAAAAGCTCTTCTTCCCCCGAACTGCTACATGGCATCGGTGGACTTGAAAGATGCCTATCTGCACATTCCCATTGCAGAGGGTTACCAGAAGTTCCTCAGGTTGGCGGTAAATACCACGGAAGGGATATTTCACCTGCAGTTCAAGGCCCTCCCCTTCGGGCTATCCTCTTCCCCCCGGATCTTCACCAAGGTCATGGTGGAGGTTTTAGCCTTCCTGAGACTCAGAGACATAGCAGTAATCGCATATTTGGACGATCTACTCCTGTTTGCCTCGTCTCCGGAAGAATTGACTCGGGATCTACAGGTGACAAGAGAGATCCTGGAGAATCTAGGATGGCTCTTGAATCTGGAGAAATCCAGCTTGGTTCCGTCTCAGGAGATCATCTTTCTGGGTTACAGGTTGGATTCACGAAGTCAAAGAGTTTTCCTGCCAGTAGAGAAAATCCAGAAAATAGACAGGGCTATGCTGTTGCTACAAAGCAATCAGCAGCTCACGGTAAGGAAAGCCATGTCAGCTCTAGGCCTGTTGACATCCTCTCTACCAGCAGTTCAGTGGGCAGGACTTCACTTTCGGGCCTTACAACTTTTCATTCTGGGAATCTGGGACCGCAGTCAGGGGTCTTTGGACTGCCTGATAACGGTTCCAGGACAGGTCAAGAGGTCTCTCTGGTGGTGGAGAAAGGGGGCCAATCTGTGTCAGGGGCTGAACTGGGTCCTACCAGTAAACAAGACGGTCACAACCGATGCGAGCAGCACAGGTTGGGGAGCGTATCTAGACTCCAGGATGGTCCAGGGTGTTTGGCTGAGGAGGGATGCAAGAAAATCCTCGAACTGGAGGGAACTGAGGGCGATAGCGTTGGCACTCATAGCTTTTCAGATAGAACTCCAAGGACAGCATGTGAGGGTCAGGTCCGACAACTCCTCAGCAGTAGCCTACATAAACAGGCAGGGGGGTACCAGGAGCAGATCCCTCTGGGTCCTGGCGGAGACTATTCTCAGGTGGGCCGAGGCAAACATTCTTTCTCTTTCAGCAGTACATCTGAAGGGGGATCAAAACCAAGTGGCGGATTTTCTCAGCAGGAGAACGCTGAGAGAAGGCGACTGGGTTTTGAACCAGGAGGTATTCATGGCAATTACTCGGAAGTGGGGGATGCCATGTATAGACCTCTTCGCTTCGAGAGAAAACAGAAAGACCCATCAGTTCTTCTCCCTGAGCAAATGGGACGGGGCACTGGGAGTGGACGCTCTGGCTCAGAGCTGGGCATTCTCCAGGTGCTATGCCTTCCCCCCCCCTGTGTTGATTCCAGCAGTTCTGAGGAAGTTCCAGGCGGAGAACACTACTCTCGTTCTGATTGCACCCCATTGGCCCAGGAGACCCTGGTTCTCAGTCTTAAAGGGTCTAGCGGTAGAGCCTCCTTGGATTCTACCAGTGCGGAAGGATCTTCTGTCGCAGGGGCCAGTCGGGTGTCCTCAGGTGGAGAGGTGGAACCTCGCAGCCTGGTTACTGAGGAGGAACTGCTGAGGGACAAGGGGTTTTCGGATCGTTTAGTGAAAACCCTGTTAAACTGTAGGAAGAAAGAAACGCAGGCCATCTACCTGAAGGTGTGGAAACGTTTTAATATCTGGTGCACAGAGAGTTCCTTTGAGGTGCACAGCTCGGTAGCGGTATTGGAGTTTCTACAGTCAGGGGCAGATAAGGGGTTATCGCTTAGTACACTGAAAGGACAAGTGTCGGCTTTGAGCGTCTTTTTGGAAAGGCAGCTAGCGGTAGATCCGTGGATAGCCAGATTTTTCAAAGCCTTAAACAGACAGAGACCGGTGAGAGTCTCCTCCTTCCCAGTGTGGGACCTTTCATTAGTTTTACAGGCTCTTACGGGTGAACCATTTGAACCATTGGAGTCCTGTACGTTGAAGGTGATCACTCTCAAAACGGTGTTTTTGGTGGCGATCACGACAGCTAGGAGAGTGAGCGAACTCGAAGCCCTCTCAATCAGGGCACCTTTTTTTCAGGTTTTCCCGGATCGTGTGATTTTTAAAACAGATCCGGCATTTTTGCCAAAGGTTTCCTCTAAATTTCATAGAGGCCAAGAAATAATCTTGCCCACTTTTTGTTCGGATCCTGTGAGGGAGCAGGAATATAAATTTCATAATTTAGATGTTAGAAGGTGCGTTCTTCAGTACTTGAGTAGTACAGAACAGTTTAGGAATTCAGATTCCTTTTTTGTATTATTTTCAGGGCCTAGGAAGGGATCCAAAGCCTCTAGGCGTACAATAGCCAGATGGATTAGGTTAGCCATTATCCAGGCTTATGTTGTCAGGGGATCAGAGCCCCCGGAGGGTATTAGGGCACACTCTACCAGAGCAATGGCGACTTCCCAGGCAGAGTGGGCTGGTGCTTCTCCAGAGCAGATCTGTAAAGCGGCAACGTGGTCAAGTTTTGAAACGTTTGTAAGGCATTACAGATTGGACCTGCTGTCGGCGAAAGATCAAGCCTTTGGGCGCAAAGTTCTGCAAGCAGTAGTCCCCCCCTAAGGTAAGGTGCTCGCTTATCCTCTCTATGGTGCTGTCCTGAAAGACGGTAGGGGAAAAATGGAGTTACTTACCGGTAACATCCTTTTCCAGGAGTCTTTCAGGACAGCACAGATACCCACCCAAGTTGTTGGATACTACGGAAGAACTCCTCGCATGAGACCGTCAGGTAAGATAAAGGTTAGTATGACGTGTTCTTGTGTCTCCCCAGCTGGCCGGAGGTACTCGTGAAGAACTGAGGGGCCGGCGGGACGGTGGAGTTTAAATCTTGATAAAGGGCGGTGTTTCCTGAGATGGGAGGAGCCAAGGTCTCTCTATGGTGCTGTCCTGAAAGACTCCTGGAAAAGGATGTTACCGGTAAGTAACTCCATTTTTTTTTCCTTGTGCCATCACACAATTTGTGTTTTTGATTTGTAGGGTGGATTTGATTTAAATCAAGTCAATTTTAAATTGCTAGTAAAAAGGCTTGATTTAAATTGACTCGATTTTAAATCATAATTTTTAAAAAGCAACTGTCATCTGTCCCGCAGCGGCTCCTCCGACTCACTGTTGACTCATTGACAGTCCCATTCACTTTAATGCGACGGCTGGTGATGCTGCAGTGACACAACAAGGTGAGAGACGTGGCGGCAGCAGGTGAGTGGGTGCCCGCTAACAGGTGCTGCCACAATGGATCTGAAATGACAGGTGCTCTTTAAATGTAAGGACTCATTCTTGCTGGTAGTTAGAATCTTTAATATTTGCAAACAAAATGAAGATTATATACTGTGTGTGTGTGTGTATATGTATATGTATATGTGTATATATGTATATATGTATATATATATATATATATATATATATATATATATATATATATATATATATATATATATATATATATATATATATATATATATATATATATATATATATATTAATAATAATATTTTATTTTTTTAGAATAAGCAGTCAGGTTAGTAAAACAGCGATATCAGAACCGATTCAATCATACAGTTTGTAGTGTACATAGATTTGCAAAACAATGGGAATCGTATGAATGCAGTGCATGTTGTGTTAGCTTGCAGAGCTTGGATTCATTGAATGAGTTTACCAAAAATTTTAATATTGCAGAATATACAGCCTCATGCTACATAACTAAGCTCCATTTCATGCAGAATAAACATAATATTATTGTACCCTTTAAATAGAAAACTATCTTTAGATAGTTGTTTTTTTTTTTTTCCCTCCAAAAGCATTTTATTAAAATAAGTTTTGATACAAAAAAAATCTTATTTAACTCTAAAAAAAAATCTGATTTATTATTTTTTTGCATATATAAGGAAAACGCAGAACTGGATAAATGTTTTGTGATAGTGGTGAAAGATGAGAGGTATTCTTTAACTTTATTTCTGGGTCTTAACATTTCTGATAGTAACCAGCAAGGTTATTTTAGCTGCATGTTTTTTTTTTTTCAGATGCACAATAGATAGCAGTGGTGATTATATCTTTCCACCATTCATCCAACATGCGTCACTGGTGATGCATTTGAAATCTGGACATGTGAAGTGGATGGAGAAAATGTCCATTCAGCTGTTCTTCCCTGACCTGGATATACTCCTCCTTCACACATCATTTCAAAAATCATCCAGATAAAAGATGATTGTTGATTCTCTTAATCCTGCCAGTTTATTATAGTGGAGACTTAATCCGGAGGTTGAAAAGATCCCCAGGTTTAATTAGTGAGAATTCAGAGGTGGTTCATGTCATTGTATTTGTCTGCAGCAGTATGGTGTCAGCACAATGTATTCAATGGGGATACAAGAGGATTACTGTGAAAGGGTCCTTGGAAACTAACTCTGAAAAAAGGAGCTTGAGCGTATGAATGAATACATATATATCTAATCTTTAATAATAAGAATAATTGACTGGGTGGGAAATATTCAAAATAGGCAGAACACAAGATAAGTATGTTGGATGCAGTTAGATATGGATTGTGGCAACAAAAACCCTTACAAAGCCTTCTTACCAATATTGCACAAAAGTCATCATAATCCGATATGCAAGAGGTGTATTTATAGTACATTTATGATTCCAATATTCATTTCATCCGCACCACTGGACTGCAATACTAATTGTGCCAGGGCACCAGAACCACTTCAGTCCTTAAAATTGGAACTTGAAGCCAATGTAAAAGAATACGGTTTCATCTACTTATGTGTTCATTAAAATTATGAAATTGTATTTTGGAATATTGCTACTTTAACTGCCCGAAATCTGTCTTTTCTCGCATTACAATCCTCTGCACAACATAGTTTAAGAGTCTTCTTTAAAAAAATGTAAAGTCTACTGAACCTGTGTTCAATTGAAATAGCCATGTGTATGGGACTTGCATTTTTTTTCCACATGCTTGGATGTATAAAATGAACACTGTTTTTCGTTTTTACTTAATTTTAGATTGTATCAATGCTCAGGCCTGGAGAAGGCCCCTTTCACATGGGGCAGATGTGGTTTTGATCATCAGGGTATCTATCTGCTTCTTTATGGGTGGCCAATTAGGGCCAATTCACACTATATGCGCTGACAGATGCTTTACCTCATGGTAAAACATCTGTCACCTCTGGAACACACAAGAAACAATTGTTTCCTATGTGTCCCATTCACACTGCAACACAGCCTAGCTTGGCACTAAAATGCAGATCTTTTATTGCAGCGCATCGGCCCAAATTTCACTGCTGTGTCTGGCGATGACTCTTCTCACTAAGCTTCCCGAGATGCCGGACAGCACCCTGTCTGATCCATTAGACAGCGCCGCCTTGTGCCTTGACTTCCGAACCTTTAACTCTTTGCTCCTCCCATGAATTTCCTGATTTTAAGCCATGTCTCTGCACTTCCTGTTTGCTAGATTATTGTGCTCTTTAGCCAGTATCTCGCTCTCTCATCTTCCCTGCTGCCGTCCATATTGTGCTACCACTCGTTATCAACCCTTGGCTTGTTCCTCGACTACGCTTCTGCCTATTCCTAACCTGCAACTACTTATTTCTGACCTTTTGGCTTGTTTACTGACTACCTTTCTGTTGGATCCTTACCTGCTTCTGGACCCTGGCTTGCTCACCTCCTGGTGGGGCGATCCTGAGGACCGCGACCTGGTATTAACACACAGCAAAATCCATTGCCACCATTAGGAGCTCTGGTGAACACTGATTAGTACGCAGGTGAACCCGTGTCATCCAACTGCCGGGGTATCCATCCTGTCGGTTGGTGGTAGTCCCGCTACTGCTATAAAAACTGGTCTCCGAGCCTGACCCCTGATCATGACAGGGGAAGACCAAGTGAAGAACTACACTACAAATCAATCTGGGCTGATTACCACTCAGCAAAATTGAATTTAGTTGGTAGCCCTACTTAAGACAGGATGCTACATAAGGGAAAGGGAAGACTAGAACCAATGCCAGATTTGTATTGCTGCCTGTGCCCCTATTGACATCAAGCTGATCTGTTTGTATATTGTGTATACCTTTTTAAAAAAACATTACATGCATAATTTTTTTTTTTTTTTTTTTTTTTTTTTTAGACCTTCCCAGAGACACTGACAGTTTTTTAATATGGTGGCAGAGACATAATCTTGCATACAACTGGCCTGATTTGTAATCTATTGAAAAAAAACTGGAGCAGTTGCCCAGAACACATTTCTTGCCTTTTATATAAAACAAGGAAACTGGTGGCTTTTGTCGGCTGCTTTTCTCTTTTGCTCAAGTTTTCTTTGCAGTGGTCTTTGTAAATCTGCCCCAGTGACTGAGCCATAAAATGGTTGAGGCTTTTTACACAGATGCATGATCCTTTCACAGTAGCCAAGTTTATGGGACAGGTCACTGGACTGACTACTTTAGAATATCACTTGATTTACCTAAGTGTGTGAAATCTATTAGCCCATTTAAATGCTGATTTATGTAATCAGCGGCTGGTCACTTTATCACCGTTAAGTGAGCTTGTTCTTTGTAGCTCTCAGACACACTGTAGTGGCTATACAATGTTACAGAAAGCTAATGTTGAAATGGGAACTGGGAAGTTCTGTTCTATTTAATAATGTTTTCATGGAACGAACAATCAAGCAAGCAATAAAAAAATTAAATCGTACAAACCGTTTAAAAATCTGTTATTTTTTAAAGTCAGCAGGCTGTTTGTACTTAGTCGCTCTTTCCCATCCTCCCTATTTTTTTAATTTTTATTTTTTTCCCCTTTTGTATGTGAAGGGAACTCCTGCCAGTATGTATATCAACAGCTCATGGAACATTAGCATGGTGGTCAGTGGGAAGAATGCCCCCTTACATTGGTGGTCAGTGGGAAGAATGCCCCCTTACATTGGTGGTCAGTGGGAAGAATGCCCCCTTACATTGGTGGTCAGTGGGAAGAATGCCTCTTACATTGGTGAACACATTTTTGCTTGCAGGAGTTTGGTGAATGGAATCCAGCAGAGTTTTAACTTATTCACTAAACTAAGGGAAAGTTCCCTTGCAAAAACTAAAGCCTATTTGCCTTTAGGAAATCAACCCCATAATCTACACCAGGGATGCATGTGAAAACAAATTTTGACATTAGAGAAAAATGTTAAAGCTTAGAAAATGTTACTGATTAGGTTTAAATCTGCTTCAAGCTAGAGGTCAACCGATATGGGTTTTTCTCTGGCCGATGCCGATATTTAGAAATTGCAGCGGCTGATGGCCGATTTATGATGCCGATTTTTATTTTATTTTTTTGGGCCGATATGTTAGGCCTTTTTTTTTTTTTTTTTTTTTTGGTCTTTTTTTTTTTTTTTTGTCTTCATCTCATAAAATCTAACAGTTAAAACCTTTCACACTGGGCCGTTTTTCAGGCGCTTTTGGGCTAAAAATAGCGCCTGCAAAATGGCTCCCCTGCAGTCTCAGTGTGAAAGCACTCGGGCTTTCACACTGAGGCGATGCGCTGGCAGGACGTTAAAAAAAGTCCTGCAAGCAGCATCTTTGGAGCGGTGTATACCGCTCCTACGCCACTCCTGCACATTGAAATGAATGGGCACCACTGCCAAAGTTCCTGTAATGCGATTTTAAATTCGCTTCACGGGCGCATTTAACCCCTTCCTTGGCCGCTAGCTGGGTTATAAGCGCCCTGCTAGCAGCTGAATACCGCTGCTAAAATGACGGTAAATCGCCACTAAAACTTGAAGTGTTTTACCGTCAATGCCTGCCCGCTCCAGTGTGTAAGCAGCCTTTAAGTGATACAGAAAGTTTCTTAAATTTTATTAAACAAAACAAACCTCCAATCAGTTCACTAGTATGTATAATTTAGATAAAAAAAACAAACGATAGCTTAAATATTAAATACACAAAAACAGGTAATCAAAACTTTTGGACAAAAAAAAAGGGCTAACTTTTTACTGTCCTTTTTTTTTTTTTTTTTTTTTAAATCAGTGTATTTTTTTCCCCAAAAAATTGCGTTTGAAAGACCGCTGCGCAAATACCATGTGACATAGAATATTGCAACAACCGCTATTTTGTTCCCTAGGGTCTCTGCTTCTAAGTGATTTTCTAGCAGAAAATACAGGATTTTTACTTGTAAGCAACAAGTGTCAGAAAAGATTTAGTCTTTAAATGGTTAAACTGAGAACTTCTCCACACAGGGTTCAGTCTATTGATGAGTAACATTGTATCTTTTTGGTCTTTTCTTGGCAGAATGCCCAGAGAGGAGACAAGTTGCTCCAGGGAAAGACTCAGGCAACTTGCATTGACTTCTATTACAGAAGTCATTTGCAAGTCGCGGCTGAAGTTGTAATCGGCCTTTTTTATCAGCACAATGGGCCGATGCCGATTTAAATAAACGCCAAATATCGGCTGATATACCGGTCGACCTCTACTTCAAGCTATACATATTCTACCCCTACGCAAGAGAAACCTAAACTAAAAGTGGGTGAGGAAGAGTGATAACATGACAACATGTTAATTTGCACAGTTGTATTTTAGCTATCCAGTGTATTAGGCATTGAAAGTGACCAAATTTCAGGACCAGAGAAGAGCATTGAAGCTCTTTTTTGTTTTATACGCTGTCCTCCCATAATATGAGCTAAACACTTTATGCTCTAATTAATTGGCTTCTATGACTGGCCTATAAAAGTAAAGGTCAGTTTTTACTTGCTGCATTAGCGTATAAAAACTGCAACCATTATCATTTAGACTGAAGTGTAGAAATTTAGGGTTAGATGTTATCCTGCCTCAGATGTGCAATAAATCTTCTCATGGATAAGAGAAGAAACAGTTGAGCAGCCAAACATGCACATAACGGAATTACACACTTATCAATATCAATTTAACACTTTGAAGGTATCGGGCCATTACCTCCTTTTTTTTTTATTTATTTTTTTCCATTCTAATTAAACATACACTTCAGTCAAACATGAAAATGTTGCCTTTAAACTCATTCCAGAGGCAACGGCTGCTTGTTCAGCAAATCTCATTTTCATTCTAGCATTTACTTTCTTCACCTGGCTGCCCTGCTCATTAAAGCTGAACTTCGGGTTCACTTTTTTTATATTGCATCCGATCCTCCCCCCAAGCACAGTGCATAATTCTTCATATTTTTTAAGTATAAAGCAGTCACTGGAAATTGAAAGATTTATTACCTAGGACATCATTAAAGGATATCTAAACCCAAGAACTCAAATGTAATATATTGCAACTTACAGTCCTTAGATGTGGTGGCTGGATTATTTTCCTTTTTATTTTTTTATTTTTTACAAGCTAAGAGCATTTTCTGTAAATGCATAAAATTCCTTTTGATCTTGCCAGGAATGCAGTGCCCTTGTCACTTCCTGTGAGCTGCACCAAAGAATATCTTCCTTCCTAGCTTCTTCTTTAAACTACCAATTGCCTTGCCTCCAATGTAATGGGGAATGAAGGGATACAAACACATTTGTAGTCTATATCAGGAGAGTAGCCTAGAATGACCACCATAGATACCATGGAGGAGTGAAGTAGCCACCCAGGGGCAGGAAGTGCGTTATTTGCAGGAGTTTCCAGGTAAAACTAAAATAAAACAAGCTTAGAAAAAAAGAAAACAAATGCTGCCACTACACCGAGGACTAATAAGCTGCAATATATTACATTTTCAATTTTGGGTTTACATGAACTTAAATCCCAGCAAATTTTCTTGCAAAGTTATGGCCATGAAGAAGGCTGCATAATGTCCCTTTTGAGGATGGTGGAAAGTTACCTCAGCACTAACTTACTTGAGGTAATGCTATTGGTGTAAATGATCTGGATCCTGGGCAGGCAGCCTCTACACTTCAGAGGATCTCTACAGTCTCCTTGGCTTGTAGTGTAATGTAACGAGAACTGAGATTGAAGCGCCAGACCACTGCTAAGAGGTCCAGATAGAACTTTTATTCCATTAAAAGGGGTACAATCCATATAAGAATCCAGCGTGTTTCCTGCCTCCTTCATTAGGGCTAGAAAGAACATAAGAATACATAAGTACAATAACCTCTCCCCAAGGTCATAATAGTCAATCTTAAAGGCAATGTCAAAATGAGTATACAAAAATGAGCGAACATGAGTACTGTACTATATTGTTTGAAAAAAAGAGTAAAAAAAATCAATTTATCACTATTTTGTAGATTCATTTTGACACTCCGTTTTACGATTGAATATTTTGGTGTTAATTATGACCCTGTGGAGGAGATACTGTATTGATATCAGATGTATATGTAAATATACGGTATTGTATCTGGACCTCTTAGAAGTGGTGTGGGGCTTCAGTTTCAATTCACGTAATGTCCTTTTGGTGTAATACAGTTATTATCAAACAGTTTTCCTCTACATGTTAAGGGTTTCTTGATCTGTGGCTAATTTTACCTCCTATTTAATAGTGCCTTCATTGTTCCAAGGGTCAATACCGCTTGTAAAGATGATCTTTTTAGCTGTCTGTAAGGGTAGCCTTCTGACCACCACTGTAAGGGAATTCTTCCCACTGCTCACCAATGTAAGGAGCATTCTTCCCAATGATCACTACAATAAGGGGAATTCTTCCCACTGACCACCAATGTAAGGAGCATTCGTCCCACTGACCACCAATGTAGTTCTTCCAGATATTTTACAAAATATACTAAAGCAGGGTATGTGCCTCTCTGCTTATAAATAATTAGATACCCCCTTCTCTCTGGCAATGCAAATGTGGGCATGCATGAGATCTAGAAAATAAAATATAAACTAGAATAAGAAGGTAACAAAGCATACCATACTGGTGTGGTATTTCAGCTGCACAATATGAAAAAAGACCTGCAAGAAGCAATTTTATTAGCATAGCACCTATTTTAGTTAGACAAGCCTGTCCTTGTCTTGGGTTTTTATCCTTTCAGTTTATACTAAATAACAGAATTGTCCTGAATAGAAAAAAAAAAAAAAAGCATGCTCTTAACTCTTCAAGGCTTCTTTTAGTTTTGGGACTTGGGGAATTTTGTATTTATTACTTTTTATAGAATTGTACAATACAACAAAGGTGAGGATACTGGTGACGCAGGTTTGGCCAGGCAGACCCCATCTGTAGAATTCAATCAAAGCTGCTGTTGTCGTTGTTTTGGGTCTGTGTATTTTTGTAATGAAAGCAGATTTTTGCACTTGTTCAATTACACTAAATAATATAGAAGATGGCAAAGGTTACAATGGCAGAACTGAGTTCAATTCATTCCTTTTCAAGTCTATACTACGTTAATATTGCCAACCATGTGATTTTTACCCTGACCATTGTTGTACAATCTTTGTATACAACTGAGAAATTCCAGAGCTCAATGGAGTATTTTAGGACCACAAGTTTAAAATAACGCCTTCTGTATTCACTCTGGATTGGTTTAAAGCCTATCTCTAACCATATTTTTGACCCAGTAGTAAAAAAAGGACAAAATAATTACTCTGCAGCTTGCAGAAAAAAAAAATCCCCTGCAAAGGCAGTGGCACAATGTGCTAGTATGAATCAGATACTGGCACATTATGAAATACTTACCTTGGAACAAAGCCCTCCAGCGGCATGCTGTCAACACTGACTGGGATTCCATCTTCCCCTGGTCTTCCTTCCGGGTTTGCGGGCACTGGCTGTATGCGTGGCTGTGGCAGCGATGACTCCACTCCCACGCATTCAAACAGGAGCCCTTGGCTGCGGCTTGAAGCTCTGAAGGCCTGCATGGTATGCCAGACCTTCAGAGTGCATGCGCCATTGATGTCACCAGTTGCATCCAGTGGGAATATCTCCTAAACGCCGCAAGCTTAGGAGATATTCAATGTATTATAAGCTTACCTGTAGTCCAAAAAAAACTTTTCTTCCACTTAAATAGTCTGTAGCCACCATTATTTTCCCCCCAATCTTTCCTAGACAGTTGAGCTAGCAGAAAACTGTTGTGGATTTACTAAAGACACATAGACTGTTCACTTTACAAGGTAACTTTTTGCCTCATCTTTGCTGAGCACTGCTGACTTCCATCATCCCATCATGTGCATGTGAACAGCTTCTTTAGTAAATCGACCCCAGTGTATTTTGGACCAAAACATTTTTGATTATTATTCATTGAGAGACAGAGCTGCTCTAAAGACCCGTGGGTATATACGGTCACCCCCAGGTTTTTTTTGTAGCAGTGTGTCTCTCAATGAACTCTAAAGCCTCGTACAGGTGGTCGGATTTTCTGCAGACAAAACCTCTGACTTTTGTATGAAGGCGTGTGCCTGGATTTTGTCTTGTATACAAACGGCAAGGAATTGTCAGCCAACAAACACAAACGTAGTGACATACTACGTGGTTTTTCTGCTCTTTAGCGCCACCCTTTGAGCTCCTTCTGCTCATTTCGTGTTGGTAGAAGTTTGAGTATTGATTTGCACTTTTCTTTTCTTCGTTTCCGAACGGCCGTTTGGCAACCAGCCATGTTGCAGAATGGAGGCGATGGCGTGTTATTTAAATGTGAAAAAGTGCAGCGCTCAGAAAAATGAGATAAAAAATGAGATAAAAAAACTTGACCAATAACGGTAAAGGTGAGTGAATCAAGTCCTATTCCATGTGAATGGATACTGGTACTTGCGACAGTTTGAGTGCATATAAACTTATAAACAACTTAATTACAGTGCAAACCTAAACCAAATATGTGTTGATATATGTTAAATATATAAACTAACATTTGCAAAAAAAATATGTGAATACCCAAATCTATAAGTTCAAACACATAAGTGCATCCAAATCGCATGCAGTGAAAAACGCAAAAAAATCAATCAAAATAGTCAAACAGAGTCCTCAGTACTGAATATTGAGTACATAAACTAACATTTGCAAAAAAAAATATATGTGAATACCCAAATCTATAGGTTCAAACAGATAAGTGCATCCAAATCGCATACAGTGAAAAACGCAAAAAAAAAAAAAAAAAACAATCAGAGTCCTCAGTGTTCAGTAGCCTTTGACAGTCTCCTACACAGAGCGCTTCTGAGTGTAATAAGATTTTCTTCAAATTAACCTCGCAGTTCCCTTCAAGAGATATAAAGTAAGAAAAGGAGGCTTACCAGATGTCTGGTCTTTACCGCATATATCCCATCAAACGAGGTTCCAGGTACAGCGAATCAGCTGGGCAATTCCTCGCTCATCAGAGCGTGCATCAGGCTCCACCAAGTGCCTATATACCCCCTCTGGGGGGTCCGATCAGAGTCCCGCAGGGATACCAAAAATAAAACAAAAAAGGTCCGGATCGTGTAGTATGTTAAAACAAGGGATGCCTTTATTCTGGCTCAATGGGTCCAATGTACAGCACAGATAAGTAGCAATACAAAATAAAAACAGTTTCGCTACCTTGTAGCTAAGAAAGATAAAAACTCCTGGCCTGGGAGTGTAGAAGCGATCGCATATGCGCAGAGCGTGTGGGCGAGACTACCCGACGATCGTTTCGTCACAGCGTGACATCATCAGGGATGGCGTGTTATTTATTATTGGCCTTGGAGTTATTGCTTTGACCCAAGTCCAGTCCAGGAACGGGAGGAGGAGGATTTCTTGGACCAAAAATCGGGTGCTTTATTAATCGTGACCAATTATGTCATATGCCTTTGCTGCTGGAGCTCCAGGAGAATAATCCAGATGATTTTCGGATTTCTCTCCGGATGACAGACCCCTGCTTTCACCCACTCTTGGCATTGCTGACCCCCGATATTAAGAAGCAGGACACATGCATGAGGCTTTTTTATTTTTTGGTTGAATAATAATGATTTGATTTGGTATATTTTCTATATTTTTGAATGCATAAAATGCACTTTTTGGTTAAGTTCTATTGGCAGATGGCATGTCTAATTTTTTTTTATTTTTTTAATGCACAATAAAAAAAAATGAGTAGAATAATACTTGGCTATGTGTTTTACTTCAAATGACAGTTTGGGAGTAGGCAGTTACGTTTATAAAAAATACAATGTAAAATTGATAAGGAACACCAAAATAGTTAAAAAAAAAAAAAAAAAAAAATAATAATCTTCTTGATCGCTAGAAAAAAAAAAGCCTTTTCAAAATTAGTTTTCAATGGCTCCATCAGTATTACCGGCAAAGCAGCTTCATTATCTCATTAAAGGAGAAGAGAATTGTGCGCTGCATTTGGAGATTTCATAATTTGCTGCGAATGTTAATTCTCCATTACGAATGCTAATTTAGAAGACAGACCGCTCATGACTTGTCTTTGCTTCCGAGCATGCGTGTTTGTACTTTGTACTTTGTACACACGCTCGGAAAATCTGACAACAGACCTTTGTCCACAGAGTAAACAAACGGTTGTATTTTCCGCCAACAGCCTGTCATTTCGGAAAATTCAATTGTGTATACGCGGCTTAAGAAAAGAATGTTACAAAAAAAAATCCTATTATCTTTTTGATGCAGTTGACATTTCGTGCTACCAATTAGAGTAGGAGGTGATTGATTGTTTTATGTGTTTAGTGATTAAATCTATCTAGTGGTATATCCTCAATGTGGGGCCCACTGTGCCCTCACACATTGCACAAACAATGTGGGAAACACTGTTGAGTCCCCCCCCCTGTGTTTACACTGCAGCTGTGCAGGGGAGTGGCCCCTGTAGCAGGGCTATGATTGGCTGTAATTTAGCCCCACCTACTGGACCCGGGCATAAGGAAAAGGAGGGGGAGAGCCAGAGCTGCAGTACCCTGGGTACTGTAAAGAGTCCAGGCGAAAAGGGATAAGGGGAGGGGAACCTGTTTGACTGTACTATGAGACGGAGGGTCACTTACAACTGAACTCTGTACTCTGTCACTCCTAACCTCCTGAACTCTGCCCTAATTGATTCAGAGGCCAGTAGTGACACAGAAGTCAGTAGTAAGTGTGACAGAGTTCAGAGGTCAGTGACAGAGTAAAAAAAGGTCAGTAGTGACACAGAGGCCAATGGAAAATGATGCAGCATTCAGAAGTTGACAGAGTTCAGGGATCAGTAGAAGGTGACACAGAATTCAGGGGTCAGAAGTAAGTGATGGAGATTGCAGGAGCCAGTAGCAAGTGACTCAAAGTTCATGGGTAAGCAGTAAGTGATGCAGAGGGGGGTCAGTAGTAAGTCACCTACTACTAACCCCTGAACAGGTGCCCCAACAACTAATGTTTGGCTCTGGCCTCTCTAATGTATTTCCACAGATGCTGCACATTCCCTATTGAATACTGCCCCATTCTATATTATGCAAGTCAACTCCGACGCTGTGTAACACTACTCTTTAAGCCACACCCAATATTTGGCGCATTTAGAATTTTATGCCCAGTTTTTGCCACATTTTCTCGTTCCCAACCCGGGGGGGGCAACTTAGTCTCTTGTACCCAGGCCCACTGCTTTCAGAAAATGGCCCTAAATCTATTACAAAGCCAAATTTCATTTTAGTTACTACATGTAGTATTCCTTGTGAGTAAGTAGCTCTATATTACTGTATTTTAGTATATTAGAGCTGATGCAAAAAAAAAAAAAATGGGTGTACCAAATCTTATGTGTAAGTGTATTAAATCCTATCGGTCCATTTGAGGTAAGATAGCTGCAGCCATTAATATAGTTCCATCTAAAAGTGATTGTGTGGAAAATTAGAAATAGATTTGTCATTTTGAAAGCCTATCATAAAATCCACCTCCCCTTTTTTTTTTTTTTTTGTGTTTGTAATGTGTATTATAAGAAAGTATATTGACTGAAATTCATTTCAGGCCTGTCAGTTTGACATTTTTCTTTTCTGCATAATTGATTTTGTTCTTGACAAAGTGAGTTGTAATTTTCCTTCGAATTGCACCGTACTTTTTAGGATTCATGGCTGTGATGGGAGATGCTGGAGTCTGTACAGCCATCATACTAGTGAACAGCAAAAAGTCTCACCGTGATATGCATAGATTCATGATGTTGTTGGACCCGGGGTTAAGCAGGGCGTAGTCGGACAAGCATATCTTGATGTCTGGCCACGTGGAGTGGAATCTTGGGCTTTTGTAATACAATGTTGTTCAGTCTGCCAGATCTGTGTGAAATATATGAAATATCTCTGAATTAGGACACACTGGTTCAAAATGATTGATTTACATTATTTTGGACCAATCTTTTCCTGTCTCTTGTGAGACAACAGCCTTCTTCTTCTTCTTCTTCTTCTTCTTCTTCTTCTTCTTCTTCTTTTTTTTTTTTTATCTCGCCTGTAAAACATACGGATGTCAATGGCTTGATAAACTCGACTCTGGGCGTCACTGTGAGTTATGGAATTTATCTTATGGATCTGGATTCTGAAGACTTGTGGTGTTTTGTGCAATAATGAATCAGTCACACGGAAGGCAAAATCTGTGCTGTGCAGCATTCTCTGAGACCGCAGACCTTGTTTTTACTTTGTAATTTAATCACAATGTAACTATCTGAGCACCACGAAACTGAAAAACGCAATTTTTGTATACATTTTTAATATTCAAGTAAAAAGTAAACTCACTTGTTTTTCTGTGTTGAAAAACACCCCACTATCTGCAGCCATCTTGAGTAATGGCAGATGATCTAGCATTTTACTTCCTGGCATCCCTCTGTCCTTAAAGTGGTTATAAAGGCTCAAGGTTTTTCACCTTTATACATTCTATAACCCCCCCCCCAATAGTTACCTGAGCCCCATCTCGATCCAGCCATGTGCACAAGAGCAGAGGCTCTCCCGAGTCTCTTCCTCCTCATTGGCTGAGACAGCAGTGGGAGCCATTGGCCAACCACAGCAGCCATTTACAGCGCAATCGGCTAGTCCAATGAGAGATGATCTCATATGTAAACATATGAGATCATCTCTCAGCGCCGCTCTCCCTCCTCACACAGAGACAGCGTGTGAGGAGGGAGAGATGAATCGCTGCAGCGGCCGTAAGTGCAGGGAAAAAAAACGAAATGCCATCTGTCCCCACTGAGACCTGTCCCCAGTGCCACGTATAAGTGCCATCTGTCATCAGTGCCATATCAGTGCCACATATCAGTGCCATCTGTCATCAGTGCCATGCATCATTGCCATCTGTCATCAGTGCCACCTGTCAGTGCTACGTATTAGTGCCATCTGTCATCAGTGCCACGCATCATTGCCATCTGTCATCAGTGCCACCTGTCAGTGCCACGTATTGGTGCCATCTGTCATCGGTGACACGTATTAGTGCCATCTGTCATCAGTGCTACATGTCATTGCCACGTATTAGTGCCATCTGTCATCAGTGCCACGCATCATTGTATCTGTCATCAGTGCCACGTATTAGTGCCATCTGTCATCATTGCCACGTATTAGTGCCATCTGTCATCAGTGTCACGTGTCATCAGTGCCCTGTATCAGTGGCATCTGTCATCAGTGTCACGTGTCATTGTCCTGGTGCTCCAGGGCCTTCAAAAGTGTAATAGGTAGCCAACAATTTAGATGTGTAATTTATGCTTCTAGAACGCGTGATTGCGCTCCCTGCATGTTGGGCCTCTCTAAGTGGCCAGGCTGTGGAAAAGTCCCACACATGTGGTATCGTAATACTCAGGAGTAGCAGAATTTATTTTGGGGTGTCATTTGTGGTATACACATGCCATGTGAGAGAAATAACCTATTACAATGACAATTTTGTGGGGAAAAAAATAACAACTTTAAAAAGCTCACCATGCCTCTTACTAAATACCTTGGAATGTCTACTTTCAAAAAGGGGTCATTTGGGGGGTATTTGTACTTTCCTGGCTTGTTCGGGTCACAAGAATTGAGATAGGCCACCAGTACATCAGATGTGATCAATTTTGTATGATTTGCAGCACAGCTTGTAGACTCTCTAACTTTCACAAAGACCAAATAATATCCACTAATTTGGGTTATTTTTACCAAAGATATATAGCAGTATAAATTGTGGCCAAAATTTATGAAGAAAAATTAATAATTTGCTAAATTTTATCACAGAAACAAAGAAAAATGTGTGTTTTTCTTTCAACATTTTCAGTATTTTTTCATTTATTGCGCAAAAAATAAAAAACCCAGAGGTGATCAAATACCACCAAAAGAAAGCTCTATTTGTGGGAAAAAATACAAATTCATTTGGGTACAGTGTCGCATGACTGAGTAATTGTCATTCAAAGTGTAAGAGCACCGAAAGCTGAAAATTGGTCTGGGCAGGAGGGGGGTTTAAGTGCCCAGTAGGCAAGTGGCTAAGCACAATTTTGCAAGGTTGACGTGTTGGTAAAACCGTACATATCATCACAACTACTTTGTGCATCCAGGTGGATTATACCCTTTTTATTTTATTTTATTTTATTTTATTTTATTTTATTTTATTTTATTTATTTATTTATTTTTTTTCCAGACAAATTAGGCTTTCATTTTGGTGGTAAATGGTAATGGATAGCTCCCTGATTTTTAATTTTTTTTTTAATTATTATTATCAATGGAAAACTGGCCCAAAATAGTAAAAACATCTTCTCTTTTTATTTTTTTTTTTATCTATATATTTTTGTTACTACCATAACCTACCACCAAAGAACCACCCAAAATAAATCCTCCGGCTCTCCCTGCAGCGATGCCACATGTGTATGTGATTTGTTGTTTTTAATCATAGCTAAAACATACTGACACTGATACAAAATTTGAAAAAAAAAAAATTTTTTTAAAGAATAAGTTCACCCTTGGGAACGTGTTCCATGTAACATTGATGCCTATTTGTTTGGTGCTTTGCAATTTGAGCCCATACAAAATGAAAGTGCTCAAATCGCACTGCAAAGAATCGCATGTGATTTGAACAGGAATGCGTTGCGATTCCTGTCTGAATCACACGCAGTTTCCTGCCCACTTCATTGATTCGCAGAGCCCTATGAACCAATGAACTACAAATACCTGACAGCCTTTGTGGTTGATGGCTTGTAGTTCTCGATGAGCTACCAGGGCGCTTATAAGCACTCTGGTCAGTGATGGTGAACCTTGGCACCCCAGATGTTTTGGAACTACATTTCCCATGATGCTCAACTACACTGTCCTCACAGCTCTAGGTAGTTCATTGAGCTTCCTGTCATTGTGTAACAGACAGTCTGCAGGAGCCAGACACTGCGCCCACAATCTGCTGATCAGGGGTGCAATGCTTTACAGGCTTCTAACAAAAAAGGGCAAATTTTTTATTTTATTTTTTACTTGCAAAAAAAAAGGTGCATTTTGCTGTGGTGTTTTGTGCTTAATTGTCAAGTAATGGAAGCAAAGATTGTTTGTTGGTTTATTCGGCCCTTTCTTGTATAGTGCTATGTCACTTTATTACCTTGTATCCTTTTCTATAACCATGCGATGTAAAATCCATGCATTGCTTTATTTATTTTTGTTGAAAGGCATTTTAGCTTTCAGCAGTCATGTAATCATTTCTAATTGGCCAACAAAGGCAACTACATTTTGCATGCTGTTTGCTTTATTAAATAAAAGCTACCTTTTGATTATGATGCACATTCTCTAATTTAATATGTCAGACTATTTCCCATACCATTTTGTGCCTGTTTTTTTTTTTCTGTCTTTGTGTGTAGTTAAGCACAGACCATTTATCAAACCATACAAAGTTCTCCGTTAACTAAAATAGATTTTTTAATATAAGCTACCTTTTAAAAATGTTACACAATTAATTAATGTTTTAAAAAAAATATTTGTTTCCACTGGCCTGAAATAAACCTGTTTTCTTGTATGATTGTTTTCTTCTTCTTCTTCTTCTTCTTCTTCTTCTTCTTCTTCTTCTTCTTCTTCTTTTCTTCTTCTTCTTCTTCTTCTTCTTCTTCTTCTTCTTCTTCTTCTTCTTCTTCTTCTTCTTCTTCTTCTTCTCTTCTTCTTCCTTCTCCTTCTTCTCTTCTTCTTCTTCTTCTTCTTCTTCTTCTTCCTTTCTTCTTCTTCCTTCTTCTTCCTTCTCTTCTTCTTCTTCTTCTCTTTCTTCTTCCTTCTCCTTCTTCTTCTTCTTCTTCTTCTTCCTTCTTCTTCTTCTTCCCGCAAATGCAAACTTTCATTCAGCTGAACTTTGCTGCTCGATTCCTGCAACGTTAAAAATGTGGGAAATGTTGATGTCTAAAATAAAGGGTATCCATCATCTACTGTAAGCTTTTGGGGTAGGCTTCATGTAGTATTTGCATTTCACTTGTATGATGCAATGCAATACTCCAAATTGTTAGAATACTTCTTGGTAATGGTAAGCAAAGAGTGTTTTTAATGTAGGTCAGGAGGAGGAGCAGAGTTTACAGTATAATTCCCATAAAACAATATATATATATTTTTTTTTATCCATTTGTAATACTAACTACCTACATGAATGGCTTTGTGTTTTCTGCTTTAAATAAATTACAAATTTATAGATTACTCAGGAGGGGCCAGTCCATAAGGGGCACTGCCTCTCTAGTTTGCATGCCGAGATGCATGTGGGCACCGGACTCATAGGTTTCTATGAGTTTTTTTTTTTTTTCCAAGCCACGTGATAAGAACCTAAGGCTCTTATTGGTTTGAAAAAAGGCTGGGCTCGGGGCGCAGAGCACTGCACCCTGAAACCACCCACTTGTGACACTAGCAAATTAATATTTGTCTTCTGGCTTCTCCTCCCGGCCAATCATGACACAAGGCGGATCGGGTTGGTGTCAGAAACCATGAAATCGGAAGTATAGTTAAATCACACTTGTTTAATAATAAAAAGTAAAAAGAACAAACGTAGTCAAAACAGCCAAAGTTCAGTAACCGGAATGGAAAGTCGGCCAAGCCAGAAGTCAGGGATCAATGTAGGGGAACGGCAAGCAGGATCTAGAGCCAGAAGGGATGTCAGCACAGCAAGTCTTGAACAAGATCGCAGGCGATTAGTTTCTGTGATGTTGACAAAGGCGAAGCAGAGATCCTCTGGACTGGACGGCTTAAGTAGGCAGGACTGACGAGCAGGATATCGACAGCTAACTGTGGAGAGATAGCAGCTGGCAATTTAGCCGACAGCTGGGCAGCCAGCTCAATGAAGGAAGGGCTGAGCCCAGCCCTGACAGTTGGCCAGGAGGAGAAGCCGAGGAAGTCACTTTGCGACCATGGAGGGGTGAGTGTGGACCTGGGGGGAGGGGGGATTTGTTTGCCCCCCCCCCCAAAAAGTTTAGCACTGGCCGTCACTGACATTGCTTCATGAATTGTGATAAGAAACCCTGATTAGGGAATAGCACTGCCTTAAAGTGGTTGTAAACCTCAGCATATCCATCTATAGTGTATACTTTTCTCCAGTGGTGGCTGGTCTGCACTCACTGCTCAACCACGTTCCCCCCGCACTCACCCCTCCACAGCACGGTCCTCCCCGCCTCTTGTCCTGATTGGCCTGGAGGAGAAGCTGGAAGACAATAGCGAATATTGATTCGCTATTGTCACAAGTGGGTGGGTTCGGCAAACAACCCTTTTCAAGCCAAATAGAGCCTCAGGCTAAAAAAAAAAACTATGTATGAGTCGGGTGCCCTGCATGCATCCCCACATGCAAACTAGGGGGGCAGTGCCCCTGCCCCCCTAACGGACCGGTCACTCCTGCTTGTCTCAGTTAGGAGCACTAAGTGTCATTTCTGTCTGCTGCTTCATTCCTCTGCTATCAGCATGAATCGCTTCTGACAAGAGATCCTGACACCAAGAGAAAAATGGTGACAGGGGAGGGACATCCAGCTGATTGACAGCCTCGGCTCTGTTCCTGTGCCCTAAATGAAGGGGGTGAGCCCCTTCCCTCCATTCAGAGTGTAAATTCAGCTCTCCGCCCCTTTTTTTTTTTTCTGAACTAAATATCCAGCACATGGATGTAGAGAAAAGAAGACTGCAGATAAGTTTTGTCTTATGTAGGAGGATCTGTGTATCACCTGAGGCCAGTCGGTACACTGTGTATATGTACAAAAAAGGCTATTAGTAATAGTAATTTAGTTAGTGTTATACACATGGTATTCACAGGATTTAAGACGGCACGGTTTCCTAATCCCATAGGGGTTTCTTATCACACTTTAGGCTAGGTTAACATCTGTGTGGGTGGTTCCCGCTATGGGTCTGCACCTGATCCCCGCAGTGGCAACCACCTGCACAGAAAAAATGAGAGAGAGAGAGAGACCCCTTCTCTGTCCGGCTCTCTCCTCCTCTCTGTCGCTATCTATACTCCCATTGGCAATGCAAGAAGCTGGGTGGGCCACCCGATCTGTCCTTGGCAACTGATGACCTCATCAATTGGCA
The DNA here is from genome assembly GCA_028564925.1 of Lithobates sylvaticus. NCBI lineage: Eukaryota > Metazoa > Chordata > Amphibia > Anura > Ranidae > Lithobates > Lithobates sylvaticus. The sequence goes on from CM053035.1 coordinate 170,253,583, forward strand.
GAATGCAGGTGGGTGGCTGAGACTGCTTCCTGTATTGCTGATGGGGATTATAGATAGAGAGGAAGAGTGAGCTGGGAGGAGGAGGACCAGGCTGTGCGCTCTCTCCTCTCTGTATACTGGGGTTAGCACAGTGAGCGTTTTTTTTTTCTCCTTTTGGCGCAGCCCCTCATTTTAGAAACGCTGTTCTAGAGGGATCCCACAGGTATTTGCATCGTTGCATTGATCCAGGCTGGTCCATGTAACTATGTAAAGCTATCCATACCTGGAACCCTGTTTTTCTAGGTAAGCCATATGTTTTGTTTATGCTATGCTAAGTTGTTTGGATTTGCGTCATGGCTTCCCCTCTGGGCATCCCAGGAACTTTTCCAGGATTGGCTTTCAACCTTCAATGAAGAATAGCATGTGTCATACCAGGATGATAGCTGGGCAAAACTCCTGGACCCATCCCAGGATCTCTTGTGACTAGAACAACAAAGATGCAAAAGATGTAGTCCTTTCTTCAAGTATTTGGCATCCGGATGGAGGCTTGAGTGTGGGATGGGTACTCTCTAGCCAACATGAATGGTTATAGAATTACCGAACTACTAGATAAAGTGCCTTTCTTTCACGTTGGAGATGTCAAAAATAATGTTATTTCATTAATTAAAAAAAAAATAATAATAATTCAAAACTTTATACATGCTTAAGATAATCAAACACTTATGGGGAAAGTAATTTGGGTCAATGAGAAGGGCAACAGGGTTTGAAGTTGTCGCATATAGAGATCTTATATGTCCTTTTGTATACAGAAGCAGAAAACACTATTCTGGTTCAATTGATAAATCCACTTGTGCACTTAAAAGAAGGAAAACCTCCTGAGATCGTGTTTCTCTCTCCTAGCTGCCTTATAGCAATATACATCCATTCTCCATAACAAGATACAATTTATAAGTTATCAGGCAGAATTCAGGGGACTGCTTCAAAGAAAGTAAACACTTTAACCTTGTTCTTGTAACCCAAGGGCTGGAGTTGAGCATGAGATGCTGTTTATATTGAATATCTCTCTAAATTATACTGCCTGTTTCACTTGTCTTTTTCATTTTCCTTAAAAGCTTATTCATTTTAGTAGAAGCCCATCACGAAAAATGCAAAGCAAAAAAGGACATTGAGTGAAAGGCAGGTTATTTGGGGTTCACTGCATACACTATTACAGCGCTATTGTATAATTCTGACTTGTACAGGAAAATGCCATAGTAAGTGGAATGAATAGCTGGGAACATTGCTTGAATTTTAATGCAAACACTTGCTCTGCCCATCTAAAGGAAAACTTTAGGATTGCTTTTATTGTGTGGTCCCCTGCCAGTCTGTTCTGCTGGCAAGAATGGTGAAAGGCATCCTTGTGTGAGCTCCGAATCGCTATTGGTCTCTGAGTGACCTTAATCATAGTGACACAACACTAGTTGGGGCCCATGTTAATGATGATGCTGCGTATTTCAGCTGATGATAAATTGAGAGTGTATCTCCATTAAAATCTTATTTCTCAATAATCTTTTGGATGTAGATCTTTGTGGGCATAGTGCTTTGCTACAATTAAATTGCTTATTCGATAGCACCAATAGGCTTGTGACATAACATATTACCTCCAATGCAATACTCCCAATGCACACGTTCCTGCACAAATGGCTATATCTTAGATTGGGTGCTGAAATGACCAATGGCTGGAACCGACTGCAATCATGAGAAGGAAGTGTCACCGGCACACCCAATTTTGAAGATCCTGGTGTGCTGGTGACGCTTCCTTCTCATAAAATTTTACCATAATATTTGACTTAGCAATGTACACTTTGCTTATAGATGAGGTGACGCTGTGCTGCCTTCCAGCAACCAATAATCTACAAAAAAAAAAAAAGTGTGTGTGTGTGTGTGTGTGTGTGTGTGTGTGTGTGTGTGTATGTATGTATATGTATATGTATATAATATTAAATAAGGTGCTCAGCATAAATAAGTACACCCCAACAGATTTATCAGAAAATCTTTCCTTTCCTTTTCAGAATCAACATTTTCTATGGGACACTAATACCCATGCAAATGTGGGCCATTGATGGCATCCCAGATTTGTTAATTTGCACACACAAAGTATTTTTCCTAACAAATTCATTCAAATCCATGTTGCAAAAATGAATACACCCCAATGAAAGCTAAATTTTAGACAAAATCCTAATTAACAATTCAATTACAGGTGAGACTAATTCTTCATTAACCACTTAAGCCCCGGACCATTTTGCTGGGCAAAGACCAGAGCAATTTTTGCGATTCGGCACTGCGTCGCTTTAACTGACAATTGCGCGGTCGTGCGATGTGGCTCCCAAACAAAATTGACGTCTTTTTTTTCCCCCACAAATAGAGCTTTCTTTTATGGGTATTTGATCACCTTTGCGTTTATTTTTTGCGCTATAAACAAAAAAGAGTGACAATTTTGAAAAAAAAACATCATTTTAACTTTTTGCTATAATAAATCCCCCCCCCCCCCCCCCAAAAAAAGAAAAAAAAAATTATATATATATATATATATATATATATATATATATATATATATATATATATATATATATATATATATATATATATATATATATATATATATATATATATATATATATATATACACACACACACATACATTTTTTTTTTCCTCAGTTTAGGCCGATACGTATTCTTTCAACATATTTTTGGTAAAAAAAAATCGCAATAAGGATTTATTGATTGGTTTGTGCAAAAGTTATAGCGTCTACAAATAATATAATAATAATAATTATTTGTCATTTTTATTTAATTTTTTTTTTTTTCTTTTATGGGAACTGCAACATTATGGCGGACATATCGGACAATTTTGACCCATTTTTGGGACCATTGGCATTAATACAACGTTAAATGCTATAACATTGCATTTATTACTGTAAAAATGTCACTGGCAGTGAAGGGGTTTAACCACTAGGGGGAGGGTGTCAGTGTGTCCTGGGTTGTGATTCTAACTGTGGGGGGGATGAGCTAGCAGTGACATGACACTGATCGCTGCTCCCGATGACAGGGAGCAGACGATCAGTGTCCTGTCACTAGGCAGAACAGGGAGATGCTGTGTTTACATTGCCATCTCCCCGTTCTTCAGCTCTGTGACACGATCGCGGGCACCCGGCGGACATAGTCTGCGGGTACTGCAGGCACGGTCACGGAGCTCGCGGCATGCACAACAGGAAATTCAAAGTAACGTACGGGTACGTTACTTTGCCCAGCCGTGCCATTCGGTCGACGTACAAGTACAGGAGCCGGTCGGGAACCGGTTAAAGCGTCGCGTAGCCGTGTGTTTTAATTTAAAGTCCCAAATTACCCCTCCTTTTTTTTGTCACTGGAACTTGGGGGCCAAGCTTAACTCCTGAAAAACAACCCCACACCATAATCCCCCCTCCACCAAATGATTTGGACCACTGCACAAAGCAAGGTCCATAAGGATATGGATGAGTGAGTGTGGGGTGGAGGAACTTGACTAACCTGCACAGAGTCCTGACCTCAACCCGATCGAACACCTTTGGGATGAATTAGAGCAGAGACTGTGAGCCAGGCCTACTTGTCAACAGTGCCTGACCTCACAAATGCGCTTCTGGAAGAATGGTCAAACATTCCCATAGACACACTCCTAAACCTTGTGGACAGCCTTCCCAGAAGAGTTGAAGCTGTTATATCTGCAAACTCCAACTCAATATTGAACCCTACGGACTAAAACTGGGATGTCATCAACCACTTGCTGCCCCCCATATAGCAGAATGATGGCGGCAAAGTGGTTGTGATATGCTAACCGGATGTCATATGACGTGCCCAGGATAACAGAGCCCGCGGCGATCGGAGGTGCTGTGTGTCAGTCTGACACACCGCAACTCTAATCGTTGTAAGAAGCCTCTGTCAGAGGCTTCTTACCACGTGATCGGCTGTAACCAATCGTAGCTGATCATCGTGTGAACCAGGAAGTGCCAGTAAATGGCTTTCCTCGGTTTACGCTGACAGGGAGAGCCGATCGGTGGCTCTCCCTGTCAGAGGGGGGGGGGGGGGGGGGGGTCTGTGCTGTGATAATGAACACATTAGGTGCCCATCAGCTGCCAATCAGTTCCCAACACCTGCCAGCCTGTCCCCGTAATAAACACCTGTCAGTGCCACTCAGTAATGCCTGTCAGTAGCTCCTCATCAGTGCCGCCTTTCAGTGCCCATCAGTTGTTTTTTTTAATTTGTTTGTTTGGTCGTTTTTCGTTTTATAGTGCAAAAATTTAAAACTGCAGAGGTGATCAAATACCACCAAAAGAAAGCTCTATTTGTGGGAAAAATGTTAGTTTGGGTAGTGTTGCATGACCGCGCAATTGTCATTCAACATGCGACAGCGCTGAAAGCTAAAAATTTGTCCCGGGCAGGGGGAGGGGGGAAAGTTCCTGGTAAGGGAGCGGTTAAAGTTCACGTGCGTGTAAAGTCAGGCATCCCAGTACTTTTGGTATTATAGTGTATATTATTGTGACATGAGGGCCAATGCATCTAGGTGTTTGTTGTCCTTTGCCATGCGTGTTCTCTGTACATTTTACTGGAGAATAGTGACTAAGTAGGAAATGTATAATGTGTGTGCATAATATGTATATGTATGTGTGTGTGTGTGTGTGTGTGTGTGTGTGTATGTATGTGTATATATATATAATCTCTCTATCCTAATATGTTTTGTTCTTTGTAATGTTCTTTGTATTTTTTTGTTCTTTGCTCATGTTCTCCTTTAGGTGGAGATAACCTGATGTTTGCTTTCACACAGTACCAAAGATGCCTAAAGCCAAACTGAGCTTGATGCAAAAGCAGCTGGACAGGCTTGCAAACAGCATATGCTGTGGAAAAAAGTTAAGATTTAGAGCTAGGATTAATGACTGGTGGAGCTGCTTAACTCACCAGCCATTTCCAGTGGGAATATGCTGAGGAGGACAAGACGAGATAGCAGGAAAAGGCCCCTCTGGCACGATGATAATCAGAGATCAGCTTTGCTGATTACTGTCAGAGTGTGAAGAGGAACACAGGGTCACTGTCTCCTCCTCAGAGACACCGAACAACAGAGGTGAAGTGATCTGAAAAGATGGGACACTAATGGCTAATTTTTACTTCTGCCGAAAAATCTGAAGATTTTTTTTTCCCCCGTTAGATGAAATAAAAACATCATTGTTATTTAATCAACACTAAATTAATTCCAGTACTGTTTGACTTGCTGGCAATGTTATTTATTTGGGTTTGTACAGCCACTATATTTCCTTTTTATCCCTGGGGAAACCCGCGTTTTACAGATCTGCGAGGAAGCTGTGTAATTGCACTTCTGCCGTACCATGGACAGCGTTCACAGATCATTCTGCAGCTTTCATCCTGCAGCACCTTGGACAGTTCCTGAGAGTTTGGCTTTCCTAACCTTTATGTTCATCATGAGCAGAGCAATGAGCTGAGCGTCTAGTAGTCTATATTAACAGGAGTGCTCAGTAGTCTGATTAACATTTTATAAATGTTGGCATTCAATTTTTTTACCCTTTTGCTCATTGAAGATCTTGCATATATTGCCTTTTAGCCAGCATATCAAATAATTATAACCATAATAGTGGGATGTCCCTGTGGTAAGGGTGCACCAAAATGAAAATTCTGGTTGCAAAACTGAAACCAAAAATTCAGGATGCACTTTGCCAAAAAAAAAAAAAAAACTGAAACAGACCGTTTTACATTTATTTTTTATTTAATGTGACTGGGATTTTTGCATTAAAGTCCATGGGATGCGATTTTTGCATTTGAAGTCAATGGGACGCAATTAAGCATTATAGTCAAGGGGACGGGATTATGCATTGAAGTCAATGGGATGCGATTTTTGCATTGAAATCAATGGGACGTGTTTTTGCATTGAAGTCACTAGGCAACGTGTTTTTGCATTGAAGTCACTAGGCAACGTGTTTTTGCATTGAAATCGCTAGGGGGCGTGTTTTTGCATTGAAGCCGCTAGGGGGCGTGTTTTTGCATTGAAGCCGCTAGGATTCGATTTTTTATTTTGATTCCCCATCACCCAATTCTATTCACATTGTTTATCTTCACCTTAGGTGTTACTAGCAAGTGCTGTTTTGCACATCTAGGTTTTTAGCAATTCAGTTCATATATTCGATTAGCAGCTGCCATTTATTTTATTTCATCTATTTGGCGCAGGTGTGTGTGTGTATATGTGTGTATATGTGTGGTATGTATGTATGTATGTGTATGTGTAAATATATATATATGTGTGTGTGTGTGTGTGTATATATATATATATATAGTTTGCATTGAAGTCAATAGGAGGCAATTTTGCATTGAAGTCAACGGAACGCAGCATGCCATAATCGGTACTTTTTTTTTTTTTTATCTGCAAAACGCTGATAAACTCTATTTTTGGCCTCTAATTTTCGGCTGCTGATATATCATTGTATCCCTACTTTATAGCCTTATTCTGTGCATGGTTGCAACTGATCCAACTGTTGGCAAACTTGGGGGCTAAGACTATGCATGCATCATGCGTACTAGAACTGGGGTGATCCATAGTGAAGGATCTGGGGGTTTTGGTAGATCATAAGCTCAATAATGCATACAATGCCAAGCTGCGGTTTCCAAAGCGAACAAAAACCTTTCTTGTATTAGAGGTATGGACTCCAGAGAGAGTGATTATAATTTTGCCCCTGTACAAATCATTAGTAAGACCTCATCTGGAATATGCAGTTCAGTTTTGGGCACCAGTTCACAAAAAGGATATCTGGGAACTGGAGAAAGTGCAGAGAAGGGCAACCAAACTGATAAGAGGCATGGAGGAGCTCCGCTATGAGGAAAGATTAGAGGAACTGAATTGATTCTCTCTTAAGAGGCGATTAAGGGAGGATATGATCAACATGTACAAATATATAAGGGGTCCATATAGTGAACTCGTGTTGTTTTTCATTTTAAAGTCATCAGAGGACAAGGGGCAATCTTTATGTCTGGAGGAAAAAAGATTTCATCTCCAAATACAGAAAGGTTTCTTCACAGTAAGAGTCTATTCTATGTGGAATAGACTCCCTCCAAAGGGGGTTCTGGCCAGCTCAGTAGATTGCTTTAAAAAAGGCCTGGATACTTTCCTAAATGTACATAATATAACTGGGTACTGACATTTATAGGTGAAGTTGATCCAGGTAATATCCAATTGCCTCTCAGGGATCAGGAAGGATTTTTCCCTAGTCCGTCTTTCAGGACAGCCACCATAGAGAGACCCTGGCTCCTCCCCTCTTAAGAAACACTGCCTCCAATTCCACAATTTAAGTCTCATTCTCCCGCCGGCCCCTCAGTTATGGTGTTTCCTCCGGCGGGGAGACACCGCTAAGGAACCTAAGCTAAACAGCCGGGGAGGCTGAGGCTATGTTACCTGAGAGTGGAGGAGACAGTGGTCTCTGTCTCTGCTCAGCAGTCCGGTCGGCTAGGGAGCCTGAAGCACCGAACAAGACTGCATTCCGCACTTCAGCTTCTCTTGGGGAAGCAGGATCTTGGGGAGGTCCACCCTTCTTTCGCCCAGCGGTGGCGCTGCAGCAAGATGATCCAAGTCCCCCCTGCATTGTGCAGTTGGAGCTGGAGGCCAGACCGGATGACGGGCAACGTCATTTCCGGTGGGGGGGTGCGGGCATTTTCACTTGATCCGCGTCTTCCGGTTCTGGACGTGACCTGTGAAAGGGGACCGAGCGCTAGGCTGGTGCGGCCTCTTTCGTTTGCTCTACAGACAGCTATCAGAGGCATGTTGGGACCACATATCCTCAACGGGAGATGTCTGAAGCAGAGGCTTCAAGAGCACCAGCCACTCAAAGGTGAGGTGGAACCCTGGGGTGGTGTTCCCTTACTTATTTCCAGTAGCTCCACTGGCGTTTGTCCATCCTTGGTGGTCGGTGGGGGGGGGGGGCACTCACGGTGGTCCTTTAGTAGCGCTGATGTGCTGTAGCTTATGCTGCCCTCTTTCTATATTTCTGTGTGTTTTTCAGAAAGCCACAAGCAAGTCGCCCCATGGTTCTAAGAAGAGATATCCTTCATGCAGAGCCTCTATGGGGGACTCCTGGGCCAAAGCACTTTGTAGGGAGTGTGTTGATACAGGCAGCAAAGCAGGGTGCGGACCTGGCGGCATCTGTGAAGGAGCTCTCTAGCACTTTTTCAGTCCTTCAAGACACCTTTTTCTAGTTTCCAGTGGCCTCAGCCCCAGAGCATTCCTCCACCAGTGCAACAGAGTGTTTCACCTAGCCCAACTGATGTTCTCCCTGCTAGTGGGGAGAACCCGGAGGGCTCCAGAGAGGAAATTGAGGAAGAAGCTGACAGTGCCACTTCAGATTCCCAGGGAGAGTAAGATGGAGAGGGGCTGGATGGAGAATTCAAAAGAACCTCACGGTATAAGCTTTCCCTTTCAGTGGAGGAACTCTTGGGAGATATTCATACCACTTTAGGAATACAGGAAAAAAGGAAGGCATTGTCACTCCACGATCAGATGTATAGGGGCCTGGGGGAACAGAAAAGAGGGTGTTCCCGTTTTCACGATGTCTTGATCGATGCCATCAAAAAGGAATGGCAGGAACCCCCGAAAGGAAGCCTTTCTTTTCAGGGGCGTTGAAACGAAGGTTTCCTTTTTGTTGAAGAGGAGGCTCTAGTCTGGAACAAATCTCCAAGGCTGGATGCTGCCTTTTCTCAAGTGTCCAGACATACCGATCTGGCCTTGGAGGACATGGGGGTACTTTCATACCCCATGGATCGAAGGATGGACTCACTTTTGAAGAAGGCTTGGGACTCGTCGCAGGGAAACCTTAAGCCTGCCATGGCAGCCACAGTAGTGGCCCGCAATATGGAATATTGGCTTACACAGATTAGAGCGCACATTGAAGCAGGGACAGCAAAGGAGACTATATTATCTTCCTTTCCTATGCTGCTTAAAGGGGTGGCATACATTGCGGATGCTTCGGCTGAATCTGTACGAATGTCCGCAAGTTCTATAGCCCTGACCAGTTCAGCAAGGAGGGCCCTATGGCTGAAAACATGGCAGGCAGACAGTGCGTCCAAAATAAAGAGGCAAAGAAGTCCTCGAATTGGAGGGAGCTGAGAGCAGTAGATCTGGTACTGAGCCTTTCAGAGGGAACTAAAGGGACAGCATGTGCGAGTCTGGTCGGACAACTCCTCGGTGGTGGCCTATGTCAACAGGCAGGGGGGCACCAGAAGCGAAGCCTTATGGGTCCTGGCAGAAGCCATCCTCAGATGGGCCGAGGCCAATGTTCTGTCTCTTTCGGCGATACATTTTGAAGGGGGAACAAAATCGGGTAGCGGATTTCCTCAGCAGAAAAACGCTGAGGGAAGGCAACTAAGTTTTGAAACAAGAGGTTTTCTAAATGGTCACCCGAAGGTGGGGGGTTCCATCCGTGGACCTTTTTGCCTCAAGGGAAAAGCAAAAGTGCGTCTCTTCTTTTCCATTAAGAGTGGATGCACTGGCGCAGAGCTGGAGGTTCTCCAGGTGCTATGCTTTCCCCCCTCCTGTTCTGATTCCTGCAGTATTAAGGAAATTTCAGGCGGAGAGCACAACTCTCATTCTGATCATGCCACACTGGCCCAGGAGGCCGTGGTTCTCCATTCTGAAGGGCGTGGCTGCGGAACCCCCCTGGATTCTCCTAGTCCAGGAGTATCTTCTTTCTCAGGGCCCAATCTGCTGTCCTCAGGTGGAGCAGTGGAACCTTGCAGCTTGGCTTCTGAGGAGGAATTGCTGAGGGGCAAGGGGTTCTCGGATCACTTAGTAGCCACTCTCCTATGTTGCAGAAAAAGGGAAACGCAAGCTATCTACTTGAAGGTGTGGAAGCGGTTCAATAATTGGTGCTCAGAAAGCTTCCTTGATGTGTGCAGCTCTGTAGCAGTTTTGGAATTTCTGCAGGCAGGGGCAGATAAAGGCTTAGCCCATAGCACCTTGAAAGGTCAGGTATCCGCTTTAAGCGTTTTTCTGGAAAAACCTCTAGCAACAGATCCATGGATAGTGAGGTTTTTAAAGCCTTAGGCAAGCAGAGACCAATAAGAATTTCCCCCTTTCCTGTGTGGGATCTCATTCGTTTTACAAGCCCTCACAGGGGAACCTTTTGAGCCATTGGAATCTTGCACGTTAAGATTGATCACCCTCAAAACTGTGTTTTTGGTGGCGATCACTATGGCAAGGAAAGTGAGTGAACTCAAAGCCCTTTCTATTGGGGGACCTTTTTTTCAGGATTTTTCGGACCGTGTGGTTTTTAAAACGGATCCAGCCTTTTTGCCAAAGGTAGCCTCTAAGTTTCATAGAGCCAAAGAAATTGTTTTGTCTACTTTCTGTTCGAATCCTGTGAGGAAACGAGAACATATTTTTCATAATTTGGAAGTTAGGTGTGTCCTTCAATATTTAGAAAGTACAAGTCAGTTTAGGAAATCTGACTGTTTTTGTGTTATTTTCAGGGGCCAGGAAAGGATCCAAAGCCTCTAGACGCACAATAGCCAGATGGTTAAGGCTGGCCATTGTTCAGGCTTATGTGATAGGGGGGTTGGAGCCCCCAGTTGGGATTGAGGCACACTCCACCAGGGCAGTGGCGACTTCTCAAGCAGAGTGGGCTGGTGCTACTCCAGAGCAGATTTGTAGAGCTGCAACGTGGTCCAGCTTTTCCACATTCATGAAGCACTACAGATTGAACCTACTGTCAGCCAAGGACCAAGCCTTTGGTCGTAAGGTGCTACAGGCGGTAGTCCCACCCTAAGGTAAGGTGCTCGCTTATCCTCTCTATGGGGACTGTCCTGAAAGGTGGACTAGGGAAAAACAGAGTTACTTACCGGTAACATCCTTTTCCGGGAGTCTTTCAGGACAGCACCGATACCCACCCAGGTTGTTGGATATCTTTTGAGAACTCATCGCATGAGACCGTCAGGTAAGATAAAAGGTTTTGTTTTGACATGTTCTTGTGTCTCCCCAGTTTGCCGAAAGTACTCTTGAAGAACTGAGGGGATGGCGGGAAAATGAGACTTAAATTGTGGAATTGAAGGCGGTGTTTCTTAAGAGGGGAGGGGCCAGGGTCTCTCTATGGTGGCTGTCCTGAAAGACTCCCGGAAAAGGATGTTACCTTTAAGTAACTCCGTTTTTTTTTTTTATTTTTTTTTTTTTCTCCTGCTGTAGCAAATTGAATCATGCTTTTGCTGGGTTTTTTTTTTTTTTTTTTTTGGTTGAACTAGATGGACTTGTGCCTTTTTTCAACCCAACTATAATACAGTATAACATTCAGATTTAAATCTAATTAATCTTTCAAGAATTTAGTAATAGATTTTGTGTGTTAGATTACAGCAACTAGCAAAACCTTTAGGCCTGATGCATGTAAAATCACATTATTTCTAAACCAACCTGTAAAATGTAATGTTTCTATTAGATTGTAAGCTCCCAGGAGCAGGGTCCTCCTAACCCCCTTGTATTGAATTGTATTGTTGCTGTATTGTCTTCCTTTATATTGTAAAGCACTGCTCAAACTGTTGGCGCTATAAAAATCCTGTACAATAATATAAAAAATTGCATGCATGATAAATTGGCGTGGCAAATTCAGATTGAGTAGTTTCGTTGTATTGAGGTTTTGGCTTGGGTTTAGGGGATTAAGTTGGAGTTATCGTTTTTAAGGGTAGATGCTAGCTTTAGGGGTTAATTTGCTGCTCAGCATCATGTTGTGGGTTAAGGATACTTTTTGTTTTTTAGAATTAGTGATAAATTTTATATTTTGGATTTCTGGTGTGAAAAAAAACAAGCCAAAAGCCAGCATAGTAAAATTTGAAACCTAACATTTAAAGTGTTCAGTACATTTTCATGTATAACGACAATGAATACTGGCGCTGGAGCAAAACTATTAATACGTGCAAATATGAATAAATTATTAAATTGCAGCTGCTGTGAAAAAAGTGCTAAAACTTTCACAAATATAAATACAAAAAAAGAAACAGCGCTAGCAAATAGTGTCAAAAATATTAAATAATCCTCAAACATATTAGTGTGTATAACAAAAAAGAATATATATAAGACCGGCAGCAAAAAATTATATAACTTTCGCTATAAATTTGCCCACCGGATGCATGTGAATAATAACATAAATATAAATATCCAATTTAAACAGTGATAAGTGAAAAATAGTCCAGCAAAGAAAACAATATATTTTGCAATTAAAAGTCCCCTTCTAGGGCTGAACTCACCAAGGCAGAGCAAATGTAGCAAATATTGTATCAAACAAATATGCTGACATGGGGTCCAGGGTGCACAAGATGTAAGCACAGCTGATGTCTAAACTTTATCCACAGAACCCAAAAGAAAACTTTCCACTGATGTCAGCTCCAGGGACCATGAAGGTTTGCCTCAAAGAAATAGAGGAAACTGTATGGTGAAGTACTGTGGTGCAAAGAAATGAGATGCGCACAAGCGCTACTTGCAGGATACACAGCAAGGCAAGCTTATCAGAAAACACTTCCGCGATCGCCGCTGGATAAGCGTGCGTTCCACGGAGGCAGGAAATGACGTCAGTAATAGCGTTGGCCGGAAATTACGTCAACGCGTTTCGCCCCTCCAGGGCGTCATTAAAGGACGCCCTGGAGGAGGGGCAAAACGCGTCAACGTAATTTCCGGCCAACGCTATTACTGACGTCATTTCCTGCCTCCGTGGAACGCACGCTTATCCAGCGGCGATCGCGGAAGTGTTTTCTGATAAGCTTGCCTTGCTGTGTATCCTGCAAGTAGCGCTTGTGCGCATCTCATTTCTTTGCACCACAGTACTTCACCATACAGTTTCCTCTATTTGAGGCAAAGCTTCATGGAGCTGACATCAGTGGAAAGTTTTCTTTTGGGTTCTGTGGATAAAGTTTAGACATCAGCTGTGCTTACATCTTGTGCACCCTGGACCCCATGTCAGCATATTTGTTTGATACAATATTTGCTACGTTTGCTCTGCCTTGGTGAGTTCAGCCCTAGAAGGGGACTTTTAATTGCAAAATATATTGTTTTCTTTGCTGGACTATTTTTCACTTCTCGGTGTTTAAATTGGATATTTATATTTATGTTATTATTCACATGCATCCGGTGGGCAAATTTATAGCGAAAGTTATATAATTTTTTGCTGCCGGTCTTATATATATTCTTTTTTGTTATACACACTAATATGTTTGAGGATTATTTAATATTTTTGACACTATTTGCTAGCGCTGTTTCTTTTTTGTATTTACATTTTCATGTAGACTATTATGCAGCAATGTTAATCTGTCTTGTAAATATTATAATTACATTTTACTGTATGTACTGATGAGCATTTATTTTGGAATAATTTAAACCTCCTTTTTTTTTTTTTTTGAATGTATGCATACTGTTAAGAATCAAGCAAAATCTAGAGATTACTACCGGCCTCCAATGGCTAATCCCAAACACATGTAAATTGTGGATCACAAACCTCTCAGCACTTAGCTTCCTAAGCAGCTTTGTAGAAGCATTTTAGCAGTTGTCTTACTAGATTAGACTTCTAGATAGTCCTTAAAAGCAGATGCTAAAGTACAGTTTGCTGGAATGTTTTGACACATTTTTTTTTTTTTTTTATAGAATAGCAAAAACACACATGCCATAGCCAGAAAAATGTCAGTTAAGTACCACACTTGGTCATCTTTGACTAGTTGCCAGTTTGTGGTTGGGTGCAGCAGTATAAAAACAGTGCAAGCGCATAGCAACAGAAATATATTGTGCAATACAGAGCAGGCCGGCGGGAAGGCAACCTGATTGGTAGCACTCACAGCATGAAACAGCGATGTGTTAGGTAAAGTAGGACTCGGGTTTGCCAACAGTCTCTGTTTTGAGTGGTGGTCCATAACCTAGTGGGGAGGCTTCCAGAAAGGAAGGAGTGTCAATGCACTTCCCTACTTTCCCTGCCAGGTGGGGAACCTGTTCCTACTCTAGCCTCATGCAAAATGTGCACCAAGCCCAGGAGCCAGGGTCTTAAATAGACTCTGCCTGACCCAAGATGGCCATCTAAAGTCACATGGGGGCCAGCATCCAATCTGATAGCTGCCCCCATGACCCAGGAAACCATAGAGAAACGAAGTTCTTCTTCTCCCTTTGCAATGCTACTGTGGTTGAGCGCCACCTGCAGTAGAGAAAGCAGACTGCATCTGCCTAAAAGTTACTCTTCAAGAGTCAGTAGAGTGCAAGTGTTGAAGGTGGCCTACATTAGAGAGTCAGGCAAATGCCTAAGTCCAATATTGACCAGGATACCCCAACAATGAAATATAAAATAAAGTGTTTTGTGTGAATGTTCATTCACCAAGTGCCTCCTCATACACTGAGCACATTTTTGATAATGTGCTTTATGTTTTGGTCCACTCATTGTACAGTTTCGAGACTGCCTCCTTAAGGATCATTTTACACATTTTGCATTCTGGGAATGCATGAAAAACACACCAAAATGTGCATTATGCTTGCAGGGCCATTATTTCTTAATGGCACCCCAAATGCAGATAGAAGTAGTGTGACGAAATGCACATTGCAATAATGCATGATGCTCGCTGCCAAAGAAGGTGCAGGAGCTATTTTGGCATGCACAGGGTAGCCCTTTCAAGTCAATGGGCTGCCCTAAGCTATTGTGCGACAAATGCGCAAAAAAAAGCAATGCACAGGTGTGAATGAGGCTTAAAAAAAAATGTAAAAAAAATCTATAGTCTTGGAAATTCTGCAATAGCAAAAATCTTGTCAGAGCTACAGGTTGAGATGGCCCTCAAGACTAAGTTCGCATGTGGGCTCAGAATAGGCTCCTCTTCAATCTTGTTATTAAGAATAAGGAGCCACCACTGAGGACTGCCACGTTGCACACTAAATCGGCCTTGCGGCCCACTTCAATTCTGGGAAAACCAGTACTTAAAACAAGTATTAGAAGGAAGCGCATGCATTACCTTACAACTTTCTAATGGTGTAAACTAAAAAAATACCAATATACTCCTAAAAAAATATGCAATAAAATTGTATAACTATTCCCATCAAGCCACTATGAATGTGTCCCTCCACAGAGCCCTGAGGAAGAGGACATCGCCCTTGAAACACATAAGCTGCACCCTTGTGGTGGAACACTTCCCTAGTGGCTTGATGGGAATTGTTTGTTTTATATTCACTTTATTGTGTATTTTTGCAAGTATATTGGTATTTTTTAAGTTTACACTATTAGAAAGTCTTATAGCTCGTTTGCTTCAAAATGTGGCATCGGGCACACTTTTTTTTAAAGCGCTCTGAATGTCAATCAAAGCACCTGTCGCCAAATAAAATGGTAAGCTTACAGTCCTGTTTACATGTTGTGTTGGCCTTTCTTCAAAATTAAATGATACCCCACGTCGCTCTCTTGGTGCTCTAAAGCGTCTCCAAAGCCTCCATAGAAGGATATGACAACACGCTAACGTCGCCTGCAGCTTTTGAGAGGCTTTTTTTTCAGCTTTACTTTTGTTTTGGTGGTATTGCAGGTACAAGATATCCCAGGATGCACTGGGAAAACCAACAAGCAAACCAGAAAGACGTCACCAGCAGTCATTTCTGGTTCATGTGTATATATTCTGGGAGTGTCTGGTGCAAACGTCACACCTGGTGTGCATCAAAGAGCAGCAGGGAAGGTGAGAGGAGTTTGCACCATGGGAACGCTGTAGTGGAAGGTGAGCAGGGACCAGAGAGAGAGAGGACTGAGCAGCAGAAGATCAGCAGAGCTGGGGGACCGGAGCAGGAGAAACTAGCAATGTCACACATGGTGAACATCGTGGAAAGCAAGTGTAGAAATGGTTGTTGTATTTATTACTTTCTGTATTTGTGAATTTCAAGGGTGAGAAAACGTATGCGTTTCACATCCTACTGGTCTTATGACATCCTATATATACTGTTTGAATGTGCATATGATATATAACAATATTTATATACATAGAGATTTTATATACAATACGTGGCATTTTATGAAATTGAAGTTATACACTGTGAAACAAATTAGTGAATGACTGAATGGTTTTTATTTTCTTGGGCTGCTGTTGCATGTCATTGTGGCTGAGAGCTTTCAAATTCCCAAGAGCTTGGAGAGCATTTGTCCTTTTTCCATCAAGGACAGCTTGACCTTTTTAGTGTCTGTCAGGGCTGTGCTAAAGTGTGCCATTTTGTTTGCTGACAAACAAAGTCACAGAAGGAAATTCAGCAAGACTGAATGATGTTGCGTAGATTTGGTTTTGTTTGATGGTGTCTCTATGATATTGGCTAAACTCTAGATAACGAAAACAAATACAGTTGTATATTTTGAATCCAAAATAGTAGAACCTTTCTATGTCAAATTTCCAGCGGCTAACTCAGAATTGGTAATGATTATTATTATTTTTTTCCTTGGATAATATCAAAAGGACAATGGTCCTTGGTATAATTGTCTGTTCATGTCCAGACCAACAATTAGGCAAACCTATCCATATACCTGCAGGTATTGCTGTTGGCTCCTAACTCAGGAGTGATTTACCTAACAACAGATGATTCATCTCCCAGACATGAAAGGTTAAAATGATCATAAAGTCTCCCTGTTTGTTATTTTTATAGGAATTTTTTTTTTTTTTTATACTTGCCTGCCCTGTTGCAGTGGATTTGCACAGAGCAGCCCAGATCCTCCTATTCTCGGGTCCCTCCTCTTGGGTGCTCCTGGCCCCTCCCTCCTGTTAAGTGCCCCCACAGCAAGTGGCTTGCTATGGGGGCACCTGAGCCGAGCCACAGCTCCCTGTGCACATTCAGACAGTAAACTCCGACTCGGCCCTGCCCCCTCTCACTCCTGATTGGCTAGCTGAGCGGGGGTGATCTTGAACGGCTGAGACATTTGTGGACATCGCTGGACGGAGAGGGACCTCAGTTAACCACTTCCAGACCAGCCTCGTTTTGGATTTTAGGTGTTTACATGTTTAAAACGACTTAGAACCCCCAAACATTATATATTGTTTTTTTTCTAACATCCTAGAGAATAAAATGGCGGTCGTTGCAATACTTTTTTTCACACCGTATTTGCGCAGCGGTCTTACAAGCGCACTTTTTTTGGAAAAAAGTCACTTTTTTGAATAAAAAAATAAGACAACCGTAAAATTAGCCCAATTTTTTTTTGGATTGTGAAAGATAATGTTACGCCGAGTAAATTGATACCCAACATGTCACGCTTCAAAATTGCGGCCTCTCGTGGAATGGCGTCAAACTTTTACCCTCAAAAATCTCCATAAGCGACATTTAAAAAATTCTACAGGTTGCATTTTTTGAGTTACAGAGGAGGTCTATGGCTAGAATTATTGCTCTCGCTCTACCGATCGCGGCGATACATCACATGTGTGGTTTGACTACCGGTTTTATATGCGGGCGCTGCTCACGTATGCGTTCGCTTCTGCGCGCGAGCTCGTCGGGACGGGGTGTTTTTTAAAAAAAATTTTTTGTTTTTTATTATTTATTTTACTTAATTGTATTATTTTTTACACAGTTTTAAAAAAAAAAAAAAAATTTGATCACTTTTATTCCTATTACAAGGAATGTAAACATCCCTTGTAATAGAAAAAAGCATGACAGGTCCTCTTAAATATGAGATCTGGGGTCAAAAAGTCCTCAGATCTCATATTTGGACTTCAATGGGAAAAATTTTTTTTTTTTTTAAAAATGTCATTTAAAAAAATGACATTTGTAAATTTCCCTTTAAGACGTATGGGCGGAAGTGACGTTTTTGACGTTGCTTCCGCCCTCCTATGGTATAGAGATGAGTGGCGGCCATCTTAGCATCACTCATCTCTATACACAGGCAGGGAACGGACCCGATCGCCTCCGCCGCTGCCGACGGTTCCGGTAAGCGGCGGAAGGCACGGGAGAGCGGCGGGAGGGGGGGCACCTCTCCCGCCGCCGATAACGGTGATCTCGCGGCGAATCCGCCGCGATGACCACCATTATCGGAAAGGGGACCGCTCACTGTAAAGAGGGATACCTCGGTTGTGGCAGCAGCTGCTGCCGTTACCGAGATATCCCTCTTCAAAAAAATGACGTATATATACAGTGAGCGGTCGTGAAGTGGTTAAGGCCCCTTTCACACTGGGGCGGTGATCCGCGGTGACGGTAAAGCAGCGCTATATTTAGCGCTGCTTTACCGTCGTTTTCACCGCGGTTTTCGGCCCCTCGCGGTGCGGTTTTACCCCCCGCGAGCGGCCGAAAAAGGGTTAAACACCCCCCGCAGAGCGCCGCCGTAGCCGCGGTATTGCCGCGGTTTTACGGCGGTCTCCCATTGTAATCAATGGGAAGGAGCGGTATAGGAGCGGTGAACACACCGCTCCTATCCCGCTCCAAAGATGCTGCTAGCAGGACTTTTTTTGTCATCCTGCTAGCGCACCGCTCCAGTGTGAAAGCCCGCCGGCTTTCACACTGGAGTGAATGGGGCAGGATTTTTTCATGCGGTGAACAGGCGCTATTTTTAGCGCTGCACCGCATGAAAAAACGCCCCAGTGTGAAAGGGGCCTTAGTGTAAGGGGGGAGCTGCACACAGGTTTTTTATCTTTATGCATAGAATGCATTAAGATAAAAAAACTTCTGACTTTACAATCCCTTTTAAGAAATTTGGCATCTATGCCAAATATCCTATCTATGTCTAAATGTACATAATATGACTGGATACTAACATTTATTGGTAACGTTGATCCGGGGAAAATCTGATTGCCTCTCAGGGGATCGGGAAGGGATTTCTTTCTCCTCCTGTAGACAATTGGATCATGGTTTGCTGGGTTTTTTCACCTTCCTCTGGATCAATTGTGGGTATAGGATTGGGTATATGGGATTGTATGATTTATTTTTATGTTTGAACTAGATGGACTTGTGTCTTTTTTTTTTTTTTTTTTTAAACCTGAATAACTATGTAACTATGTATCTACAATAGCGGTGGTTGTACAAGGACTTCATCCTTTACCTGCTGAGATATCTACAGAACCCTTTCTCAATTTTTTATTTATTTCTTGTTACCCCAGAGGAACCCTTAAAATTTTAAGTCTCAGGTAACCCCTTTAAAATCAAATCATTGGTGGTCAGTGGTAAAAATGCATTTTTACATTGGGGGGCCAGTTTAAAATATATCCCCCCCCCTTTACAGTGGAGGTCAGAATTCCATCCTTACAGACAGATAAAAATGATTGTTGGTGTCCTGCAGCTGGCTTTACCAAGTTGAGTTGATCCCAGATCTATATAGGCATCAGCCGACAGGTCAATCAGCCACAGCTTAAAGTGGAACTTCACTCTCCTAATCAACATTGATTTATTTTTAATCCTCATGCTGCTAGCATTAGTAAATAGGTATCATATTTGCTTGTTTTTAAACTTTTTTTTTTTACATTTCTTCAGTTGCTTCCTAGTTTCCATGCCTAGGCAAATATGTTATACATCCTAGGAGGGGGGAGAGGAGGAGGGGTTTCTCTGCTAAGCACACCCTCCTGCATGCATGCTTGCGCTAAGGGCAGATGGATTCCAGGAAGTGAATGCTACGTGAGTTCATTATTAGTTGGTTGGTTATTCTTTTGAATTTTCAGATTTTCTAATTTTATGATTTTATGATTTTTTTTGAATTTACGAATTGCGATCATAACGAATGACCCCCCCCCCCCCCCCCAAAAAAAAAACGGAAACACACATTTTTCGCCAGTGCACATAAACAGTGTGGTTGGTTTGTGGTGCTCCAATGCAATGAAGATCCGCTTTAAGGAGCACCTGGTATGTTCTGGAGGAACCCTAGAAATCCATGGAACCCTCATTGAGAATGGCTGGTCTATGGTATGCCCACATATTCTATTCTGACCCTATAAAATACATTCAAACAACTGTCAGTGTTGACCAATGATGGCGGCTTGGTTCTTGTGTTTCCATAAATTTCACAAGAATGCAGTTGCGCCCAGTGTCGTCTTATGAAATTATGGAATCTACCACTTTTACAGACTATTGCCAAAAGGCCTGTAAAGTCACTCACTGCCAAAGGTGGAAGATGGGGATGTAAGGTAAGTACGGTATCTTTTCCCTTTCCTATTTTTTGTATTTTGCATTTTTAGATGGGGGGGGGGGGGGGGGAGGGAGTCTAAGGAAAACAAGAAAACCATGTATTGCTTCAGAATTCAAAGCCACAAGGCTAATTATGTTCAATTCCTTTTAACATCTGATAAATATCATATTGTACCCAGCTTACTGCTCACACATTTTAATTTCTAGTCATTAGAAGCAACCTACAGTATATACTGTATAATTTAGAGTTTTTCCACAGTCTATCAATTTCAGTGTGAATAAAATGTAATGGAGCAACATTTCATGGATCATAAGCAATCCATACCGCTACTTGCAATTCAGGTTAACCCTCAACACCGAGAGTGAGTCATTAAATGTGCATGCTTGAGCATCTTGATTTATAGTACTGTATGTTGTAGATAAAACTTGCATGGTTTTAGTTGAGTCCACGCCTTAAAGTGCCTGAAAGACTTTGTTATGAAGGATGAGTATTTGTAGGAATATGTACCAGCAACATTTATTTATTCCTTTTTTATGGCATTACAATGGAAACATGTTTAAAAATGTAATATTTGTAGTGGTGGGAAGAATAGTGACATCATCAATATGTTCTTCTTTTAGAAAAATACACTATATTGTCAAAAGTATTGAGACACCTTCCTTTGGACTGCACAAGAACTTTATTGGCATCCCAGTCTTAGTCCGTAGGGTTCGATATTGAGTTGGCCCACCCTTTGCAGCTATAACAGCTTCAATTCTTCTGGGAAGGCTGTTCACAAGGTTTAAGAGTGTGTCTATGGTAATGTTTGATCGTTTTTCCAGAAGTACATTTGTAAGGTCAGGCACTGATGGACGAGAAGGCCTGGCTCACATTCTCCACTCTAATTCCTCCCAAAGGTGTTCCATCAGGCTGAGGTCATGACTCTGTGCAGGCCAGCCAAGTTCCTCCACCCCAAACTCGCTCATCCATGTCTTTTATGGACCTTGCTTTGTGCACTGGTCCAAACCATTTGGTGGAGGGGGGATTATGGTGTCGGGTGTTTTTCAGGGGTTGGGCTTGGCCCCTTAGTTCCAGTGAAGGGAACTCTTAAGGCGTCAGCATGCCAAGACATTTTGGACAATTTCATGCTCCCAACTTTGTGGGAACAGTTTGGGGATGGCCCCTTCCTGTTCCAACATGACTGTGGACCAGTGCACAAAGCAAGGTCCCTAAAGACATGGATGAGCTAGTTTGAGGTGGAGGAACTTGACAGTCCAAACCTCAACCCAATAGAACACCTTTGGGATGAATTAGAGTGGAGACTGTGAGTCAGCCCTTCTTGTCCAACATCAGTGCCTGACATCACGAATGCGCTTCTGGAAGAATGGTCAAACATTCCCATAGACGCACTCCTTAACTTTGTGGACAGCCTTCTCAGAAGAGTTGAAGCTGTTATAGCTGCAAAGGGTGGGCCAACTCAATTTTGAACCTATGGACTAAGACTGGGATGCCATTAACCGCTTCCTGACCGACGCACGCCGATGTACGTCGGCAGAATGGCACGGACAGGCATAAGGGCTTATATACAAGTCCCTTTTTAAATGCCTCCATGCCATCGGGAGCGCACCAGGAGCGGCGCGCTCCCGCGCCAGTTGGGACCCCCGTGAGGCCGGTCGTGGGTCCCGCGATCGTCTCACGGGAAGGCTGAACGGGGAGATGCGGAAATAAACAGCATCTCCCCGTTCTGCCTAGCAACTAGTGACGCTGATCTCTGCTCCCTGTAATTGGAGCAGAGATCAGCATTCACTAGCTGACAGCCACACCCCCCCCACAGTAAAAAAATACACCCCTAGGCATACTTAACCCCTACACTGCCACCTAGTGGTTAACCCCTTCACTGCCAGTGTCATTTATACAGGAATCAATGCATTTAAATAGCATTGATTGCTGTATAAATGACAATGGTCCCAAAAATGTCCGATGTGTCTGCCATAATGTCGCAGTCACAATAAAAATCGCTGATCGCCGCCATTACTAAAAAAAAAAAAATTATTAATAAAAATGCTATAAAACTATCCCCCATCTTGTAAACGCTATAACTTCTGCGCAAACCAATCAATAATCGCTTATTGCGATTTTTTTTTTTTTTTAACCAACAATATGTAGAAGAATACGTATCGGCCTAAACTGAGGAAAAAAAAATTTTTTATATATTTTTGGGGGATATTTATTATAGCAAAAAGTAAACAATATTGTGTTTTTTTTCAAAATTGTCTCTTTTTTTTGTTTATAGCGCAAAAAATGAAAACCGCAGGGGCGATCAAATGCCACCAAAAGTAAGCTCTATTTGTGGGAAAAAAAGGACGTCAATTTTGTTTGGGAGCCACGTCGCACGACCGCGCAATTGTCAGTTAAAGCGACGCAGTGGCGAATCGCAAAAAGAGGCCTGGTCCTTTGGCTGCAAATTGGTCTGGTCTGAAAGTGGTTAAAGTTCATGTGTGCCTGTAAAGACAGGCATCCCAATACTTTTGAAAATATAGTGTATATTGATATACTCGCTATATAAAAATGGTAACAGTATCCTACCCACTAGATGGAATATAAGAAAAATGTATTATAATGTGTAATTTTTTTAAATAATATACAGAAAACCAGAAATCTCCATATGAATTTACTAGGATGTACACATAGTAACTTTAAATAGGAGTGACCTTTTAATGCCATTACAGCATTTTAATATATGTTCTGATCTTCCGAGATTAACTATTAGGAGGTAAATACTGTAATCCTTAAACAAGAATGACCGAGTCATTAAGATGACATTGAACTATTTTTATTTCCATCCCTGCTCTTTAACCATCTCAATACAGTGCATTTTCACCCCCATCCTGCCCAAGCCATTTTTCAGCTTTCAGCGCTGTCACAATTTGAATGGGTCATACAAAACTGTACCCAGATGAAATTGTTATCATTTTGTCCCCACAAATAGAGCTTTCTTTTGGTGGTATTTGATCACCTCTTTTTTTTTTTTTTTTTTTTTTATAAACAAAAGAGGAGGGACAAGTTTGGAAAAACAATTTTTTAACCTTTTGCTATAATATCCATTTAAAAAAAAAAAAAATGTTTCCTCAGTTTAGGCCGATATATGTATTCTTCTACATATTTTTGGTAAAAAAAAATCGCAATAAGTGTATATTGATTGGTTTGGTATTGATTGGTTTGCGCAAAAGTTATAGCGTCTACAAAATAGAGGATAGATTTATAGCATTTTTATTATTTATTGTTTTTTTTTTAACTAGTAATGGCTGCCATTTTTATCGTGACTGCGATATTGCGGCGGACATATCACATTTATACAGCGATCTTTCTTTATCTTGCTATAAAAATGCATTGATTACTGTATAAATGTGACTGGCAGGGAAGGGGTTAACACTAGGGGGTGCTGAAGGGGTTAATATGTTCCCTGGGAGTGATTCTAACTGTAGGGGATTCACAAGGGGAGGAGACTGATCTGTGTTTCTCTGTGCTGAGAACACACCATCGGTCCCCTCTCCTCTGACAGGACTGTGGATCTGTGTGTTTACATACAGATCCACGGTCCTGCTGTATTACCGGGCAATCGCGGGTGCCCGGCGGCCGTCTGGCATGCGCATAGAGTCCCCAGTGACACGGCGCGCGCGCCCCCTGGTGGGAAGGGGAGGAAGTCATATGACGCTCTCCCGCAACGAAAGCTGCGCTGCCTGGCCATCAATTGACAGCTGGCGATCGGCAAACAGTTAAGGAAATCTTTACCGATGGAAATGCATAGACTGTCATCACCGACCTCTCCTTCTGAAAGTACTTGATGTCTGGTAGTTGGACTGGCAATTAACCTTCAGCTACATCACCCAACTTGATTCAAACATCTGACTTACAAACGACTCCTACTTACAAACAGAGTGAGACAACAGGAAGTGAGAGGAAATCTACCCCTAGGAAGGGAAATTCACTCCTGTAAGAGTTAATATGGGAAAAAGGTGTCTCTACTGATGCTTTATCGCCAATACGTGTTTCCCTAATATTTTCTAAATCCAACTGTCATTGGTACAGAAAGTGAGGTGAAATCTTCTGATCAGGGGCACAGACAGCAAAACAAATGTTACAGGGGTGATGATAACCCTTCCCTATGCTATTTTTTGGCAGGAGCTACACTTAAAAAAA
Source organism: Lithobates sylvaticus (assembly GCA_028564925.1). NCBI lineage: Eukaryota > Metazoa > Chordata > Amphibia > Anura > Ranidae > Lithobates > Lithobates sylvaticus. Next base: position 170,277,864 of record CM053035.1, read on the forward strand.
AAAAAAAAAATTTACCTGTTCCAACTTACAGATTCAACTTAAGAACAAACCTACAGTCCCTGTCTTGTTTGTAACCCAGGGACCGCCTGTAGCAACCAATTTATCCTCTTCACTCCTCCTGTTATTTCTAGCCCCCTCATCTCCGTTTTATGGACAGTAGGGATGATTTACAACAAGGCTAGCCGACAACAAACCTTTTGATGAACCATTTTCTACACCTTAATTTACTTGCTGTAAATTGAAACTTCAATTAGGATTTAACGTTGAACGAAAGGCAAACATTTTCTGAATAGAATAGGGCAGGATTATGACGCCTGCCATCTTTGTCCCATTGGGGAGATTTCCCTTCACTCCTTCCCTTTTGCCACAAGAAGACATCAGAAATCTCTAAAAAATTAGGACATCCCTGGCAGTCTTGAAAATTTGGTGATAATTTGAAGATCCCTCCCCCCCCATATTTCTGTTTTGGTGACCTCTCAAGATTTGGGATTTTCTTTCACTTTCAATGATAATGGTCAGCAGGACAAATGGAGAGGGTGGATCTTCCTAAAAGGGACAAGGACAGCAATAAAAACCTGACTGATGTTCTAATCCATCTCCCCTCTATCTAAAACGAAAACGTTTGCCTTTAGTTATACTTCTAAGGGGAACTTAGGGGATGGGTGCTCTAGAACAGTGGTTCTCAACCCTGTCCTCAAGTACCCCTAACAGGCCATGTTTTGGGAATTTCTCTTAGTCAATGGCTTGGTATTTTGGACAGCTATTTTATCTGATAAAGGAAAACCTGAAAACGTGGCCTGTTGGGGGTACTTGAGGACAGGGCTGAGAACCACTGCTTTTGAATATTTGCACATTATGGCACACTCGGTGTGCACTCATGCACTCATGCAATCGTGACAGGTCCAGACTTCAGTAGCCACTTTGTCCAATGCTGCTACCATCTCTCCTTCCACTTCATCTGGGTACCATGGCACACCATCTCACCTGCCACTTCATTGAGGTACCATGGCACACCATCTCACCTGCCGCTTCATCGAGGTACCATGGCAAACTATCTCACCTACCACTTCACCTGGGTACCATGGCACACCATCTCACCTGCCACTTCATCTGGGTACCATGGCACACCATCTCACCTACCACTTCATCTGGGTACTACGGCACACCATCTTCCCTGCTGCTTCATCTGGGTACCATGATCCTACTCATCGGCTACTGACTAGTTACAGCATCCTTGGCACCCAACTCTATTCATGACATGTACAGTGGTGTGAAAAAGTGTTTGCCCCCTTCCTCATTTCCTGTTCCTTTTGCATGTTTGTCACACTTAAGTGTTTCGGAACATCAAACCAATTTAAACAATAGTCAAGGACAACACAAGTAAACACAAAATGCAATTTGTAAATGAAGGTGTTTATTATTAAAGGTGAAAAAAAATCCAAACCATCATGGCCCTGTGTGGAAAAAGTGATTGCCCCCCTTGTTAAAACATACTATAACTGTGGTTGTCCACACCTAAGTTCAATTTCTCTAGCCACACCCAGGCCTGATTATTGCCACACCTGTTCACAATCAAGGCATCACTTAAATAGGAGCTGCTTGACACAGTAAGGTCCACCAGAAGATCCTTAAAAGCTACACATCATGCCGAGACCCAAAGAAATTCAGGAACAATTGAGAAAGAAAGTAATTGAGATCTATCAGTCTGGAAAGGGTTATAAAGCCATTTCCAAAGCTTTGGGAATCCAGCGAACCACAGTGAGAGCCGTTATCCACAAATGGCGAAGACATGGAACAGTGGTGAACCTTCCCAGGAGTGGCCGGCCGCCCAAAATTACCCCAAGAGCGCAGCGACGACTCATCCAAGAGGTCACAAAAGACCCCACAACAACGTCCAAGGAACTGCAGGCCTCACTTGCCTCAGTTAAGGTCAGCGTTCATGCCTCCACCATCAGGAAAAGACTGGGCAAAAATGGCCTGCATGGCAGCGTTCCAAGGAGAAAACCACTGCTGAGCAAAAAGAACATCAAAGCTCGTCTCAATTTCTCCACAACACATCTTGATGATCCCCAAGACTTTTGGGACAACATTCTGTGGACCGATGAGACAAAAGTGGAACTCTTTGGAAGGTGTGTGTCCAAGTATATCTGGCGTAGAAGGAACACTGCATTTCAGAAAAAGAACATTATACCAACAGTAAAATATGGTGGTGGTAGTGTGATGGTCTGGGGCTGTTTTGCTGCTTCAGGACCTGGAAGACTTGCCGTGATAAAAGGAACTATGAATTCTGCTGTCTACCAAGAGATCCTGAAGGAGAATGTCCGACCATCTGTTCGTGTACTCAAGCTGAAACGAACTTGGGTTCTGCAGCAGGACAATGATCCTAAACACACCAGCAAGTCCACCACCGAATGGCTGAAGAAAAACAAAATGAAGACTTTGGAGTGGCCTAGCCAAAGTCCTGACCTGAATCCTATTGAGATGTTGTGGTATGACCTTAAAAAGGCCGTTCATGCTCAAACCCTCTAATGTAACTAACTGAATTGGATGAGTGGGCCAAAATTCCTCCAGGACGCTGTAAAAGCCTCATTGCACGTTATCGCAAACGCTTCATTTACAAATTGCATTTTGTGTTTACTTGTGTTGTCCTTGACTATTGTTTAAATTGGTTTGATGTTCCGAAACACTTAAGTGTGACAAACATGCAAAGGAACAGGAAATGAGGAAGGGGGCAAACACTTTTTCACACCACTGTACACTGCACAGTGCATTCTATGCTCTATTACTTTTCATTAACCATAAAAATAGAATGTGTTAAAAAAAAAAATACAAACATTGCATGATAAATACAGCTAGACTGTGAATCCTGAAAACTTGGTAAAAACCCACAACAGGGTTGCTAATCTTCCCCTTAGAAGTACATGACAGGTGTCATGATTAATGTGATTAAGTGTTTTTATGTGCATTTGGCCAGCTACAGAACCCAAATAATTCATCTGTGTAGTTAATTCAAGCGTTCACATGCAGCCTCTTTATTTTTGTTTTGTTTTTTGTTAGAGCCCATTTATGTAAACTCAAGTATTTTCTGCATGGATAAACCAGCTGTCACTTTACTCCCCATCATTTGTCAGATAAAATCACAATTTAATTGTAATTTCAGGCTGTTACAACCCCTGTAAGATGCCTGTCAGGTTATGGATGAGATCAAATTATTTTCCATATTTAAATGAGCCATTGACAAAAAATGTCTTAATTGGAACATACTTGCCACCCTTGCTGAGTGAAGACACTATGGTCTAAAAATGGGCTATTGGTAATATAATTAGTGAATAGGTGGGCTGTATTTTGTAAAATAGGCTCAATTTATGTATAGGCAACCCATAGTTCACGAGACAAGGAGGACATAACTAACATGTTAACACCTCCTACATTAGCCAAGTAATCATTTCTTAAGGTGGATTATTAGTTTGAATCTAGGATTGGCATTTGTTTAGTGTTTAATCCATCATTCAGAGAAATCCATTAAATCACAATGGCAGAAAGACTATATGAATTTGTCAAATTGATTTCCTACAGCTTGTTTCTCCACCTCAGTAATATTCCTCCTTCCAACATTTGCCTTGGCCTTCTTCTTAGTGAGTAGTTATCTAGTCCAGTGTCCTGGAATGTGTCCGGGGTTCAGGAAACGTAGAGCAACAACTGCCAGTTATCCTTTCAATTATCTACCTTTCGGTCATGTAATTAGGCATTTTGCCTTATTCCCTAATCCACATGTGCCTCATTGATTCCTAGTTTTCCATTTGTTTCTGTGAAGTTAGGCCAATTAAAGCTTACTGAGCTGGGGGCCAGGCCAGACGTTGTATTAATTCTTCTTATACAACATCTAAGCCAATATTAAAAACACAGAGATCATTAACAGCTCTATTTGTTTGCCATCTGGGAGTGGGTTTAAGTGTCACTGAGGCTCAGGGATTGTATTGATGTTCCTGACACAGACTGATCCTCCATGTCTTCCCAGTCCTCCAGCCTCAGACAGCGACTGCTCCCTACGTCCCTAAGGCAGAACAAGCGTATTGAAGAAAAATAAATCAAAGTACAGGAACACTGAGCTAAACTAGCAGGATTCGTATTATAGTGAGCATTCTGTTACAATAAGAAAAATAAATCATTTTGCGCTATGCAGTGATTTATACCTTTATTACAGTGGAACAAAATGTATTGATAACTTTGGTGCAGCTATTTTTTTTTTCTTCTTTTTTTTGTTTTTACAAATTAATGGTGCAAGTATTTAATTACAGGAACTGGTATCTGTATAAGATGGCGCACATATGTACGTCTTGTTTAGGATTTACAATAAAATGTGTCACGGAAAAAAAGAAAAATATTTTTTTCTATAAAACATTAGCAGCGCTCTAAAAATCAAATTTAAAATTGTCATAATTTGAAATCTAATTTTAATACACTTCAGTGATAACCACATCAAAGTCTGCTATCTGTGCACGCAGACTAATCAGATATAGAACTATAAATGAAAGTGCAAAATTTCCCGTGTGAACAGTTCATTAAAGTGCAGAGGTGACTTGCGCAAACAAGGGTTAAATGATGATGATTCTTGCATGAAGTAAATTCTTTTCACCACACCACATGTGTAGACCCCTGAAGGTATCTCATTTACCAGACTCAGCAGTTCACACACTTATCAGATCCACAGGTACACTGTCTCAAATAGCTAAGTTTCTGTCATCTATATTGGGCTCATAATCAGATAAAACCAACATAGCGTAATTCTGTACAACTCGATTTTATTAGTTTATGTCTCACGATAAAACACTCACAAGGTTTTTCATCACATAAAAGCATGTCAAACTTTGTCATTAGTCGCGTGGGCTCGTCTAACCTATCACCGCTCCCGCGGTGTTCCCGGGAAGGCAAGACAAGCTCCGATGGACTCGGATAGGGTGCTGCGTGGATTTGTTTTGTGTTTTTCAGTATTCATTTTTTTTTTTTTTCTAAATAACTTACTGTTTTTATTATTATTCAACAATCATTAAAAAAAGTTAATTATTTAGATAAAAAAAACTGGTGCAGAACTACAATTCCCATGAGGCATTGCAAGGCTTACCGTTACAAGCATGACTCCCGTAGGCAAAGGCATGATGGGACTTGTATTTCTTGCGACAGCTGGAGAGGGCTGCCAGTTTGAGACCCCTGGTTTGAGTATAGCTGGAATGTATTTTTTTATCAAACCTTTTTAATTTGATGCTTCACAATAAATCTCTTGGAGAAAAACACTTGCATGCAGACTGAATCTGTACAATTATACAGAACAAATATTATATATATATATATATATATATATATATATATATATATATATATATATATATATATATATATATATATATATATTATATATTATATATTATATATTCTAAAAATTTGAATATAGTGCAGAAGTTTATTAGTTTCACCTTTTTAAGCTGCATTAGTGAAATAAATATATGAGATGGACTCATTACATGCAAGATAGTTCAAGCCGTGATTTGTCATAATTGTGATGATTATGGCTGGCAGCTCATGAAAACTCCAAATTCACAATCTCAGAAAATGTGAATATTGTGAAAAGGTGCATTATTCTAGGCTCAAAGTGTCGCACTCCATTCAGCTAATTTAGCCATAACACCTGCAAAGGGTTCCTGAGCCTTAAATGGTCTCTCAGTCTGGTTCAGTAGGAATCGCCATCATGGGGAAGACTGCTGACCTGACAGTTGTGCAGAAAACCATCATTGACACCCTCCATAAGGAGGGAAAGCCTCCAAAGGTAATTGAAAAAGAAGTTGGATGTTCCCAAAGTGTTATATCAAAGCACATTAATAGAAAGTTATGTGGAAGGGAGAAAGGTGTGGAAGAAAGGTGCACAAGCAGCAGGGATAGCCGCAGCCTAGAGAGGATTGTCAGGAAAAGGCCATTCAAAAATGTTGGGGACTTTCACAAGAAGTGGACTGAGGCTGGAGTCAGTGCACCACACACAGAGGGATCCTGGACATGGGCTTCAAATGTCGTATTCCTCTTGTCAAGCCACTCCTGAACAACAAACAACGTCGGAAGCGTCTTACCTGGGCTAAAGAAAAACAGACCTGGTCTGTTGCTCAGTGGTCCAAATGTCCTCTTTTCTGATGAGAGCAAATGTTGCATCTCACTTGGAAACCAAGGACCCAGAGTATGGAGGAAGAATGGAGAGGTACACTGCAAGGTGCTTGAAGTCCAGTGTGATGTTTCCACAGTCTGTGTTGATTTGGGGAGCCATGTCATCTGCTGGTGTTGGTCCACTGTGCTTCATTAAGTCCAGGGTCAATGCAGCCGTCTACCAGGAGATTTTGGAGCACTTCATGCTTCCTTCCACAGACGAGCTCTATGGAGATGCTGACTTCATTTTCCAGCAGGACTTGGCACCAGCCCACACTGCCAAAAGCACCAAAACCTGGTTCAACAACCGTGGGTTTACTGTGCTTGATTGGCCAGCAAACTCTCCTGACCTGAACCCCATAGATAATCTATGGGGCATTGTCAAGAAAAAGATGAGACATGAGACCGAACAATGCAGAAGAGCTGAAGGCTGCTATTGAAGCATCCTGGTCTTCCATAACACCTCAGCAGTGCCACAGGCTTATAGCTTCCATGCCACGCGGCATTGAGGCAGTAATTGCTGCAAAAGGGGCCCAAACCAAGTACTGAGTACATATGCATGCTTATACTTTTCAGAGGTCCGATATTGTTCTATGTACAATCCTTGTTTTATTGATTGCATGCAATATTCAAATTTTCTGATATTGTGGATTTTAGGGTTTTCATGAGCTGTAAGCCATAATCATCACAATTCTGACAAATCACGGCTTGAACTATCTTGCTTTGCATGTATCGAGTCTATTTCATATATTAGTTTCACCTTTTTAAGTTGCATTAGTGAAATCAATAAATTAACTTTTGCACGATATTCAAATTTTTCGAGTATCACCTGTACATAGAACATGAATGTTTAAAAAACAAAAAACAAAACTCTGCTACAAAGTAAAAAACAGCCACTGATTAGGTGCTGATAGAAGCAGCTGGGCACCAGTTCAAATGCCACATACTAGCTCTGGGCCAGTTAAACCTATTTACAGGATCACTGCTCTGGAACTAATATACAGCACTTGATTTTGGGACTAGATGAATGGTAACACACGAACAGTGCTTACCCCAATTATAGTCAGGTTGAAAAAAGACCTTGCCCATCCTTGTCCATCCAGTTCAACCACAAAAAACAAATCATACAAACCCATATACCCAATTCTATACCCACTATCCCTCGAGAGGCAATCGGATTTTCCCCGGATCAATTTTACCTATAAATGTTAGTACCCAGTTATATTCTGTACATTTAGGAAAGTATCCAGGCCTTTCTTAAAACAATCTACTGAGCTGGCCAGAACCACCTCTGCAGGGAGTCTATTCCACATTTTCACAGCTCTTACTGTGAAGAAACCATTCCGTATTTGGAGATGAAATCTCTTTTCCTCTAGACGTAAAGAGTGCCCCCTTGTCTTCTTTGTTGACTGTAAAGTGAATAACTCAACACCAAGTTCACTATATGGACCCCTTATATATTTGTATATGTTGATCATATCCACCCCTTTAATCTCCTCTTATCAAGATTGAATAAATTCAGCTCCTCTAATCTTTCCTCATAGCTGAGTTCCTCCATGCTTCTTATCAATTTGATTGGCCCTCTCTGCACTTTCTACAGTTCCCCAATATCCTTTTTGAGAACTGGTGCCCAAAATTGAATTGCATATTCCAGATGAGGTTTTACTAATGATTTGAACAGGGGCAAATTTATATCTCTCTCTCTGGAGTCCATACCTCTCTTAATACAAGAAAGGACTTTGCTCGCTTTGGAAACCGCAGCGTGGCATTGCATGCCATTATTGAGCTTATGATCTACCCAAACCCCCAGATTCTTCTCCACTATGGATCCCCCCAGTTGTACTCCCCCTAGTATGTATGATATTCATATTCTTGGCCCCCAAGTGCATAACTTTACATTTATCAACATTAAACCTCATCTGCCACATAGTCGCCCAATTAGACAGAGCATTGAGGTCGGCTTGTAAATTGGAGACATCCTGTAAGGACGTTATTCCACTGCATAGCTCGGTGTCATCTGCAAAGATGGAAATGTTACTTTTGATCCCAGACCCAATATCATTTATAAAGATATTAAAAAGTAAGGGTCCCAGCACTGAACCTTGGGGTACACCACTGATGCCCTTAGACCATTCAGAGTAAGAATCATTAACCACTACTCTCTGAATTCTGTCTTTTAGCCAGTTTTTTATCCATTTACAAACTGATATTTCCAAACCTGTAGACTTTACCTTACACATGAGCCGTGTGTGTGGAACTGTATCGAACGCTTTTGCAAAATCCAAGTATACTACGTCCACCACCACCCCTCTGTCCAAGGTTTTACTTACCTCCTCATAAAAAGAAATACGGTTTGTCTGACAACTTCTGTCTTTCATGAACCCATGCTGTCTTTTGCTTAAAATATTTTTTTCCTGCAAGAACTCGTCTATGTGGTCTTTTATTAATCTCTCCAGTATCTTCCCAACTATAGAAGTTAAACTAACAGGTCTATAGTTACTTGGTAAAGACTTTGTTCCCTTTTTTAAATATGGGCACCACATCCAGTGGTACTATTCATGTCATTGAGTCCCTAAAAATTAGTTGCAATGGTTTTGAAATTACAGAGCTCAATTCTTTTAGGATCTGTAGGTGGATGCCATCAGGTCCAGGTGCTTTTATCCACCTTTTATTCTGTCTAAATATTTCTGGATCATATCACCAAGCCATTGTGGATTTGGGGCTGTGTCACTACCACCCCCATTATGGACATGAGCTCCCCCATGCTCTTTTGTATACACAGAGCTGAAGAAAGTATTTAATAAATTAGCCTTCTCTTTGTCCCCAGTCACCCACTCTACATTATTTAGTAAAGGGCCTACATGCTCAGACCTGACCTTTATACTATTAATATATTTGAATAATTTTTTGGGGTTCGTCCTACTATCTTTTGCAATCTGTCTTTCGTTTTGAATTTTTGCATCCTTGATTTCCTTTTTACATATTCTTGTATATTTTTTTAACATTTAAATTACACTAGTGTTCCTTCATTTTTATATTTTTTAAAAGCTCTTTTCTTGTAGTTTATAGCTTTATTAACTTTGGCCGTGAGCCACATAGGTTTTTATTTTTAGCCTTTTAAACGTATTGCCCATGGGAATATACTTTGCAGTGAGTTCACAAACAGTCTTTTTGAAGAATTCCCATTTCTGTTCGGTGACCATTGATGCCAATATTCCCTCCCAGTCTAAGTCCTGGAGAGCAGCCCTCATCCCTGGAAAATTTGCTCTCTTGAAATTAAGTGTTTTTATCTTTCCCGTGTGTGATTTTTTTTGCTTACAGCTAACATCAAATTAAATCATGTTTTGGTCACTGCTACCCAGGTGTTCCTTTATCTGAACAGATAAAGTAATACGCTTAGTAATAATACGCTTAGTAATACGCTCTGCATGGTTTGAGATTACCAGGTCCAACAGAGCATCATTCCTAGTTGGGGCCTCAATAAACTGGACCATAAAATTGTCCTGTAATAGGTTCATAAATCCAGTCAATTTCTGGGTAGTTAAAATCCCCCATTATTATCACCGTCTCAGCCCTTGCAGCCCTTTTCATCTGTGCAAGGAGCTGCGTCTTCACCTCCTCATTAACATTGGGTGGTCTATAACAAACTCCAATGATTAACTTTGAACTACGCACATCTGTATGCAGATCCACCCATAATGCTTCAGACTCATCACACTCTCCATCCACTAGGTCCTCTTTCACACTCGCTTTTTAGATCACTTCTCACATACAGACCGACCCCTCCACCTTTCCTTTTTTTACTCCTTCCTTTTTACTTTCCGAAAGAGTGCATAGCCAGGAATATTAATAGCCCAGTCGTGAGGAATGAAGCCAAGTTTCAGCAATACCGATTACATCATAGCTCTCCTGATGCACCGGAGCTTCCAACTCACCTATTTTGCTTGGCAGACTTCTGGCATTGGTGAACAAACACTTTAATGCCTTACTATATTTTGACCGGTCACATACTATCCTCTTGGGTGTTCCGAGATTACCGTATTTTTTGGACCATAAGACGCACTTTTTTCCCCCAGAAATATGGGGGGAAAATGTCTCTGCGTCTTATGGTGCAAATATACATCTGGCACCGCCCCCCGGTCGGCGCTGGCAACGCCGCCCGCCGTCGCCGGCACCGCCCCACTGCCGGAAGAGACAGGATAGTGGGGGACATGCATCCAAACCCCCTGTGGGCACCAGGCGATCTCCTGGCTGGGCAGCCTGATACTGCTCCTGACAGGATGGGATAACATCAGGTAAGTCTGCATTATGGGCATTGGTCACTCTGCGTTTATGGGCAATGGTTACTCTGCGTTTATGGGCAATGGTCACTCTGCATTTCATGGGCACTGCAAAATATTTTAGTACACCATTTGGGTCAGAATATTTATTTATTTTTTTGGTTTTCCTCCTCTAAAACCTAGATGCGTCTTATGGAGTGAAAAATATGGTATATATTTACATACATATATACATACATATCTCTCACAGTTGTGCTCAAAAGTTTACATACCCTGGCAGAAATTGTGACATTTTGGCATTAATATAGGACCGATTATGACAAAAAAAAATTCTCTTTTATTTAAGAATAGCAATCACATGAAGCCATTTATTATCATATAGTTTTTTGGATCCTTTTTAAATCATAACAGAAATCACCCTGCTAAAAAGTAGAGGAGGTAGAAAATAACAGTCAAAAGACCTGTGTAATAAGGTAATGAAACCTTACAAAGATGGAAAAGGATAGAAAAAGATATCCAAAGCCTTGAATATGCCAGTCAGCACTGTTCAATCACTTAATAAGAAGTGGAAAATTTGTGGCTCTCTCAATGCCAAGGTCAGGTAGATCAAGAAATATTTCAGCCACAACTGCCACAGAAACTGTTCGGGATACAAAGAAAAACCCACAGGTAACCTCAGGAGAATACAGGCTGCTCTGGTAAAAGATGGTGTGGTTGTTTTTAAGGAGCACAATGCAATGATACTTGAACAAAGAAAATCTGCATGGTCAAGTTGCCAGAAAGAAGCCTTTACTTTACACAAAAAAGCCTGGTTACAATATGCCCAACACCTTGACATGCCTCTTTGGCTTTTTTGTGGCATTGGCACAGTAAAGGCTTCCTTCTGTCAGCTCAACCATGCAGCTCTTTTTTGTTCAAGTATCGTTGAATTGTGCTCCTTTAAAAACAACCACGCTGTCTTTTGGAGGGCAGACTGTATTTCTACTGCCGTTACCTGTGGGTTTTTCTTTGTATCCTGAGCAATTCTTCCACCAGTTGTGGCTGCAATCTTTCTTGGCCCACCTGACCTTGGCTTGGTATCAAAAGAGCCCCTGATTTTCCATTTATTAAGTGATTTGAACAGTACTGACTGGCTATATCTCAGGTACATAGACGATCTATTGATTGTTATTGAGGATGGTCGTTTCACACCTAGATTCTTCCCTTGTGTTCCTAAATTCCAAGAATAAAAATCCGCGGGACGGGGACCACAAAATCATCTGTTATTTAGATGTTTAGATGTGACATTGATTGGAAAGGAATCGGGTGTCAACCCTCTACAGAAAGCTTTTTATTGGGCAATACCCTCCTTCTTGCCCAATTGGGCCATCCAAAACATACGATTAAAGGGATACTCGTTGGCCAGTTTTACTACTTTTGAATATGAAGCTTTTGCTTTTATATAGATGTTTCCTGGACAGAGGCTACCCGAGACGGATGCTCGACAGAGCGTTGTCTATTGCAAGGGGGATGAGGAGAGTAGATTTATTTAAAAAGAATCCCAGCAGGGTCAGCAATCTAAATAAAACTAGGGAGCAAGATCTCACTCACTATTTCCACCCCCCTTCAAGAGGAAGTAAAGCCTCCTCACAAAAAAAAAAAAAACGGAACCTGCAATGCAAAGGCATAATGAGCTAGTATGCATAGCATACTAGCTCATTATGAACAACTTACCTGAGAACGAAGCCCCCGAAGCTGTCCTCATCCACGACCTTCTCTGGCGCCATCAATACCGGAGTGACTTCCGGGTCTCGCCGATCCAGCGCTGTAATTCGCTGGAGCGGCGATGACGTCACTCCTGCGCATGCGCACGAAAGCGGCATATCGCCGTCAACCCCGCAGGCGCAGTACGCCTGCGTGCCGATGTCTACGGCGCATGCCTCTTTTTTTCTAAATATCTCCTAGACCATGTAGGTTTAGGAGATATTTATTGGACCTACAGGTAATACTTAATCTAGGCTTACCTGTAGGCCAACGTTGTTTGTAAGGGTTTACAACCCCTTTCAGTGCATAATTCAACTCCATAAAAAATATTCTTAAACGACTACCAATTTTTTTTTTTTTTTTTTATGCACTGAGGAGATCTGTGCAAAGATTCTAAAGGAGGGCGTAAATGTGGTATCCCTTTTGGGCACCTACCCAGGGATGGTCCCTGTCCCCCAGTTTCTCTAATAGGCAACCAGTTAAATCTTTAACATGGTTGCACTGCAAGGGGAATTACAAATGTGGGGCTGTTGAATGTTCCTGCTGTAGGTATAGTTTGGGGGGAAGTAAGTTTATCTCCATGTCCAAAAAGAGGAAATGTAATATTGACTCCTTTTTGTGATTTATCTTATTTTATGTAGTGCCTGTTGTGTCCAATATGTGGGGAGGACCACTAGACATCTACGTGACAGGTTCTATGAACATGTCTATAGCATTGACAAAAATAATAATAAATCCACCATGCAAGTTTAAGTCATCAGTGAAGGCGCCGCCCCCCCCACTCCAGGCAGTCACAAAAAAAAAGGAAAACAAATATTTTAAAGCCGGCCCTTCTAAAAAAAAAATACAAAAAAAATGTGCACTGTGTTCAGACGCCGGACACAGTGCACCTATGGGAAGTGCCACGTCTATGCGTTTAGCCCGCCTTGCGGCACTTTCTGAAGCGCCGAGTAGCTTCCACCCGACGCTCGTATATATTACTACGGCCGGGCAATTTGTTTGACATCTGAGTTTGATGTTGCTTCCTGTTTTCTCTCTCCAATTGCGCCCAGGAGAGAGGAAACGGGAAGTATGAGAGGAGCGGACCTCTCCATCGCCTGTGGAAGGAGACACAGCTGGAGAAGACAACACACAGCAAGGTAAGCAATGGGGGAGGTGGGGTTTGATGTGACACAGGCAGGCTGCTGCATTTGATGGTGACGCATGCTGCTGCAATTTGGTGGTGACGCATGCTGCTGCATTTGGTGGGGACACAGGCTGCATTTTATGTGACACAGGCTGCATGTAAGGAGGGACTCCACTGGGGGCACCTGATGTAAGGACGGACTCCGCTGGGGACACCTGATGGCATCTGGTGGCAGGCGACCTGGCTAGTGACACGCTCAGGGCTCCCACTGATTCTGCATTATGGTGAGTTGAATGATTTAATTTTATATTACAATGTAATAATAGAAATAATGCGCTTCAGTCATCCTGACACCATAACAACCATGGTGCCGGAATGATTTAAGTGCTAACACCAGGTGTTTGGAATATCTTTATCTGCTGATTGTTCAACTTTCTAGAATACACCTATATCTATTGTTGTGTAGGATCTGGACCTGCTGTCCCTCCATCCCTCTCCCTCCATCCCTTGTTCATCTCACATTAACCACACCACCTTAGAGCCACGCCCACTACTTTGCTGAAACCACGCCCCCCATCCTAAAACTTCACCAGCCGCCACTGGTGGAGATGCCTTTCGCCTGCTGTGCCGCAGACAGATATTCTGGAATTCCATCTCCAGACTTGCATCCCTTTTGGGTTTGAACTTTGAATGGAGTCTTTTTTTATGAATAAGTCCCTGTGCCTCACTGCAGCCTACATCTTTTATGCAGGTAGTTTATAATATACTGTGTTTTGCTTTCATCTTTGCCTTTATCTCTATCTATCTATCTTTCTATCTATCTATTATCTATTCATTAAAAAATGTTTTGGTTAATTTAGTATATGATGCTGATATGTGCACTTATGATTTTTCTCTATATACAGAAGATTATTCATTATTTTATATGCAATTTTTGGTCTTATTTTCCTTTTTCCCTTTTTGTGTGTCATTTGAAGTTTGTCCTCTGATTTTTTTTTTTATATATATATATATATATATATATGTGTGTGTGTGTGTGTGTGTGTGTGTGTGTGTGTATGTGTGTGTGTATGTATGTATATATATATATATATATATATATATATATATATATATATATATATATATATATATATATATATATATATATATATATATATATATATATATATATACGATACTTTTTTTTTCTTTTTTGTTCAAATTTCTTTATATGGTTAGATCTACATATGTTTGGTTTTTATATGTACGGTAATGGCCAATTGTCTGTTTATTTGCATATGGGCGTTTTCAGATTGGTAGGGGGTGATCAGATTTTATTGATGTGCATTTGATACTTCAAGTCAAATCTTTTTCTTTTGCCTGTTAAACAAAATGAGACAATGTGGGTCACACCCCACCCCCCAATCTGGTTCTGAATATGCAGCTCTATATGTAATATATGTCTATATATGTAATTGGGACAGGTGGTGTGTCTACTGATACTATTAAAGGAATGTCAGTAGCACACCTCAAGGTGACGTGTAAGCACAGTTTAGCTGTGCGAGACTAGTCCAACTCTGTTCCAGTTACTGCAACCGTGGTGTGTGTCATTGTTTGCATGAAATATTCAATAAATTGGCTGCACATCGACGTGATTGAAGTCCATTTCTTCCTTCATTCCCTCACCCCAAACTCGCTCATCCATGTCTGCCAGCCCCGCACTTACCCCATTCAGGTCGTGGCTTCGGCGGCTTCCTCCCCCACGTCTCCTCTCGAGTCCCGGTTGTCACTTCTCCTCCTGGCCAATCAGGACTTAGGACTCGCAGCCAATCGGGTCTCAGGACCTGTTTCCTAATTGGCCTGGAGGAGAAACGGGAAGACATTAGTCAATATTAATTTGCTAATGTCACATGACTGGGTGGGCTTGGGGCGCAGTACTCTACGCCCTGAGCCCACCCTTTTTGAAGCCAATTAGAGCCTCTGACTCTAATCGTGCTTTGAGGAAAAAAATAAAACATTGGAATCCATGCGTCCAGCATGTAGATTAGGGGCCGGGTGCCTGGATTAGGGTGGTGGCACCCTGGATGAGCAGCCACCATTGCTGTCCAGTGGCAAACCAGCTGGTTGTTGGCTTGTTTGTATCCAATGTCATGCGATCGCTATTTTAGTGATCACATGATTATAAGCTATGCTATTTGGCTCCTGAATGAATGCTGTATTTGAGAGGGCAGCAGTCAGATACAGCCCTGTCACAGAACTAGAGGCCGGTACAGGTGTATGCCATTTCTTCTTAAGGTTATTGCGCTAAGGCTCGATAATAAATGGATAGCAGGTAGACGGGGGGTAAAGCACCCCCGTTTGCAGGGTTTTAGCACTTAAGAATTATTGTGTATTTCATAGCTTACACAATAAATAAGCCCCCTTTTCACCATCTTATTACAGCTTCCTTTGCTGTTTAAGAAATTATATGATTGAAGACTTAATTCAATTTGCAGTTGATTCCTCCCTCCTCTCTATTTGTTCTGTGTCCTGTCATTTGCAGACTTCATCATCATTTGTCTGTTCTTCCTTACAGCAAGGTGGATACAAAAGCCGTTCTCTTGGAGACACGCATTCCCAGAGCAGAGGGACATGAGGGGATAAACCATTCCCACTGATATTGCACTTCATTCCGGCTTGTCACCATATTGGAGAATAAGCTCTATCACTCTGTCGCTTGCAGGCTTAGCTGAATGCTCTTCTGATTACAGTGTGGATGTATGAAGGATGGACTGAGTGTTTGTGTCCAGCACATTCATTGTTTGTGCTCAAGATTTATTGGTAGTTTTCTCTATTGACTAGAAAGTTCCAATATAACATTTTGCTCACATTCATCATTAAAACGCGTACATTTAGTGGACTGCAGTTCATTTTTCTTTCAGGTTTTTTTTAATGGCGAGTAGTAATTGTATGCAAAATATTTTTTTCTTTCTTTTATAAAATAGGAGGAAATGTGATGTAAGGTGCTAAATGCTAACAGACTCTTGAGTAGGTATGAGCGTAACACCCCCCCCCCCCCGGTTCGGTTTGCAGCACAGGCAAAAAATTTGTTCGAACACCGTTAAAGTCTATGGGACACGAACGTGAAAAATCAAAAGGTCTAATTTTAAAGGCTTATATGCAAGTTATTGCCATAAAAAGTGTTTGAGGACCCGGGTCCTGCCCTAGGGGACATGTATCAATGCAAATTTTTTTTTTTTAAACGTAATTTTTTTTCGTGATTATTATTTTAATGCTTAAAGTGAAACCATAAAAATGAAATATTACTTTAAATATCGTGCCTGGGGGGTGTCTATAGTATGCCTGTAAAGTGGCACAGTTTTCCCCTGTTTAGAACAATATCACAGCAAATTTTAATTTCTAAAGGAAAAAAGTCATTTAAAACTGCTTGCGGCTGTAATGTATTGTCTGGTCCCGGCAATATAGATGAAAATCATTGGAAAAAAAAAAGAGGCATGGGTCTCCCCCCCCCCCCCCCCCCCCCCCAGTCCATTACCAGGCCCTTTGGGTCTGGTATGGATATTAAGAGGAACCCTGCACTCAAATAAAAAAAAAAATACAAAATGGCGTGGGGGTCCCCCAGGCTCTATATACTCTGAACAGCAGTATATATACTATACGGCCTGCCCTATATACTCTGCATAGAATTGGGCATTAGGTGTTGGTGGTACCAGAACACTGTAAGCCCTCACAGTTAATCTTGTTGGGCGCAGGAACGGGCCCTGCTGTGAAATGGTATATCAAGATTTGGAATTGCATGCCCCTGTTAAACAGGAACAGAAAAATTGGGCCTTGGGTGGTGGTGGTGCCAAAACACTGTAAGCCTTCAGTTACGCTTGTTGGGGGCAGGAACGGGCCCTGCGTTGAAATATATCAAAAATTTTAATTGCATGCCCCTGTTAAACAGGGGCAAAAAATTTGGGCCCTGGGTTGTGGTGCCACAACACTGTAACCCCTCACAGATACTCTTGTTGGGCACAGGAACCGGCCCTGCCAATGGCTGCTCTGCCATCAATCTATCCAATCAACGGCCAGACTCAGTGGAGATGAGGACGCCGGGGGACGTGCACAGCATGTGTACGGGCTCATGTAAGTAAAATGGGGGGGGCTGGGGGGCCCATGACAGTGAGGTGTTTTTTTTCACCTTAATGCATAGGATGCAATAAGGTGAAAAAACACAAACCTTTACAACCCCTTTAAACATCTAGGGCAGTCAAAGGGTTAAATGTATGCCTAGCCAGTGTTGTTTATGTACTATCTGTGCTGTTTTTACTAAGGGATGTGCTTTGCAGGGAAAGAAAATTCATCACATCCCTGCTGACAGAACAGAGCTCTGCCTTGTTTACATAGGCAGATCTCTGTTCTGTGTCTCTCAATGCCTATCAGCGGGTGCCAACAGATATCTATTGGCCAACACCCGCTGATAGGCTTGTGCTAGGTTTAATCACACCGCGGCACTGGCGAGGCGCGTGCACGCCCCCCTACCTGGAAGTTTCGGGTCACGTACTAGGTACATGATCCGACACAGGAGAGATGCTCTGCTGCCATATAACTAACTTATGCGGTCAGCAAGTGGGTAATACTGTATACCTTCCTATGTATTTACTAAGGCTAGCTTGTTAATTTAGTGAGTTTAGCTTTGCTTTACTGAGGAAATACTTGTTAAGTTTTAAGGCCCAATATACAGTAGCTTATAACCAAGTATTTTTGATCCTTAATCAGATTTGAGCAGTCAGAACCATAAAAATATATTGCAGACTGGTTTGTGAGATTTGATGCATTGAAAAAGAACGTGTGTTCTGTCTATTGTTTGTCTTTTGAGCTGACACAAATGTATAATTCTGTAGAAATATAAGCTGAGACCTAGCCTGAGATGTGTAGTTTCTTGGGTATATTGCTGCTCATAATACCACTTCTGATGGTCTGAGGTCACCAGATGTACTGGAAAAGGGCCATACGCTTTTCAGATTGTCCATTTCTTGTCTCTATTCAATACTTTTTAAACATTGTAGGACACTTCTGAGAAAAGAAGCTGCGTGTGATCTTCTCTAAAAGTGAGTTTTCAGAAAGTTTAAAGAAAGGGGTAAAAAAAACTGCCATGCTCCGTGTCACCTAGATAAGACATTATATGCCCCCACTTGGAAATATAACAGCCAACAATACTGCTCAGATGGACTGTCTGTTTTTCTTCCAAAGAACAGACACGTTCTATAAGGCTCATTGTCGGAGCAATGCATTTCATCTTACTGCTGCTTTCTAAACTCTGTGCTGCTGCCAGCATGAGAAATTTGCTTTCTATAGATAAAGAACAAACCCAAAATATCTCTACCAGCATGGGGGATAATTTACAAGAAAAACAGAGCCTAGAAAACCTCAGCAGAAGTGGAGCAGGTGCCCAAAGCTACCAATCGGATTGTGTATTTTTGTTTTGAAACTTTCTTCTTTTTTTTTTTGTAAATTCCTTTTTATTAGGTTTTATGACATGCAAACAAATAACCCGCGTAAAGTGGAAACAACCACTGGTTACAGAGTAAAAAACATCCCAGTGTAAAACCATAAAAAGGCATAGAAAGGCAACACAAAAACAACCCACCCTTTGAAACTTTCTTGATTGCTGTGAGATCTGTCATCCTAATCGTTGGCACTGTTCACTTCTGTGCTTCTTTTTTTTTTTTTTTTGCTTACTTTAATTATATTGATTACGATGGAGCAGATCTTATCATATAACTTGCATACAGATTCAGTAGCATTGGACTTCACCAAAGTAAAAAAAAATAAAAAATGGTAATGGTATCATCAATTTCCCAAGAAACCAGAAATAAAGACGTGTTTGAGTAACAGGTGGCCTGTGCTTTGGATGTAAGGATATGCCCCCATTTTTTTTTTTTTCTTTTGATCATGTAGTAGTTGTAGAACAGACCCGGGACTGGTTTGGCTGTTTGGACCCAGGTTTCATTCCCTGATAGGCATCATAGCAGCCAGGCACATGGTACTTCAGTCACTCGAGTCAGAAAACAGGCCGTGCAGGTGTTCTTTTTGTAATTTATTTGCTGGATTAACTTGGATGGGGTGATATATTTTTTGGGATATTCCCCCCCAAAAAAACTAACAAAGCTGCAATGGAGGACACAAACGCTGATCTGCTCCTTCAGGGTGTAAGCATCCTCTTGAACGTGAAGGGTTAATTAAACTTCAAAAAGCAGGAACTCCTTACTGGAGTAAAGTCCTGAATGTACTGTAGTGCATTCTCCCAAAGATGGTAAGGTCTCTAGAATCCATAATGCAGGTACTCGCTGTGCCCTGGGTACCATGTCTCCTGCAGTACCAGCTTGTCTGAGTACTTGGTGCCTCTAGAATTGATCCTCCTGCACTGTTTCAGGATACTCAGGGCAGAGGTCTCCAAGTTCTAACTGGAGCTGGGACCCCAAAAGGATTTCTTCAGTGCTGTAGTTAGGCTCCCAGGGGTGCCTTAGCCCTCAGGCTGGGTCTTGCTCCCCCAGGAACAAGAGACTGCTGTTTTTATGCCCCAGCCTATGTATACCCCTCTCAGTTCCCGGCTGATCACTCATCATACTGACCAAGCATTGGCTTAAAAAGCATGAATATGCAGGCTAGGGTCAAACTCCCCCAGTTCATCAGGGAGAGTTGGACTGCTTTGTAACTGCCAAGGCTGGTGTGGAGAGCTGGGAGCTTAAAGGGTAACTCCATTTTTGTTGGATAAAAAAATAAATACTGTAGCATATACAATTGCTACACAAGCCATATTGTAATTGAATGTTGTTAAAAAAAAAAAAAAAAAAAGCCTTTCCTTTTTATTCTGC
Organism: Lithobates sylvaticus; assembly: GCA_028564925.1. Taxonomy (NCBI): domain Eukaryota; kingdom Metazoa; phylum Chordata; class Amphibia; order Anura; family Ranidae; genus Lithobates; species Lithobates sylvaticus. Next base: position 170,298,041 of record CM053035.1, read on the forward strand.
AGCAGAAGTAATTTTCTTTAAACACTTCCCGATCGTCGCACACTGATGTACGTCGGCAGAATGGCACCGGTGCGCAAAAGGGCTTGCCCATGCACCCCTTCATAATCCCGGGCTAGCGTGTGTGTGCGTGCCTGCAGGTCTCACGGACTCTGTCTGCCGGTGGCCCGCGATCACAACGAGGAGAGGCTGATGTAAACAAGGCATTTCCCTGTTCTGCCTAGTGACATGAAAGAGATCTACTGCTCCATGTCATTGGGAGCAGTGATCCCTGTCATGTCCTAGGTAGCCCATTCCTCCCCGCTGAGGGAACACGTTTAACCCCTTGATCGCCCCCTAGTTTTTAAACCTCTTCCCTGCCAGTGATATTTACACAGTAATCGGTGGCTATGTTTAGCACTGATCACTGTATAAATGTCAATGGTCCCAAAATGGTGTCAAGTGTCCGATCTGTCCACTGCAATGTCGCAGTCCCGATAAAAATCGCAGATCACCGCTATATAACTTTTGCACAAACAAATCAATATGCACTTATTGTAATTTTTTTTCAAAACTGTCAGTCTTTTTTTGTTTATAGCGCAAAAAATAAAAAACGCAGAAGTAATCAAATACCACCAAAAGAAAGCTCTATTTGTGGGAAAAAAAAGGACATCAATTTTGTTTGGGTACAACGTCACATGACTGTGCAACTGTCAGTTAAAGCGACGCAGTGCCGAATTGCAAAAAATGCTCTGGTCATTAAGAGGGTAAAATCTTCCGGGGCTGAAGTGGTTAAACTGTAATATGGTAACATGGAAGCCAGTTGGTGTGCAGAACATCCCCAGAAATGCCATTTCCTTCTTGTGTAATTGGATCACAGATTTTTCCAGAAGTTAAGGAGAAAATGAATGTAATCAGAAACAGCAGAAGCAACCTGATAGCTGCTGTTTCCTTTTGGTTGGTGGCTGTTGGCCATGCCATGGGATAGACCCAAGTGTTTGTTCAAGTACTTCTGTGGGCTCACTGCAGTAATCCAGTTCTCCCCTGCGCTTCCCCTGGGATAGGTTGGATGTGTCCACGTGCACCACCTTGTTTTTATCTCCAGTTAGCTCCAGTTCAGGCCAGTTGTCATTTACCATATTGTGCTTTTTTAAGGAAAGTTTCCCGCACATTTTTTATTAAGTAATTTTTAACGAAGATATTTTTAAGATACAGAATCAATCTATATGACACAGTCTATATATGCGAAACTTGTTCACGGAGACGAGTGATCATACTTAATAGTCACATTTATTTGTTGACAGAAAACAAATATTTTCATGAAATTAAAATACAGATTGCATTATTTGAACATTTGACAATTAATGGAAATACCCTCAAAATGGGCGTAATTGTACCTTGGACATAATATCACCATGATAACTTCTTCAGTAGAATCAATAACCTTATACTTGACAATTTAACAGAATGTCTGTATTTTTCACACACCCAGCCGTTACTATGCTGCAGGTAAGTAACGTTGAACAATGCGAAAATAATTTAGACATTTGTTTGTCAATAAAATTTGGTAACTATGCAAAACAATATATAATGAAAAAATTGAATATTAGAGAAAAATCTAAAAGGCGGTTATTGATTCTGGAGAATGATTATCAATACTAGAATATTCAATACATCAATAATTAAGAGAACATATCAGACAAAATCAACATGTTATATTTACCCATTCCAAAATGGCTATTAGTCTGGATTTAAGATGGCTACCGGGTTCAGGAATCTCCTTGGAGGTTAAAGTATATTTTCATTCATGGTTGTCAGTCTATCTGGGAAGATCTTTCTCCCATTGTCCCTTCCCCCAGGGTGAGGGTGATCCTCCTCTCAGGTTGCATCCCCTGAGCTGTCCTCTTCTTTATCTCTCTTGCTTCTTAAATACCCTCTCACACAATAAGATTATAAAACTTGTAATATGTTCAGCCCAAAAGGTATGTGTCTCTTTCCTATTGGCAGGCAGACTTAATCATCCCTCCCAGTCGTTTAAATGTTTTTAAGGTTATTTCACCTTCAACCACCAGGGGTCTCACATGTGTTTTGGGGCTGCTCTGTAAAGTAATATATTTTATTTTATACTGTATATTGTACTTTAGTGAAAATATCTATATCTTTAGTATTTGGGAATTCTACTAACCACATACTATCAAATACGCTTAGCATAGTTATTGATTAATCACTTGCATAAAATAGTGATATATCTGCATATCATTGTATATTTGTAAAAATGTAGTCCCTTTGAAAAGGACACAAGTTATTTATATATATATATATATATATATATATATATATATATTAATCAACACCACATACAATTTTTATCTATCTGGATACCTGTATAATTTGGGTATCCAATCAATATTTCTTTATCTAAGCATAGTTCAATTCTAATACATTCATATCATAATCATATATTTGTCTTAATACTAATTTTGTTCCTAAAACAATTCTATTAATAATCACCATTTATTATGTTTTCTTTATAACCGATTTCATCAATTCATCGGATACTAAAATTATATTTTCTTTTGTGACCTACACATATCACATAGACTTTGAATGATTTATATCAACCGTATAAGTATTTTTAAAATATCTCTGACTGCACATATTTCAAATCTTTTTCCTTACAATGTCTCAAATGAACTTTAAACATTCGGGTGAACAATCTCATGTTTATTCTCATTATTTGTCCTGTTGAAAGAAGCCATCACTTTCTATCCTAGTCATTGTCTTATGAGAAGCAAGGACAATACCGACTCCTTGGTCTTATTTATCTCTCACTTTCTGAGCCCACATTGAGACAATCAGTTTATTTGCTCAACCTTCCCTTGAATCAAGGGACTTGTAGTTGTATTTACTCCCACACATATAGGAACTCATCTCTTTTGTTTTCGAACTAGGACCTCATTGTCCTGCAGTTTCTGTCTAAATACAGGCTTGTAAACTTTATATATTTGAGACTTGTAAAATAGGCAACCAGTTCATCTGCTGTTCAAGAGCAAAAGTTCACTTCAATTTGTTTTTAGGCCTACTCGATCTCCCATCTCCGTCAGTGAATATTAGATATATTTCTTCATAAATTCACAATATGATATGCATATATTGTCCACTGTTTAGCCTCTGAGGAAGAGCTAAGTCTCAAAACACATCAAACTTTGGGCAGGTAAATTTGGTTGCAATTACACTTCTGAAGGGGAGGGTCTGACTATTATTAGGCATAACCTACAAATCGCTGTATGTACATTCAATGGCCTGGAATGTGTTTTTATTTTATTTTAATTTTTTTTGTGTGTGTTTCAATAAAGTTTTGTACTATTTTTTTTTTACACAAATAAGTTTTTGTGTATATATATTGCCCTCAATAAGGTCCCTGCCACCCGTTTAACCATTTGATTCTCCCAGAAGTCTGCACTAAGATGCAAGTAAAATTGAAGGCATCTTCTGCAATAGGATTTATTTGATGAGCTACTCCCTAAGGATTAATGACATCTAATTGGATGAGGCAACGTTCCTCATTAGAACTATGCCAGTGCATCAGCTGATTAGATTGAACAAAGATACTCCAATTCTGGAACTAGTCTTCCAAGGACATAGTTGAACACCTAGCTTTTTCTTAAAGTGTTACTAAACCCAGGACCCTGCATTAACTATATCTGGTCTCCCACAGTACACAGAACATGAAAATGCAATTATTTTAGTAAATCTAAACTAAGTACCTTTTCTCATCGGCAGTATATAGCAGTCTTGGGAATTCTATTAGTATCTGGTTAACGCTTATAGGAGGGGTTTTCATTCTACTCTGAATGTCCTATGAGGCAGGACCTCTGACCCTCTGTCTGGACAGTGCTGATTGGCCCTGTGCTAATCACATGCACCCTCGCCAGCAGTACACACCAAACTGAGCATGTGCAGAGTGTCCCCATGGCTCTGTCTCATCAGGAGATGGATTCAAGAGTTTCTCCTCTTTATAAATTCATAAAAGGGGATTGGAAAATGCATGGGGGGGGGGGGGGGTAGGTTTCCTTTTTTTTTTTTTTTACTTTTTTTTTACTTTTTTTTTCACGGAAACTGCACTTTTAAGAGGAATTTTTCAATAGATGGTAAAAGTGGGATAAGTTATGTTTTTTTAAGATAAGAAGGAATGTCATTAAGAGAATTCCATGTTGTAGTTGGGGTATTAAGGTAGAGCACTGTTGGTATATTTTTATTGGAGTAGTTCTCGACGGAAGTAAAAATCGAGAATTTCTCCTCTTTATAAATTTATAAATTAATAAAAAGGGTTTTGGGAAAATTGCAGGCTTTTTTTTTATTTTTTTTTCGTGTTGTCCTAATGCGGGGGGGGGGGGCGTTTTTAACTTGGTGGAGTACCCCTAATATGATGGAGTTTATTATGATATAGGTCCATGTTTATGTTGATTGTGTTTTATGTTTTGTTTTACTATGAATGTTTTGTATACGTTTGTATATATTTATATGGGATTGAATTGGAGTATATGTAAAAAAATTATTGAAGGAGATGGATCAAACAGCCTTTTTACACATTGGGGATGATTAACCCCTTAGGTTCCACAGTGAGTATAACAAGCATGTTTTACTGCATATACAGATTGTTTTTTTTTGTTGTGGGTTTAGTAACACTTTAAGAACAGAAATGGATAGGACTCTGCTACAAAATGCGTTAAGGTCCTTCCAATGTACATGGATCACTCAGAGGGTTGTTTTTCTCAACAAATGAAGAGTTGCTCTTTAAGTAACACAGACTTTCAGGTGGTAAAACACTCCAGCCTGTCCCAAAAACTAAAGAAAAACGAAAAACTATTTTATGATGAGTGCATTGTGTAGTTGTGTGTGTGCAGTTGTGTGTGTGCAGTTGTGTGTGTGCAGTTGTGTGTGTGTAGTGTGTGTGTGTGTGTGTGTGTGTGTGTGTGTGTGTTTGTTTTTTTTTTTAATTTTATTTTTTTTAAAACCCAGCTTTACAAAATGTTCTAGGTTATTTATACACAGAAGAGTGGTCTATTAGTGGTAGCATAGGTTGGCACTAGTGCTGGGTATGTCTTTTTTGGCTTTGCCTCCCACTGTGCTATAATTGAAACTACTACTGCTAAATTCTATCATGTCTAACTACTTGACTTTTAAAGGTCACATCTTGTATATCGCTGGATCCATTCTGCACTTAAACAGCATTTATATCTCTCTGATGGGAGTAATACAGTGTCTTCTCTTTATAATAAATCTCACATAAGAGAATCCTCCATTTACTTGTCATTCATGCCATGTTTGAAATGTTATCATTGGGAAGAAAGAAAATATATAGCTCAGCTTTGAATAATTTAGGCAAATGGTTAGGCTGGCTTCTACAGAGTTGAATCATATTTAATATGAAATATATTCTGACGTTATGTAACATGTTATTGAAATGTCCTGATGCAGGGGGCAACACAGACAGAGTATAGCTCTCAGCCCGTTAATGCATGTTGTCATCTCGGGTATCAATACAACTTACATTTACATGTGGTCCACTTAAAACAATGGGAACTTTGTGCTGGCTCTAGGTGACCATGAAATCATTTATTACCATCTACATGTCCTGTTATTGTTCCAAGTGCACTACATTGGAGCCTCATCATACAGACCTGCCAATGTTTACGAAATAAAGAACGCTTGGAGGGAAAATCAATTTAAATTGTCTTTTTTTTTTTTCTTTATACAGTTTTGCTGCAGCAGGTTTGGACATGTTCAGAACAAAAGCATTTGTTTTGATTCATTATTCACATAAATTTGTTTAGTTAAGTTACTTGAATTCGTTTTTGGAATTCATTTTTGTTTATGCGAATCGATTTGAATTTGGATCGATTCGAAAAAAATTCAAATCAATTTTGAATAGTTTTTGAATTCGAATCAATTTCCAAAGAGCATAAAATAGAATAGAAAAAAAATTGAATAGAAAAGAATATAACAGAAAATTCAAAGAATAGAAAGGAATAGAAAAAATAATATAATTAAAATAGATTATAACCATCTTCTGAAATTTGAAAAGAATAATTACAAAAACAATAGAATAGAAATAATATAACCATTTCCCAAAATTTATATAGAATCAATTTGAATAGAAAAGAATAGAATAGAAAACACAATAGTATAGAAAAAAACAGAATGGAATAGATTGAATATAACCATTCACTTAGTCTGATCTATTCTTTTCTATTCTATTCAAATTCGAATAGATTCTATTTGAATTTTGGGAAATGGCTACATTCTTTCTATTCATAGTTTTTTTTTTTTTTTTTTTTTTTTATATCCAAAGAAAAGTTTATTAAGTTCAACATAAACAAACAGAACCAGGCTTCAACGTTTCACAGTTACATTGCATGTTTTGCACATTTTCATTACCGAATGGATACAATACCTTCATGACTGGTACAAACCCCATTCCCCAACAACCATATAGTCTAGTCTCCGTGTGCTAGTTGACCCATAATCCATATATGTTCACTTATCCAGCATTTATGCCTAGTAATCTTCCCATCACTAGATCCACCGGGACTAATCCATGTACATCCAGCCACGGGCCCCACAGCTTCTCAAACTTTCAAGGGCATCCCCTGTGTTGATATACCATTTTCTCCATTCTAATCATATTCCCCACTGCAACAATCCACTCCTTGACTGTGGGCGGGTCCACCGCTATCCAATGGAGCATTATTATCTTACGTGCTAAATGCAGGGTTCTGATAACGGCTGTTCTTACGCCCTCTTCCCATTCAAAGGCCTCCAGTATATTTAACAAACAGTGTTTGGGATCGGTGGGCATAGAGACCTGAAATACCCTATTTATGGTATCCACCACTCCAGTCAAGTAAGAGTGGAGCTTCGGGCACCTCCACAGTAGGTGGATCAGGTCACCATGGTCCCTCTTTTGCACCTTGTGCACTTTGGGGTAGGCCTGAGACCCATTTTATGCATTCTATGCGGGGTGTAGTAAACCCTTAGAATAAGATATAGCTGTGTTAGCCTCTGCGATACATTCAGCGAGCACGTGGGCACTGCCTGTAGAATCTCCTCCCACTGTTCTCCATCTATCGGCCCCACCTCTCTATCCCACTTGCTCAGCATTCTCAGGGGGTGTTTACTCAGGTAGCTCTGCAGGAGCATGTTGTAGCACTGAGAAATGAAACCTTTAGTACTGGCTGCTCTCAATATTAAGTTAAATAATGGCGTTGACGAAGAAACCCACTCGGAGGCACAGCTTTGTGCCTTCACCGCATGTTGCAATTGCATGTAATAAAACCGCATACTAGGCGGCAAGCCATGTCTGTCTTGCAGAGCCCCGAAAGGCAGTAGGATACCATTATGAAAAATCTCCCGAATGTATACCACTCCATATCTCTTCCACACAGCCCCATGTTGTATCTGTGCTATTTCAGGGTATGTTCCGTTGGACCATATTGGGCTGAATTCTGTGTATCCTGTCACTCCCTGTATGTATCTGCTTTTGTTCCAGATTTTCTGGAGGAGATTGTAGGTCGGGTATTTCTTGTTTGGTTTACTAAAGGCTAGAGCCTCGAGTGCCGCTGGCACGGAGTCTCGTTTTACCGTGTGCAACATCACAGCCTCTGAGGAGCTGCGGGTTTTGCTTGGTCTGTCTGATTCCCCACCCATAGTCCCTATTAAGTGTTGGAGCTGTGCCGCCAGATAATATAGCCATGGGTTTGGGAGGGGTCAGCCCTCCCTCATCCTTAGGGCGTTGTAAGTGCTCGAGTTTAATCCTGGGGGGGGGGGGGGGGGCGATTTTTCCAGATTAGTAAGCGGAATAGAGTTCACAATTCTAAATGTTTTCAAAGGGACCACCACTGGGGAATTGTGGAGTACATATAATAGCTGGGGCATAAGGATCATCTTGATCAGATTCACCCTACCAGCTATCGACAGAGTGAGTTCCACGTTTTAATCCGGTCCCGAAATCTCTGTAGTAGTGGGGAGATGTTCAATACCCCATAGTCCCTTACTGTGGGAGTCACCTGGACTCCCAGGTACCGAAAGGATGTGGCCAGGGGTATGGAGCTATCATTGGGAGGCTTACTTTGTTCATCAATGAGCATAAGAGAGGACTTTGCCCAGTTAATCCGGAGCCCAGAATACACTCCAAATTCCGTTATGGTCGACATGGTTTCCCTGAGGGAACCTTCAACGTCTCCAAGCAGAATCATAGTGTCATCCGCGTAGAGCATAAATTTCTCATGCGTGTCCCCATAACGGAAGCCGGTAATACCCGGGTGGTCTCTAATTGTGATAGCCAATGGCTCAATAGCTAAAGCGAAGAGCAGGGGAGACAGCGGACACCCTTGTCTCGTGCCCCTGCCCAGCGCGAAGGTATGAGATGCTCTCCCTGCTGACCTGATAGCTGCCTGTGGTTGACAATCGAGCAAACGGACCCAGGAAATGTACGTTTCCCCAAATCCAAACCTCTGAAGTATGCCCCACAAATACTCCCATTCGATGCTATTGAAGGCCTTCATAGCATCCAACGAGAGCAAAGCCCTCTGACCTGTATTATCTGCCTGGGACTGAATATTCAAATAGAGCCTCCTGAGGTTCACCGCCATGGATTTATTTGGCATAAACCCCACCTGATCTGGGTGTACTATAGCTGTAATGACCTTATTCAATCTAAGTGCGAGAATTTTAGCCAACAGTTTGACGTAGCTCTGTAACAGGGAGATGGGCCTGTATGATCCTGGGTCGAGGAGATCCTTCCCAGGTTTCAATATAAGAACAATATTTGCTGTGGACATAGAGGGGGGCAGGGTCTGATTTTTCTCTAGCTGCCTCAAATACCGCTAGCAATTTAGGGAGAAGAATATCGGCATATTGCTTGTAAATTTCTATGGGGAGTCCGTCCGACCCCGGGGCCTTACAGTTAGGGAACTCCGCCAGCGCCAATTGTAACTCCTCCACTGTAAGTGGGGAATCCAGGGCCTGTCTGTGCTCATTTGTAATTTGTGGGAAGTTAATACCCTGTAGGTATCCTATGAGTTCCTCTGCTGTATATTTCCCGGTTGGTAGATACAGCTTCTCATAGAACCCTGCTACTTCCTGTAAGATTTTGTCCGGGGAACTCGCTATTCTACCCTCCGGGGGTTCTGATTGCCCCTATGACTGGGGACCTTTGCTGTGAGTTTGCTATCTTGGCTAGCAGGCGTCCCGTAGTTTCACCTTCCTCGAAAAATGTTACTTTTGAAGAGAATCTTTTCTTCTCTGCCGTGGAGGACAGCAGCCGCTCATAAGCAGCTTGAGCCGACTGCCATGACTCCCTGGCAGTCGTTGGGGTCCTGAACATACTGTTCCTCCAGTTCCTGCACCAACTTCTCGAGATCCTCCCTCTGCCCTGAAGACTGTCTTTTAACTTTCGTAATTTCCGTTAGTAAACCCCTTACGTGAGCCTTAAAAACTTCCCATTGGGTTAGGGGGGATTCAGTAAATTCCTGCCTATCTAGGAATTCCCGCATGCTCCGCTCCATCTCCGTAGGCGATAAGAATAACTTCAGCCAGAAGGCATTAAATTTCCAGGGTGCCCTGGGCAACCCTGACAGCGGCGCCACAATCAAGCTAATCACCATGTGGGAGTGGTCAGATACACTGCGGGGTCTGTATGTCACCTCCGAATCGGATGGGAGCATGGCAGGGTTACCCACTGCTAAATCAATCCTGGACAGTGTTCCATGTGTTTTGGAGAAGCAGGAAAACTGCTTCTCCAATGGGTTTCTGTGCCTCCAAATATCTATCCACCCCACCTCGGTAAACAACCTCAGCAATGGCGACTCCCGTCATTACATACGTCAAACTCCTGAAAATCAATGGCATTGTGCACTAACACACTCACCCCCCTAGAGAAGGAGGTGTGTGTGGAGTGGTATACCTTCCCCGCCCAAGAGTACTGTAAACATCTTTGAGTTTCCGGAGTCAAGTGTGTCCTGGAAACACAATATGGCTGGGTGAAACTTCTTTAAACATGTGCCTATCATCATACGTTTAATTGGGGAGCTTAACCCCCTAACATTCCAAGACACCACATGCATTTCAGCCATTTACATTTTCTAGGAACCCCAGGGTGCATGTAGGCAAATAAAAGATATGTGGGTTGATACCATAGTAGAACACGATCAGGGCAAAAATGGGTATGCGCCATAGTTTTAGGGGTCTCAAGTTTACCATCAATTGGGTAAAGCCTGTGGGTAAAGAACGTTAAACACCTAAAACAAACATGAGTCCAGGCCGTCAACGTGACAGGCCAGATTGATCTGACTTGAAAACAAAACTTTTTGAGCACTTTTTTTCCACTTCTCACGTAGAAAGAACGCATTTTCCTTGCATCTTCACAAGATGGCTTGAGACTCACATGGTAATATTATGTCTCCCAGCAAGTCCAGACCTGAGTTTCCCCATTTGGTCAAGTCATTCCGTCGGGGTCAAAACAATCAATATCCTTTCAAGCCAAACCAAGCATAAACAGGCGAAAGTATAGGGGAAACTCAGGAGTAAAAAATAAATAAAAACATTTTAAACAAAATATGAGCTCTCCAGGTATATCTTGTCGGTACATCCAGCATGTAAATTCTTCAGCGTGGTATCCGGCCGCAGCTGGTAGCATCTCAGTCACCATCTTCCTCTCTGCCACGGTGTCTTAAAGCCTGCTCATTCCGGTCCAGCCATATTGCAGCATCTTGGGCCGATTCAAAAAAGTGGGTTTGTCGATTGGCGGTAACTCTCAGCTTAGCGGGGTGCAACATAGCATATGGTAGCTGCAGAGCTCATCCTCCTCTTTACATCTGAAAACTTAGCCCGGCGTCTCTGCACTTCCGCAGAGAAGTCCGGATAGAAGGATACCCGGACCCCATTCACCTGGACATTAGCCTTCTCTCTGGCCTGTCTAAGTACCGCTTCCCTGGCTCTGTAATGCAGAAGTCGGGCAACGATGGGCCTGGGAGGGGCACCCGGTTGCGGAGGGCGGCCCGGTGTGCGATGGGCTCTCTCCACCGTAAAAAATGGAGAGAACGCTTCTTTGCCAAATAGCTCTTGTAGCCACCCCTCTACAAATGTAATAGGGTCTTCCCCTCAGTCTTCTCGGGCAGTCCCACAATGCGTACGTTGTTCCGTCTCAGACAGTTCTCGATATCATCTGCTCTGTTGTTAGTTTCTTTAGCCAGCTGATGTGCCGCATGAGCCTCCCAAGCAACTGGGGGGAGTCTATCCTCTACTTCGCTCACCCTGCTTTCCACTGCGGTTGTGCGCGCTCAAATTTTTTGCATATCCTGCCTCAGCAAGGAAACATCCTCCCTCAGTCCCCCAAACTGTTCCTTGAGGGTTTTCACTGAGGCTGTGCATACATGCACTGCCCTAAGTATCTCTGCCAGGGTTGGTTGTTCATTTTCCTCTGCTGCCATGTCTGTGTCTGAGGGATGATGCTGCTCAGCATTACAGTCCTGCTCTCCCTGTCCTTCTGCCTCTCCTGCAGACTGCCTCATGTTACTCTGTGCTGCTGGGCCCTGTGGTGCCACATGTGTGTGTGTGTGTGTGTGTGTGTGTACAGAGCCCCCCTCCGCCATCTGCTCCAGGGATCCCCCCAGCCTTTGGGTATAGTAAGTAATATCTCTGGAGTACTCCTTACCCGCAGCCTTTGGTGCCTTCCTGCTGGGTTCCCCTCTGGGTTTGTCTGCTCCCCTCGGTGTGCGCTGTGCCAGGGCCGCGCCATCTTGGATTTCGGAGCTCATGGAGGAGGCCATTTTTTTACCCTTTCCTCGGGTGCAGAGGGCCGGCAGGTGGTCTGGAGGGTTGCCCCTGTCGGTATCCAGCTCGAGAGCCGTTTCTGGCCATTAGATTGCTGCTGGGAGAGGATCGGTATGCTGTGCTGTGAAGGAGCTGTGAGACACACGTCTTCTCACATGCCTGTCCTGGCCACGCCCCCCATTCATAGTTTTTTTTAAATTGTATTCTTTTTCTATTTGTTCTTTTCTATTCTATTTTGTTTTCTATTCTTTTCAAATGTATTCTATTCAAATTTCAGAAGATGGTTATATTCTTTCTATTCTATTCAGTTTTTTTCTAAACTATTCAGTTTTTTATTCTAATATATTATTTTCTATTCAAATTGATTATTTCTATTTTATTCTATTGTTTTGTTAATTCTATTTTATATTCTAGTCTATTCAGCAAAGATGAAATGAGATCTTTTAAGAGTACATGAATAGAGTATTCAGACCACTCCGACCTTGTATTGAGATTTTCTCATTCATTAAAAGAACAGTGAGCACTAATTCTAACTATATTCTTTGCAATATCAAAAATGATCTATTTGAGCCAGAGAAATAGGTACATACATGTAAAAGTGAATACAAGTTCTATAGTATCTGGGTGACCTGGATACACTTTTAAGTTGAACAGAGGACACAACCAATCTTGCTGACTCAAAATGTACAGTGTGACTATAGCTATATCTATAGAGATAGATGTATCTCTATTACACACGATGTGTCATACGTGGTTTTTATGTTGCGTATGTAAGCTTTGACCTGAAGTTGAAACATCACAGTGTTGTACTTCACATCCGCACATAGTTTATTGTGTTTTTTTTTTTTTTTGTTTGTTCTTTTCATTTAGTCCCCAGTTTCCCTCATTTCTCATCCCCTTCCCATCCTTTTTTTCCATTCCCTACTATTGAGTCATGTAATGACCACACAAATGTATAAGAGGTAAAGGACTATATGAAGGACATGGGAAGTAGCTCCCAAAAGAATTATGAGGGTAATAGTTACAGGCCTTTTCCTCCCTGAAGCTATGCAGAATGAGTGGTTGACCTTTGGTTGTAGCTAATACCTATTTGCCTGTTTATTTTTTTTATTGTCATATTTCAAAGATTTTGGACGTGTTATGACTATAAATTTGCAAATAAAGATTATACTGAACAAATATGTATTTGCCAGTTGGCACACCCGAAAGTAGGGGTACCAGCAGAGCTCTGCAACATGCTATCTGAGATATGGTACCAGCATGACAAGTGGTAGCTTATGACTAGCATTTCTACTGTTAAGGATCAGCTGCCTTGTTTGGAAAACAACAAATAATGGATAATTTAATTAGTTTCTTTATCTCATTATTTAGATGTTGTGTCTGATTGCTCATTCACTGTTTTATCATGGCATATGGTAAGTTAAATCATAGCGGGCCACTGATTCCAAGACTATCACTTTACCACTGTATGTGTTGTAGAGACACTGGAGGTCTTGTGACTTCCACAATATAGATACCAATCATCTGACTGAGGGAATTCTCTTGGTGGATGGTGTAATTAAAAAAAGTAATTGAACGCAAATGAAGAATCCGGCTTTGATTTTCTGTTCTGGACAGGTGCCAAAAAGAATATGATTACAGATTATGTTAACAATCCTGTGACAGAAAGGGGAGCAGAGACTTGCTAGCCTGTAATGACTTTCTCAATTTGCTTCTTTCAGATGCCAATGGTCCTGTAGCTTGGAAACATCAGCACAGGTAAGGTACGTTTTTTTTCTTTTTATAATTGCTAAACTTTTGTTTTCATGAATAGATGCACAAAAATCCACAAATGGAGATGAAAATAAAGTGAAAGATACAAGTGAAATTTTTATATTTCTTTTTCTTAATGTGATGTTCGCTTAATGGGTAACAAAAGTCACTGGGGCTGGAATCAAATCACGCAGATGCCTATTTAACACCACTGTTAACATGTATGTACTTGCTGCAATAAGTGGATAGCTGTATGTGAATGGACTATAAGCATCCTAATCGACTCGCTTACGGTCCATTGAGAACTAAAATCCATCAGTCATGGTGGACAGATGGTACTTGTAGTTTTCTCCTTCACAGTCTCCTGTGAATGAATGATGCTGCTCTGAATGACAGGTGCGGAAAGAGGATATTTTGTCCACTATCACAGGGATGGGGGGATCGGAGGTGCAGGTCTGGAGTATGTTGCACCCTAAAATATGGGTGTAATGTGTAACATGCTCCAAAAGGTGAACTTATCTTTAATACCTTGTAACTCCCATACTTTGCATTACACAGATATAATAATTATTGCACACCATTTACACCCTCTTCACCATACTCCTGGTAAAATGTATGGTGGCTAATCGGCTTCTAACTTTAGCTAATTCAATTAAATTGTTACTAAGCCCACAACAGTAAAATCAGTCTGTATATGCAGTAGATCATGCTTGTTTTACTCACTGTGCAACCTAAGGGGTTAATCCTCTGCATTGTGTGAAAAGGGGGTTTCATCCTGTGTCCTCTGATCCTTCCATTCTTCCACTGTCCCCAATATATTTTCTGATAGTACAGAGCTAGGGGTCAATTTGCACATTTTCAGTTTGGTGTGCATTGCTAGTGAGCTATTTTTTTTTCTTGGGAGAGTGCATGTGATCAGCACATGGCCAATTGGCACTGTCCAGACAGAGGGTCAGGGGCCCTGCAGCCTAATTGGACAGTCAGAGGAGAGTGAAAAATACTACAAGCTTTACCTAGAGATTGATAGAAGTTACAAGACTTCTATATACTGCTGATGAGAAAAGGTATTTCTCTTTCATTCATTGACAGACACAGCACCTACCTAGCCTAAGTGGGGTCTCCTCCGGGTGGTCTCTGGGCAGGGGGGATAGCTGGCGTTTGTTCTCATGCTGAGCCGCCATTGATTGTGGGACTGGAGCCGTGGCTATTTTCCTGGAGCACGGTGGCCATTTTCCTAAAGTCTCCAGGCACTTGTGGCTGAGGCGGCCATTTTCGTGTAGCCGCGTGAGGGGGATTCTGTTGGGCCTCTAGCGCAGGATTCGGCAGTTGAAGCCAGGAAGAGCACGAGAGGCACACAGATCTCCTCGTGGCTTGGTGCATTTACCAGAGGACGGACGGACAGCACAGCACTGCTCTTTGGTCAGAGTGGTGAGTCCTTCTGGGGGGCCCCTCAGTCTGTGGCAGCTAGGAGGGTGGTCTCCTCTACTTTTCTCACCTTAGAGGGTGTTCGTTCCTGGGTAGTGACAGGGGAGCGTGGGGCGGCATGGCGTCTGAAGCAGGTGCCACTTCCCCAGACACCCCTGTAATGGCTGGCTCCTCTGGTCTGTGGTGCCCCTGGACGTTTTGTTGGTGGTCCTGAAATCATTAATTTCCAGGGTTGAAGTGGTTTGCACGCGTAAAAAAACACCCCCTTCCCCCTCCATCTTCTGGGGAGGACTCTGATCTAGACTCGGGCCCGCTGTAGTGGGCGGCCCCTGTCTGGACGGTTCAGATGATGTGGCCCCTGACCTTTCAGACAGTGCGGTAGAATCTTCCGCGTCCGTTGCGGCGCATGAGAAGGCACTGGTGGGGGCACTTATCACGGCGGTGTGTGATACTTTAAAAATTTAAGCTACGGCAGGGGCATCTGCAGAGCTTTTTCGTCTGCCCGGGTCTGCGGGTAACCGTTCCCAGTCCAACAAGGTTCCCGCAGATGGGCAAAGGCGGCCTTAGTATTGCAAGCCAAACAAGGCCGCGGACAAGTCCGCTGCTGCATGAAGGTTTACCCCCGCCCGACTTACGGGTGGGGGGTCACCTTTGGGGGGTTTACGGATCGGTGGGCTTCTCTTCTTTCCGACCAGTGGCTCTGCGTGCGGCTGCATGGTCGCCCGGTCAGGATCCAGTCGGACAATGCCACAGTGGTAGCTTACGTCAATCATCGGGGGGGGGGGGGGGCGAGGAGCTCAGCAGTGGCACTGGAGGTCTCTCACATTCTGCAGTGGGCAGAGCGTCAAGTGCTGGCTCTTTCAGCAGTTTACATTCCGGGCGTAGAAAACTGGCAAGCAGATTACCTCAGCCATCAGTTGCTGGATCAGGGGGAGTGGTCACTGCTTCCGGAAGTATTTAGTCTCATTTGCCTGCGGTGGGGCACACCGGACGTGGCTCTTCTGGCCTCTCAGCTCAATCGGAAGGTGCAGAGAATTGTGGCCAGAATGAGGGATCCCTTGGCGGAAGCGTCAGACGCGCTGGTGGCTCCATGGGGGCATTATCAACTCATTTACACCTTCCCACCTCTCAAACTTCTTCCTCATCTGCTGTGCAGGGTAGACGCCGACATTGTACGGATGGTGGCAGATGTTCCCTTGTGGCTGCCGGTGCGGGAGGATCTTCTGTCCCAGGGTCCGATATTCCACCCTGCTTTACCGTCTCTGGCTTGGCTGTTGAAAGCCAGGTGCTAAGAGTCTGGGGGCTGCCGGCTTCTGTGATTCCCACTATGTTAAGGGTGTGTAAGTCCACTTCTCGGAAGATTTATCATTGTACCTGGAAGGCCTGCATCTCTGTGGGGTGGCATCCGCGTTCCTATTCGGTATCTAAGATCCTGGTGTTCCTGCAGCATAGAGTTGATCAGAAACTTGCCTTGCGCACCATCAAGGGGCATATATCGGCTCTGGCTATCTTTTTTTTTTTCAGCGGCCATTGGCGGCTCACTTGTTAATGCGCACGTTTATTCAGGGGGTTCGCCATGTGGCTCCCCCGATACACCTGCCTTTGCCTCCTTGGGACCTGAATCTGGTGCTCTCAGTACTCCAGAAACCACCGTTCAAGAACATTAGTGTGATCCCCCTACTTGTGCTCTCTCAGAAGGTTGCCTTTCTAGTGGCCATTACGTCTTCGAGGAGGGTTTCTGAGCTGGCGGCCTTGTCATTCAAGTCTCCCTATTTGATTCTCCACAGGGATAAGGCGGTGCTGCATCCGCAGCCCTCATTTCTTCCTAAGGTGGTATCTGCCTTTCATCTAAATGAGGACATTGTTCTTCCTTCCTTGTGTCCTTGACCGTCTCATCCCAAGGAGATCGCCTTACATTCTTTGGATGTGATTCGGGCTCTCCGGTTGTATCTGTCTGCTATGGCTTCTTTTCGTAGGTCGGATTCATTGTTTGTCTCTGTGGCTGGTCCAAGGAAAGGGCCTGGCGGCTTCGGCCACTATTTCTCTTTGGATCAGACAGATTGTTGTCAAGGCTTGTGCCATAAAGGGGGGGGTACCTCCCTCTTCCGTCAAGGTGCATTCTACCAGGCAAGTTAGTGCTTCCTGGGCCTTCCGGCATCAAGCGTCCGTGTCTTAAAGAGGTGGTCCACCTGAAATTTTTTTTTAAAAGTCAGCAGCTACAAATACTGCAGCTGCTGACTTTTAATAAATAGACACTTACCTGTTCCAGCGATGTCTGCAGAAGAAGATCGCTAGTCTCTCGGCTGCCCCTGCCGCCATCCTGTCAGGGAATCAGGAAGTGACGATTGCAGCTTCACTGCCCGGTTCCCTACTGCGCATGCGTGAGTCGCGCTGCGCGTCGTTATTGGTCCCCGTTGTGTCCTGTGAATGGTGTTTCCCAAGACTCAACGGGGCATCTTCGGATATGGGCGGGGCAGATCCGGCTATCTCGTCCCGGAAGTCGGTGCAGATACCTGTATTATACAGGTATCTGCATCCCCTCCCCCCTGAAAGGTGCCAATTGTGGCACCGGAGGGGGGGGGGGTTCCGATAAGCGGAAGTTCCACTTTAGGGTGGAGCTCCGCTTTAAGTGTATAAGGCGACTGCCTGGTCGTCGGCGCACACTTTTTCACACAAGGTGGATTTTGGGGCATCTTTGGATGCGTGTTTCGGCCGCAAAGTTTTGCAAGCGACCGTCTAAAGTTGCGGCTCCTTTTTATGGGGAGTTCTTTTGTTGTGGGTGGAGTTTATTTTTTGTGTTCCCACCCCTCGTTGTGGCACTGCTTGGGACGTCCCTAAGGTCAAGGATGAAGGTGCTGTTTCCGTCAATGAACGAAAGATAAAATGGTATTTTTTTCTACTTACCGTAAAATCCCTTTCTCTGAAGTTCATTAACAGACACAGCACCCACCCCTCCTGTTTGTGTTTTTACTGCTTTATAATAAACTGAGCTGCCGGTGGCAGAGTGGGGGGTTACTGCCAGTAAGGACCGCCCCTGGGCGCTGCTGTGCTTGTTTTTTTATTTTCTGCCTAGTCCTACTCCTGAAGGTGGCAATATAACCCTAAGGTCAAGACTGAAGGTGCTGTGTCCGTCAATGAACTTAAGAGAAAGGGATTTTACTGGAAGTAGAAAAAAATCCTATTTTAGCAGTTTATATTTACTAAAATAATTGTATTTCTGTGTACTGCGAAAGACTGCATATAGTGAAGCCCGGGTCCTAAGTTTAGTAACACTTTAAGCTTTGACGAAAAAAAATGGAAGTTGACCGGTTTTTATGCGCAGCTGCACCAGACTTTGAACACTCAACACAACAGTTTTAGTAATTTAACCCCAATGCATACCTCCCAACTTTTTGAGACGGCAACGAGGGACACCTATTAGAAAAAGTATGTAGGCATAGGACACCCTAGGCCCCCTTAAAGGAAAATTATACAAAAAAATGGATTAGTTAAACCCACAAACGCTTTTTTTTACCACTACTATTCCTTTATATTGGCTTTTGAAATTGACAAATGCAGCAATTTAGAAATTGGATGACAGGTTTAGCACTGGCAAACACTGTTTTAAAGATAAATGGTACATTTTATATAAAACGATATAGTTCAGACCAAAATGAGGGACAAATAAGGAGGACAAACTGACTTTGTTCCTAATCAGGGACAGTTGGGAGCTATGCCAATGACACACTGGAAATGATTCCTCAATCGCCTTTGCTTGCCCACTGACTGATTGGAAAAAAGAAACAAAAAAGTAACCTATGGCCAGCCTTATAATGGCAATCAGGCAACATGCTTTTTTTTTTTTAGAAAGAGGTCAGCAACGGTAGCTATCATGACAGGTGTCCCTTAATTGATATAGGATAGAGAATAAAAGGCCTGCTTGGTTTTATATCCTCATTTAATTATCAGTGAACATATTGCTTTAGTCTTCATTTCCTGCTCTTTTCGCTATGTTTTTTATTTAATCAAAGTAAAGCGATTTCCTTCAGTGCCCTTTCCCAATACACCACTTAACTAATTTTAGAAAACAATTGGTGAAGGAACCAAAAAAGATAGTCCCTGCTCTAAAACTAAAAGATTTTTTTTTTGGCTTTATATATACTCTACAAACATTAAAATTGTTGTTTTTCTCGTCTGCATAAGATGTGCATTAATAATGTAATTTTTGTTATCATTTGTCGCCTTGTACACACAGCCTAAAGTAGAATATATCTTCACATTCTGGTCTGCAGTTTGTGTTCCAACATGAAGCATGCGGCATGACACTGCACAGGTTGATGCATGACCCCTGTCTGCAGTCTGAGAACTAACATTTCCTGTAAAGAAACGACCTATCCCACAATCCCTTGGTCTCTCGATGTAGTGCTGGTTCAAGTGAGAGCTTACACAGTAACTAGATTTGAGACAGACACAGGCAGATAAAAGAACAGAGAAATCACCATGCAGCTTTTCATCACATTAGCACTCACATTTGTAGAGTAACACAGAGGAAACAACCAGTCATGGATTGGATGCTGTAACCCAGAACTTAAGTTGCCAGATCCATTAATGAATAGGGACAAGCTAGGTGAATGAATACATGGATATGGGGAATTGATCAGACATGACAGTACAAACTACAACCGCAACATAGGAGTCCATCATACAGGGTAAGGCAAATAAACGACTCAGGGAATATAACTAGACTAATACATAGTTAACCACTTGCCGACAACGCTACAGCCAAATGATGGCTACAGCGTGGTCGTCCAGTTCTGGTTGGGCGTCAATAGATGCCCTTCCATTACCCCGCCCCCTGCAGCACGCATTGGGCACACTCTGACCGCTGTATTCTTCAGACACAGCTGATCACAGATCGGGGTAAGGGGCCGATCACAACAGCCCTTTACCATGTGATCAGTTGTGTCCAATCACAGCTAATCGCATGTAAACAGACTTAAAAAAGACTTGTAAAAGCCGGTTATCGACAGTCCTTTCCTCCCACGCTGTGTCTGGAAGGAAAGGAGATCCGGCAAGGCTGTCGGGACATCGTTCACACTGACAATCAGGGCACTTATCATCCATGCCCTGATTATCAGTGCAGCTAGCAGTGGCAATCAGTGACCATTGGTGCACGTGAGTGAAGAAAAAAATGACTTATTTGCAAAAATTTTATAAAAAAAAAAATCAACATTTTCTGTCTTTTTTGTTTAACAAAAAATGAAAAAACCCAGTGGTGATTAAATACCACCAAAAGAAAGCTCTATTTGTGTGAAAAAAAAATTATAAAAACTTCATGTGGGTACAGTGTTCCATGACCGCTCAATTGTCATATAAAGTGTGACAGCGCTGAAAAACGAATTGGCCTGGGCAGGAAGGGGTGAAAGTGCCTAGTAGGCAAGTGCTGAAAACAACAAAAATATTTGACAGTGCACCATGCAAGTCTGAAAATCCTAAGGCTGATTTCAGATGGGTAATTCTGCCTATAACGAAAAGATTTCAATTGCAGGATTGCCAAGGCCATCTGCAGAATCGCTAAGAGGCCACCAATTTGTCCCTGTGAAATTGCTCCCCCACTAGCTGAGGGAGCAAAATGTCACTCCCATTGCTAGCGATCAAGATTCAGCAGCTGCAGAGCGATTTGATGCCATAGAGACAGGCAGCCCATTTAACGATCCTGCCACTGGTGATTTGTTGCTAATGGCAGAATAGTGCATGTTATCATGTTTCAGCCAACCCTACTTTGCCTGATTATTGGATCACCAGCAATAACAATGCATGAAATGGACTAAGTTGTAAACACAGTGATGAGAGGTTTTTGAGCATTCGTCCGCATGCTGCCCTGAACCGTTGTAAAGGCAGAAGGTTTTTATTATCTTCATGCATTCTGTGCCTTGGCTGTGCGGGACTCTCCCTCCTGATTGGCTAAGACACAACAGTGGAGCCATTGTCTCCCACCGCTGTCAATCAAATTCAGTTAGCCAATCAGGAGAAAAAGGGGGGTGGGCCGAACCATGCTTCCATGCCTGAATGGACACACGGGGCTGCAACCATATCAAGCTGCTTGCTGTGGGGGCACTCGGCAGGAGGGAGGGGCCAGGAGCACCGAAGAGGGACCAGAGAAGAGGAGGATCCAGGCGGCTCTGTGCTAAACCATTACACAGAGCAAGCAAGTATGACATGTTTATTATTTTTAAAGAAAAAACTGACTAGTCTTTAGTATCACTTTAATTCACGGTGCACTGTCCCATCCATAACAGCTGCCAGCCTCTCATATAGATTGAGAGGATGCCAGCAGTGGGGCTGGGCCGTGCCCTTGTGCCCTTCAGTCGTAGCTAAACGCTAAAACCTCAGGCAGTGGGGATCAATGCCCATTGTACATGAAGGCCTTGTATTTTTTCCCTTGTGCCTTCTAAAAATGTATGAATGCTTACTTCTGGAGCTTGCTTGAAAATGAGCTGTGCCTGCGAAGCCCAAATAGGGGGGAAAAAAAAATCTGTGAACGAAATGGCAGGCGGTAATTCTCAGCAATTAGCATAATGTTATGAAACATGAGAGGAGGGAGGTTGTGCTAAGGCAGCCTTGTAGTTTCTTATAGTCCTTGGGGATGAAATTTATGATCTCCCTTGAGATTAATCAAGTATTCAGGCCTGAAACATTCACTTTGTTTAATTAGGATACAGTGGAATATTCTTCCCTTCCAGCAAGAGCGCTTAATGTATAACCATATTAACGGAACATTTTCCTCTGTCATTCGCTTTGGGGAACTTTAGCAAACTTATTTTGTTATGGTAAATGTTAGTGGGCTAATGCGATCTATTTAATGCTTTCTCTTTCAAATGGTACATTTACTTTTGCCCAAGGCTCCATGTACAATTATATGGGGGGAATAAATAGTCACTTGTATCTGTAAAATGTAGCAAATGTATTTAATACTGCATTCCCGGTCGTCATCGCATCATTAGACACACAGTAGGTTTTCAGTAATGGCGGTGTGACCGATATAGATATACAAAAATACCTTTTGGACCACTTGTATTCATTGCAAAACCATGAAATGTATAACATATTATGCCACCATAAGTACATGAAATATTTGTAACATTAACGCGACTTAAACTCTCTCAATCAACATCAAAACGGTTCTTCAGTCTGTTAAAAAAAAAAAGTCAGCGGCTAAAAACTACGGTAGCTGCTGACTTTTAATAGAGCTGGATCCCTTTTATCTTCATGCAGGCTGGTTGTTTGCCAGTCTTTAGGTTCCCAGCGCCGCCATATTGTATTTGGGAAGCTGGCTGTGACTTCCCTGAAGCTTCCCACTCGGCTTTCCACTGCACATGGGTGATCCATGCTGCACTTTGTGAATAGACCTGCAGCCCCCTGGGACCTGTGACGTGTCCCAGGAGGTTATGGGCAGAAAGGGGCAAACAAACTTCTGCTGGAATTGCCTAGGTGTTCCCAGCAGACATGGGAGCGGGTATCTGCCAGAAGTAGGAACCTGCTTTCCTCCCTAAAAAAAATATTTGGGGTGGGGGGAGGATTAGACAAAGCAGAATTACCCTATTAAGGTGAAGTTAACTTTTTAATCCTGATGCAGCTAGCATCAGTAAATAGATAGGAAGTTATATTATATTTACTAGTTCAAAAAAATAAAAGTATTCAATTTCTTCAGTTGGTTTCTGGTCTAGGCCAAAATGATTTCATACATTCCAGAAGTCTTCATGGGCATTTTTTTTTTCATCTGTGTTGTCAGAGTATTGAAATCAAGTGCTGGAAGCTTCTTGTGTACAGCAATACACTTTACTTTCATGGAGGATTGCAGTACATATCTTTACATCACAGAGACGGGAAGAAAACAACAAAGTGCATTGAACCAAGATAGTCATGTCATACATCCTGTTATATCATATAATACTACAGCGCCACCTGCTGTATAGATCAGTATAATGCATACAGTATGTAGTTCACACTACTTCCCTTTACTTGCTGGTTTTTTTTCAACACCCCTTCTCAACAGCATGTGCTTTTGTCAAATTATATTGAGCTTCTTCTGGATATAACGATGACTTTTCTTCAAAAAAGGCTTGGTGAGTGCATTGGCAGTCATCTCCTCTGACGGGTAGTATTGAATGTCAATAACACCTTGCTCTTGATTGTCCCTCAGTAGGTGATACTTGACGTCAATGTGTTTGGTCCTAGGATTGACCCTTTCTGATTGCGTAAGCTTTATACATCCCTGGTTGTCTTCAAAAATGGGAATTGGTTTTGACATGTCTACCCCAACGTCCACAAAAAGTTGACAAATCCATATCGCTTTTTGATATGCGTATGCTGCAATGTACTCTGCTTCAGTTGACAATAGAGCGATAGCAGCTTGCTTTCGACTAGACCAATTTATGGTTACTTCCCTATATTGGAAGATGAATCCACTTGTGGATTTACGGTATGTGCAGTCCCTGGCCCAATCAGCATCCACATATCGGGGTCGGCCTGACCTGGCCTTGTCCAAAACGTCTCTTCAAATCTTTTTTTATCCTCTGAACTTGACGCTGAGACACATTGAAGGTGTCTGCCACATCAGCAGTGGATCTGGTCTTCAGCCTCTTGATAATCAACACTTTAGTCTCCGGGTGAATCTTAGGCATATTTTCAGAGGTCTAGTTGAAGTTGAGAAGGTCTAGTGTACTGGTGTTCTTTTTATACACACCTGAGACCTAATTGATCCATTATTAGTCACAGGTGAAGCTCATAAAACAAGGCGACAACACTTATGTCTTGGCAAAAATTGACTCAATGGGCTTTACCAAGCTGTGAATATTAGAATACTTTTTGTCAGTTTTGTTTTGCACTGAAACATTATTACAAAAGCTGTTGGGATTAAAATGACCCATTTCTTGTAACAAAATCTTGATTAGAAATAGATTTTAGCGGCACTTCAGGTCAATTTGTACTCAAGCGACAAGACTTTTGTCAGGGACTGTATATCCATCTGTCGTCTTGATTCCTGAAGTAGAGACGGGTCTGCTTTACTTCTTACATCTTACTTCTTACATCTTACTTCTTACATCCTTGCAGTTTGCTTAAGACCAGAGATGCTCTTCTGAAGTTTACACACAAGGTTGTCTCCTTGCTCAAACCCTGGTGGTTGCTTCATGTAGAAGTCTTCCTTAATGTCTCAATATAGGAAAGCAGTTTAACATCTAGGTGTTTGACTTGTATGCCCTTTGCAACGATGAGAAGCGCTCTGATGGTGGAGTGTTTTACGACAGGAGCAAATGTTTCATCGTAATCTTCACCAAATTTCTGGGAGTAACCCCCGGCAACTATTCTGGTTTTCTATTTGTGGATATTCCCTTCTGTGTCTGACTTTACTTTGATTGGCTCTCATCAAAATAAACACTACCGCTTATTGTCACTTTGTCAGTCCTTTGGGTGTAGGATTCTGTAACCCTTAGTTTGCTCGCTGTAGCCTACTAGAAGGCCCTCTATGGCTCTGTTCTCCAGCTTGGATCGCTTTTCACTTGGAATATAGACATATGCGTTACATCCAAACACTCTGATGTGCACTATGCTAAGCTTTGATCCATGTCACATTTCAAATGGAATACTTTTAATGGCTCTTGAGGGTAGTCTGTTCTGTAGGTAGGTTGCAGTCACGACTGCTTCTCCCCAGTACTTAGGTAGGTTGGCATTCAACAACATGCACCTGGGCATTCTATAAGAGTGCGTTTTTTTTTCCTTTCGGCTACACTGTTTTGTTCAGGAGTGTATGGTGTTGTCTGTATGAGGCCACTTCTTTGCTTATGAAGTCTCCCCATATTATTCCTGGTTTCTGTTGGAATTTGTTCCTAGACATGGCAACAAACTCTTTAAGTTTCTCTGTTTCATTCTTGTGTTTCATCAGATAAGTGGTTGTGTACCTGAAATAATAATCACTGAAAGTCAGTAGATACAGTATCTGTTCCCTCCTGACGTGGGAGTTTTCATTGAACCGCATACGTCCCTGTGTATGAGCTACAGGGGTGGGTTTTTCTTTGAAACATCTGTGGAAGGGGAGCACGTGTGACTTTTGCTTCAATACAGCATTTGCATTTCATGAGCACTTTGAAAGGCACTATTGTTAAATCTTCTGGCCATAACCCTTGATGGGGCGACCTTAACCTTTTGGGCTTATCGGTTACTTCCGCTTGGCTTGTTCTTCGATGTCTAGGGGTTCCCTGGCCTAGTACCCAACGACTTTGGACGCTGACACCATAAAAGTCCTTTAGAAAGGGTTTTTATTTGCAGGGGTAACATCCAACAAACAGTCTCGTATGGGAACAGAGGGCAAGGGTGAAGAAGCTCTGGCACCTTGAACTGCTGACTATTAGAAAGTCTCTAATGCAAACCCAGAGAGTAGCCACTCGCAGCTGGGCGCTTCAAAGCTCAACTAATCTCTATCCAGAGATTACGGCGGTCAGCACTTTAACCCGGAACTTGCAAAGTCTCTGACCTTGAATAAAGTTGCAACCGAAAGTGAACAGGAACCTCTCCTCAGTACCTGGAACGTTCTCTGTCTCCTTGGCAGTACTGGGAAAGTGTGGATTCGTTAGTATCCTTGACAACCCAGCAACCAGGCACTTCTTGAGATGCCAGCTTGTTGGCCCTCCTCCAAAGAGTCCTCCCCGGTCGCTTACATGAGCTGCGGTGCCCCTCCAAGTTGAGAGCACACCCGGACGCCTTGAATCCTCCCTCAGTTACTGCGCCTCGGACCAGCCGGTTCCGAGACTCGGGAACTAATGGATCCTTGCCCCAGACCAAGTGGGTCTAATGTGGCTAGTCAAACTGACCATGTTGCGGGGCGGCACACGCTCCCGCGACCCCTCGAGGGCATCCCCGGTCCAGATGCAGGAACAGGCTGATCTGGCCGAACGAACCCCGAGCACGTGACTCCAGCATCTTAAGTACCCTTCCCCAGACTCCTCAGCGGGGCCAGACGCACCCACTGATTGGCTCCGGGGAATTCTGATACTCAAAACATCCAACCAGGCCTGGTTCTGGGCCTGTCATGTGCACCTAACGGTACACATGACCAGGCAGAACCCTAGCACAGCCCAGCCAAACTGATGCCAAAGTTAAACCCCTTTACTGTTCTGAGAAAACTAACTAAATTTGCACATAGCGGACACCTTGCAAACGTGTCGCTGCTACATATATTTTTTAGCAGAGACCCTAGAGAGTAAAATGGCAGTTGTTGCAATATTTTATGTCTCACTTTATTTGCGCAGCGTTCTTTCAAAGGCAATATTTTTGGAATAAAAATACACTAATAAATAAAAAAAAACTAAACCAATAAAGTTAGCCCATTTTTTTGTATAATGTGAAAGATGTTACGCCCCGCGAATCGTGATCTTTATTCTAAGCAAAAAAAAATTGTGATTCTTGTTTTAGCCAAAATCGCGCAGCTCTATAAGCCACTGAATGCTACAGGAGATAAGTGTTAGTACAAGATACCACAGTGATGTGGAGGTCGACAGGAGGAACTTCTGAGCACTGTAGGTGACCAAGATCACGTGTGACTTGCTTCAATACAGCATTTGCATTTCATGAGCACATGAAAGGCGCTATTGTCAAATTTTCTGATAAGACTCTCTTTATAATGTCCTGTATAGCTTCTGGACTTCTGTACCCCAGCCACCTGTGCCATAAGTTTATACATGTGCTGTGTAGGTCATTAGAGACTATATTGGCTTGCTTGTCTGTAGTGATCAGCCAGTTTTTATTTTGCGAGGAAATGCTTATTGTGAATTGTGCAGTCATCACCCTGGAACTTAACTGTGAGACCGTTGTTTGCAAGACTTTTCACTGATAGAAGGCTGCCTTCCAGTTCTGGAACTTGCAGCACTTTATTTTACAAGGATACTCTGCTTGCCTTGTGGTGTAATGCAGTTCAGGATGCCCTGGCTTTTACTTTCTGAAGTGATGCTTTTCCCGTTTGCAAGCAAAACTTTGTCTTATGCACTGTAATCAATGTTTGTGAATAAGGTCTCATCGCTAGTCATGTGGCTTGTCGCACCTAAGTCTATGCACCAGCCGCGTGGCTTGCTGCTCTGTGTCACTTTAAAGGTGACACTCCATGATGTTACTTCAGTTTCCTTTTGTGGTTGCTTTGACTCTTTCTTTTGGGGATTGCTCTAGCTTTCACTGCTTGGCTTTTCAGATAGAACAGTCCTTTTTTAAGTGACTGGTCCTTTTTACAGCGAAAACAGGCTCTGCTTTCTTTGTTGTGCTTTGTGCCTTTGTACATCTTAAAATCTTTGTCATTATGATGCATATTTTCTTTCCTTCTGTCATATTCATCGATTAATTGGCTTTTGACATAATTTAGCGTTAGTTCATGCTCAGGTCTGGTTTCTAAAGTGTTACTAAGAGCAGTATATGTCTCTGGAAGGCTGCAGAGGAGCAGGGCAACAATATGGTTATCTTTGATGTCCTGTCAGATGGTGTATAGCTGCTCTATGATCTCTAGCATAGCTTTCACATGGTCACACATTTGCCGGCCTTCTAGTCTCATCATATAAAGCCTTCTTAGTAGAAAGAGCTTGCTGTTTACACTTGAACGCCCATGCAGTTTTTGTAATTAAGTCCACATACCTTTTGGCTGTTTTCTCTGTTCTGTTCTTATGTGGATAAGCTGGTCATCTTCCACTAGTAAGCTTATAGTCCCTTTTGCCTGTCTGTCTTTCCTGTCCCAATCCTCCATCTCTCAATTTGTGGGTCTGTCTGTATTCAGCACTTGCCACAAGTCATCCTTGTTCAGAAGCATTTCCAGTTTAAACTTCCACAGCTGATAATTGGCATGGTTCAGCTTTACTACTGCAAACTTCGCATCTGAACCGCTTGCCATCTTTCAGTAGCTTGTATACAGTACTCACAGATTTGAAATATCCTCTACAGTGCCTTGATGCCTGGGTGCTTGTGATATCCTCTCCAATGTCTGGGTGTCTGGAGCTCATAACCTGTTGTCAGAGTATTGAAATTATGCACTGGAAGCTTTTTGTATACAGCAATACACTTTCACAGAGGATTGCGGTACATATCTTTACATCACGGAGACAGAGAACAACAAACAAGTGCATTGAACAAAGATGGGCAATACATCCTGTTATATCATAGAATACATACTCTAACACTATAATACTACAGCGCCACCTACTGCATAGATAAGTATAATGCATATAGTAAAAAGTTCACAGTACTTTACATCACTTGCTGCTGTTCTGCCAACAATCTGCAGGATGGGAGGATGGACTTTCTCAGCTAAGCACACCCTTCTGCCTGCATGCCAGAGCTAAGGGTAGGCAGATTTCAAGAAGTAAATGCTACATGCTGCCCTTACTCAAGATGGCCACAGATAAAAATGCTGGTTGGGGGAAAAGGGGGTGTTTTTTTTTAAGTTATTTCTCAACAAAATAAAGCATGGAGACATGGATGGGTGCGTTTTTGCTCTGAATAATAACAATTAATTAAATAGTGTTTTCTGGTTTGTGGTGCTCAGATACAATTTATTACCGCTTTAACTTCCTGTAATTTTATATGCTCTAGAAATCAGACTGGGCATGGGTG
Organism: Lithobates sylvaticus; assembly: GCA_028564925.1. Lineage (NCBI taxonomy): Eukaryota > Metazoa > Chordata > Amphibia > Anura > Ranidae > Lithobates > Lithobates sylvaticus. Next base: position 170,326,652 of record CM053035.1, read on the forward strand.
AGCCAGCAGTGTGAAACAGGCTGCCTCATTGCATTGCAATTTAAAATACATTAAATTACTTTTTTTTTTTTTTTTTTTTTTTAATGTATGTTTTTTTTTTTCGGCCTGTAAATTCAGCTTTAGGAATTGTTAATGACTATAATATACTACATTTTGGTTAAAAGAACTCTAGGGAGCAAATCCTAGATTGACCAGGCTGTGCGGAACTTGTGACTAGGACATTTCTTTCCTTTTTTGTACGCTCTTGGTTGATCTCTGTCTGCACTCTAACCCTTATTTTCCCATGCTTCCTTAACATCATAATATTACCAGAGGCAAGACTGGCTAGAAGAGCCATGGTTGACTGGTATGAAGAGTTATGTGGACAATGTTATAGAAACACTACAGATAAAATCTCTGACACTTAAGGCGGCCATACCATAAACAGCCTGATTGTACAATCTCCTTTAGATTAACCAAAACTATGTAATTGGAGAACACGCCCAAAAAATATATTCAATGTGTATCAAATCAGGCAGGTCCTTGCACTACATATGATAATGGATCTCTATGCTTACCCCGGCAGGAGCCACTTGAGATAATGGGCTCAATCCCCACTGACAAGTTGTAACTTTAACGCAAGTACTGTATGCTACCACTCTATAATGGTGCACAGAAAATAGGCCACAAGCAACTTATTAGATTACACAGATGTCTACTGGTTTATGCATTGCCTAACTTTCCTTGCCATAATACAAGCAACTGAACATGTTTGATTAAGCCGGGAGGTACACTAACCTATATTATGGCAATTAACTGCAATAAAGTTAAACCAAGTTTCATCTGCTATAAAAAAGTGGGCAATATAACCACATTAACCCAAAAGAAATTGAGTGCGTTCTGCATATACAGCCACATACAATGAGTGGGTGAATGCATTCCTGACAAAGGGGGACGCCTGGAGATGGCTATAGAGTACCTGGTGCCTAATTGTTAGGATTAGCTGTCATTGGGGCCCTTCTGTAAGGTGGTGCACGTGAAGCCGCCCCATTAAGAGTGTGCAATGGATGGCTGATGGGCTGCTAAGTAAAAAACAGTCTAAAAGCTTTGTAGTTTCACTTACCACTCCTGGCATGCAACAGGTCCGCTCCCATATGCTTGGAGGTCAGTTGTCCCAGAAGTCTGTCCTCACAGAAGTCTGTCCTCACAGCAATGGGTTTCCTCAGCTTTGATCCCAAGAAACAGCAACTCTCTGTGGCTCAGTCTTTCAGTTCCCTGAGTGCTCGGAACACAGCAGTGGGTCTACACACTCCTGTGCTGCTTGTCTCTTCTGTAGCTTTCCCTCTGGAGTACTGGCAGGTTCAACAACAGGTCCACACTGCTCTGCTTCCCCTTTGTCTCTCTGGTAGTTTGTGTCCTCCCTTGATTGCACTCTCCTTTTGGAACTATGGGTCCCATGATCCTCTCCCTTTATCTCTGATTAACGTACACCTGCCTTGCTGCTATGGGGATGAGGGGAAGGGGGCAGGAACAAGTGGGGGATTTTATACAGAGAGACACTCCTGCAGCACAGTGGTAAGAGAAGAACACAGCACTGCATTGTTTCCTGCAACTCGCATACTGTGGATATGCATAGAGAAAGGTCCCAAACACTGCACACCTAGAAAAGCCATTAGTAAACAGGTGAAAGCAGCCTCAGCCAGCTTCATCCAAAGCCACGCCTCCATGATTAAGGGCCATGGGTGGGGTGAAACGTGTTGGATGAAGCTGACTGAGGCTGCTTTCACCTGCTTTGCCTTAGCTTTGCTAGGTGTGCGGTGTTTTGGACCTTTCGCTATGCATACCCTTTGTAAAATAAGTACACAAAGATTTTTATCTCTCTTAAGATCTCTGCTCTGTTATCCGCACACCCAATGCAACAATTGCTAGACACTCCGGCTGTCTCTCTGGCTTTTGCTTAGAAATTCACCCAGAACTAAAATTACATATTCTGGTAAAATGATCCTTTAATGTATATTAGGAAGCATCAACCATTTTTCTGTCCTCAAGTTAAGTCTACTAAATATATTCAGTTTTATAGCTCAAGACATCTTACTTTATTAATAAACTCTGGTATAAAATAATTATAGCCCTCCGCATAGATTACATTTCAGCAGAAATATACAGTAAAGCAGTGCTTCCCATGGGTTTATAGCTATGCCAGTATAATATCAAGAACATAGCTAAGGATCTGTGATTAAAATGGTCATTTTTCTGGACTACTTAAAGGAAAACTATATTGGGTTTTCTATATCTTTTTCAGTTTTAAAAGTTCTTTCCTACTATGTATTGCATTAACGCACACAGTTTTGCATTTTGAGGTGTGCTATGTTATGGCAGCAAATCCAAACCCCAAAAATATACCTGTACCACAATGCACAGATAGTTATTGTAACACTGTTGCTTTTTCTCTATTGTCTGTGTGCGTTGGGGTGCCTTACACAAATACTTATGTGTTATCATGAGTTTAATTTACCATGCGTTATCGCAGTGCATGTGTGGGAATGAAACCTTACGATTTTCAGTGTAAGATGCAACCCTAAAATCACAAATCACAATGCAGGGGAGTTTTTTTGGAGTTGGTTACAAGAGTGCACATCTCCCAACTTTCTAAAATGGGAACGAGGGACACCTATTAGAAAAAAGATGTAGTCAGGGGACACACATCCTGCCACGCCCCCTTAAAGGAGAATTATATATAAAAAAAAAATTGGTTAAATCCAAAAGTGCTTTTTTTAATTTTTATTTTCTTTTAAGCACAATTTTTTTATATTGGCATTTCGAAATTTACAAATGCAATAATTTAGAAACTGGATGAAAGGTTTAGCCCTGTAAAATAATTTTTGACTGATTAAATAGTGCATTTTATATACAGCTATATAGATTAGACCAAAATAAGAGACAAATGAGGAGGAAAGTGGGACAGAGGAACTACAGTATGTTCCAAATGAGAGACAGTCCCTGAAAATCAGGGACGGTTGGGAGCTACACGCAGTGTAGTAGAGCAGATAGATTAAAACTTGCCACAAAACATTCAGCAGTGCTCAGTGTGATTCATATACGGATACTGGTAACTGCTGCTGAATTCCTTCCTTTGTTACTGCTGTATTATAAACTGCAGTATGGATGGGTTGAACTGAATATTCATTTAATGCAGAAGTGTAGGAGCTTTTATGAAGGCGACCACTTTGCAGTGCTTGTCTTTGGAGTGTCTCCAGTGCAGGGGGCAGCCATTTTGGTGGGGTTTGATTCAACCATGGAGGGCGATTATTGGCTGATGCAACAGAGACTGTCTACAAGAAAAGACTGAGCTGCTACTGGCTGAACAGATCCCTGCCATAGCTGACCACAAACAAGTGAGAATCTTGAGGAGCAAAGAGACCAAGGACCTTTTTCATGGGAGGAGGGTGTGAGGTTGTGATTTGGAAGCCTGGAGAGATCGCTTGAGAGCCTTCTACAGCTTGTGAAGAAGGAAAGGAGGGACTGTCTTTGCAGGATTGAAAGAGAGACAGTATAGCAATTCCTTTCCATGTCTGAGGATTTGAACTGAACCAGAGCACGTATCTGGAGTCCCAGAAGAGGGTGCCCTAGGTCTTGTAAGGAGTAACCTTGCGCAAGTTAATCTGTTGACTGCTGATAACTGTTGTGCTTTCTTCAAGGGCTCCAACTTTGCTGGTCAATAAATTTCCTTTTTTTTTTTTCTTCCCATCAGTCAATAGGATAAAACTGGGACTATTATAGCAAGTTACGACTTTCTTTATGTAAATGCAGTTCAGTTTTGTTACTGTAAGTCAGAGTACTGCAGGTGTTTAACCATGTTGCTTTATCTCTTTGAGTAACATTATTGTCTTAGTAACGGGTGACTTGTCATGCGAGAGTTCAAAGTTGCATGACAAGTCACACCCCATTAACAGCAATGAAATCGTTCCAATTGGTGTGACTCAATTTGCAGCGATTTTTCTCCAAGTTGAGAACACACCCAGATGCCTTGAATCCTCCCTCAGTTACTGCGCCTTGGACCAGCCCGTTCCGAGACTCGGGAACAGATGGATCCTTGCCTCAGATCAAGTTGGTCTAATGGGGCTAGTCAAACTGACCATTTTGCGGGGCGGCACACGCTCCCGCTACCTCGGTTCAGATTCAGGAACAGACCGCTCTGGCCGAACAAACCCCGAGCACGTGACTCCAGCATCTCAAGTACCCTTCCCCAGACTCCTCAGCGGGGCCAGACGCACCCACTGATTGGCTCCGGGGACTTCTGATACTTCCAGGCTCTTACCGAGCAGCCAGCCTTGTGCGTGGCTCTCTTCTGAAGAGTCCTCCTCTGGTTGCATGTAGAGTTGCTGGGCCTCTCCAAACCTGAGACGGCACCGGAACACCTTAGAATCCTCCTTCCAGTTACTGCGCCTCGAACTAGCCAGTTCCGAGGCTCGGAAACCGATGATCCACACCCCAGGCCATAAGGGCCTCTGGGGGCTGGTCAGGAGGACCAGGACCATGGAGTCAGCAGCAACTTCTTCTGGACCGGTACCCAGAACTACGTGACTTCAGCACCTTAAGTACCCTCTCCCGGAATACACAGCGAGACAACGCGCCCACTGATTGGCTCCGAGCAGAGATTGGTACCCAATGCGTCCAACCGGACTGCGGTTTAGCCCTCTCACAGGTCCAAACTCCACCTATGACCAGGCAGAACCTCAATACAGCCCAGCCAAACGGATGCCAAAGCATAATTTAGGACAATTGGCCCCAAAACTCAACTAAAGTTTTGGGCAAACACTAATGCCCCTTTCACACTGGGGCGGTTTTCAGGCGGTACGGCGCTAAAAATAGCGCCTGTATACCGCCTGAAAAAAACGGCCCCATTCACTCCAGTGTGAAAGCCGGCGGGCTTTCACACTGGAGCGGTGCGCTAGCAGGACCGCAACAAAAGTCCTGCTAGCAGCATCTTTGGAGCGGTGAAGGAGCGGTGTATTTACCGCTCCTATACCGCTCCTTCCCATTGAAATCAATGGGAAACCGCGGGGATACCGCCCGCAAACCGCCGCTGCAGCGGCGCTTTGCGGAGGTTTTTAACCCTTTTGCGGCCGCTAGCTGGGGTTAAAACCACCCCGCTAGCGGCCGCATACCGCGGGTAAAACGATGGTAAAGCAGCGCTAAATATAGCGCTGCTTTACCGTCGCCGCCCCGCACCGCCCCAGTGTGAAAGGGGCCTAAATGTTTTTTTTTAACAGAGGAGCAAACACTAAATTTAGAGACATAGCGTGTACTTATCAGAAGTACCGGCGCTACATATATATATTGGGATCATAACTCTGCTAAAAGTTGAGGATCTGAAACCTCCAATAATCTGACCGTGTGGTGCACTACTGAATATCTATAGATAGAAGAAGCCTGCCAATTCCTTATATGGGTATAATGTTTTTATCTTAAAACCTAGTTGCCAGAGAGAAGGTATCATTAATTTAATATTGATTAGTGCCGCACAGTTAAATATGACTGCTGCTATTTTGCAGCACTAGACGTTATCAGTGAAATATATTTAAGTCCATAAATTTGGTGAATATTTCCTGACACCATAGAAATCAAGGGCCATTTCTTCTGTATATCTTCAGGGGTAAATGAGTTTGATTTTAATAGAATTATTGGGATTTACTGAGCTAAGTTGCACATTAAACTGTTAATTATCTTTGCATTGTGTTTTATAAGGAGATCATGTTGACCGTGCCAGCAATGAAGGAGTTACGCCTTGCCAATAAGGATAATGCATCTGGTTTGCTGACAACAGTGGAGATTTAGGTTTTGTGTGAGGCTCTTTTAATTCTGTTAATTATGCAGAAAGTAGCCGAGTTTTTCATTTAAGATAACTTAGGTCTGGATTGTTTTCATAAATTGATTACATTGCTGTAGAAGATGTTGATCAATACGTTAAGCTGCTTCATCATGGATTGCAGTTTGACATTAATGAGATCAGTAGCGGAGCATAGCGGATGGGGCTTTGATTAACCCCACAGGAGGATGTACAGTCTGCGAGTGGCCTCTGTATCTGGAGAGAAATCGATCAAAGGGGAAGGACTCTGGCTGCGCAAAATGTATGTTTAGTGCTTTGTAGGCTAGTCCCTCTGATCAAAGCCAGGGGTGGTTGTTCAGTTATCTGTGCCCTTGATATAATAATGACTTGCTCCAGACAACCCTTTCTCCCATCAACATAATTGCTTATTAAGTAGAGGTCCCTTGGGAATAGCCAATATCTTCTTTTAGATATTTTTCTCCCTTTAGTAGGTGTGGGAATCTTGTGAACATTCCACTAATGCTTAAACTACATGTCCCCTCATGCATTGCAGCAAGCCAATTGGGTGTCACTGATGGTTATTTTCATCACTCAAGACTCATGATTGTTTCCGCTCATCTGACAGTGTGCTCACTGTGAACTATAACGGCTATTTTACACCAATGATTTTGTAGCAGAGATTTTATAGCGGCTACAGAATCTCATTAGCCTTTATGTTGCTGGTAAAAAATGAATTGCAGGCAGTGAAAGCTTTGAGTTACAGTGATGTCAGCGATTTGTAGGTCAGTCGCTCAACAAATAACTTTTTGCAGCATTTGGAGATATCCGCTTCAGTTTAAACTTGTATGCAATCAGGCAGGCCCTTGTACTATATAGTTGAAGGTAAATCTAAAGGAAATTAAATAAGAAAATTGTATAATGTATGGCTTGAAGTACAGCCAAAGCTTGTTTGGCTGTACTTCTTCTCCTGTGGATAACAGAAGTTCAGTTCGTTCTGCACTCCTGTGACGTGTTTTCAGCAGACAGCAGGCTGATGTAACAGAGCTGATCCAGGCTCGGGCAAGATTACGACAATGTAGTCAGGATCCACCCACATGCCTGGACCGGCACCTGGCTCAGCCTCTCAGCGAGCCACTGAGAACCTGAGTTGGCTGCTCCCAGCCCTTCAGTGAGCGAGGGGGTCAGAGCAGAGAGCGGTGACTGACATGCACCAGCTCTCTGGTTCTCAGGGCTCCCTGAGCAATAGATCGGTGGCGTTTGATCACTTGGTTCTCTGTTGGAGCCGGGAGTGGAAAGATGTAGCGTCAGACTGATGCTGCATTTACCTAGGTAAGTATGATTCTGCAAAAACAACAAACCTCATACTTTTCTTTTAAGTGATGAGTAAAATGTGCTTTGAAATGCTACACCATGGCAACAGAGAAACTTACCATATGTGATGGATAAATTCTCTGTAGCAAACAAATATTGTATTGCCGACCTACATTGATATTTCTCCATTTATATTTGCGACGGAACCAGGCACTGATGAGGCTGCATTGATGGGCAATAGAAAAACCAAAATTTGTTGCTCTGGGAGCATATCTCTTAAGTTAAAATTAGTATTAAACAGCAGCTATCACCATATGCATGGACAAAACACAAAAAAAATATATGGAAAATGGTCCAGCATGAACCCAAAATATTTTGCTAGCACAGACTCCTTTTTAAAGTCCAAAGTAAGCCACAGGGATGTGTCTTGAGGTATCAAATAAGTGAAGAGACTTCCACTGTCACAAACACACTGCCTCTTACCCATAGGTAGATGTTAGCAAGCATGGATATAAATCACTGACAGCTCCTTAGCAGCACAGGGATGACTCTGTATCTCCGTCACAGTTTCAGTACCCAGTTAAGATAGTTCAGACATCCAAATGATAGTTTGATAAAAAGCTAAAAGGTTATGAACTCGCATTTCAGCAGGTTAATATAAGCATTGTAGGAAACGTCCAGCGTTTCCAACCCACAAAATTGCCGTCTCAGAATGCAAGTCGCGCCGCACGTTTCCAACTGCACCTACGCATTTTGACATGTATGATGTCATCAGAGGCGTGGCTTGACGTACGCTATGCTCGTTATATATAGGGGATGGCTTATTAGTGGGCGGGCTTTACCTGCGTTCCAATGACAGGAAGCAGAAAGCAAATAGAAAATCTACTGTGTTCCAACAGCAGGAAATACTTATGCACTCCATCGACAGGAAGCGTCAATACTTATAGTAAATCTTAAGCAACCAGGCCAGGAAGCAGCGCCATCTTGTGGTACAAAAATATATTACCAAAATAATAATGTTGCAACATTTATACACAATTTCATACATATTATGAAATCGTGGCTAAAACTTCAATTAAATATTTCAATTAAAAGTTTTGTCTAAGAGGAGTCAATAGGGTAAAAGACAAAAACTGATTAGCTATTATTAATGAATGAATTAATATTCTACTCTATGTTCATACCATGTGTTGGCATAGCACCTAACCTAATAAATCCACTTAGTTACTAGACGCGATACATCTCGCACCACATTACTACCTCTCCAGTTACTAGTAAATCTATCGATCCTAGATTGTAAGCTCTAGCGAGCAGTGCCCTCTGATTCCTCTTGTACCAAATTGTAATGTAACTGTAATGTCTGCCTTCATTTTGTTAAGCGCTGTGCAAACTGCTGGCACTATATAAATCCTGTATAACATACCTATAAACACCGTACCACTAGGATCTTGATTATGACATGGGTCATAATGCTTAGCTATAAACTGTGCTCAGGAAACCCTTTTTTTGATATTGGCCACATGTTAACTTAATCGCATGTGTAGCATCCGTATCGTGCAACCAATATATTATATATAAGCCCACATGGGCACCAGACAACGTACTCGACATTCCTAGTTGTACAGGTAATAAAGGGTTTTATGGGGAACTCCTCATTGGTGGAAGAGTATTGAAATGACTCTGTCCTTCTGCGCATATGTGCGTTAATTTTACATATGGGGCACCTCCTACAAGGGAAGAAGCTCCCATATTCTGAAAAAACAAAAGGTTCTTCGGGGTTCACTAATATTGGGTGCTACCTGCAACCTTAGTGGGGGGGACCCCTCTGAACACCCACGCAAAGTTTTTCGAGGAGATGAGGCACAAGAATTTGATCATTGTGGAGTACACCTCCTAATACATCATACTAATCCCTAATCCTAGGGGCCAGCAGGTCATATCTGACCCTCTCGTCAGCACTTTTGATAGCATCCTACAATTCTGATGGCTAATAACCCTTCTCAAAGATTTTCAACTTGAGAGATGAGGCCTCCCGGAGAAAGTCACTCCTATTGGTGCCATTTCTCTTAAATCTTAAGAATTGGTTCTTTACCAGGATGCATGGTATTAATAAAGCCTTTTCTTTCAGTTTCTTTGAAATGGGTGGATGTAGAGATATCACCATCCACAGCCTTGATGTTAATATCCAAAAAGTGAATTTCCGACTTACTAGCCTCATGTTTTAAGATTATACCTTTTTATCATTGGCATTCAGTTCGGCCATATACAGGTCAAGTAATTCAAAGTCGCTGTCCCATAGGAGGAGGATGTCATCTATATACCTTTTCCAGAGAATCAACTCCGGCCTATGCCTCTGGTAGACGACATCTTCCTACCACTTGGCCATGAAGAGATTAGCCATACTCGGGGCAAACTTGGCCCCCATGGCCACACCACTATTCTGTAAAAAAATTAAGTGCCGGCAAACCAAAAATAATTATGGCCCATTACAAAATCCTAGAGCCATGCTGATGTGAGATGATGGTATAGAGAGACGTTACATCTGCCATAGCCAGTATGTAAACCTCCTTCCATTTGCCAAGTTAAGTGGAATCGTTAAGAAAGAAAGCAGTATGGGCTACCAAGGGCTGCAAGAAGTGGTCTATATATCTACCGACTGAAGGGCTGATAGTCAATACTGCTCACAAAAGGCCTTCCAGGAGGGTGCAATGGATCCTTGTGAACCTTTGGCAGTTAATAGATCACAGGCACCCTAGCTGCGCTGCACTGGTGGGGCTGCACTGATGGACACTGACAAGGATGTACTGATGAGGCTGCACTGATGGGTGCAGATGAGACTGCACTGATGGACACTAATGAGGCTGCACTGATGGACACTAATGATGCTGCACTGATGGACACTGATGAGGCTGCACTGATGGACGCTGATATGCTTTGTTAATATTGTTGTTGTTTATTTTTGGAACTTAATTCTGCATAGAACATTTAACGGTGTAATTTCATGAGATAATTTACAAGGGTGTGTTTAGTGCCAGTTTAGTACCAGTGCCCAAGAAAATCAATAGTGAAAAAATGCCTGCCCCCGGGACAGTATATAAGCTTAGCCCATAGAGGAAACTGTAGTGTAGCTCTCAACACTGGTGGGTCTGGTGAGAATATGCCCAGCTTTTCCTTGCTAATACAAAGGCCACCTGCCACTGACAACTCAAGCTCAGTCTAGGCGATGTTGTTTTTGCAGATTTATTGCAGCAAACAGGAGAGAGGGATAGGATGCAAGATACTCCAAAATGTCAGGAGATCTTGGCAGGAGGACAAACTTTAGACAACGTTTTTTTTGCAGCAGCCATTGCTTGGGGTAGGAGGGAATGGCCAGCTAATCTGAAACTCTATGCGGTTGATTTACTAAAACTGGTGCATGCAGAAAGTTGCATTTATGCATAGTAACCAGATTCTGGGTTTTATTGTCAAAGTTTAATTGAACAAACTGAAGTTAGAAGCTGATTGGTTACTATTTACAACTGCACCAGATTTTTTGTACACCAGTTTTAGTAAATGTCTCCCTATGTGAGCTGGGGCCCTTACAGCAACCTCTGTCCCTTAAATACCCAAGCACATGCACACCTGGGATCCATAATCCATGTCTTGCTTGCAAAGACTATTGGCAGCTGTCTGCCACCCAGTCTCCAGACCAGTCTACTTAGGTGTCTCGCAATCAAATCTGCTTTTGATCTTTAGCCAAGCACATGCTGAGGCCCAAACAACAACTCCAATACACAAATTGCAGGACAAGAACAATCGCAATAGGTCTCTCAAACATTTATAATCTCCCCAGCCACCTTCTGGGTACTCCTTCCCAGAGATTGGCTGAGGTCTGATAAATATAAATAACTTAGTGGTTAGCCCTCCTACTCTATTTGTTGGAAGGCTCTTCCAGAGGCAGATAGGAGCAATCAACCACTAAACCTATGGAAACCTCACCAGACCTAGAAGATTCCTGCACCACTGGGTACAGCAGAACTAAAAACTAAGTTTGGCCTAACTAGGGCAAGGCGCTACAGTAGGATGGCTTAGGAAGAGATGTTTGGAATCAAGACTGAGGAGTAAGGTAATTGATGCACAATTTAAGTACAAATTTGTTCTGAAGTTGGGCCTTAATACTCACTGCTCTGCTTCCTGGACCACCATTTTCTGCTGTAGTAAAGAAAATGGCTGCTGAAGAGACAAACAGACTCACAAATTTACAGGAAAGTCAGAATCCTGGTCCTAAGCTGTGCTCAGTGTTTCGATCATCTAGTCCCTATGTCATTGTGTCCTCTAATGATGTTGGAATCTGGATGGCAGGAGGAATCGCAGGATGCAGCAGGGGCTGGGAAATTGACTTCTGGAAATGTCAAATTCTGCTGGATAAAAAAAATATGCAAAATCTGACATTGTTAATTTCCCAGTCCCCTGCTGCATGCTGTTGTTCCTCCCGCCATCAAGTTTCCAATACCATTAGCGGTTCTAATAAATGTTTTCTTTGCAAGGGACCAGTTATTTTAGTGACAAGTTTGATTTAATGTTATTGTGATGGAACTGTTTAGAACACCGCTTGGGTGTTTCCTTCAGCCAAACAGTGCCTCCTGCCCTCCAAACCGTTCTGAGCAGACAAGAGGTAATACCAGCCCTTTTTACCCCAAGCATCATACACAGACAAGATGTTAGGCTAGCACCAAAAAAAAATACTCTATTGACCAGAAGTACAAGTTTTTTTTATACACTTGAAAATTAGGTAACTCACCACATGAACAAAAAAAACAAAACCAATATTTACCCAAAACATCACACAATGGTTTAGATAACGAGGTAGAGCTGACACAAGGTTAACCGCATCATAGGGAACTTCAAGAGTTAGGGCTCTTTCACACGGGGCGGATCAGTGCAGATCCGCCCCGTGGATAGCCGCTTGCTCAGCGGGGATCGCCGGAGTGATCTCCGCTGAGCAGGAAGATGACAGGTCCGTCTCTGCACTCCGTGCAGGGACGGACCTGTCAGAGCGCCGCTCTCCCCTATGGAAGATCGGGTGACGACGGACCGTAGAGTCCATCGTCATCCGATCCGCTCTGCAGACGGATGAAAAAATGGGGTTTTCCTCCGTCTGCAAAAACGGAGCATAGCGGGCACGGACGAGAGCGGGTGTCAGCGGATGCTCATCTGCTGACACCCGCTATCCCATAGGGATACATGTATGTCCGTTCTTCATCCGAAAACGGAAGGATGAAAAACGGACATACGGTCCGTCCGTGTGAAAGAGCCCTATGTCAAATTAGCCAACAGACAGAAACAATAGGTGAATGGGAATCCACAACTAGACAATGCTTTGGTTAATTAGGAATCCCAGACTGTCCAGCATGAGCATTCAAGAAGATCCAGGGCTGTCCAAATCCAATTAACCAGCTTTCTTTTGACATACAGTGCATCTGGAAAGTATTCACAGCGCTTCACTTTTTCCACATTTTGTTATGTTACAGCCCTACTTCAAAATGAATAAAATTCATTATTTTACTCCAAATTCTACAAACAATACCCCATAATGACAATGTGAAAAAAGTTTGTTGGAAATCTTTGCATATTTATTAAAAATGAAAAAAATCACACGTACATAAGTATTCACAGATGTTTCTACAACTTGATTGGAGTCCTCCTGTGGTAAATTCAGTTGCTTGGACATGATTTTAAAAGGCACACCCCTGTCTATATAAGGTCCCACAGCTAACCGTGTGTCTGAGCACAAACCAAGCCATAAAGTCCAAGGAATTCTCTGTAGACCACCAAGACAGGATTGTATGGAGGCACGGATCTGGGGAAGAGTACAGAAAAAAATCTGCAGCATTGAAGGTGCCAATGAGCACAGTGGCATCTATCATTTGTAATTGGAAGAAGTTTGGAACCACCAGAATTTTCCCAAGAGCGGGCCACCTGGCCAAACTGAGCGATCGGGGCAGAAGGGCCTTAGTCGGGGAGGTGACCAAGAACCCGATGGTCACTTTGACAGCGCTCCAGCATTTCTCTGTGGAGAGAGGAGAACCTTCCAGCAGAACAACCATCTCTGCAGCACTCCACCAATCAGACCTGTATGGTAGAGTGGTCAGACGGACGCCACTCTTTAGTAAAAGGCACATCACGACAGCCTGCCTGGAGTTTGCACCTGAAGGACTCTCAGACCATGAGAAACAACATTCTCTGGTCTGATGAAACCAAGATTAAACTCTTAGGCCTGAATGGCAATCGTCATGTCTGGAGGAAACCAGGCACCTCTCATCACCTGGCCAATACCATCCCTACAGTGAAGCATGGTGGTGGCAGCATCATACTGTGGGGATGTTTTTCAGCGGCAGGAACTGGGAGGCTAGTCAGGATTGAGGGAAAGATGAATGCAGCAATGTACAGAGACATCCTTGATGAAAACCTGCTCCAGAGCGCTCTTGACCTCAGACTGGGGCACAGTTTCATCTTCCAACAGGACAACGACCCTAAGCACACAGCCAAGATAATAAATGAGTGGCTACTGAACAACTCTGTGAATGTTCTTGAGTAGCCCAGCCAGAGCCCAGACTTAAACCTAACTGGACATCAATGGAGAGCTCTGAAAATGGCTGTACACCGACCCTCCCCATCCAACCTGATGGAGCTTGAGAGGTCCTGCAAAGAAGAATGGGAGAAACTGCCCAAAAATAGGTGTGCCAAGCTTGTAGCATCATACTCAAAAAGACTTGAGGCTGTAATTGGTGCCAAAGATGCTTCAGCAAAGTATTGAGCAAAGGCTGTGAATACTTATGTACATTGGATTTTTCTTGTTTTTTTATTTTTTTAATTTGCAAAGATTTCAAACTTCTCATGTTGTCATTATGGGGTATTGTTTGTAGAATTTTTAGGAAAATAATATCCATTTTGGAATAAGGCTGTAACATAACAAAATTTGGAAAAAGTGAAGTGCTGTGAATACTTTCCTGGATGCCCTGTACGTTTTGCTTACCGAGTTTGAAGTTGGTAGAGACCATCATGGCTTCCTTAACTGTTAAATGTAATAATGTCCTCTTGCAATATATAAAAGGACCTCTTCTTAAATGCTTGTAGCTCCCACAAATGCCAGGGCCCATAGTCAGTAGGCAAGGGGCTAGTCTGCAGTCCCCTCCAAAAGCCCCCTGTCCATGTTGGATCTGTCACAGTTATGTTTAAATAAAGGAACATTGTATGTAGATTGTTCTAAAAGTGAACCTGTCAGGATATCCGTTACCTGTCAAAGCTGTGGTGACATTGCCTGTCCTTCAAAAGCTTGCTACTTCTGAATCCTGCATCTCAATTCCATGCTGTTTTGTGCTCTGCCCTGGAAATAGCTCTGCTTCCTTACAATGACTGCTTCCAGCAGTAAAAGCAAGTGAGTGTTAGATGTAACAGCTCTTTAAGAGGAGCATAGGCGGGCTGCCATTGTTTTGGATACACAGCATTTTAAAATGCATTTGTTGTGCTGCGGGTCACATGTGATGTTAAAGAGTAATTAACAAAATGAGTGACAGTTCTGTATATAGCTGCAAATACCTGGGGAAGTCGCGGACGTCTGTCAGGGGGAGAATAGAGCAGTACTATTATGCTAAATATAATTAGCGTCACATTATTCTGGCAGATATAGTGATGTTAGGTGGCACTGAAACCTGTTAAAGCAGAAATGGGGGGGAAAAAAAATCATTAAATCTTAAAGCAGTAAAGATTTGTTTTGTGAACAACACACTCCTCAGCAAGGCGTGAAGGAATTTTTTTGAAATCGCCTACTGGTGATGTCAAATCACATTATCTTTACATATCCTAAATCCGGGGAAAACACAGTTCTCCTTTCCAGTCACGCTCTGAGTGGGGAAGCCAGAAAACTTGGCAGTACCACGAGGATGAGATTTTTTACCGTCCTAAAGGCTTTTGGATATTTTCTAAATGTAGCTTGGACTGGAATACTGTATGTGATATGTGCATTTCTGCCGTACAAGCAAGTAACTGGTACTGTAAAAGCATCTGGAAATGGCTAGAACCTTTACACTAATGTTATGGACATTAGCCAGACATGGCCATTATTGAAAGGAAAGCAGACAAAAATATGTCCATGCTCAAACACAACAAACAAAAAAAAAAAAAATGATCGGTTGTGTTTGAGCATGGACATATTTTTGTCTGCTTTCCTTACAATAATGGGCATATATACATACACTTTATTACCAAAAGCATTAGGATGCCTGCCTTTACACGTACATTAACTTTAATGGCAATGGTATCTATGGGAATGTTTGACCATTCTTCCAGAAGCGCATTTTTGAGGTCAGGCACTGATGTTGGACAAGAAGGCCTGGCTCACAGTTTCCGCTTTAATTTATCCCAAAGGGGTTCTATTGGGTTGAGGTCAGGACTCTGTGCAGGCCAGTAAAGTTCCTCCACCCCAAACTTGCTCATCCATGTCTTTATGTACCTTGCTTTGTGCACTGGTGCACAGCCATTTTGGAACAAAAAGGACTATCCCCAAACAGACTGCGAGCCAGGCTTTCTCGCCAACATCAGTGCCTGACCTCACAAATGCGCTTATGGAAGAATGGTCAAACATTCCCATAGACACTCCTAAACCTTGTTGACAGCCTTCCCAGAAGAGTTGAAGCTGTTATAGCTGCAAAGGGTGGGCCAACTCAATATTGAACCCTACGGACTAAGACTGGGATGCCAGGCAGGTGTACCAATACTTTTGGCAAACACTTTGCTACAATGTAAAGTAGTGAGTGTACCGTCTATCCGTTTTTCTTCCATCTGTCAACGGACGACAATGCATTCCTATGGGCAAACGGATTACTGGACCGTTGGCCCATAACGTAACTGTTTTTTATTTGTCAAAGTATGAACTTTGAATTATTTCTTCAAAACGGATATTAACTGATGTTAACGTCCGATCAGTTAAGATCCGTTTTGAAGAAATAATTCAAAGTTCATACTTTGACAAATAAAAAAACAGTTACGTTTTTAACGTGGCTAAACTGGTGGTGCCCGTGTGAAAGGGGCCTAACAGTGTAAATTTGCTGTCCCCTCAAAATAACTCAACAGACAGCCATTAATGTCTAAACCGCTGGCAACAAAGTGAGTACACCCCTAAGTGAAAATGTTCAAATTGGGCCCAAAGTGTCAATATTTTGTGTGGCCACAATTATTGTCCAGCACTGCTTTAACCTTCTTGGGCATAGAGTTCACAGGTTGCCACTGGAGTCCTCTTCCACTCCTCCATTACAACATTGCGGAGCTGGTGGATGTTATAAACCTTGCGCTCCTCCACCTTCCATTTGAAGATGCCCCACAGATGCTCAATAGAGTTTAGGTCTGGAGACATGCTTGGCCAGTCCATCACCTTTACCCTCAGCTTCTTTAGCAAGGCAGTGGTCGTCTTGGGGTGTTGGGGTAGTTATGTTGGAATACTGCCCTGTGGCCCAGTCTCCAAAGGGAGCGGATCATGCTCTGCTTCAGTATGTCAGTACATGTTGGCATTCATGGTTCCCTCAATGATCTGTAGCTTCCCAGTGCCGGCAGCACTCATGCAGCCTCAGACCATGACACTCCCACCACCATGCTTAACTGTAGGCAAGACACACTTGTCTTTGTATTTCTCACCTGGTTGCCACCACACACGCTTGACACCATCTGAACCAAATAAGTTGATCCTGATCTCATCAGACCACAGGACATGGTTCCAGTAATCCATGTCCTTAGTCTGCTTGTCTTCAGCAAACTGTTTGCGGGCTTTCTTGTGCATCATCTTTAACCCCCTTCCTGCCCAAGCCATTTTTCAGCTTTCAGCGCTGTCACACTTTGACAATTGCGCGGTCATACAACACTGTACCCAGATGAAATTGTTATAATTTTGTCCCCACAAATAGAGCTTTCTTTTGGTGGTATTTGATCACCTCTGCGGTTTTTATTTGTTGCGCTATAAACAAAAGAAGAGTGACAAGTTTAAAAAAAAAAACAATCTTTTTTAATTTTTGCTATACTAAATATCCCAAAAAAAATATATAAAAAAACATTTTTTTCCTCAGTTTAGACCGATACATATTCTTCTACATATTTTTGGTAAAAAAAATCGCAATAAGCATATATTGATTGGTTTGCACAAAAGTTATAGCGCCTACAAAATAGAGGATAGATTTATAGCATTTTTTTTTTTTTTAACTAGTAATGGCGGCGATCTGCGTTTTTTTTTTTTTTTTATCGTGACTGCGATATTGCGGCGGACATATCGGCCACTTTTGACACATTTTTGAGACCATTCACATTTATACAGCGATCTGTGCTATAAATATTGAGAGCAGGTTCTCAATTTTTCAATCGGATATTCCGAACGTCTGTACCAATTCCGACGCGCAAAATTCCTACTCATACTCGGAAGCAATGAACTTAATTTTCTCGGCTTGTCATAGTGTTGTAAGTCACCGCATTCTTGACGGTCGAAAGTTCAGTGAACTTTTGTGTGACCGTGTGCATGCGGCATTAGACAAGCTGTACACTCACTACTTTACTTTGTAGCAAAGTGTAATTTCTTCATTGTTGTCGCATGAAAAGATATAATATCTTTACAAATATGTGAGGGGTATACTCAATTTCGTGAGATACTGTGTGTGTGTGTATGTATGTATGTATGTATGTGTGTGTGTGTGTGTGGCACTGACACCTGAAGGAGCTGCTGGTTTTATTGGGCTTACCGTTACCATCTTCACCTCGTCTCCGTCTAGGGTTTCCCGTGGTATGTAGAAACTGACACTTTATCTTCCTTTTTGGGTTATTTATTCAAAAGATAACAGTCTCTTAAATGTAGGGTAATGGGTTACGGTGAACGTTCAGGCACTTTTGGAACTGCAAAGATAGGAAGTCTCTTAGAAGATGAATCCAGAGAATAACTGTTTCACAGCTGGATTATCACCACCCCCGGATAGACCTCCTCTCACTAGGCCTAGCAGCCGATAAAGTGTTTGGTAAAGTCTCTGCCACAGACTTGAATGTAACTGAGGGACTTAGACAAACTTAGAGAGCTATCATACGCTACCAGTATCTCGCAGCCGGTCCGGCGATACCGTATGAGTGTAGATCCATTTAGTGTCCTTCAACTGAGCCTCCAGGCCCCTACAGAGAAGCCAGCCTTGTGCATGGCCTTCTCCCGAAGAGTCCTCTCCTGGATGCTTCTCCAGTTGCTGGGCCTCACCTGAGATGAGACGGCACCGGACCACTCTTAGATAATTAGGCCCCGATAGCCATTTAGGCCTCTCCCTGCAGTTGCTTCACCTCGGGCTATCCAGCCCCAAGACTCGTAATTGCAGGAGAAAAAAAAAGCTGATAAACGGGTCATTTTAAAGGGACATGGGTCCCGAAAAGTCAGAGGCAATTATGCCTCATGTAATGCCCACAAGTGCCACCTGTCAATGCCCACAAGTGCCACCTATCAGTGCCCATCACTGCCACCCATCGGTGCCCGTCACTGCCGCCTCATCAGCGTACATCAATGATGGACAAAAATTACCCATTTAAAATTTTTATAACAAAATTTAAAAAAAAAACTTTTTTTTTAAATTCGGTCTTTTAATTTTTTTTTAACAAAAAATAAAAATCGCAGAGGTGATCAAATACCACCAAA
The DNA here is from genome assembly GCA_028564925.1 of Lithobates sylvaticus. Classification (NCBI taxonomy): domain Eukaryota; kingdom Metazoa; phylum Chordata; class Amphibia; order Anura; family Ranidae; genus Lithobates; species Lithobates sylvaticus. The sequence goes on from CM053035.1 coordinate 170,345,455, forward strand.
AGAAAGCTCTTTTTGGGGGAAAAAAAATTCATTTGGGTACAGTGTTGTATGACCGCGCAATTGTCATTCAAAATGCGACAGCGCTGAAAGCTGAAAATTGGTCTGGATAGGAGGGGGGTTTAAGTACCCAAGTAAGCAAGTGGTTAAAGGGGGCAATACACGGTGTTAAGAACTGGGGTATGTAAACTTTTGATCAGGGTCATTTGGGTAGATTCTGTTAGGATTCTCATAATCAGTTGATTGATATAATATAGCATTTACGTAAGGATCTTCTTAAAGGGGTGTTTCAGTGGAAAAATATTTTTTTTTAAGTCAGCTGCTACAAACTTATCTCGTATAGTGTCCCGGCGCCACCATCCTCACTAAGGGAAACAGGCAGTGGAGCCTTGCGGCTTCACTGTCTGTTTACTACTGCGCATGCGCGAGTAGCGCAGCGCTTTGTGAATGGGGCGTGCTGTGTTCTGGGACACACACAGTTCCCAGAACACACCGCGCCACCTTCCCCAGAAGACAACGCGAGGAGAAGACTGAAGATCACCGCGGAGGAGGAAGAGGCTGATTAGGAAGACTGCCTAGCAACAGGGGTTTCTGCTAAGTAAAAAAAAACAAAAAAAAAAATAATTTATTTTTTTCAAATGTTTTTTTTTTTTAAGAATATTAATGCTATTGTTTTTTTTTTTTTTTTTTTTTGGGGGTGGCCCTCCACTTTAATGTCGGTGTGACACAATGAGCAGAAATAGAGAGAAATGTTGTGGATTTATAGCTGACCAACAAGCTGGCTACTCAGTAAGAGCCTGGGAGCTGAGTTGTATGGACACTAAAGAATCCACAATTCCACAGTAGTGCCAAGGAGACGGAGAACGTTCCAGGTACTGTGAGAAAGGTTCCTATTCATCTTCAGTTACACCTTAGTCTGTGGCAGAGACTTTTGCAAAGTTTCCGGATCACATGTTGGCTGTTAGATCTCTGGCTAGAGGTTTATCGGGCAGTGAAGCGCCCAGCTGCGAGTGGCTACTCTCTGGGTCGATTAGAGACATTCAGTTGATGTCGGCAGTTCAAAGTGCCTGAGTTTATCACCCGTGCCCTCTATTCCCATCAGAGACTGTGTTATGTTGGATGTTACCACTGCAAAATAAAAACCTTGAAAAGGACTTTTATGTGTTTTATGAAGTCGTTGGGTACTAACCCTGGGAACCCCTAGACAGTCACCAACAATCTGTGAGGAGGTAACTGGTAAGCCCAAGGAATCAAGGCCGCCCCTCAAGGGGTTATGGCCACTACATTGCATATTGCTTGTAGCCATCAAGTTATGCAGATGTTACCTACAGGGAGATATTGATTGCTTTTAACCTTGCGAATAGCTTGTTACATTTTGCAACCTAATACATTTTTTTGTAACTAGATCATCATGCCTTAGGTGGCAATGCTGTGGTTAAAGAGCTTTTGGCAATTGAGCCCAGCAGTGGACATTTCCATGGCCTCTGGGCATTCCAAACATTGATCAGCTCAGCCAAATGCATTATAAACACAATTAAAGTTTGCATTTCCAGCTGTAATGCAGGCTACCGGGGGTGGGGGTGAAATTCATTCACCTTCTGGCCATTTTAAATGACCGAAAGCTGGAGCAAGAAGGATGCAGTTGGTGCCTGTTTCTACTAGTAAATGTTAGGCAGGAAAAAAAAGATAAAGCTCCTCTAAGTGCAGACACCATGACCAGTTTATTGGTAGGATTAAATAACAACAAGGGGCAACTCGCATTAGGAGAAGTTCAAATAATGGTCATGTTGCCTGCACTTAGAGGCGCTTTCTCTTTTCTCTTCTGCTTGTTCATATAGAGCCTGCTTCTGCTCCATTAATTAAGCTTACATTAGTGCCTGGACACCTTGCCTTAGGACCTCCTCACAGCTTAATGGAATATTCCATCTTGTCCTATGGACTCTTGATTTTTATGGACTTTTCATTGATGGACTATAATATCAACTACATTAGAGACTGCCCCGTATTCGCAAGGTCTAGTCACCTTTTGGCGCCTACTTTCTCTGTTGTTTACAGGTAAATTTTAGTCTGGATCTAGGAAGGAAGAATGCATTGTTTAAATCCAATTGGTGCTGCATTTAAGCAGGGCAATGAAGCTGTGACCACCAATATATCTTCAGGGATGAATCGTACTGCCTCAGTGGTGTCCCTCTTTGTGCTGTTCTGGGTGGCTGTTTTATTATTGTTGCTTACTGTTATGTTATTTCCAGTATACATTTAACCTTGTCCTCTAAAGTATAGGATTTTCCCCAATCCTTCTCTTTCTCACTCTATACACTGCAGTGTTTTGTGCATTGGAGTCTTGTAAACCATTTTGGTTGAGCGTACAGCGTTTTGTGGGGAAGTCAATTTGTCCAAAGAGAAAGCAACCCATAAATGCAATTGCATAACAAATATCACACCGACATCAATAATCGGTGAAGAGAATATTTCTGTGTAGCTGGTGTTTTATACATTCTTTAGAAATAAATTACTCATTCGTCAATAAGAGATAATAAGGCCAGCAAAATATCTAGTTTGTCTATCAAACATCATTCAGTTCCCAATAAATGCCTTTCTCAAACAAATGATGTTTGTTACATCAAGCAGTGTTTGCACGAGACTGGTTGAAGACAATAAGACAATTTTAATAGTATTAGCTATTTGTATTACTAGCCAAGAAAAACACATTTTTAATTGTTCCTATTATTGTAGAGAGATTATTAAATCCACACATTTGCTAGAATATTGTAGCAACAATCTGGCCTTGCTAGCCAGACAAAGGAACAAAGATGGAGAGTTAATTTCAAACACTACTTACTATTACAAAAAAATTTTCATTTATGTGTTCTGGTTAGTCGAAGGTTTCTGAATCATTGTCACTAAACCCGCATCGAAAAAAAACTATCAATAAATGCTGTTCATACTCACTCAGTCACTGTTGGATACATTTTCTGTATTCGTCAAAAAACCTGGTTGATCCTGCTGCTCTGTCTCCATCTTCTGTTCATACCCCCAATTCAGCTAGGGATTTTGCAGCTGTGGTGGCAACTCTGCACATGCTCAGTTTCCAATGAGTTTCTATGCTGAGCATTTCCTCCCTATCACATCTGAGTAGCCCATATGACTATAGAGTGAGAGCCCACTCCCTCCTCCATGCCCACTAACCAGCTAAACACAAGGGAGCAGGATACTACTACTGTAGATTAATGGAGGCTTTACCTCCCTCTTATTGTAAGAAACAGGCTGGAGGGGCGTGACACAGCCTGTGACTGTCAGAAATCTGCCCACCACGTTATTGCCAAAAAATAATAAAGATTTGACTTCAAATATGTATTTGCTTGACAATTTATATATAAGAAGGGAGTAGGAACAGTTGCTAAGGGTGTTTCCCACAGTGGAAAAGGGAATGGACTATCTCAGTACCGATAAGCACAATACACATTTTTTTTTTCATTTATTTTCATATAACACAGACATGATTGCAAAGAATCAATACATAAAAACAAAAGAAAAGTCGATACAGTATAAATATACTTGTAGACTTCAAGTCGGGTTCAGGTATTTGGCAGTTCCTCACAGATTATATAATCCTCTACAAGTTTTGAGATCAAAGGACTTCTTATGCGCGGATGGATGATGACACCTATTTTTTGTTTATTATTTCCCACTTTGGGACTCTAATTTTGAGGCAAACTCACCACTTTTTGTATGGCAATTTAGGTTTATTGATATTTATTTATTTTTACTCTGTATTCCAAAGGCAGTTTTTTTTTTTTTCATCTTGAACATGTGACCAGCAGCAGAGCACTAGAAGCTCCTCCTGCCACTTTTCCCTGCAGATAAGCTGGGAAAGATCTGAGTCTTGTGACAGCTGGATATTGATTAGGAAAAAGGTACTTAGATGTTCTCTTTTTTTTGTATGTAATTCCAGAGCCATCATCCCCATACAGAAATAGAAGGGACAATGTAAATTAAACAGTGTGTGTTTAGTATCACTTTAAGTCCATAAAGCACAAGGTAGATTACAATGTGTACTCTTCTGCAAATACCCCTGTGCATTATGTTGCTTTCCAACACCTTCCAAAGCCTCTTTGTCTCAATAACCTTAGTGTCGCTTGGGTTTTCTTTTTGTTTTCTGAACAAATTTATGTTCAGAATGAAAAAAAAAAATTATGAATGCTTTTGACCCCTGTCAAGCTGTTTTGGGTTAAAAGAAGCTGAAAATGCTTCTCAACAGATAGCTCTATGAAGGAGGAGGAAAAGGTGGACTCCAAAGTTTAGGAAAAAGTGTCCATATGGAGGAAAAAGATGAGTTGCTAAAAGCTATTTAGTTTACGTTAGAGATTCAGAAGAAGGCTGTGTCCCAAGGTCGGCAGGGACTGAGGACTTAAAGAGGCGAAAGGGTGAATTTTCTATGTGCTTAAAATATGATCAAAATGTTATGGTAATATCCAGATGAGAGGTCATCTTTTAAAAAAAAATTAAGGAAATTACCCTATTAGTATGACAAGAAAATCGACTTGCTTTTATCAAAGCATTTTCCACATATTTTAGGCAGTTTATGGCATGTTTGTGGTTCGCAATCTGGACCTTAAGGCTGGGTTCACACCTATGCGAATCGGATGCAGACAGGGCTGGTGCTACCACTAGGCAAACTAGGCAGCCACCTAGGGTGCACTGCTGCCTAGGGCGCCCGGCCACTGGTGTTCCTACCCCCTTCTCTCTGCAGCAAGCACTTAAGTCTCAGCATCAGCAGGCAGCCACTGCTCTGTTCGCACAGTGTCAGAGCGCAGCGGCAGTGGAGGACTGTCTGTGTCTAGACTCCCGAATTAATGGAAGCAAGCAAACATTTATTGGTGGGTGCTGGTGGGCTGCATTGATCGGAGTTTCATTAAAAAGGTGGGGTATGCATGGGCAAGGCAAAGGGGGTGGATTCAGGGGTGGAGCCAAGGGGGGCGGCAAAATTAAGTTTCGCCTAGGGTGTCAAAAATCCTTGCACCAGCCCTGGATGCAGATTTCCCAGCATCCAATTTGCATGACACAGGAGATTGTGACCGGCTCTCTATGGAGCCGGATCAGATATCTCCGTTGCGGCTGCAGAGTGGCTTGCACAGGTATGTTGTGCGTCTTTGGCTCAGTTTTAGGGCTGGATTCAGGCAAAAATCCAGCCCTGATTCCTCCCTGAAATGGAGAACAGGGATGCACCGGACCCCTGCTGTGAGCCGCATCCGTCGGAGGTGTGAACCCAGCCTTGGCTAGAGCAACTTTATCTTATGACAGAAACGCTGAGAACCTTAATTTTGTAATCACTATTATTTTTCTCCTAAAGTGGTGTCTTTCATTGCTGAAGCTTTGGCTTAAATTGTAGGAATAATGGCTAGATCTATTGTATGTATTCTAGTAAAAGAATTCTGCTGCCTTTCCAACGTCTTGGTATGGTGACATGTCTTCAAAGCCTTGATAATGTGGCATTTCTTTCCAGGAAGAATTCAATTTCTCTTAATAATTTTTATTCAGTTTTAACAAGGTAACAAAAACGTACCAGTTCAACCTGCGTAGGGACTAGCTCTGATCGCATTACCAATATAAGGCATATGTGATGCCAAAAGAAAATATAAAGGTAACATAGCAGCAATAATTAAGCATGACAAATAAGGCATAGGGTTCGGAAAGTCCAGGAGAATGTCCCAGTAACCAGGGGTGCAGCGGACAGATGAATTAGACCATCTTCTCAGAGAGCTACTGATGAGGATAAAATGTTTTTCTGAAACTTAAATTTGTTAGCACACAACTGCTTTCCCATCCACAAGAACCAGAACTGGGCAAAGAAAAAGGCGAGGTCAAAGATGGCTTTTTATTTAGCCCTTTTAAAGCACCTGTTAAAGAGGAGCTGCGGATGCACCAGGTATCTGCACCCCCCTCCACCCTGAAAGGTGCCAATTGTGGCACCGGTGGGGGGGTTCCGATCAACGGAACTTCCACTTTAGGGTGGAGGTCCGCTTTAAGTTAGAACAGCCTTTCTCACCTGGGGTGCCGCCTGAGGTCGTTAGGTGTGCCGCGGCAACCTGATTGAGACAGGGTGTAGATCAATCTCTGTGCGCAGATTCTGCTGGACTCAGCCCCGTACAGGTCGACCGGTAGAGCTCTGAATTCTACATCTGCACACTGGGAACCCGATCAGGGGAACAAGCAAAGCAGTGGAAGGGGAGTTGTTTTCCTGAGTCCTAATCTCTGTGCCTCCCCCTACAGGCAGCAGTGAAAACTATAGTGTATATATATATATATATTCCTGCGCTACTATGTTGGAAATGAAAGGTATAAAAAAAAAAACCCGCTGTAAGCACTGAATAAGGGTCAAACCCATACCCGTAAGAATAATAAAACAAATGGGGGTTGGTGCTGCGTTTAAAAGAGAACCAAGTAATCAGAGAAAGAATACAGCTAAAGGTAGCAGTACAAATAAATCAATAGTGTAAATAACCACAGTGTGTGGTAAAGTGACAGGTAATAAAGTGCAAAATAGATAATGTGAAAACACAATAATTCTTCTGTAGCAGAAAAAAAAAAGTACTGCTAAAGGTAGCAGTGCACATGCAAATAAATAAATGAACAAAAATAGATCAATAATGTAAACAATATCCACAGTGGGTTGTGAAGTGACTGATTTCAAAGTGCAAAATAAATTATGTTGAAACGCTAGAATATTTCTTCTGTAAATATGATGAGTGCAAATATAAATGTGCAAAATGAACTGTGGAAAAACCAGCAAACAGTTTCTCAGTGCAAATAAGTTAGTGCAAAACGGCAATGCAGTTCTTTCTTCTGTGTGCAAAGGACGTAAAAAAAAAAAAGGTGACCGTATGTGTATACAAATCTGTAAGATTCACTTCTTCCTTCTACCATAGTGCTGGGCCACTGTAGATCTAGAAATGTCTTTGTCTCTCAGTGGATACAAGGGAGATATCAGGAAAGAGAGGGGGGACACAGGACTTCATCACGTGACCGTGACGTCACATGTAGGGACGGAAAGGCACCTGTATTGACGCTGGCAGACGAGCTCGCCGCTCGTGGAGTTCTTTGCATTATCCTATGATTGTATGTGAGTACCCTCATTGTTATCAATAAAACCTACATTTATTCAAAATACTACACAATCCGGACCCCCTCTCTTTTCTGATATCTCCCATGCATCCGCTGAGAGACAAAGACATTTCTAGATCTACGGTGGCCCAGCACTATGGTAGAAGGAAGAAGTGAATCTTACAGATTTGTATACACCTGCGGTTACCTCATTACCGCAAGGTAAGAGGCCATTGCTACCGGTGTGTGTTTTTCCATGAAGAGGAGTTTACTATTCCTTGGCACCTTGTGTTTGCACACAGAAGAAAGGACTGTATTGCCATTTTGCACTAACTTATTTGCACTGAGAGACTGTTTGCTGGTTTTTGCACAGTTCATTTTGCACATTTATATTTGCACTCATCGTATTTACAGAGGAAATATTGTAGTGTTTCAACATCATTTATTTTGCACTTTGAAGACACTTTACAACCCACTGTGGATATTGTTTACATTATATTGATCTATTTTTGTTCATTTATTTATTCATTTGCATGTGCACTGCACTGCTACCTTTAGCAGTACACTTTTTTTTTTTTTTTTAGCAGCAATGCAAACTAACCATTCACCCAGCAATGCAAGTGCAGGTGCAGTCTGCATTTGGCAGGCTGTGTGAGCGTGTGGGAGAGTTAATGTATGAGTGTGTGTGGGAGTTTATGTATGTATATATGTGTGTGGGAGTTTATGTATGTATGTATGTATATATGTGTGTGGGAGTTTATGTATGTATGTATATATGTGTGTGGGAGTTTATGTATGTATGTATATATGTGTGGGAGTTTGTGTGTGTATGTTTTATATGCATGTGTGTATGTATTTTTGTATTTGTAGTTTAATCCTGTAGGTCAGAAATGCTTTTCCAAGATGGCAGGACTGCTTTTTTTTAAAGGGCTTGTTCACAATAGCGACAAGCAGTACCGCTCCTCTGAAAAGTGATCCATGCTCGGACCGCTTTTCAGGGGCATGGTTGCCTAGTGAGTAGCCGCCAGGTGGTTATGTGGGAACCCAGTAATTGTAAAATGAGGGCCATTGGATAGAAGTTCCCTTTTGTATCTGTCTTTTTCTGGATCACCTGACTGATATTCGGTGTTCTTTTTCTCTGCTCATGGCATTTTACATATTTGCCTTTTGTCCAGTTTTTTTCAACTAGCCTTCATTGGGCATTGATAGCTTTATAAAGTACTAGATTCCAGGTCTGTTGAATCCTTGACTGTTGCCCTCCCCTCAATTGGGCTACTTTTGGATGGTCCTATATATCTAAGATTTATTATCCTCCTGTTACCCTTAAGGCTCGGTTCAACTACTGCGACCTGAAAGTCATGACTTTGCCAGGCGACTTCCTGGAGATTTGCAGACAATTTGATGTGACTTGAGTACTACTTAATGGCGACTTGATGTGACTTTGGGCTTTGGGAATGGGCTACTGCCTGGGTAATCTTCCTGTAATGTCCAATCCAAATCCCATCAATATATACTGTAGATCAGGATCCGACTTGGAGGCGACCTCCATTATGGTCACAAGTCGGATAGAAGTCGTCTTGAAATAGTACAGGAACCTTTTCTAAGGTCAGAGTGACTTCAGTAGTGCTAATTAAAGTGTTTGTTACCCCAGCATTTCATATTCCTAATAGGTGCCTGCTGTATCGTGTACTTGTATGAGAAAGTCTACTGTTCTTTGTATTGCTTCCTTTGTGTGAAATCCCTGATGTTCCTGCCAGTCCTTCTGCTTTCCTATTAAGAGCTGACCACACTAAGCAGGAGAGCACACTGTCGTCAGTTCTCTAGCTATGCTGGGAACTCAGCCTGCTCTCAATGATCAGACGTGTCCTGACACACCTCCCTTGCACAGTTTTTCAGTGTGCTGTCGTCCAATTCCCCAGCTTTTATACAACCAAGAACAGAGGGAATGTAATTATTTATAAGAGGGGGAAACAAGGTATTTGTTTTTTGTTTTTTATATCTATACACAGATTTGTTTTCTTCGTTTCTGTTTTAACCACTTGCTTACTGGGCACTTAAACACCCTTCCTGCCCAGACCAATTTTCAGCTTTCGGTGCTCTCACACTTTGAATGACAATTACTCAGTCATGCAACACTGTACCCAAATGAATTTTTTGTCCTTTTTTTCCCACAAATAGAGCTTTCTTTTGGTGGTATTTGATCACCTCTGGGTTTTTTATTTTTTGCGCTATAAATGAAAAAAGACCGAAAATTTTGAAAAAAAAACGCATTTTTCTTTGTTTCTGTGATAAAATTTAGCAAATTATTAATTTTTCTTCATAAATTTTGGCCACAATTTATACTGCCACATATCTTTGGTAAAAATAACCCAAATTAGTGGATATTATTTGGTCTTTGTGAAAGTTACAGACTCTACAAACTGTGGTGCAAATCATACAAAATTGATCACACCTGATGTACTGGTGGCCTATCTCATTTCTTGTGACCCGAACAAGCCAGGAAAGTACAAATACCCCCCAAATGACCCCTTTTTTGAAAGTAGACATTCCAAGGTATTTAGTAAGAGGCATGGTGAGCTTTTTGATGTTGTCATTTTTTTTCCCACAATTCTTTGCAAAATGAATTATTTTTTTATTTTTTATTTTTTTCCACAAAATTGTCATTGTAATAGGTTATTTCTCTCACATGGCATGTGTATACCACAAATGACACCCCAAAATAAATTCCGCTACTCCCCCTGAGCACTGATGACAGATGGCACTAACGTGGCACTGATGACAGATGGCACTTATACGTGGCACTGGGGACAGATGGCACTGGGGACACAGATGGGGACAGATGCATGGGGACACAGATGGATGGGGACAGATGGATGGGGACACGGATGGGGTCACACGGATGGGGACACGGATGGGGTCACACGGATGGGGACACACGGATGGGGACACACGGATGGGGACACACGGATGGGGACACACGGATGGGGGTCACACGGATGGGGGTCACATGGATGGGGACACATGGATGGGGACACATGGATGGGGTCACATGGATGGGGACACATGGATGGGGACACATGGATGGGGACACATGGATGGGGACACATGTGGGGACAGATCGCACATTTAGTTTTTTTTTTTTTTTTTTTTACTTACGGCTGCTGCAGCCGTTGATCTCTCTCTCCCCACACGCTGTCTGTGTGAGGAGAGAGAGCGGCGCTGACAGATGATCTCATATGTTTCCATATGAGATCATCTGTCATTGGACACGCCGATCTCGCTGTAAACGGCCGCTGTGATTGGCCGTTTACAGCGATCTGTGACCGGCGGTGTCCGACGGACACGGCCAGCACAGAACTTCCCCGATGCGCGCTCTCAGGAGCGCGCATTAGGGAAGTAAACAGGAGGACGTCCAGGGACGTCCTCCCAGCAGAGAGCGTCCGCGCTGCAGCCGTCTTTCGGCTATAGCGCGGGCGCGAAGAGGTTAAACTGAATGGATTGTTTTACAAGGTGATCGTTTACAATCACTTCATAAGACTGCTCTTATTGACTAACATGGGATTTCACTTTCATGCGACTTAGTCTAGCAAGTCGGATCCCAAGTTAGGGCAGTGTGAACCGAGCCTAATGGACTATAAAGAAAATAATATTTTTTATAGTTAGTGTTACTAAACCCAGGAGCCTGCATTCACTATAGCTGATCTCCCACAGTACACAGAACATGGACATCCAATTATTTTAGTAAATACAAACGGCTAAATACCTTTTCCCATCAGCAGTATATAGCAGTCTTGTGACTTCTATCAGTGTCTGGTTAAAGCATGTAGGAGGAGTTTTCATTCTCCTCTGACTGTCCTACCAGGCTGCAGGACCCCTGACCCTCTGTATGGACGGTGCTGATTGGCCCTGTGCTGCTGATCACATGCACTCGCCCCAAAAAACAAACAAAAAAAACCTCTCTAGCAATTCACACCAAACTGAGCATGTGCAGTTTGTCCCCTAGCCTCGATCAGGAGATGGATTGGGGACAGTGGAAGGAGGGGAGGAACAGAGAAGACTGGATCAAAAAGCCTTTTTACACAATGCGCAGGATTAACCCCTTAGGTTCCACAGTGAGCACAAGCATGCTATTCTGCATATACAGATTGATTATACTGTTGTGGGTTTAGTTACACTTTAAAGTAAAATAGTGTTCCTAAGGGACATGTCCTGCCCCTCTGTTATGGCCTTATGTACTTCGTGCACACAAAACTGAGGCATGACGGTAGGTGGAGTTACTGTACATGGGGGCTGTCTTAACGTTCATCAGTGTCCAAACTTAATTCTGTGTCCCTCGATGAACTTCAAGAAAAAGATTTTATGGTCAGTATAAAAAAATATCTTTACAGTTTTTATATACAAAAAATGATTTGGGGAAAAATTTGAGGGAAGGGCGGTACTTATGCAAAGCAGTGCAAGTACAGAATTGCCTTTGTGAACAATGTTTTAATAGAAGACCTTGTCTGTTTTTTTTACAATATTTCTTGAGGCTTGTTTTATCTTTATAAACCTGTCGTGCTTTAGAAAATTGTGCTTTTTTTAGCTATTTTTGCAACAAGGTTAATGTCTTGTTTGATTCAGTGTAACCAAGGAAAATGCAGGTGTAAGTACCTTTTTATGCTTGGTTCAATAAGGGATTTAAATATGTTGTATAGCACAACAATGTCATTATTTCTTCTTTCTAGAAAGAAAAATGTATTCATTGGAGACCTTGGTATGACACATTTCTACTCGTAATAATACTGCAGAATGTTGGAACAGCTCCTTGAAACATGTATTTAAAGTGGTTCTAAAGCCTTATGGGTTTTTACCTTAAAGTATAATTAAAGTCAAAACTTTATTTTTTTTTGTTTTGAATAGATGGGAGAGGAATTAGAATACTTGTCAGTTTTTACTGCTGTCTGTGTCCCCCCTTTAAGGAGGATACACCTTTTCCATTTGTCCTGTTTACCATTATTAAAAATGAAAGTAAAAGAAAGTCCCAAATTTTGGGTTGTCCCCAGAAAAGTAATAGTGGGGAAATCTTCCAATTTGGACACTAGTTCCGGTGACTTAGGGGTCCCTAAGGAATTCCCTTAATTTGCAAGGATTTCCTCTCACTTCCTGTTTGTCTACGGGACAAGGAGTGAAGGGAAATCTTTGCAATGGGACACAGATGGCGGAAAAAAAAAAAATCTGAACGGGGGTTATTACCCTCAGTTGCTCTATCCAAAATGGAAAAATTAAATTTTGCCTATAGTTCTACTTTAATGGAGAATAAAAGAGCAAAGAAAGACGCCGCTCCAGGTGAGTAGGTCAAGGTATGGTTAGGTGGGGGCGGAACTCCCTGTGCGGGTGCACGCCTCAGCTCACCTGCCGTAATCAGCCAAAATGAAGAAAGTGGCTGCACACCGACATAACAAAAGTCCATTTATTGAGTAACATTAAAAGTGCATGACATACATCACAGGTCATCAGCTGGTAACCGAGGTTGACGCGTTTGACACAACTGTGCTTACTAATAACCAGTTATGAGTAAGCAGTTGTGTGAAACGCGTCATCCTCATAGTAAGAAATAAAAAAATAATATGGTTGCATAAGTGTGCACACCCTTAAACTAATACTTTGTTGAAGCACCTTTTGATTTTATTACAGCACTCAGTCTTTTTTGGGTATGAGTCTATCAGTATGGCACAGCCTGACTTGGCTATATTTGTCCACTCTTCTTTGCAAAACCACTTCAAATCTGTCAGATTGCGAGGGCATCTCCTGTGCATAGCCCTCTTCAGATCACCCCACAGATTTTCAATCAGATTCAGGTCTGGGCCCTGGCTGGGCCATTCCAAAACATGAATCTTCTTCTGGTGAAACAATTCATTTTGTTGATTTGGATGTATGCTTTGGGTCGTTGTCACACTGAAAGATGGCGTTCCTCTTCATGTTCAGTTTTCTAGGAGAAGCCTGAAGGTTTTGTGCCAATTTTGACTGGTATGTGGAACTGTTCATAATTCACTCTACCTTGACTAAGGCCCCTGTTTCATCTGAAGAAAAACAGACCCAAAGCATGATGCTGCCACCACAATGCTTCACAGTGGGTATGGTGTTTTTTTGGTGATGTGCAGTGTTTTTGCACCAAACATATCTTTTGGAATTGTGGCCAGAAAAGTTCAACCTTTGTTTCATCAGACCAGAACACATTTTCCCACATGCTTCTGGGAGACTTCAGTTCTGTTTTTGCAAAATTTAGCCGGGCTTGGATGTTTTTCTTGCTAAAAAAAAAGGCTTCCGTCTTGCCACTCTACCCCATAGCCCAGTCATATGAAGAATACAGGAGATTGTTGTCACATGTACCACACAGCCAGTACTTGCCAGATATTCCTGCAGCTCCTTTAATGTTGCTGTAGGCCTCTTGGCAGCCTCCCTGACCAGTTTTCTTCTTGTCTTTTCATCAATTTTGGAAGGACGTCCAGTTCTTTGTAATGTCACTGCTGTGCTATATTTTCTCCACTTGATGATGACTGTCTTCACTGTGTTCCATGGTATATCTAATGCCTTGGAAATTCTTCTGTACCCTTCTCCTGACTGATACCTTTTAACAATGAGATCCTTCTGATGCTTTGGAAGCTCTCTGCGGACCATGGCTTTTGCTGTAGGTTGTGACTAAGAAAATGTCAGGAAAGACCTACTAGAACAGCTGAACTTTATTTGGGGTTAACCAGGGGCACTTTAAAGGATGGCAGGTGTGTACTGACTCCTATTTAACATGAATTTGAATATGATTGCTTCTGAACACAGCTACATCCCCAGTTATAAGAGGGTGTGCACACTTGACAACCTGACATTTTAACAGGGGTGTGTAGACTTTTTATATCCACTGTATATCCACTGTATATCATAGATTAAAGCAAAGGAAGTATGAAAATAGATAAATTATTATCCACTGTATACCACTGTATATCATAGATCATAGATTAAAGCAAAGAAAGTATGAAAATAGATAAATTATTTCTGCATCTACAGATTTTCTAAAATGGCCTGGACACATTTGTTGGTTCCACTAGAAAAAGATTATTATTGGATCATAGTGATATTTCCTATAATTAGTATCAAGCGTGTCTTCAGTACTGTAATCCGTCAATCGGCCTATTTAAATGTAGAAAAATGGTCACTTTGCTGTTTGTGCAACACACTGAACATGGACCAGAGTAAGCAAAGGAGACAGTTGTCAGTCTGAGTTCAGAATGAAAAGAATAGACCCACATGTCAAAGGCAAAGGCTATAAGACTTTCTCCAATCAGCTTGATGTTCCTGTGCCTACAGTTGCAAATATTATTAAGAAGTTGGGTCCAAATCAATGAAGCCGACCTCCTTGAACATGGCCGCAAAAGAAAGAATTGATCCCAGATTGAACAGAAGGATAGTGTGGAAGGTAGACAAAGAATCAATGAGAACTTTCAAAGAGAGACCAGCTGAATGCTACAGTTAAGGTATATCGGTGTCTGGTCGCACCAGGGACGTCTATAAGGCAGGACAAAAGGGGCAGCTACCCTGGGCCCTGTCGTTGTGGGGCCCAAAGCAGCTGCCTCATACTTGCCAACTATCCCAGTTTAAATTCCCTTGTCCCTTGAAGTTTTAGTGCTGTGTCCCGATATCTCAGTGTGAAGTGCTGGTACTAATGCTGCCCAGCTCTGCCCTATTGTGTACAGATCACTCAACTGCAGACCCTGTGTTTGTAAATAACTGGCATTCACATGTACATAGCGGCGGCATTACTAAGTAAATAGCTGCGGCCGGAGGCATTGATGTGTAAATAAAGGCGGCATTCATATGTATATCATGCTCCCCTGCAGTGAGGCGATGAGGTGCTGTAACCTATAGCAACCCATCAGTGAGCAGTATTACTGTACAGTAATCTCTAGCAACCAATCAACAAGCAGAAATCATTTGCTGTAACCTCTAGCAACTAATCAGTGAGCCGTAATGTGTGCTGTAACCTCTAGCAGTCAGTCAGTAGTAATGATATGCTGTAACCGCTGGCAACCAATCGCAATTGCTGCTTGATCTGATACAATAAACGGATTTTAAGTCCAGCTGCTATTTTATTGTATGTCTCAGAGCAGGTGGAGAGTAAAATTGCATGGGGGGGGGGGGGGGGGCAAGAATTTTTGCCCAGGGTCCAATCAATATTAAAGACGGCCCAGGGTCGCACCATCTGTCGCTTTGTAACAGTAGGCTCAATTAGAGAAGATCCAAGAAGACTCCACTCTTGAAAAAACATATTCTAAAGTCAGACTGGAATGTGCTAAAATGGATATTGGCAATCCGCCATGCTTAAGAAAGAATGTCTTTTAGCATGTCACATCGGGGGTTAATTTACTAAGAATGGAGAGTGCAAAATCTGGTGCAGCTCTGCATAGTAACCAATCAGCTTCCAGGTTGTATTGCCAAAGCTTCATTGAACAAGGTGAAGTTATAAGCCGACTGGCTACCATGAACAGCTGCACCTGATTCTGAGTGCACCAGTTTTAGTAAATTTACCCCTTCTGCTCTATGTTCACAGATGAAAAATAAAGCTTTTATAGAAAAGACTATTCTACCTACTGTGAAACATGAAGGATGCTTCATTATATTTTGAGCCTGCATAGCTGGGTCTGGCAAAGGGTGCTTTTGAATCTGTGGCACAATTAAATCCTATGACTATCAAGGAATTCTGGAGCGAGCCATACTACACAGTGCCAAAAAGCTCTGAGTTGCGGGTCATGGGTCCTCCAACAGGCTAATTACCCAAAACAAACCGCTAAAAGCACCCAAGAATGGCTAAGAACAAAACACTGAACTATTCTGAAGTGCTCTTATATGAGCCTATATCTAAATCATATTGAACATCTATGGAAGGAGCTGAAAAGTGCCATCTGGAGAAGGCACCCTTCAAAGATGAGACAGCTGGAAGAGTTTGCTCAAGAAGGGTGGGCCAAACTACTTGTTGGCAGGTGCAGAAATCTCATTAAGGCCGGCTTCACACTGGGGCGGTGCGGGGCGGCGACGGTAAAGCAGCGCTATATTTAGCGCTGCTTTACCATCGTTTTACCCGTGCTATGCGGCCGCTAGCAGGGTGGTTTTAACCCCCGCTAGCGGCCGAAAAAGGGTTAAAAACCTCCGCAAAGCGCCGCTGCAGCGGCGCTTTTCTGGCGGTATCCCCGCGGTCTCCCATTGATTTCAATGGGTAGGAGCGGTATAGGAGCGGTGAACACACCGCTCCTTCACCGCTCCAATGATGCAGCTAGCAGGACTTTTTTTACCATCCTGCTAGCGCACCGCTCCAGTGTGAAAGCCCTCAGTGCTTTCACACTGGAGACACAGCAACAGCTGTTTCGGGTCGGTTTGCAGGCGCTATTTTTAGCGCAATAGCGCCTGCAAACAGCCCCAGTGTGAAAGCAGCCTAAGAGCTACAGATTAAATTGTTTGCAATGATTACGTCTAAGGGTCCCATCATTTTATTTATTTTTTTGTCCATGCTGTTTTATTTACAATATTCTGTTGAATCAAGAATCCAAAGCAAATTCTTATTTTTATTGAATATGGAAAAAACTATGGTAAATGCCAATTACTTTGGCAGTTTAAAGTTATTTCAGAAAAAAATGATAGGTTCTTCCTTATTCTTGGAAGGGTACCAGCAAATTTTGTCCAAGGTTTGCTATTCTACCAAGATGGACATCTGTAGACAAAGTTTGAGTGGAAGACAGCGCTGGACTGATGCCGCTCGAAGCTGCCTAGCGGCAAGTTACTGTGTGGCAGGTGTAGCGGGAATTGATTCCGATGGGTTGTATCCCAATTGTAGGTGGTAAGTGATAGCAATGAACACTTTGGGTGATTGGAGAGGAGCGCCCGATGTCCAACAATAAAAAGGTCTCTCAATTAATTGTGTAGTTATTTATTGGAGATAAAAGTAGACAAGTAGAGCCAGCGCATATCGGGGGAATTGCCTCCTCCTCCTTCAGGGCTAGTATATAGAGAAAAAGATGCATAGTAATCAAGTGAACCCCACCCACCTGGGTGAAGAGAAAGTGCTCTGAGCAATAGCATTTAGTGTTAAACTCTTTTTTGCTATCTGCATTTGTAACATTGACATCTCATGTTTGGATACCATGCATACCAGAACTCATGTAGTTTTTTTAATTCATGTGTTTCTTTCATATATTTGTATGCAATAAAGAACTTTTGATGTATTCTATTCAGTTTAACTTTTTTCTAGCTGCCTATAGGCCCTTGGGAGCAATTTATCAAATTAAAGATGCATAGTAAAAGCCCATAGCTGGGCCATTGGAAACCTATAAAGTGCAAAAAAAAAAAAAAAAACATCTGTGTAGTTAAAAATAATTGCAAAATGAATTAAAATCCACATTTAGCCTTTCTAATCATATTGCGATTGGTATATAGAATTAAAGCATATCCACATTAAATTTTAAATGATACAAAAGGAAAAGTAGCGAGCACAAAAAAACAAAAAGAAACCACTATATATTCAAGTTAAAAAAACAAATAATAAAAATGATGTATGTAAATACTATAAGACCTGTCCAAACCAGTTGTGCGTTGCAATGTAAATGGAGATTAATGTACATTAATGGCATGCCGTATGATGTATAAAGGAAAAAAAAAATGTCCAAACCTCTTCCTTATCAGGTTCTATAGACATGGAGCATACCTAATACGTTTATAATAATATAAAAGAAATTAACAATGTGGCTATTCATTATAACCTGTGTCCACTGACTAGATAAATTATCAAAATATAAAAAAAAATACTTAAAATTGATAGAAGTGTTTGTTTGCTTACAGGCCCTAAAAGTGAATGTGGTCAGTGGTTATATCTGTAAACGAGATATTTAAAGAGGAAGTAAACCCTGATGAATTTTACTTCCTCTGTTTCCCTGCAAAGGTAAAGCATAATGGGCTACTATGCATCGCATAGTAGCCCATTTTGTGTTACCTGAAATTGAAGCCTGCGATGTCCCCAATTTCCCCGACTCCATCTTTTGCCCCCTTCTTTCCGGGAATCGTGGCTCCAGCGCTGTGATTGGCAGGAGCCACGATGACGTCACTCCCATGCATGCGCGCGGGAGAGCCGCCAGTCACGGCACGTTCTCCTTTAGAAACTGCATGATCGCCGTTTCTACAATGCGCCTGTGCCATTGTCTACGATGTCTAGAGACATCGGTGCCCGTCTCTTTTGCAAATATCTCCTAAACCGTGGAGGTTTGGGAGATATTTCGAGCACCTACACGTAAGCCTTAATCTAGGCTTACCTATAGGTAAAAGTGGTTGTAAAGGGTTTACAACCACTTTAAAGTAACAGGGCTATAAGTCTAACCTGTATTAAAGAGTGGTTAAATTCTGTGGGAATAAAATTCAGATAGAATGTGGAGTTTACAAGCTTGTTATACCTAGGAGTGGACAGATCAATGGTGCCCAAAGGGTTTATAGGTGGTATAGTTGGACATAACAACATGTCTGCAGACAGACATTTTGGAGAACAAGGCATGGCAAGTCGGTAATGGGGAAAGATCAGCTGAAGGGAGACCACAGGCAATACTTCTTCTTTTTTTTTTTTTTTTTTTTTTGTGGGCACAAACTCCACAGTTTAGGAACTCCTTTTAGGAGATTCTGATCCTTAAATGATTTTGTATGGTTTCAAGCGCCTTCAATATCTGCTGGCTCATAAAGTGATACAAGGATTTTGGAAGAAACTGAAAATTTGTTTGGTGGACCACAATCTTTTTACAGCCAAGTCAGTTCAGTTAATCTAGGTAAGGGCTTATTGTAAACTATAAGGAGTGTCTGTAAAATAACAAACTGTTTAATAGATTGTTTATTATCACCCTACGTTGGTACCAGCTTGATTTGCTTCCTACTTTATCGGTAGTTGTGTTTCCAGAAGTGTCTGTAAAAACGTGTACACCTGTGTGAGTTAAATGTTCTTGGTGTCCGTTGAATCTTTTCAGGTTTGATAGCTTTCAGCGATCCAGTGATTGAGGATTTCTGGAAGGGAACATTTTCATTTATCCACCAGCCTATGTATTATATTTGTGCCCTTGTATTTATATGGGTCTGGAAAAGCAATTCAGCAGTGGGCTGTCTCGTACACAAATATCCCTGTAAATTCTCTATCTGCTTCCCGTCTAGGCAATGGGGGCTTTATTATATGGTACAATTACTGCTGCTTCTCACTTCTCAGTTATACAGAGATATTGAATTGTGAATCATGCTTTGGACCTTGCTGATAATACCACCTTGTCTTCACGCCTTGTACTCGATTTAAAAAAAGAAGCCTATTCTAGCAGATGGACTGATGAATTTAAATATTGAATCCGGAGAAAAGATTTAAAGCTAATGTTTAATCTACTTGCATTTGAACCCCCCCCCCCCCCCTCTAATCATCAACATGCTAATGAAATAAATGCTTCTATTTTCATAACGGTATATACCTTATTGTATACCCATCACTGGATCTCTGCTTCTCTATGCAAATCAGGTGAAATTGGTGGAATGAGAAGCTGGCAGTCTTACCATACACATAACATTTCCTGCTGGTCGGACAACAAACTGAGTGATCAACACTGGGGTCCGCTGAAATAGCATCATTCATAGTAAATTCATAGCAAATCTGACTTTTAAGAAACGTCTGTAATCCATGCTTTATTGCTAGACAGGAATTTGGCAAAGTTTAAACTATAGTAAAATTATTCAACAAGCTAGAATTCTTCTAGATCTTATTTGAAGCATCTAATCTTTTCGCTGCCACCAACATAAAGTTGCAACAGCTATAGCAGCCAGGAATGTGTGTACTACTACAGCTGACTATTGCCTTTCTTGGTGAAGTGATTTGGGCAGCTGTAAAGCCACCCAATCACTTCCATGGGGGCAGCAAAGTGTCAGTCCCCTCCTTGCCGCCATCTCTCATGGGCTCTGCTACCCCTCCTGAGTGGATGAGAGTGGCCATGAGCAACATGAGTGGCTGAAAGAGCAACAAATGATCAATCGCTGATCGTCTGTGCACTGAATTAAGATGGAAGCAGCAAGCTTCTTGTCACTTTTAGTTTCAGAGCCATCATTCCCTGGCTGCTGTTGGCATTACATAAGACAAGGGTTTTGCAAGAACAGATTAGGAATAGATGGGGTGACTCAGCCAATGAGGTCAGGTGATCGGGGTTCTGTGCCACCTGGATGGCTGTTTGTGTGGACGTGTGTGCTGCCCCGGGCTGCTAGGCCAGAGCCTGAGGCCTATCCAGGGGATATCTGGCTACTATGCTTTGAGGTCCTATCAAGAAGCAAGAGAGCAGCGTAGGAATTGTGTTGCGGATTTTAGTCCAACCAGAAGTACCGGTTCTGCCGGCCAGAGAACCTGTCGTGGTCGGAGGTAGAGGGGAAGCTGTGGCCACTGAGGGACCATCCACCTTGTTCCCGGGGACCACTGTGAGTAGCTGAAGCAAGTACCAGCGCAGTATTCCCACCAACCGGGGACGGTGAAGATTTGGGAAACTTCAGCAGATGTCAAGCCAGGGACCTGACCCAGCCAGTGGAGGTGACGCTTGCAGAGCAATATTGTGTGCCAAGCCAGGGACAAAGCAGGCCAGGGTGGTGACGCTTGAGGAGTATCTGTGAGTGCCAAGCTATGGATCCAGCTGGGAAGTGGGGGTGACTCTTGAGGAAGATACTCAGTGAGAAGATTGGAAGAGCTCAGGAGATCCAATGGCAGTGGATCAACGGGTCTAAGTGATAGACTGGGAGCTCAGTTGAATGAAGATCTAAAAAGGAAAGCTAAAAAGGATCGTGGAGGAAGTGAAAGAGTTCATTACAGCCTTTGTTAGAAACTGTTCAAGATTGTTGCCACAGCGTGTCTACACATGCAGATGTGGTGTCTGGCTGGGTGCCTTTCCCTGCATGGCTATCTACCTATAGAAGTCTGAGTCTGCTAATTAACATTGCAACTACTAAAGGGTGTCCTGGCCCTAACCCCCTCTCCCACAGTTCTGTTTAAGAGAAAATAAATCTCTTTGCATTCAAGAAGTGTCTGGCGCCCATGAATCTACCTTACATTGCACTTTTTCACAGAAATTTTCTTGCAACCCAAACAAGCCACATTTGTGGAGAACTTGTGATATTGTGGTCCCATTAACACAATGATCACTATTTGTCATAAATTCTTGCAACTGCTTCGGAGTTCTTGTAGGCCTCTTGGTGGCCTCTCTGGCCAGTTTCCTCCAGGCTCTTTCATCCAGTATAGAGGGACGTCCTGATCCAGGGAGGATCTGTGTTGTACCAATTACCTTCCACTTCACTGTGCTTCTAGGCATTGATAAAGCCTTTCACATTTTTTGTGCCTGTCCACAACTTTATCCTGGAGATCTTTTGACAGTTCCTTGCCATCCATAGTTAATTAATTGCTTGCACTATCGGGGACTGAAATTCTCCTTTATTCTTTATTCTGAGCTAATCAAAATGACCACAGATGGTCACAGTTTAAGCACTTCAGCCCCGGACCAATTGGCAGCCAAAGGACCAGACCCCTTTTTGCGATTCGGCACTGCGTTGCTTTAACTGACAATTGCGCGGCCGTGCGACGTGGCTCCCAAACAAAATTGCCGTCCTTTTTTTCCCACAAATAGAGCTTTCTTTTGGTGGTATTTGATCGCCCCTGCGGTTATTTTTTTGCGCTATAAACAAAAATAGAGCGACAATTTTGAAAAAAATGCAATATTTTTTACTTTTTGCTATAATAAATATCCCCAAAAATATATAAAAAAACATTTTTTTCCTCAGTTTAGGCCGATATGTATTCGTCTACATATTTTTGGTAAATAAAATCGCAATTAGCGATTGATTGGTTTGCGCAAAAGTTATAGCGTTTACAAAATAGGGGATAGTTTTATAGCATTTTTATTAATATTTTTTTTTTTACTAGTAATGGCGGCGTTTAGCGATTTTTATTGTGACTGCGACATTATGGCGGACACATCGGACATTTTTGACACATATTTGGGACCATTGTCATTTATACAGCAATCAGTGCTATTTAAATAGCATTGATTTCTCTGTAAATGACAGTGGCAGTGAAGGAGTTAACCACTAGGGGGCGAGGAGGAGTAAGTGTGACGTGTTGTGTGTTTTTTTACAGTAGGAGGCGTGGCTGACGTCACTGATCGGCTGTTCCCGATGACAGGGAACAGCAGATCACTGACAGTTAGTGTAGGAAGAGAGGTTTGTTTACATAGACCTCTCCCCGTTCTTCATCTCTGTGACCCGATCGCGGGACACCAGCGGCGATCGGGTCCGCTGGTCCCAGGGCCGTGGTCACGGAGCTCCCGACCCCACAGCTAGGCAATTACAGGGGACGTACCCGTAAGTCCTTTTGCCTAGCCGTGCCCTTCTGAGGACGTAAATATACAGTGGGCGGTCGGGAAGCGGTTAAAGGCAAATAGCGTGTGTGCCATTGAAAAGGTGATTAGCTACACCTGATTGAGTTTACAAGTCATTTTTAGGAGGGGTGATCCTTTTTCCAACTCTGATTTTTTTTTAAATTGTTTTTTATTTTTATGACATGTTGGCGATCTTTCACTTGGATGTTTTATAAGTTGCACTGAGTAAATACGGCTGGATAAAACAAAGACTGTGTCTGTCTCCATTTCAGGCTGCAAAGCAAGATGTGATTATTTTAAAGGGGGTGATTCTATAACCACTGTACACTATACATACACTTTTAATATTGTGTAGATTTTTTTTTTTGTTATAGTGTTGCACTTTGTTGTTCAAAAATATTATATAACATAAGGGATTCCTGTTTCTGAGATTTAGATTGGGCATATACTGTTGAATATGGCAATCAGTCGGCTTTAGCAGCACGGGATCCTTTTTTTTTTTGTGTGGAAGTGCATACATTTTGGTGCAGTTTCTTTTGGTTCCATAATATCATTATACAGCCATAATTACAATTGAATAATGAAATTAAATTAGCTTTTGCAAACTAGCCAAGTTGTATATGCTCCTGCTGTATGGAAATGTAAAATATGAAATTACATTTTATTATGCGATTTATGAAGTGTAATTAAAATGTTCTTCCTACACAATATTCCTCCATATCTCTGCTATTTCTGGCACATCCGTGGGAGTTTTAGGTTTCAAGCCTCACAGGATATGCTTTCATGGTAAGTCAGAGTGTCGATTTTTTGATTAATTTGTCTGATTTGAAAGTTGCTAAACTTGTGACAAATTCTGACAGTGACATAGCAATGTAACCATTTGGTATGGGATAGGTCTTTCTGTAAAGCTTCTTTAGAATAGATGTGTGTAAGGCCATTTCTTGGTAGTAAGTTTTCACTTTTGCTAAAGTTAGCAAAAGATAAATCAAATGTTATCTTCAGCCTCCATAAGGCCCCTTTCACACTGGGGCGGGAGCCGCAGTGACGGTAAAGCAGCGCTATATTTAGCGCTGCTTTACCGTCGTTTTAGCCGTGGGATTCGGCCGCTCGCGGTGCGGTTTTACCCCCCGTGAGCGGCTGAAAAAGGGTTAAAATCCCCTGCAAAGCGCCGCCGCAGTGCTGCTTTGCGGCTGTATTGCGGCTGTATTGCCGCAGTATTACCGCGGTGTCCTATTGATTTCAATGGGTAGGAACGGTATAGGAGCGGTGAATACACCGCTCCTATACCGCTCCAAAGATGCTGCTAGCAGGACATTTTTTACAGTCCTGCTAGCACACCGTTCCAGTGTGAAAGCCCACCGGCTTTCACACTGGAGTGAATGGGGCCGTTTTTTCAGGCGGTGTACAGGCGCTATTTTTAGCGCTGTACCGCCTGAAAACTGCCCCAGTGTGAAAGGGGCCTAACTCTCTGTGACTATTTACAACCGCTTAAGGCTGTAGATATTTTTTTATTTTTTTTGGTGGTTCAGCCCTGGGTACCAAGAGAAAAACAATCGGGCGCCACAGTAAATTGTTAGTGTGGCAAAATTGTGCTAACAAAGTGGATGGCTTAAAATTCGAACCTGGAAACACTGGAACGTGTTTCATGGTCAGGAGGACCAAAAAGGTACTGATGGTCAGGAGGAGCCTGAAGAGGTACTTGGAGCAGTAATGCTGCAGCCAGGAGGCTGAATATTCTGTTCAATTCATAGTGATGGTGAGAACTCCTGTGTGGGAAGATATTCCTATGTGAACTTTGCCTTTCTTTTAAAATGATTGTAAAGTCTCTTTGTTATTTAAAAAATAAAAAGTTATACTTCTCTCCTCTGTGCAGTTGGTTTTGCACAGAGCAGCCCAGATCCTCCTCTTCTCGGGTCCCTCTTCGCTGCTCCTCGCCCCCTCCCTCTGGTGAGTGCCCCCACAGTCAGCAGCTTCCTATGGGGGCACCCGAGCCAAGTCGCTGCTCAGTGTGTCCATTCAGACACCGAGCCCTGTAAAATTGAGGAGAGCACATCAAAAAGCACTGCAGAAACGCTCAAAAGCAACATACATAGGTGTGAATGAAGCCAAAGACCCCATACACACTATTAGATTTCCTGCAGACTTTTGTCTTCAGATTTACCAAAACCATATAATATGAGATCAAACCTTAAGGCTGCTTTCACACTGGGGCGGTTTGCAGGCGTTATTGCGCTAAGAATAGCGCCTGCAAACCGACCCGAAACAGCTGTTGCTGTTCCTTCAGTGTGAAAGCCCGAGGGCTTTCACACTGAAGCGGTGCGCTAGCAGGACGCTCAAAAATGTCCTGCAAGCCGCATCTTTGGCTCGCTATAGGAGCGGTATATTTACCGCTCCTATAGCGCCCGGTCCCATTGAAAACAATGGGGGAGCGCGCCGAACCCGCCCGCAAAACGCCGCTATTGCGGCGGTTTGCGGGCGGTATTGACCCTTTTTCGGCCGCTCGCGGGGGGTAAAAACACCCCGCGAGCGGCCGCAATGCGCCGCTAAAACGCCGGTAAAGCGGCGCTAAATATAGCGCCGCTTTACCGCCTGCGCCCCCACCGCTCCAGTGTGAAAGTAGCCTAAGAGTTTCAATTTGTATGCAATCAGGCAGGCCCTTGCACTACATGGTTTTCATAAATCTGAAGACAAAATCTGCAAAAAATCGAATCGTGTGTATGGGGTCTTAAGCCTCGTACGATTGTTGGCCAACCGAGCATCTGATTTTTGTCTTAAGGGCGTGTGCCAGGATCCTGTCTTGAAATACTAACATTACACAATTGTCTTGCAACAAACACGCACTTAGTGACGTACTATGAGGAATTTCTGCTCTTCAGCGCCACCCTTTGGACCCCTTCTGCTAATTTTATGTTTGAGCATTGATTCCGAGAATGCCTGTTTGTACTTTCGACATATGTGTGATGGATTTGTGTACTGACCATACGAAAATCAGACGTGGAGCCGTTGTCCGCCGAAAATTTACTAGCCTGCCATCCAACATTTGTTGGCCGAAAATGGAAAACCATTGTCTAAAGGAGCGTACTAACAGGAAGATTTTAGGACAACAGTCTGTCAACAGACAATCCCCTTCCAGCAATCGAACCGCGTGCATGAGGCTTTAGAATGGTCGAATTGTTATGGTGGGAGGCAGTGTGATCGTTTTGAAGTTGAAGGGTCTAAAGCAATCACTGATCATCTTATAAAGACTCTTTGGGTGGACTTTTAACACTTTTGTAAACTCCAGTTGATTTACACTAATTAGCTTTTTTTTTTTTTTGTGATTTTTATCTCGTATAAATGCTTTGTTGCTCTAATTTTAGAAGGTTATCTGTTCTTGAGAGCGCTGTCTTGCTCCTGATACTTTCATTACTATTCAAGAAAGATTTCCATTATGCGAAGTTCAAAAAACCCCATCAAAGTTTGTTAGAAACTTGTATTGTCTAGTGAAATGATACGCGCTCCATTTTTGCATTTCCAATGTATTTAACTAACTGTGTAAAATCATCATAATTGCAGTCAGATTGAGCAGAGCTTTAGGAGTGCTTCTTTGTGGAATTGATGCCTCTAAAAAAGAAGAAATTAATTGACATAATTTAATGGCTAATGTATTTATTTATTTTTTTATAATAGAAGATATTGTCATACCATATTCCATGTGCAAATGAACCGTTCCGTGAAAAATATGTTTCATTATTCCACCTAAACAAATAATGATGCAGTGCCCTTGCTTGTGCTAAGACCTCATCACCAATGTTCCTGCTTTTTCTTCATTCTTTTGTTTTACACTCTGCCAGAAGCAAATATTTCTATATCATTCGTATTTCATCTCCATTTTATTTTTGAAGGCCAGAGGATTGGAGTTTCAGCACTTCTTTGAATTTCCACATAATTAAGGCAAACAGTAGTTTTGGGTACAGAGGTTTTTAGAACATGATTTTCCACTCAGCTGTCATTGTATAATTATATGTCTGTACTTACCTTGACTATTATGGTTGGGTTTAACTTCAGCTCTATCATTTTTGCTAATTATGATGAATAGTTTCAGGTGAGTCATTCTGCATAACTTTTTTTTTTTGGGGGGGATTTACAGTTTTACAAAACTATATGAAAGTTAGATTCTTTGCTTCTCCTAAATATGTTACATGGTTATATAGATTGGTTGAAAAAAGACACAAGTCCATCCAGTTCAACCATAGAAATAAAAAAAAAAAAAAAAATATATATATATATATATATATATATATATATATATATATATATATATATATATATATATATATATATATATATACACAAACGAAAATAAAATAATAAAGTGTGATCCAATTTTCTCCAGAAGAAATAAAAAAATCCTTCCTTCCTCATGAGCTTCTGGCCTTGTTGCTGATGGCTGATACTTTGTCCACCACTGGGCATTATGGTTCCTCCTGCCAGCCTCTACATCACTGCAAGATGTAGTGGCAGAACTATGGCAGCCAACAGGGACCTGTGTTAGGACACACCTTCAGTGGTGCCCCTAGCTTTGCATGAGAGCATTTTCTCTCCACTTGCTGGATTGGGGTAAGTATTCAGCTTCTTCTTTTTTTAAGAGTATTAGACCTCTTTCACACTAGGGTACTTTGCAGGTGCTACAGCGCTAAAAATAGTGCCTGCAAAGCGCCCTGAAAGAGTCATTGCTGTGTCCCCAATGTGAAAGCCCCGAGGGCTTTTACACTGGAGCGGTGCACTGGCAGGGCGATGAGGCCCCTTTCACACTGGGACAGTGGGTCCATCAGCGGTAAAAATAGTGGCACTTTACCGTCAATTTTGCGGCGCTATTCGGCCGCTAGCGGGGCGCTTTTACTAGGCCGAGAGAGGCTTAAAAACCAGCCGCGAAAGGGTTAAAACCACTGCAAAGTGCTACTGCAAACCACTATAACATTGTTCTTGTTTTATCTAACTTCTTTAATCATAACTTTTTGTACCAATAAAGCTTTACTGTTTTTATTAAAAATACAATTCTTGTGGTGCCTCAAATATCCCCTCTCCAAAAAAATCTTTATCTGCATATATTTATTCCAAAAAACATTCCTCCCTCCTCCTATCTTTCCTATTTTTTTTTTTATATTATTTACCTACCTATTTTAAATCTGTCCAGTCATGTAATTACGCAGCACTGGCGTCCCCATGTAAGTGAGCAGCTGCTGCAGGGGAAAGGAGGGATCACCAACAGTGGCTGGGACATGGGTGCGTATGGGTGATGTCACCGCTCCCGGATTTCAGAGACATTGTTGACCACTCCCTGACACAGAGATGCAGGATTACATGACTGCAGTGGATTTAAAATGGGTAAGTACACAGATCTCTTTTTATACACGATAGAGAGGGGGGAACAGAAGATTTTATAGTTATAGTTAGGATTTTCTTCCAATTTAAGCTCTGCTTTAATATGCCACAGACTTTTGCAAATCTGTCTGTTGGCTGCCCAGGATTGCAGACTCGGGGGTTGAAAATACAGAAATTTGCATTTACTTTGCTATATGTTGGGTAGCCTGGTTTGCAGGTAATGCATTTCATTTTGTCAATCGTTTGCTTAAAAAAAATATCCTTTTTTGTTAGCTAGACATGTAGGTAGTTCTTTAGTGGATAACCTTTTTGCTGCTTTTTTAACCAAAACCAAAATGTGTGAAACCACTCGTTAATCCTACTCCATATTAAACCGATTGTATTGCACCTGTTTGTACAAGGGATTTTGAAAACATGCCTGCTACTTTGCTGTAGTTCTTTTTTTTTTTTTTTCATTTTTTTCTCTTTTCTGGTTGACATGTGTAACATCTTATTATTGCAGAGTGACAGCTCCCAAAAGCACGTAGAGTGGGACATATTCAGATTAGCTCAGATGAAGTAATCTTGTTTTACAGGCCGTATAAATCAGACTTTACGGTCCTAATGACTATTATGAATTCTGTCGTAAAATCTGATGTATAGTGCAATTATACAAACCGCTTGAATGAAAACATTCCAGGTCATCAAGCTTGTAACTGGATTGTAATATGATGCCCCTTAGAACATTTGTTTTATCATGCGATGAGTGTTTTGGGGGGATGCTGGTCATGTTACACGTCAAAGCAAAGATGCTCTTGACACAATTGGAACAGCCTCAATCACTTCCTGCAAATTATGCATCTATAATATTTGAATTAATTAGGATGGGTTTCTTCTTCCCATAGGGAAAGCTTTTATAAATTGTAATATTGATTTCTTGCAAAATCTTGCTTTCATAAGTTATCAGCCCAACCGGATTTACATTCACCTAAAGCAGAGGTCTCAAAACTTTCTATACAAAGGGCCAGTTCACTGTCCTTCAGACTTTAAGGGGGGCAGAGCCTTTGGGAGTAGAAAATGTCCCAGCATCAGTTGGAGGACTCACTGACGTCTTTAATGTCAGTGAGAGGAATTGTGCCCCATTGTCGATGTTATTGGGAGGAACTTTGCTCCATTGTTGGTTTCTTTGGGAGAAATTGTGCCCCATCGTTGAAATCATTAGGAGGAATTGTGCCCCATCTTGGTATCATTGAGCCTCATTATTGGTGACATTGGGAGGAACTATGCCCCTTTGTTGGTGTCAGAGAATGAAATACTCCCCAAAGGTTAGGAGACAAGCAAGCAAAGGGCTGCAGTTAGGAGACCACTGACATATCCTTCTTTTATCCACCAGCTGTTATACTTTGATGTACATTTGAGGTCTTCTGCTTATTCATAGTTACTATGACCTCATTCAGAACATGAATGATTATTTTTGAACATAAAGGCATCTTGTTTTGAAGATGGACTTTGTTTTTTCAGTTACAAAGTTAAACCATATAGATCCAGGTTCAAAGGTTGCAGCATGGGTTGACCATAGCATGGCAATGGTAAAGGAAGCAAAGATTTCATCAACATTGTGACTGCATTTGGATTGCCACCTGCGAAAAAAAAGGAGTGGGTATCACTGCTGTCACTGCAGTCTTGTTTCCTTCAATCTTTTAATAGTTGATTCTCCGATTTCCTAAATTGTTAAAGTGGACTGCCTTCCTTCCCTTTTAATGAACTGTCAACATCAATGCAATTAGTATAGCAAACACACAATTTATATTATTGTTAATTGCATCCATTATTGCTCTTGTTCCCAAATTCCATTTCTCCTTCCACCCCGTGCTGAAAAAGCCAAAGCCCTTACTTTAAAAAGCAATGTCATCAGCAGTTGTATTTGTCTTCTAGTTCTCTGGTCTGGCCCACCAATGACTTCTACATCATTAAATAATGTGTACTATTTCTTGAGATCTCTGAGTTATAGTACATTCTTTTTTTTTTCCTCCATGAGAGAATTCCATTGCACAGAGCAGGTAAGTTTAAAGATGTTTGTTTAAAAAAAAAAAAAAAAAAAACATTACATCCACTTTGTGTTTGTGAGTTCCCTGGCCCCGAAATCCTTTCTGAAACCACCTTATTCCCCTGACTTAGGCCCCTTTCATACGGCCGATCCGATCAGGCATACCTAATCGGACCCTCCAGCCAGAGTGGCCGATTCATAAGGGGTGCAGTGATGCTGCCCCCCTAGTTTGCATGCAGGGATGGACTAACACGCTCTTATTGGCTTGAAAAAGGTTGGGCTCTGTGCCCCGAACCCAGCCACTTGTGACACGCGAATCAACATTCGATATTGTCTTCCGGCTTCTCCTGGCCAATCAGGACAGGAGGCGGATCGGGCTTGCCCAGAGTAGAGGCAGAGGAAGCCGTGATCTGTGAGAGTGCGGACCTTGGGGGGGGGGGGGGTGTTTTCCGCCCCCCCAAAAAAGTTTAGCACCAGCTGCCACTGCCATCCGGTCTCTATTATGGGGTGGCGCCACCATCCAATCCGAACCTGTCTACCAAAAACAGACGAATGGTGGTCCTTTTCCCCATCTGTCTCTCGGATTGGATGGCATCAGATGGAAACAGACAGGCAGTCCATTTCCATCTGAATACCCCATAGAGGAGAGAGGGACTGTGTCCGCTCTGCATAGAAGAGTGTCCTCCACCTGCACAGTGGGGATGAGCAAAGAGATCCCCTGCTGAGTAAGCAGATTCTGCTTCACATAGGCGCCCGTGTGAAAGGGGCCTTGGCACCCTGCTAATTTGGTCAGTTTCTAAAATTAAAAAATGCCTTCAAAGGACACAGATTTGATGCCATACCAGACATCAAAGATACTGCACAGATATCCAGAGAACACATTTAAGGAATGTTTCTGGCAGTTGCACAGTCTTCAAGAAAAGTGTGCTACAAAGGCAACAGCCGCAAGTGTATAGGTAAGCAAATATATATATATATATATATATATATATATATATATATATATATATATATATATATATATATAATTTGCAGTCCATTCCAGGAATTACATTGTCACACCTCATACATGAAAGCACTGCAATGATGTAAACGAGGCTCATTTAAAATACATTCTCTTTTTTCTTGCATATATATTTGTACTGCATTTAACAAAAACGTTCGGTTGCCTCTGGTGTAAGTAAACGTACCCTTAGAGTCACTGATCTGCTCTTGGATGCACAGAAGTAGATTTCCAACCACAAGTAAATGCACAGTATGAATGGTACCATTAAAAAATCATTACAGTAGATGCATGTGTCTGCATTTAGCAATGTCCTCTATATGCATGAATGAGGCCTGTAAGACCTTGAACATCCTTTTGTTTGTTGTACCTGGAATGCATTTAGTTATCAACTGAGCGTTCATTTGGGCTTTAGAGCCATCTCCGTCACTTACATGTGCCAATTTTTGACAAGTGAGGTCTATAGTATAAGAGAACTCTTCTTCTGTTTTTGGCGTCTTATCTGAATCCATCTGTCCAGTTTATCTTAACCATTTAATTCCAGCTCAACACCTTCTCTTCCCTGAAGCATAACGTTTTCTGCTCTCGCCTATTGGTGAAGATTTTGTGGTCTGGTACCTGTGAGTCAGAGAGAACGCGGACTTCTCGTTTGATAAAATTATAGAGCTATTACAGGAAAACAAACAAGCAAGCAGAGAGCAAACAGCAGGCACTGATTGCCAGGGGACTGAGTTTAATTATTTTGGCATCGACAAGATGGGAAGATGTAAGTCGCTCTTTTGCCCCTTGGCTTTCTGTCTTCTCCGATTATTTCAGGTTATTGGTCAAGGAGATTGAGATCTATGTGACACATTATGTACATGTTAATAAAGTTTATGGGCCCATCTAATGCTGTTTAGTGCTCTTCTCTGCAATATATAAACTTTAATTTCACATTGCTTAACCAAATGTAATTAGGACAAATATCTAAGGCCTTCCTTTTTATAGATATCGTTCATCACATAGCCAGGCCAAGCATCCTAGCATTTAGAATAAAAAAAGTGAATCACAATGACGCTGGACTGTATGGACGATTAATTTGTAGTTTGATATATTCAAGTATATTCATTTGTAGCAATTTAAAATGCTTTACGTGCATTTACAAACTGAAATAGTAAATTGCAAAGACAATATTTTTTTCAGTATTTTTTACTGAGATTTAGATTTGCAGTGATATCTATGTGCAGTTTAACAGGTTGCAGATTGGGTGGCCATACGTTTCCTGATAAAGGCTTCACCTTTATAGACACCCATAGCAGTTGTTTCCTAGATAGTTTAGATACGGCATTGACAGTGATGAAGAGTTTTTACAGCTGTCATCAGAACAAGTAGTGAGGGGGGTCTTTCATTCAATAGGGACTTCTGTTTTGGCGACAACTGTTTAAAAAAGACACTTCTCCCCACTTTGGAACTCTTTCTTATTTTCTTGTATTTCTTTGGGAAATGTGAGGTAAAATCATCCCAAGGAAACACAAAAATAGATAAAAATCTGAATAGTGGTTTAAACTTTTCATACTCTATCCATCACAAAAAAAGGAAAGTTTTGGCTATACAGTAGATGCACTTAAATCAGGGATAAGCAACCTTTGAGACACGGAGATCTACTTGAACAACATGAAAGTGATCAAAGATCCCTGGAGTTCTGCACCATTTTAATTTCTTTTTTTTTTTAAACAAACATGTAAACTGTAAAAATATAAACTTGGCATACCTTAAAGGTGGACAGTGTCAGTCAGTAGAGCAGTGAACGGTGTGTGGGTGGTGTCAGGGCAGTGGACGGTGTGTGGGCGGTGTCAGTAGGGCAGTGGATGGTGTGTGGGCGGTGTCAGTAGGGCAGTGGACAGTGTGTGGGCGGTGTTAGTAGGGCAGTGGATGGTGTGTGGGCGGTGTTAGTAGGGCAGTGGATGGTGTGTGGGCGGTGTCAGTAGGGCAGTGGATGGTGTGTGGGCGGTGTCAGTAGGGCAGTGGATGGTGTCAGTAGGGCAGTGGATGGTGTGAGGGTGGTGTCAGTAGGGCAGTGGATGGTGTGAGGGTGGTGTCAGTAGGGCAGTGGACGGTGTCAGTAGGGCAGCGGATGGTGTGTGGGCCTTGTCAGTAGGGCAGCGGGATGGTGTGTGGGCCGTGTCAGTAGGGCAGCGGACGGTGTGTGGGCCGTGGTCAGTAGGGCAGTGTCAGTAGGGCAGTGGACAGTGTGGGCGGTGTCAGTAGGGCAGTGGACGGTGTCAGTAGGGCAGTGGACGGTGTGTGGGCGGTGTCAGTAGGGCAGTGGATGGTGTGTGGGCGGTGTCAGTAGGGCAGTGGCTGGTGTCAGTAGGGCAGTGGCTGGTGTCAGTAGGGCAGTGGACGGTGTGTGGGTGGTGTCAGTAGGGCAGTGGACGGTGTGTGGGTGGTGTCAGTAGGGCAGTGGACGGTGTGTGGGTGGTGTCAGTAGGGCAGTGGACGGTGTGTGGGTGGTGTCAGTAGGGCAGTGGACGGTGTCAGTAGGGCAGTGGACGGTGTGTGGGCTGTGTTTAGGGCAGTAGACGATGTCAGTAGGGCAGTGGATGGTGTGTGGGCAGTGTCAGGGCAGTGGACGGTGTCAGTAGGGCAGTGGATGGTGTGTGGGCAGTGTCAGGGCAGTGGACGGTGTCAGTAGGGCAGTGGATGGTGTGTAGGCAGTGTCAGGGCAGTGGACGGTGTCAGTAGGGCAGTGGATGGTGTGTGGACGGTGTCAGTAGGGCAGTGGATGGTGTCGGAAAGGGCAGTGGGCGGTGTGTGGACGGTGCCAGTAGGGCAGTGGACGTAGTCGGTCAGTAGATGGTGTCAGTCAGTAGGGCAGTGGACGTTGGCAGTAGTTTTTAATTTTATTTTGGTACTATATTTTTTTTTTACAAAATATATTTATATATAACATTTTTAATTTTAAGAGCCCTAGTCTAAACAGACCCCGGATGTCTCACGTTTTGGACAGAGAAAGGGGACAGAGATTCCCCAGTCTCTGCAGCCTCAGCAGCACTGGACAGTGAATAAATGAGAAGTGCTCTATACATTCACCAATTACTGACTGCATTCATTCAGCAAAGAAAGGGGTCAGTAAATGTCATATTTACTGCCCTTTTCCCCACTCTCCATTCTGCAACAATCCCCCACAGCAGCCGGCGGGAGAGGAGAGAAGGGGAGCCGGAAAGAGAGCACACAGGGGGGCTGGGCAACAGAAGAAAGAGGAATCTGGAGAGGAAAGGTGGTGGGTGGCATTTAGTGGATTGTATTTGCTGTATTTTCCTCCCTGCAGCTGCCTAAGGACAGTGGGCGGGGGAGGTATGCAGCTTCTCCAGGGACGAAAATATAGCCAACTGGTTCCACTAAATTTTGCCCCTCCTCTCTAGGTTCTGTGGTCGGCAACCAAGGGACGCAATCTACCCATCACCTACAATTGATGGGTTGCAGACCCCCTACCTAGTGTATGTTACCCCAATATTTCATATACTAAAAAGGTATCCAGTTTTATTTGCTTTGCTTCCTTTTTGTGAAATACCTGGTGTTCCTGCCAGTCTCTCTGCGTTCGTATTTCAAATAGTGGTCAGACTTCTACTGACATGTCCCCCTGCACAGAAAATCACTGGAAAGGTCAGTGTACTGCTGTTCTCTGCCTCCTGCTTACAAACCTCCAAGCCCAACTTATAAAAGTGTATTACTGTCTCTGCATTTTGCGTGGTAGTTCTCTGTTCAATCTGCTATCTGCGCAGTCATGTTGAAACAGGAAGGGGCCATCCCACAAATCTGGAAGCATGAAATTGTCCAAAATGTCTTGGTTTTCTGACGCATTAAGAATTCCCTTCCTTGGAACTAAGGAGTCAAGCCCAACCACTGAAAAACAACCCCACACCATTATCCCCCCTCCACCAAATGATTTGGACCAGTGCACATTTATTGGCGTATAACACGCACATTTTCACCTTGAAAATCGGGTGCAAATAGCGTGTGTGTGTGTTATCCGCCAATACTTCAATTTAAGCTGCCTCGGAGGGGACAGGGAGGGGGGTGGGACGATCTTCATCAGATTACATACAGTGAGACTCTCCTGTTTACTTGGCGGCCTCTGTAATAGGAAGCCCTATCTCCTGGGCCGCTATTGGACCACTGTTCTGTTGATCATAGGAGATTCTCACTGTATGTAATCTGTCGACGCTCGTCCCGCCCCCCTCCTTGTCCCCTCTAGGCTGCAGATGGCTATGATGAGGCTGCAGATGGGCATTGATCAGGCTACATTGATGGCAATGGTGAGGCTGCAGATGGGCACTGACCCTTATTTTGCTAAAAAGTTCCTTATTTAAAATTTAAGTTTTTTTTTCCTGAAACGTCTTAAAATGAATGTGCGTGTTATACGCCGATAAATACGGTACTTCAAAATGTAATTTAGCTTTTAACATTTGTATTTTAAGTGTGGACTTTACTGAAAACAGTATTTGCACCATTAGAAAATCATTTGATTGAGAAAAACTTTACATCCTGCTTTGATTTTTCTCATTACTGCGGTCGAAAATGAACATCAGTTTGACACCCCCTAATGATTAGAAAATTAAAACAATGTTCTTAAAACAGAAAAAAAATCTAAGTAACATCTACTAGTGTGTGCCCATCTTTACACTTTTACCTCCCCCTCTGTCAAACTGAGTCATTTACAAGAAGCTAATACTAAGACAGGTTGAACTATTTATACTAGTTATATTCATGATTAAAGAAGACCCTTAATTTGTACAATCGTCCTTTAAGTTAGCCCTTCCCTTTCAAATGCACAGCTTGGATCTTTCAGCATCAAAGTCAGGTGAGTATATAACTATGGAAGGAAATATCCTTTGTTAATACATTTTTATTATTCATATGTCAACTTTACAAACATTGTGAACTGTAACAAATACAGGAGATAGGACAGGTAGCAAACAAACTTTTCAATGTAACACGTTACCTGGGGGTATACAGTAGTAGGAGCAGGGAGCAGGTAAATAACATATATGGTTATATATAGGAAGTCTTCATAAGTCATAGCGAGTTTATAACCTTAAGTATCAACGAGAGTGCAAGAGGGGTGCTGGATTGCTATGGGAAGGAAATATCCTAATGGATAATCATAGAAAAGTATAATTATCCCTGATGGTTATACTTTATTTTTTTTTTATTTTTTT
Organism: Lithobates sylvaticus; assembly: GCA_028564925.1. NCBI lineage: Eukaryota > Metazoa > Chordata > Amphibia > Anura > Ranidae > Lithobates > Lithobates sylvaticus. Next base: position 170,381,581 of record CM053035.1, read on the forward strand.
TATCCAGAGTACAAAAACTAATGTACATTCCTGTCCTAGTGCAATTATGACAATTTGGTGGATACATTTTCAGTGGAAGAGTAGGAATTGTGAGCTTATGCAGTTCTGTACAAAGATTATATTGCACATTATAGGGGTGATTTACGAAAGGCAATCAGGTTCACTTTGCAAGAGAAGTTACACTTTGCAAAGGACTTTGCCCCAGAATTTAGTGAATGAGGTGAAGCTCTGCTGACTTTCTTCATCCAGTCATGTTCAATACGTAATTGGGTATTTTTTGTGAGACTTCGTCGCATTTACTAAGCTAGGGAAAATTCCCTTGCAATGTGCAATGTCCTTAGTAAAGTAAACAGTTTATTTATCTTTAATCAATAAAAAGAGTAAGTAACCAGCTTTTTAACCGAGGTGGTGGGGAGGTGGATATTTGAGGGGGTATAGAAGGAGAAAAAGGGTGTGATGATTAAATTTCAAGGCATTATATTAACCACTTCAGCCCCGGACCATTTGGCAGCCAAAGGACCAGAGGTCTTTTTTCAATTTCGCACTGCACTGCTTTAACTGGTAATTGCGCGGTCATGCAATGTTGTAACCAGACGAAATTTGCGTCCTTTTCTTCCCACAAATAGAGCTTTCTTTTGATGGTATTTGATTGCCTCTGTGATTTTTATTTTTTGCGCTATAAATGGAAAAAAACCGCAAATTTTGAAAAAAAAAGATATTTTCTACTTTTTGTTATAAGAAAAATCCAATAAACTCAATTTTAGTCAAACATTTGGGCCAAAATGTATTCAGCCACATGTCATTAGTAAAAAAAAATGCCAATAAGCGTATATTTATTGGTTTGCGCAAAAGTTATAGCGTCTACAAACTAGAGTACATTTTCTGGAATTTACACCGCTTTTAATTTATGACTGCCTATCTCATTTCTTGAGGTGCTAAAATGGCAGGGAAGTACAAAACCCCCCAAATGACCCCATTTTGGAAAGTAGACACCCCAAGCTATTTGCTGAGAGGCATGTTGAGCCCATTGAATATTTTTTTTTTTAGTCCCAAGGGATTGAATAAAGACAAAAAAAAAAGTTGTCACTAAATGATATATTGCTCACACATGCCATGGTTATATGTGGAGATGCACCCCAAAATACATTTTGCTGCTTCTCCCGAGTATGGGGATACCACATGTGTGGGACTTTTTGGGAGCCTAGCCGCGCACGGGGCCCCGAAACCCAATCAACGCCTTCAGGGTTTCTAAGGGTGCAAATTTTTGATTTCACTCCTCACTACCTATCACAGTTTTGAAGGCCATAAAATGCCAAAATAGCACAAAACCCCCCCAAATGACCCCATTTTGGAAAGTAGACACCCCAAGCTATTTGCTGAGAGGCATGTTGAGTACATGGAATATTTTATATTTTGCCACAAGTTGCGGGAATATTACAAACTTTTTTTTTTTGCCCAAAGTTGTCACTAAATGATATATTGCCCACACATGCCATGGGCATATGTGGAATTACACCCCAAAATACATTCTGCTGCTTCTTCTGAGTATGGGGATACCACATGTGTGGGACTTTTTGGGAGCCTATCCGCATACGGGACCCCGAAAACCAAGCACCGCCTTCAGGATTTCTAAGGGCATACATTTTTGATTTCACTCCTCACTACCTATCACTACCTATCACAGTTTTGAAGGCCATAAAATGCCAAGATGGCACAAAACCCCCCCAAATGACCCCATTTTGGAAAGTAGACACCCCAAGCTATTTGCTGAGAGGCATGTTGAGCCCATTGAATATTTTTTTTTTAGTCCCAAGTGATTGAATAAAGACAAAAAAAAAAAAAAAATGTATTCAAAAAGTTGTCACTAAATGATATATTGCTCACACATGCCATGGTTATATGTGGAATTGCACCCCAAAATACATTTTGCCACTTCTCCTGAGTACGGGGATACCACATGTGTGGGACTTTTTGGGAGCCTAGCCGCGTACGGGGCCCCGAAACCCAAGCACCACCTTCAGCATTTCTAAGGGTGCAAATTTTTGATTTCACTCCTCACTACCTATCACAGTTTCGAAGGCCATAAAATGCCAAAATTGCACAAAACCCCCCCAAATGACCCCATTTTGGAAAGTAGACACCCCAAGCTATTTGCTGAGAGGCATGTTGAGTACATGGAATATTTTATATTTTGCCACAAGTTGCGGGAATATTACAAACCTTTTTTTTTTTTCCCAAAGTTGTCACTAAATGATATATTGCCCACACATGCCATGGGCATATGTGGAATTACACCCCAAAATACATTCTGCTGCTTCTCCTGAGTACGGGGATACCACATGTGTGGGACTTTTTGGGAGCCTATCCGCATACGGGACCCCGAAAACCAAGCACCGCTTTCAGGATTTCTAAGGGCATAAATTTTTGATTTCACTCCTCACTACCTATCACAGTTTCGAAGGCCATAAAATGCCAAAATAGCACAAAACCCCCCCAAATGACCCCATTTTGGAAAGTAGACACCCCAAGCTATTTGTTGAGAGGCATGGTGAGTATTTTACAGCTCTCATGTGTTTTTGAAAATGAAGAAAGTAAAGTAAAAAAAAAAAATGTTTTTTTTTCAATTTTCAAAACATTGTGACAAAAAGCGAGATCTGCAAAATACTCACCATACCTCTCAGCAAATAGCTTGGGGTGTCTACTTTCCAAAATGGGGTCATTTGGGGGTGGTTTGTGCCATCTGGGCATTCCATGGCCTCCGAAACTGTGATTGGCAGTAAGGAGTGAAATAAAAAAATTACACCCTTAGCCTGAAAGCGGTGCTTGGATTTTGGGGTCCCGTACGCGGCTAGGCTCCCAAAAAGTCCCACACATGTGGTATCCCCGTACTCAGGAGAAGCAACAGAATGTATTTTGGGGTGTATCTCCACATATGCCCATGGCATGTTTGAGCAATATATCATTTAGTGACAACTTTTTGTAAAAAAAAATTATTATTTTTTTTTTTTTTTTCATTATTCAATCTCTTGGGACCAAAAAAAAAAATATTTAATGGGCTCAACATTGCTCTCAGAAAATAGCTTGGGGTGTCTACTTTCCAAAATGGGGTCATTTGGGGGGGGGTTTGAACTGTCCTGGCATTTTATGCACAACATTTAGAAGCTTATGTCACACATCACCCACTCTTCTAACCACTTGAAGATAAAGCCCTTTCTGACACTTTTTGTTTACATGAAAACATATTTTTTTTTTGCAAGAAAATTACGTTGAACCCCCAAACACTATATATATTGTTAAAGCAAAGGCCCTACAGATTAAAATGGTGGGTGTTGCATTTTTTTTTTTCCACACAGTATTTGCGCAGCGATTTTTCAAACGCATTTTTTGTGGAAAAAATACACTTTTTTTTTTATTTTAATGCACTTAAACACACTATATTGCTCAAATTTTTGATGAAATAAAAAATATGATCTTAGGCCGAGTACATGGATACCAAACACGACATGCTTTAAAATTGCGCTCAAACACGCAGTGGCGATAAACTACATACATTTTTAAAAGCCTTTAAAAGCCTTTACAGGTTACCACATTAGATTCACGGAGGTCGTCTACGGCTAAAATTACTGCCCTCGATCTGACCTTCGCGGTGATACCTCACATGCATGGTGCAATTGCTGTTTACATATGACGCCAGACCAACGCTTGTGTTCGCCTTTGCGCAAGAGAAGGGGGGGCAGGGGTGCTTTTTTTTTTTTTTTTAGTATTTCTTTTTATTTAGGTTTTTTTTTTTTTTTTTTTTTAAAATTTTAGTTCCATTTTTTTTTTCTTAGTTGTCATTTTTATTGTTATCGCAGGGAATGTAAATATCCCCTATGATAGCAATAGGCAGTGACAGGTACTCTTTTTTTGAAAAAATTGGGGTCTATTAGACCCTAGATCTTTCCTCTGCCCTCAAAGCATCTGACCACACCAAGATCGGTGCGATAAAATCCTTTCCCAATTTCCCAATGGCGCGGTGGGTATGCCCACCATTAGAATACCTCCCTTCATCCACCCACTTCTAATGATGGGCATACATGCACCATTTATATATGCCGAAGCATGGGGGCATCCTCCCGCAAAAAAAGTTATGCCACGTACACATGGTCGGACTTTTTTCGACCGTATGTACGTGGCATTAGGAGCAAAATCGCTCCTCCGCCCTCTGCTGCCCCCATGCTTCGGCATATATGCTCTTTTTTTTAACTGTGGTGGTGAAATCACCTCCTACAGCATTGGAGTCGCGGCTTTATGTATCGTGGGAGCAAACGCTGTTGCTGTCAAGATAAATAAATCCACGCTGCAACTGAATGGCGTACCTGCTAAGCAAATAATGGTTAACATTAAAACAAAGTAACATTACAGTATAACAGTAAGACCTTACCATACCTGCAAAGAAAATACCAAAAAAAAAACATAGTAAAAAATAAAACATTTTGTTAACGCAACCGGTGCCTAAAATATATATATGCCGAAGCATGGGGGCATCCTCCCGCAAAAAAGTTATGCCACGTACACATGGTCGGACTTTTTTCGACCGCATGTACGTGGCATTAGGAGCAAAATCGCTCCTCCGCCCTCTGCTGCCCCCATGCTTCGGCATATATGCTCTTTTTTTTAACTGTGGTGGTGAAATCACCTCCTACAGCGTTGGAGTCGCGGCTTTATGTATCGTGGGAGCAAACGCTGTTGCTGTCAAGATAAATAAATCCGCGCTGCAACTGAATGGCGCACCTGAAAACAAAAAAATGGTTAACAATAAAACATACCTGAAAAGCAAGCATGATAAAACATAATAAAACATTGCAGAATAGAATAGAGTAAAAAAGAGCAACAATAGAGAGAGAACAATAAAACGACAACTATTTTTGGTTTTTTATTTTATATTTTTTTGGGGATTTTTTTTTTTTGTACTTTTTATTTTTATTTTTTAAACTATAACTATAATTTTAACTGTAACGGTCGGGTCTCAAAATGCGATGGCATTCTTGAGACCCTGTAACTATAATTTTAACTGCAACGGTCGGGTCTCAAAATGCGATGGCATTCTTGAGACCCTGTGAAAGTGTATCCTAGCCTGTGAAATGCTGTACCCTACGCTAAAACCTCACTAGTGAGTGGTAGCGTTCAAAGCATTCACCAACGCAGAGACCAGGATTGTCAGGACAGAGTGGACAATAATAACGGGTGTCACGCCTACATCCGCGCTTGCTACAGACACGACATCTTTTTTGGGGGGCTCGTTGGGTAGGGGTACTCGGGAGGACATAAGGATAATGCCTCTCATGCAGCCGGCTTACTGCATTTGGTAGGGGATGTTGAGGTGTGGAACCGCCTGGATACAGGAGTTCCATGACAACCGCTCCCTGGAATTCAAGGAAGGGTAACGTCCCGCCTGAAGCTCCGTATAGCACATGAGCATTCAGCAAAGCCAATTGGAACAAATAAATAGACACTTTTTTGTACCAGCGTCTAGCCTTACGGACAACTAGGTACGGCGCCAACAACTGGTAGTTGAGGTCCACCCCTCCCATATTAAGGTTGTATTCGTGGACACAGAGGGGTTTCGTCACAACACCAGCCGCCGTACGAATTTGGACTGTCGTGTCTGCATGAAGGGAGGTAAGAACGAAAACATTCCTATTATCCCTCCACTTCACAGCGAGCAAATTATTACACTTGAAGCAGGCTCTCTCCCCCAGCCTAAGACGGGAATCTACAAGCCGCTGGGGAAAGCCCCGGCGATTAGGTCGCACGGTGCCACATGCTCCAATCTGATGATCAAACAAGTGACTAAACAGTGGCACGCTCGTGTAATAATTGTCCCCTTCCAATGGTACCCCTTTCCGAATAAGGGTGACACCAAGTTCCACACTATCTTGCCAGCGCTCCCTATGTAATCTGGACAGTTCTCCAGCTCTACGTGACTATCTTTTCCCTCATAAACCGAAAAGCTCCACGTATAGCCTGTTGCCCTGTCACAGAGCTTGTAGAGCTTGACCCCGTATCTGGCACGCTTGCTGGGAAGGAACTGTTTGAAAGACAAGCGGCCAGAAAACTTAATCAGGGACTCGTCAACGCAGACAACTTGATTGGGCGTAAACAAGGCTGCAAAACATTGGTTGAAGTGGTTTATGAGGGGCCGAATTTTGTAGAGCCGATCAAATTCAGGGTCTCCACGAGGACGACAAAGTTCATTGTCACTGAAGTGCATGAACCGCAAAATCATCTCGTATCGTGCCCTGGACATGGAGGCAGAGAACACGGGCATTTGGTGGTGCGGTGAGGTGGACCAATAAGACCTCAGAGTTGGGAATTTGTGTATGCCCATGTTGAGGGAAAGGCCCAGAAAGGTCTTAAATTCGGAAACCGTAATTGGTTTCCAATCTCTGGCAAGGGAAGGCACTTGGGGATTAGCGGCGTTGTATTGACCAGCGTATATATTACTTTGGTCCACAATAGATCTATAGAGATCTTCCGTGAAAAACAGCGAATAAAAATCGGATGGCTTAAAATCAGCTGTTTCCACCTGAATACCGGGTTGGCCAGTGAATGGGGGAAGTACGGGTTCTGCAGAAGTGGTGGGCACCCAATCAGGATTGGCGAATTCTGCAGGAAGGACACTATGTGATCGACGGACCTGCCTTTGTCTTCTTCTTGGTGGCCACGGGACACTACTTGTGCTTGCCACCTCGCCAGCTTGAACTGCACTTATGGGACTCGCCACGTCACCAAGTGTTACTGCAGTGCTAGTTTGACTACGTCCAGGGTGTACTAGGCCGCTGGTGCTTGCCAGTTCACCAGAAGGAATAGCGGCGCTAGTACTTCTCTGCTCCATACGAGAGACCTGCGGTTCCTGCACCTCAACAACATCAGAAGATCGGGATCGGGTACGCCTGACCTTAGCAGGGACCACACCTTCGTCGCCAGAGCTATCTGTCATGGAGCCGCTGTCGTCTACTGGATCGTATTCTGAGCCTGATTGTGACAGATGAGTGACCTCCTCTTCACTATCTGACATACTCAGAAACAAGTAGGCCTGTTCACTAGTGTACTTGCGATTTGCCATTTTGGGCTCTAAATTTAGTAGTACACTAGTGAGATTCACAGGAAAAAAAGCTCCTAGGCTGCTGGCGACTGAATCAAAACGCTACCAAAAAAACTGTTAGCGATCGCAGGGATCAGGCCTGACTCTGCGAACGCTGCAGTTATGTGTGCTTAGTGTTTTGTAAGTGACAGTGATCGATCGATACTGCACTTGTGGTGGGCTGGGCTGGGCGGAGGGGGAAAACGCAGGTGCTAGCAGGTATCTGGGCTGATCCCGCTAACAATGCGTTTTTTGGAACCCTAAACTGCTGGGACGCTAGTATAGATCTGATCAGATCAGATATTGATCTGTTCAGATACTATACCACTAAGGGAGGTGTATGCTTTGCGCGTGGGTGTTTGCGGTACTGGCACTAACCTGGGGCGACGCAGACCTTATTTGACCCTAAAACCTAATTGATATCAGGGGGTTAAACCGATAGTTGGGTAATAAATGGCGGGTGCCCTGACAGTATAAAAAAACAAGCTAACTAACCAGCGTCACCCGTAACAGTTATACGGTGATCACTGGTGAAAGGGTTAACTAGGGGCAATCAGGGGGTTAAAACCTTTATTAGGTAATATATGGGGGTACCTGACGATATATAAAAACCTGACGGGGAACCTAAATAACTAAATAACTAACTGGCTAACCAGCGTCACCAGTGACACTTATACTGTGATCACTGGTGAAAGAGTTAACTCTAGGGGCAATCAAGGGGTTAAAACCTTTTTTTAGGTTGTAATATGGGGGTACCTGACCTATAAACCTATTTATAATCCTATATAAACCTAGCGGTTTCCCCAAAAAAAAACTGGCTACCTAGCGGCACCAGTGACACTAATACAGCGATCAGAAAAACGATCGCTTAGTGACACTGGCAAAAGGGGGTGAAAGGGTTACCTAGGGGGCAATCAAGGGGTTAAACCTTTATTGGGGGGGGGGGGGGTAGGGGGCTACCTTAGACCTAAAGGGGCCTAAAACTAACTGCCCTGACAGTTATTGCAGTCACACTGACACTAAATGCAGTGATCAGTAAAATAAATGATCACTGCAATCAGTGACACTGTGACTGGGGGGGCAGGGGGTGATCTGGGGGGTGATCAGGGGGTGACAGGGGGGTGAAATATGTGCCTATGTGTGACTGGTGTCAGTGTAGTGTTTGTGCACTAACCTCATGTCTTCTCCGCTCGGCGTCCCGGTCAGAAAGACCGGCACGAGGAGCGTGACATCACTTCCCCTTGCCTGTGTTTACAATTACACAGGAAGGGGAAGCATCTCATTGGCCAGAGCGATCGCGAGGGGGTGGCCAGAAACGACTGGCCGTCCCCTCGTCCCGCATCGCTTCTGGAGCCATCCCGACCGTCCCCGCCGGCGGAGGGGGTTCCGATCGGACACCCCAACCGCCGGAAGAATGGCACGTACAGGTACGTGATTCTGCCTGTACGTGCCATTCTGTTGACGTATATATACATGGGGCGGTCGGGAAGTGGTTAAAGCAGAGTTTGAGGCAAAAAGAGAACTTGGTCTCAATCAATGGCCGAATTGATATCTTTTTTGCATGTTTTCTTCAGCACTTCCGTCCAATGTCGCCGCGGCGAGGTACGTCACATTTGCAGTTTTATCCGGCCCCTCCCTGCCTAGACGTGTACAAATTGTTTTGTTCCCAATTCGTTTTTCGATGAAACATGACAAATTCTTTAATTTGGAAATATTGGCATTAACAAAAAAACGTTTAACAAATTTTTCCGAAAATGATAATTCATAAATTTGTAAATTCAAAATAACCAATTAATCATAATAACTATTACTAACTATTCAATTATAGGTATTGGAATTTCCTTTTAAATTTGAGTGTTAGTGAACGTAACAAATACAAATTTGTCAGATAAGATGAATGCCGCATCTAAACTAATGGAACAGATATAATGAATTATTAATACTAATAATAATAATAATAATAATAATAAACTTTGTATTATTATTACTTTGTTACATTCCATTCTTTTAGATGCAGCGATTGTTATTTCGGATAATTCATAACTTCAGATAAATTCGTATTCGTTACATTCACTAACAGACAAATTTGAAAGGAAATTCCAATACCTAGAATTTAATCGTTGTTGTTGGTTATTTTCGAATTTACGAATACCGCATCTAAACGAATGGAAGAAAACCAATTCCAATTTTTCCAAAGTTACGAATTTATTCAAAATACCGAATTTTGATCATAACGAGTGACCCGGAAAATGAACACAATTTTTTGGCAGTGCACATCTACCGTTGCCTTCTGGGACCTGTGTGTGTCCCAGAAGATTATGGGACCATTCAGAAAGCATCTCGCACATGCGCAGTATGAAACCGGCTGTGACGCATGAAGGCTTCACTGCTGGTTTCCCTTACTTGCAATGCTCGCACCTGCACACCAAGCAGATGGATGGAACAACTTGGGGTGCGGAGATCACGGGCTTCCTTGACAGGTAAGTGTCCATATATTAAAGGTATTATTTGTAGCTGCTGACTTTTATATATTTTTTCCCAGGCTGGAACTCCTCTTTAACTGCTTGCTGCCCGCCGTCTGTCAAATGAAGGCGGGGCGGTGCAGCTCTTGTTCTGGGCCGCCATCATATGACAGTGGCACGGAACGGCCGCGCCCGCGGGGCATGCATCGCGTTGATCGTGGCCGCACCATGTTGCTAGGACACGGTGCAACCCCGATCTGTGTAAAGAGCCGTGTCAGCGGGCAATCACAGCCGGTCACATGTAAACGAGGAAGTGCCGGTAATCGTCGCTCCTCGCCTCACTGACCGAGTATGAGGAGAGACGATCAGCGGCATCTCCTCACAGGGGACAGCTAGGGAAGTAATCAGGGAACTGATCATCAGTGCCCTGATCACAATATATAAAGTGTAAAAAATCTTGCCCACCATTGCCAGCATACAGTGCCCACAAGTGCCACAAATCAGTGCCCATTAGCCATCCCAGTCAGTGCTGGCAATTAGTGCCTCCTATCAGTGCTGCCCATCACTGCTGTCTACCAATGCTCATCAGTGTCGCCCATCAGTACCACCCATCAATGCCCATCGGTGCCCATCTGTACCGCTTATCAGTGCCCATCAGTGCGGCATATTAGTGCCTCCTTATCAGTGCCCATAAGTGCCGCCTCATCAATGCCCACCAGTTCAGCCCATCAGTGCCGCCTTATAAGCGAACATCAGTGAAGGTGAAAAATTACTTTGTTACAAAATTTACTGACAGAAAAAAGGAAAAAAAAATATTAATTTATTTTTTTTTTTTTAACTAAAAAACCCAGCAGTGATTAAATACCACCAAAAGAAAGCTCTATTTGTGTGGTGAAAATGATAAAAAATGTGTTTGGGTACAGTGTTGCATGACCGCGCAATTGTCATTCAAAGTGCGACAGCGCTGAAAGCTTAAAAATGGCCTGGGCAGGAAGGGGGTGTTCGTGCTTGGTAGGCAAGTGGTTAAGCGCTTAAAGACTGGCCACCGTCTGACGGCACAATGGCTCTCCTGCGCTAATGGCCATAGGTGTACAGTGGCTTGTGCAGGCTTGGTTGCGGGCATGTGCCGTGGGCGTGCGCTCGCTCCCACTGCATGCTGCATGTCCTCTGGCGGCCCGCGATTTCCCTTGTACACAGGCAGAACGGTAAACAAGGCATTTCCTCGTTCTGACAGGAGACATGACAGGAGTCAACTGTTCCCAGTGGTCGGGAACAGTGATCACTGTCGTGTCCCAGTAGGTCCCCTAGTGTTAACCCCTTCCCTACCAGTGACATTTACACAGTAATCGGTGGCTGTATAAATGTCAAAAGTGTCCGATCTGTCCACCACAATGTCGCAGTCATGATAAAAATCACCGATCACCGCCATTACTAGTAAGAAAAAAATAATAATCAAAATGTCATAAATCTATTAACTATTTTGTAGACGCTATAATTTTTTGCACAAACCAATCAATATACGCTTATTGCGTTTTTTTTTTTTTTAAACAAAAATATGTAGAAAAAAAAAAAAAAAAAAAAATATATATATATATATATATATATATATATATATATATATATATATATATATATATATATATATATATATATATATATATATATATATTGGCCTAAACTGATGAATAAATGTTATTTTAATAAAAAATAAATGTGGGATATTTATTATAGCAAAAAGTAAAAAATATATTTTTTTTTTCTTCAAAATTGTTGCTCTATTTTTGTTAATAGCGCAAAAAATAGACCGCAGGGGTGATCAAATATTTTGTTTGGGTAAAGCGTTGCATGACCGCGCAATTGTCAGTTAAAGCGAAGCGGTGCCGAATCGCAAAAAATGCTCTGGTCATTAAAGAGGTAAAACCTTTCCGGTGCTGAAGTGGTTAACATGAATTTAAAGAAAAAGCTGAAAGTGGTTGTAAAGCTATTTATTAACCACTTAACACTTTACGTCGGCACGAGATCAGTTATCGGTGGCGGGAGAGGTTCCACCCCCCTCCCGCGCCTTCCGCCGCTTGCCGGAGCCGTCGGCAGCGGCGGAGTCGATCGGGTCCTGAGATCGGGTGGGTATGGAGACGAGTGAGGCTAAGATGGCCCACACTCGTCTCTATACCATAGGAGGGCGGAAGCGATGTCAAAACGTCACTTCCGCCCATACGTCTTAAAGGCATATTTTTCAAATGTCATTTTTTTTAAATGACATTTATTTTTTATTTATTTTTTTTTTTTTGCATTTAAGTCCAAATATGAGATCTGAGGACTTTTTGACCCCAGATCTCATATTTAAGAGGACCTGTCATGCTTTTTTCTATTACAAGGGATGTTTACATTACAGTAATAGGAATAAAAGTGATCCATTTATTTTAAATTTTTTAAAACAGTGTAAAAAATAATAAATTCAAGTAAATTAAATAAGAAAAACAAAAAAAAAGGTTTTAAAACACCCCGTCCCGACGAGCTCGTGCGCAGAAGTGAACGCATAGGTGAGTAGCGCCCGCATATGAAAACGGTAGTCAAACCACACATGTGATGTATCGCCGCGATCGGTAGAGCGAGAGCAATAATTCTAGCCATAGACCTCCTCTGTAACTCAAAAAATGCGACCTGTAGAATTTTTTTTAGATGTCGCTTTATGGAGATTTTTGAGGGTAAAAGTTTGACACCATTCCACGAGCGGGCACAATTTTTAAGCAGGACTTGTTGGGTATCAATTTACTCGGCGTAACATTATCTTTCACAATACAAAAAAAATTGGGCTAATTTTACTGTTGTCTTATTTTTTTATTCAAAAAAGTGACTTTTTTCCAAAAAAAGTGCGCTTGTAAGACCTCTGTGCAAATATCGTGTGAAAAAAAGTATTGCAATGACCGCCATTTTATTCATATATATATATATATATAATGTTTGGGGGTTCTAAGTAATTTTCTAGCAAAAAAAACTGTATTAATCATGTAAACACCTAAATTCCAAAACGAGGCTGGTCCTTAAGTGGTTAAGGTGAAAAATCTTCTGTGCTGCAGCTCCTCCCAGACCCCCCCTTTTTCTTGAGCCCGATCTGATCCAGCAATGTACAGCAGCTCCATCCGCTGTCTCTCTCCTCATTGGACAGATTTATAGCAACAGGAGCCATTGGCTCCCGCTGTTGTCAATCAAATCCGGTGACACCGGAGCGAGGGGCGGGGCCAAGTCCCACTGTGTCAATAGATGCAGCAGCAGGACTTGGGAGCGAGCGTTCATGGGTGCCCGATGAAGAGGAGGGACCTGGAGCGCTGGCAGGGGACCCCAAAAGAAGAGGATCAGGGCTGCTCTGTGCAAAACCATTACACAGAGCAGGCAAGTATAGGCATGTTTTTTTTTTTTTTTTTTTATTAAAAAAATTAGTGTTTACAACCCCTTGAAGTCTGATAACAATAATTCTTCACAATACCTTATTTGGTAAAAGATGAGCGATCGGGGACATCCAAACAAACACAGCAGAGTGCGAACGCGTTTCAACCCAAGCTCCAGCCATAGCTTTAAATTGACATGTCTGTGGAGAACCCCTATTCAACAAGAGCTGCAAAATTAACTGCAATGAAAACTGTTTTACAGAATTGCGTTATTAATTAACAATTGCTTGTCTTGTCTGACATGTCATGGCACATTTTAGTTCAACACAAGATTTTTATTGGCTGGTAGATAATATTTTCAAAGTGCAATAGCATTCAAGAAAAAAAAACTATTGCAATGAGAGGAGCCTTAACTGCTGCGATAACTGAATATTGTTATCATGCAAACAGAAGATTTTAATGGGTTTTGTTATGTGCCTATAATTGTGACAACCTACCTCCTTGTCATGTAGCAATGTGTGATAGCAAGATGTCTTGTATTTGTCTAAAACACATACATTTGCATTTTAGCTGTCAATGTAAACATCAAAAATTCTAGTACATCATAAATGGGAAAATGTTAGCTTTTCAGCTCTAGTACATGCATACCGTAATCGTTACAATCACATCATCATGCAAGAGATGTTAAGTAGGTACACACTGTCCACTTAGACTAGTGAAAACGAACTTGGATGCAGAAAAGGAAGTGGACCTATACATGTGTATTTTCAGCTGTGCTTTGAATATTGTGGATGCACAGTGGTTGATTTATGAAAGGCAAATAAGCTGTTTACTTTGCAAGGGAATTTTCCCCTAGAGCTTAGTGAATGTGGTTAAATCTCACTTTGCAAAGAGTACCCAGTTGCACGCAAAGAAAAAAAAATATATATTTTTTGCTTGCACATGGTTGAATGATAGAAGTCCGCAGAGCTTCATTTAATTTACTAAGCTCTGGGGAAAATTCCCGTGCTAAGTGCAACTTACCATGCAATGTGAACATTCTATTTGCATTTAGTAAATAAACCCCCACAACTACAACTGATCAGGATAAGGGATAAGGGATAAAACATTTTAAATCCAATGGCATGAGCATATTAAAGCCTTGGAATTTCATTGCTTTTTCTCTTGAGTCCTCTTTCTGTAGGGGTTCCTCAAGGTTCTCTCCTTGGACCAGGTTTCTTCTCTATCCATACCAACTTCTTTGGTCACTTGATGAACTCCAACAGCTTTCAATACCATCTCTATGCTGATGACATGCAAATCAATTTCTCTACTACTTATCTTACCCCTTCGGTCTCCTCTCACATTACTAACTTATTAACTGACATACCAGTATGGATGTCACACCACTTTCTCAAACGCAATCTTTTTAAAACTGAGCTCATAATAACATAATACCCCCCCCCCCCCCACACACACACACACACACGCACACCTGTGCTCTCTTCCCAGACTTTACCATAAAGATCTGTAATACAATTATCAGTTTATTAGTCCCTCTCCTCATCCCAGGGTGCTAGGTGAAATCCTAGACCCTGACCTGTCCTTTCAGTCCCCAAATCCAATCGTTGTCAAAATCTTGTAGACTTCACCTCTGTAACATCACTAAAACTCACCCCTTTTAATTAATGAAACTGCCAAGCTACTCATTCACTCCCTTGTTAACTCTCGCCTTGACTATTATGACTCCCTCCTCATTGGCCTACCTCTACACAGGCTATCCCCTCTTTAGTCTATCATTAGAGCTGCTGCTAGACTCATCTAACTTACCAACCGCTCACTGCTATCTAGCTACCTAGCCCCCTCCTGCCATGCTCATCTCCAGGACTCCAATACTCTGGAACTCTCTAGCCCAATCAGTATGACTATCTTCTACTCTGTCCACTTTTAGTTGACCCCTGAAAACTCATCTATCCTCAGGTAAGCCTATCCCACTTTCACCTAACAACTGAACTGAATTCATCAGCTCATTGCTCACAAATTATTACCTTTTGTATCACTTGTCCTTTCCTATTAGATTGCAAGCTTTCAAGAGCATGGCCCTCCTAGCCCTCTTGATTGACTTGTATTATAACTGTACTGTCTTCCTTTTTAACTGGTTGCCACCCGTCCACCGTCAAATGAAGATGGGGCAGTGCGGCTCTCGTTCTGGCGGGGATGCGCAGCGCGGCGATCGCAGCTGAGCCGTGTTGCTAGGACACAGCACGACCCGGATCTCTGTAAAGAGCCATGTCCGCGGCTGTTTAACCGTGTGATCGGCTGTGTCCAATCACAGCCGGTCACATGTAAACAAGGAAGTGCCGGTAATCGGCGCTCCTCGCCTCACACTGTCAGAGTGTGCGGCGAGGAGAGCCGATCAGTGGCATATCCACTCAGGGGGACATGTAGAAATATAATCAGGGTACTAATCATCAGTGCCCTGATTACATTATAGTAAAACAGTGTTCACCATACAGTGCCCACCAATGCCAGCAATCAGTGCCCACAAGTGCCACCTATCAGTGCCCATTAGCGATGCCAGTCAGTGCTGCCCATCAATGCCCATCACTGCTGTTGATCAATGCCCATCGGTGCCGCCCACCAGTGCCGCCTATCAGTGCCCATAAGTGCGGCATATTGGTGCTTTCTCATCAGTGCCACCTCATCAATGCCCACCAGTTCAGCCTATCAGTGCCGCCTCATCAGCGCACATCAGTGAAGGCGAAAAATTACTTTGTTACAAAATTTACTGACAAAAAAAGTAAACATTTTATTTTCAAAATTTTTGGTCTTTTGTAAAACATAAAAAAAACCAGCAGTGATTAAATACTACCAAAAGAAAGCTCTATTTGTGTGAAGAAAATTATAAAAAATTAGTTTGGATACAGTGCTGCACGACCACGCAATTTTCATTTAAAGTGCGACAGCGCTGAAAGCTGAAAAATGGCTTGGGCAGGAAGGGGGTGTAAGTAGGAAAGTGGATAAAGTACAGTGCTTTTGGTACTTTATAAATCCTGTAAAATATTACTTACCACGGATGCCGTGTCCCCTGCTATGTGCTGTGGTTTTACCCTCTTGCTGCGATGACACTGCTGTTTCCTGTTTTTAATCTGCCGTAGTTTGGGTGGACATTGGCGCACACTGGGGGGGGGGGGGGGGCTGGGGCAGGCATTCTTCACTGCCAGAAATGTTTCAAATTCTAAAGATTTTGGCTAGCATAGCTCTGCCTAAGAGCCAAGATTGGAGACATGGGCAACAGGATAGACAAGTATTAACTTTTCTTTTTATAGGGATATTAAATTAATTATGTTTTTCTTTTACAGGGTGCTTTATTTTAATATAGCAACAGAGCCCATTTAAACATTTTGAGCATTGTGTCAATTTGATTATGGAATATACAAAGTTTAAGTTAATGGTACAGCAATTAAAATATGTTATTACCATAGCGTAAGAAAATTGATTGAACTAAGATATTACAAAGTGTGCGGCCAACTTTTTCTTAGATCTAATGAAAACTTTACAATATATTCAATCGCTCTTTCAGTACAATCCTTTCCATATTTCATGATTAGAAAGCATCCCATGTGGCTCATGCATATTGAAATTTCTGCACAGTTCTGTCCAAACTTTTAAAATTAAATTGTATTGTAACACATGACCAGCTTTACATTTGTTAATGTAATACAATAACATTGATGGATAAATCGCCTAGAAATCTTAATTTAATCTGTGATGCAAAAAAAAAAACCTTAAAGGGGTTGTAAAGGTTCATTTTTAATTTTCTAAATAGGTTCCTTTTAAGCTAGTGCATTGTTGGTTCACTTACCTTTTCCTTCGATTTCCCTTCTAAATGTTTTTTTTTTGTTTTCTTTGTCTGAATTTCTCACTTCCCGTTCCTCCTCAGTAAGCTGTTCTGGCTGACTAAACACAGCTCGGATGATGGTGGGAAGTTTCCTGAGGAGAAACAGAAAGTGAGAAATTCAGACAAAGAAAAAAAACATTTAGAAGGGAAATCGAAGGAAAAGGTAAGTGAACCAACAATGCACTAGATTAAAGGAACCTATTTGGAAAATAAAAAAACAAACCTTTACAACCCCTTTAAGATTTTTTCCTATAGTTTTAGGTGATCTACAATTGCACAACTCCCATTTAACAACGTGTATATTGTCAGTAAATGTCCCTATTTGATATGAGCTGATTTGTCCCCGTAATCCCTTTTTTGTATTATCTACAGCAGCCTTTCTCAACCTTTTTGCCCCAGAGGCAGCCTTGAAATCGTTTTCAGGTCTCAGGAAACCCATGGGAAGATTAGTCTATCAAGGTTCATTTGGGAATTTTCCTTTACATTGATGGTAGTAAGTAAGAAGAATGCCCCCCTTACAGGTGTGGCCAGAAGAACACCCATACAGTCATGTTGTTTGCTCTGCCAAGTGGCGTTGGACCTAAAACTATACAGGCACCTTCAGATGGGAGGTCAGATGGCATCAGCTCAAGAAACTCCTAGCTATCCCTGGAAAAACCCTAGGGTACCACAGAACCCTATTTGAGCATGGTTGATCTACAGCTTTGGTTATTATCCATATCTGCATCTTAGGATGACTTTTGTAGCAACATAAGATCTACTACAGTTTTAAAAATCACCAGCACTGACAGATAATTGAACAATGAGAGCTCATGGGGCTGTAATTAATGTGTGTTTTTGCTAGTTAGTAGCTCCCAGCAAGCAGGGAGAAGCAAGTCTCTTAACTAACATAGTAATGTGTTTTTTTTAAGTGTTTGTTCTAGGGTAGTCATCCTTACCCTTGCCTAATGTCTCTGATGTGTGTGCCAAAGTGCTGGACCAGAAGGGAGGCTTGATTCTGATGGATATGCACTACTGTGCAGAAGTTTTAGGCCTCTACTGTTAGTGATGTATGTACACTGCATTGCAATTGTTCTCCAGTTAACTCTCGGTTCTCATGACAATGTGCACCTTTTCTGTAATGTGCATTTAGGAGGGACACGCTGAACCAATGTCCACATCCACCTGTCCAGCGCTTTCCACTACCACTTCCCAGTAGCAGAGTGGGCCCTGCTGTGTACTCTGCATGAGCTCCACATGTGCACTTATCTCTCGAACCTCCTTACCTCTGTACAGAATGGGAACCTCTGCGATGCAGATCTGCTCCCATTACTATGATAAACAGACTGCTGGCTGAAGGAGTGCCGACAGCATCTCCTTTGCTTATAGAAGCTGTTCCACCTATAACCGGTACACTCTATCGACAGGCTGCTGTAAAACTTTCATTACTCTTGTGTCCTCACACTATTCCATTCCACACCGATATCTTCATACCTTGATGGATTTAAAAACCACTCGTGAACTATTTGTGCTGGGTACTTACATTACACCCCTTTCAGTAACTTAAGACCAGACAAGGACAAAGTTGCAATGCTTTACTCAAGGTGCAAGTAGACAGTTCACATTCCAACAGATAAAGGCATAGTATTTCCTATTCCCTAACTACAGGCTTGAGTGCTGCCCCCGCATACCTGTTAAGGTGAAGTTCAAGCAAAGTCAAGTCTTTTATAAGCATCTCCATGTAGGTACAAGTCCTGGGGCACAGACCAGTGCTGGTGTCTTCGGGGCAAACCCCAGGTTCTGATAGTTCTACATCTGGATGGTGATGTATAGCACCCTTCTCCTCCTCCTTCCTCTCCCACCTCCTCTTCTGCTCTGGACCATGGTCCCTTTTATATCACACAGGACCAGTGGGTCAGGGCCCAGAGAAGTACCTGCCAAAAAACAAAGAAGCAGGAAAGGCATCAACTCCCACCCTCCTGGCAGGGACAGCACTTAACTGTTACAACCTGCTTTCAACTTTAACCTTTCTAGTATAGCTAAACAAAACTTTTGATTTCGCTTTGAATGGCGTTAGAGATTGGAACCCCTGTCCAGGATTTCATTGCTGCCTGTGCCCACGTTATGGAGATTCACCCTCTCTGTCCTGTTTATTGTCATCACCAAAAGTGAAAGAAAGTCCCCAATTTTGGGTTGTCCTCAAAACAGGAATAGGGGACACTAGTTCTGGTGACTCTGATGACAACCTCACTTTAGAAGGTTTTCCTCTCACTTCTTGTCAGGGATTATAACCCTCCCTTACTCTATCCAAAATGAAAAAAAAAGTTTTGCCTTTTAGTTTTACTTTAAGAGTAAAATCGTTGCACTGTGCAACATGTCGACATTTTGTTTAAACATCAAAACAAATGCAGCTTTATGTGTTAGAACAAAAGTAATTTTTTTAATGCATGTACAGATGTATTTTTTTTTTTTTTTTTTTGGCAATAGTTTCCTTTAAAGCACAAGCCGTTCAATGTCTGCCTCCTACACGGAACGTTCCCTCAGGACTGAGTTGATTAGTGTTCTTTTTATTACTCTCTGCTGTGTATAGTACTGTGTCAGCAATCTGTACTAATCTTTGTCTCAGAACAGAATAAAAAAAAAAATGTTTTACCTCAAGCCAGCCTTTTGGCTTTAAAAACAAGTTAACCCTCCAGCTGCTGACTGCACCCATGATTTCTGGCGCATTTTTTTCTCCTCCATCCAGTCGTTTGTTCTGGACTGGTGTAAGAACATTCTCCTACATTTTCTCTGTTCTTTTTTAGAATTGAAAGCAAAAAGCATTTCTGCCTCTCTTCCCCTGAGCTGCAAATTAAATAAATCAACTGAATTGTGGAGGATAAAGTGCTTTATAAATTCTTTAAAAACTTGTTTGGTAGTCTCGGAGTGGTCATTATGATGCATTATTCAGTTGGTTAGGAATACTTTGTGAAGAAAACACTTTAATATATCTTCATTCTGAGCACATGTTCTGTTTCCTTAAGTGATTAGCAACCACCATATTGTACATTGTTGCCTCATTGCGATCTTTTAGTCATTCATCCTAATTACAGGCTGGTTATTGGCTTGAAAAGTGACTTTTAAGTATTGTTTCGAACAATATTATTTTTCCTCTCCTTTTTTCTCCCTTGTTTTAATCACTTCCGATAGACACTTCAGTCATACACGCTAATGAATTGTTCAGTGGCTCTGACTGCCATTTAACTCATCAGGGCATTCTGTTGGCAGACTAAACCTGGAGGCAATAGCGGTTTCCAATTCACTTAATGAGACGGTCTTCGATAACCGCTTTTTAGAATCATCCAAACCACCCCTCACTGTAAATGTATCTTGACTACGTTAACTAATAATGCTTACTGTCATTTGAGGATTGAAATTGCCTTAAAAACCGCTAGGTAGCCATATCTTATGAATAGCAATGTTACAGCAAACCCGTACTTTGCTCATTCAGGTTCATGCTAATGGCCTGTACTTGTGTGCCATGCAATTGGCATGTTCTCCCACACTGCCAATTGCATGAACTGAAAAACCTTTAGTACTTCTACATATGGAAGGGCATGTGGCTCTCTCCCCTGCCTCCCTACAACACAGCGTTTAGTGCCATTTACCAGGACATAGCATTGTGACTTGGGGGATGTTCCTTAGTGTTGTAAAAACTATCTTCCACATTTTTGGGGGGAGGGGCAAGCCACGAGCTATCAAGGCAACAGAGCAGTACATATGCACACGCTTCCTACTGTATCTGCTGTCCTTCATTCCTGTTTGCTAAAGTGGAAAGAAACCCTCCTATCCTTTTTTGTTTGTTTTTTTATTGGACAGGGTAGGGAATGGTTAAAACTGTCAGATTTAGATTTTTTTTTTGCAGTCATGTTCGTAAGATTTTGCTTTACTTTTTTTTTTTTTCTATTAGAAAGTGGAAGGTAATCTATCCAAAGTGAATCTCCTTTTAGTTGTCACTAGAACAAATGTCCCGATTTGACAATTTTCCCTTATTCCTGTTCTGGGGACCGCTCAAAACATTTTTTTTCCCAGTGACAATGGCCACTAAGACAGAGAGGGCCAATCTCCCCAGCAGAGACAAGACAGCAAAAAAATAACATTCATGGTCCAGTTCACTTCTATTTCATTTACATTGTGTTCAATCAGGCCTTGATAAAGGGAGCATTTTTAAACCCCCCCAAAATATGATGACTACTCTTTTTTTGGATTGTCCCCCTGACCTTTATTGGAATAATGTTGTATCTGGACCTCTTGGCAGTGGTGTGGCACTTCAGTTTCCATTTTGGTAGAAATAAAAACCTGATCTCCATCCATAATTAAAGTAGAACACCCCACTTCATTTGATCATAATAGCATAATCAATCATGTAAGTTACCTACTGTATGTCTAGCAACTTCTATTCAAAAGGATTTTATGACCGAGAGTTAGGCCGGTGATCCACACTGCAAATTTCTTCCCTGAAACCATGGGTTGCATGACTGAGGTACTGTATGTGTATATTTTACGGCTGCTTTTCCTTTTGTCCCAACATTATCCTTATAAACCCCCCCAACAAACAATCAGATGACACCAATTCTCTTTTATGGATTTTAAAGGTCATAGCAGCCACTTTATTAAATATAAAATACAACTTTATTACCAAAATATAACTTTATTCTTTATTTTAAATATCTGAACATTAATACCCAAGCCTATTACAGGAATTCAAATATTAAAGTCTAGGATCTTAGGCAAATTGTATTCTACCGACTGGCTGTATTCACCATCAAAATAGACTTCAAGGCCCTCAGCCGCAACTACACCAGCTCGAGGACTATTACTATTAAGATACCTGCGATACAGCCAAATGACTCACTAAAACATTACTGGCTTAAATTTACCAGGGTAGGTACACCCATACCTGAGATGGGCCTCACCCCTCCTTCTCCAAATTTTAAACGTGACTGCATTCCAAGACCCCGAGACTCATGCAAACTGCAACAACATTCCAGATAACAGAAACAAACCCCCGCACAACAACCCTGTTTAAACCAAGCCCCTGTCCACAGCAAAGACCTGGCATGTAACCACAAAAGGGAAGTAAACAATCAACTGATTAAGGGAGGGAGGGCGAGAGAAGCTAGTTCCATGCTGTCCAAACTCTGACTGCCCTTGTGAACTAGTACCACCCCCTATATTCCTCCACAGGCTACACCCTACCCCACCCTGCCCCACCCCTGCTACCTCCAATCGACATGCCCTTACTCTGAACCACCACTAACCGATTTAACCCATTGCTTTCCACCATCCTATCCTGCCAACCCAGGTCTGGCCTTCCGCCTATGTTGTCCCTCCAGCTCCAGGCCTTGTTCTGGAAAGAAATTTACAGGATTCTCCCTTCAGCAAAGACTGTGCTGACAGGGGAATCCCACCTGTGAGCTATTGTCTGCTCCCAGCAGGAAGGTAGAGGTGGGCGGGGCAAACTGTCCTTGCCAGCAGAAGACAGTGATTATTGCTAGCAGCTAGAGATGCCGCTAGCTATGATCGTTGGAGGATCCGACACGCTGGTTGTAGCCAAGTTAATCGATCAACTTGGTACATTCAGCCTGCCCATTAAAGCGGAAGTAAACCCATCGATTTAACAGTTTTTTAAAAAAAAAAAGGCATGCCGGGAATGCTAACTGCACATTGGCTGTGCTCTCAACCAAACAGTCAAACCATCCAATGGCTGGTGTCATAACGGGTCACATGTGCAGCACTGTGGCAGTTGAAGATTAAACGGAGGCAAAGATGGCAGCTTCCTTGGCTGAAAACGATAGGGGGGTTTACTTCCACTTTAACTGTTGGAATCTCAGCCCGTTTCGGCTGAGATTCTAACCATGTATGGCCGGCCTTGTATGCAGCATCTGGAATCCTCATAAATATTCAAAATATCTGTTCCTACACCAAACTGTATCTTAGTTACCATTGTAGCATTGACTGAATTTGGTGTAATTCAGGTGAAATACAGCTGGAATTTCTTTCCGCCTGACTGACCATAGCGGTCGGAAAACTTTTTTTAAATGTCACTTTAGCTGCTTTAAGAGGTCTCTTTGTTGTTCCTGAAAATGATATCTGTTAAATCACAAGTTTAAACTGATAAGATGCCCTTCTCCAGTCCAACTGTGCCGAAGAACAGCAAGAGGGTTAATATTGTCTTTCAGTAGTTTAAAGAGCACTGTTTATTTCTTGAAAATGCTACTGGTTTTACAGACCTGCTCTGTATTGTATACAAGTCACTCTGCTATAATTCTCAATAACTAGGCCAATCATTGGATTTGTTGCTAAATACAGCATACTGAAATGAATTGATACCCTCAGGACAGATATAAAATGCTGTGATAGTGGGCCTGTGCGCAGCAGATGGTTGAACTGAGCTGGTTTGTGCTGGAAAAGTGACAAAGTGGGGGATATGTGTTTATATAGAATATTTAAGAAAGCACTAAATATACTTTGTGGCAGCAGCAAAAAAACATTTGTCAGGCTTGGCTAAAATAACCTATAATGGAACCATCACTGCCCAGGGAATAGAGGGTTTGCATTTTACATCTATCAAACATTGCTAGCAAATCAGGAATGCAGACATAAGGAGAGGTTCAAGATCATAAATAAGCTAAGGTCTCTAAGAACCTCGACAAAACTTTAGCATGGTAGGTTTGGACACCACACTAAGCATGAAACCTAAAAGTAGAGATTGTATGCCTATGTAAAGAAAGCGCTAGCTTTCGTAGACTTTCCAATTTTTCCTGAACAATGGGCTAGCTTCCACAGACTGGAAAAAAACATGTTATTACAGAAAAGTATTTTAAGAGATGGGATTTGTTGTTCTTGTGGTGGCCAGTCATTGCCAAATCAAAAGGTCTGAATACAAAGCTCTGAATTTTTACAATCCAAAATCTATTAAAGTGATATTAAAGGCACAAAAAAAAAGCAAACAAACATGTCAGACTTACCTGCTCTGTTTATTGGTTTTGCACAGATCAGCCCCGATCCTCCTCTTCTCGGGTCCCCCGCCAGCATTCCTGGCCCCTCCCTCCCGTTGAGTGCCCCCAGAGCAAGCAGCTTGCAATGGGGGCCCGTTCCTAGATGCTGCTCTGTGTCCATTCTCTCGCCTCATTGCCCCTCTCTCTTCATTGGCTGTCTCAGGCAATGAGGAGGGAAAGTCCCCGGAGAGCCAAGGCTCTCGTGCGCATCACTGGATCGCAATGAAGCTCAGGTGAGTATTAGGGGGGGGGGCTGCTGCACACAGGTTGTTTCCCTTCATGCAGAATGCATGAAGGTAAAAAAAGCCTTTAGAATCACTGCGTTTGGTTAGGGGAGCTCAATGGTTCTGGTTAGGTAGCCTCAGTGATTGGTGATCTTGTGTCTTATTTCACAATTCCTGTTTTATTGTAGCCCTAATGAAGGCTAATTGTTCTTAACCCCCAAATAGTGTTTGCATGCCAGATGACATAGCTGCTCATAATAGAATCTGTAGGAGCCCAGACACATAGTTTTAGCTTAGTGTAGAGGGTTCTTCATGAGCACTTAGTGATTGCACTTCTGTAATATTGGCACAATTGACCAATGGACAAATGCCCAACTCCAGGAAACCTAAAATTCCTCCTTTTGCCGTGGGACTGCAACCATGCTGCAAGGGTTAACTGCTTGTTTCCAATTAAGGGACAGAAAAACTTTACTTACCTGATCCTGCACTCCCCCAGCAGATGCGCACCCCTAGACTCCATCAGTGGACTGTCCCTCAGTGCCCTTACGTCCAATGCAGAACTAGGATCACCTACATTGGTCTTTATCACATCAGAGGACCTACCAGAGTGCAGGGGAGAAGAGGCTGCAGAGACTGGTCTGGTAGCATCAAGGGGCCTGCAGGAACAGAGGATTGGGCAAGTAAAAAGTGCTTTTCTTTATCGTACATCAAAGGACACAGAGCAGCTATAGAAATCACTATGTGGGTTATACGCCTATAGTGAATGGACACTGGCACACCCAAAAGACAGCAAGTCCCCCCTCTATATAACCCCTCCTGTACAGGAAGTGCCTGTTTTCACCAGTGTCTGTAAGGTGGTGTTCGCTGATGTGATACATGTGCTCTTGGAGCATACTTGGAGGTCTGGACGGTTCTATTAAGAATCATGGACTTCAATCGGATACATTTGAAAAAGCTGTCAGCCAAAATGGATTGGAGACAGGTGCAATTTGTCAAAATCCGTAAAAAAAAAAAAAAACAAACGAATTGGGAACTAAACTATAGTTCCCAATTAGTTTATTTTTTTTTTACGAATTTTGACAAATTCGTTATTTCTGAATTTTTCAATTTCGAATTTTCAAATTTCCGGAAATTCGGAATTTCGGTAATTTGAAATTTTGGAAATTTTGGAAATACGAAAATTAAGAATGAAAATCTGAATATTCAAAAATCTTAAATAATAACTAACTAATAATTACGATTTAAATTATAGGTATTGGAATTTCCTTTCAAATTTGGCTGTTCGTGAACGTAGAATTTATCCGAAGTTACGAATTATCTGAAATAACGAATGCCGAATCGAAACGAATGGAACGTAATGATCTAATAATAATAATAAAACCTTTTTATTATTATTAATTTGTTCCATTCCATTTGTTTTAGATGCGGCATTCGTTATTTTGGATAATTCGTAACTTCAGATAAATCTGTATTCGTTACGTTCACAAACAGCCAAATTTGAAAGGAAATTCCTATAATAGTTATTAGTTATTTTCTAATTTTACTGATTTTCTTTCTATTTTTCAGATTTTAGAATTTTCAGATTTTTGAATTTCCGAATTTTCAAATTCCAAAAATTCGGGAATTTGAAATTCCGAAAATTTGAAAATCCGAATTTTCTAAATTTCCGAAAAAAGCTAAAAAATTAATGAAACGAAAATGAATACATTTTTTGTCAGTGCACATGTCTTATGGATGGTACCCGAGTGTCAGAAATCATGAATCAGACTGAGATGGAAGTACAGTTAAGGCCTGTTTCACACTTGTGCAACTTCAAAGTAGCGCAATCTTACCGTGATCTTGTCACGATTTCAAGGAATGCCTGTGTAAGTGGCATCAAAATCGTACCAAAGTAGTGCAGGGACTACTTTGAAGTCGTACTAATATGAATGTCTGTCATTGGAAATCATGGGGAACGACTTGTCATGCTACTTTGCAGTCCCAAATCGTGGGACAAGTCGTATAAGTGTGAAAGGGGCCTAAATCACACTTGTTTAATAATAATAAAAAGGTAAACCTAGTCAAAACATAGCCAGAGTTCAGGAAGCGGAACGGATGTCAGTGGCCCAGGTGTACAAGACCACTATTTGGTCTTTTGATTATACAGCTACAGGGTTTTTACTAGGTTGATGTCAATCGCGTAGAAGATACTGCCTTTGGCCTCAGCGTATTTCAAATAGAGTAGGTCCTTTGTAGCTTTTTCTATGATGGTGTCTCCCTCCCCTCAGGGGCATTGCTTTGGGACATCCCTGATAGTATTAACTATAGCTGCTCTGTGTCTTGTGATGTACGATAAAGAAAATAGGATTTTTCCTACAGCTTACCTGTAAAATCCTTTCCTTGAAGTACATCACGGGACACAGACACCTCCCGTCTTTTGGGAATTGCTTGCTACAAAACAGAGGTACTTCCTGTATAGGAGGGGTTATATATAGGGGTGACTTCCTGTCTTTTGGGTGTGCCAGTGTCCATTCACCTATAGGTGGCGTATAACCCAGATAGTAATTACTATAGCTGCTGTGTCCCGTGATGTACTCAAAGAAAAGGATTTTACATGTAAGCTGTAGGAAAAATCCTATTTTTTGAATCCCCTAAATGAGCAGTTTTAGTTTTGCCGCATTTATATGAAAAATCATCTTTTAACTGGTTACCGACTGGCTCACACAGATATATACTGCAGCACTATGGCTCTCCTGGGCAAAATCCTGTACGGTTACGTCCTTCCCTTTTTTGGCCACCAGGAGACGCACGCTTGCCGCATGGGGGGGTGGTCCGGTGCGCATGGCCGGCAGACAAGCACGCTCACGTGCATGAGCACCAGCACAGGGATTTGTGTGTGTAAACGCACAAAGCCCTGTGCTGTCAGAGGAGAGGAGACATGTCGTTTAGTCCTAGTAAGTAGGAACAATGAAATTTCTCCTCTCCTACTCAGTCCTATCCCCCATACAGTTGGCGCACACTGAGGGAACACGCATTTAACCCCTTGATCGCCCCCCTAGTGTTAACCCCTTCACTACCAGTGACATTTACACAGTAATTAGTGAATTTTTCTAGCACTGATCGTTGTATAAATGTCAATGGTCCCAAAAATGTGTCAAAAGTGTCCGATCTGTCCGCAATGTCACAGTACCGCTAAAAATTGCCGCCATTACTAGTAAAAAAATAAATAAAAATAAAAATGCCATAAATCTTTCCCGTAGTTTGTAGACACTATAACTTTTGAGCAAACCAATCAATATATGCTTATTGCGATTTTTTTATTTTTTTTACCAAAGATATGTAGAAGAATATATATTGGCCTAAACTGATGAAGAAATTTTGTTTTTAAAAAAAATCTTTGGGGATTATTATTTATTATTATAGCAAAAAGTTAAAAATAATGTTTTTTTTTTTTTTTTTAAATTGTCGGTCTTTTTTTGTTTATAGCGAAAAAAAAACCCAGAGGTGATCAAATACCAAAAGAAAGCTCTATTTGTGGGGGAAAAAAAGGAAGTTTGGGTACAGCATTGCACGACCGCGCAATTGTCAATTAAAGCGACGCAATGCCAAATTGTAAAAAGTGCTCTGGTCAGGAAGGGAGTGAAATCTTCCGGGGCTGAAGTGGTTAAAGGTAGTCAGTAGCTGATCGTTTGTATTCACTTCCCTGCTCATAGACTACTTTCTGCCATTGTTACCTGAAATGACCTACAAGGCCTGAACTCATTACTACATATGCCAGCCTCTACAAAGATTAATTTCCTCGGTGAACAATACTTGCGATCTGTGGCTTTTTTTGCTATTTTTCATATGTCTTGAAATCCAAGTAATTTAGTGTAAAGCCTATTTTAATCACCATCCATCTGCGCAGTAAAATTCTGTGCAATATTTAATTGTCTTATAATTGATGGATCAATGCTCCGAGCTATCTAACTTGATAGCCGAAGTTACTGAGTGAGTTTGAATTTTTGGGAGGTGAAATTTATTAGAAATGTATCGGCTGATATATTCCCACAAGGGCGTACTGCAGAGCAATTCGATACATTTGAGGAATTTCCAGCACTAGATTAGGTGCAATAAGAAAGTGTAATATAGTGTCATAGTCACTTACTAAACTTTGGAAATATCAATGTGTTTATCATATAGGCTTTATTTGATATATAAATAATTGTATTGATTTTCTTTTAAATTAATTTGAACACTGTCTGTTTTGGTTATTAGTGATTTCATAATATGATTAAACAAGCTATAACAAATGGACACAAATATGAAGACCGAAATGTACAAAATTTCAATAAAAAAAAAAAAAAAAAAAACAGACCAAAGAAATGTAGAACCTTTTAAATTATTATATATATTTTTTAAGGTACACTTTTAAAAGGCACTCCTACCCCCAAGCACCATACTCCCTGTTCCCTTTATCTTTTTCCCTGCTTTATTGAACTAAGTCGGAGCAGGAGAAGCTGCTCTGTGCAGTCTTAGAGACAAACAAGTCACAGTTTACACTGGGCTATGGCCCCTCCCCCATATAATTGAACTGTCACCCGGAGAGACGAAATATACCCAAATCCATAGCTCTTGCAAGACTAGAGATGCACACAACTGAAACATATTTAGTTTCATATTCATTCATTAACTTAATTTAGTTTCATCATATTCATTATGTTAGAATGATTTTCAAAATTCTTTCATATATTCTGATTAATTTCATATAGCCAGGGGTCTCCTAGCAGAGACTGTGGGGTAGTGGAGATCCCTCTGACCTTCCATTCTCTCGGCTCCCAGCCTGGTAGCAGAGCCCCCCCCCCCCCTCAGCCTTGGGTTCCCCTCTCAGGCTACACAATACAGCTTCCTCACTCCATCTTCCACACGACTCCCCTTGCTGGCCAGGCTCCACAATATTTATGGGCTGATCCAGCCACCCTGCCAGGCCTCCTGCCAAGGAAACAACCAGATTCACTTAAATATGCAGATTAGCACCTTCTGTCCTCCACCCACTAGCTTATAAAAACTTCTCCAAGATTCTAGAACCAGGGGGAGGTACCAGAGGTCTAATATACAGTAACCTGACCCAAATAACAGACTCTCACAACTACCATGAGTCTGAAAAAAAATGGACCTTCACTAGTTTAGCACTAGTGGGTGCTACAAATGAATTGTTTCGCTATAATTTATTTCAGATTTGTTGAAATTCATTACTATTGTGATTTGGAGATTCAGAAACATCCGAATAACAAAAATTTCATCTAAATTTTGATTCAGAAATAAATTAATTACACATGACTATTTAAGACTCACCGCTCTTGTACATGGACAATCCGAGTGCTG
Organism: Lithobates sylvaticus; assembly: GCA_028564925.1. NCBI lineage: Eukaryota > Metazoa > Chordata > Amphibia > Anura > Ranidae > Lithobates > Lithobates sylvaticus. The sequence goes on from CM053035.1 coordinate 170,411,021, forward strand.
GCCACTATAGTCTGTCTCCACTCTTCAGCAGAAATAGGAAAGAATGCCGCACTCCACTCTTAGCTGTTCTTTGTATTTATCGTCAACAAAGTGACTGCATACAACAATGTCTCCACCCATGAACCTACCTTCCTTGATGAGTTTCACCACTCCTGGCTTGCTCACAAGGATAGGGAAAGTCACGTGGAGTGAGCCACATGTTTCTCTCCAAAGAGGGGCACAGACAAAAAAAAAAAAAATTGAGGCTGAATATCGAAGCACTACACTGTAATGGTAAAGTGGATGTAAACCCACACTCAATATTTCTTACACTGAACTTTTGCTGGTCTCGTGGATTATGCCCCATGATCACTAACATCCAGTCAAAACCCAGGAAAGTCACCACATGACTTCAGCATGCCCAATCATACTGAGGTGTTAAGCAGCCAATCCTGGAAGAGCTGGCGAAGAAAGTAGAGGGGATGTGAAGTACACAGAATGTCTCTCTCCCACTCGTTATTTACCTAAGGTTTTAGTGACCTCAGTCTACCACTTCAAACTAAAAAAGCTTGACAAAGAGTCTAACCCTTCCCCACTAGACATGTGCGATTAGTTTCGTACGAATCGGAAATTCGTATGAATTTTTCGAAATTCGTACAAATCCGAATTACAAATTTTTTACAAATACGAATTCTGTACGAAATTTTGTTTACGAATTTCGGATCCAAATTATCCGAATCCAAACTACCAAATAACTAATTTCAACTAATAGGAAAGAAATTATAGCGCATATAACGAATGATTCGAATGAATTCGAGATTCAGTATAATGAATATCGACACTGCGAATGATAACGAATAATCCGAAAACGTATTAACGTTACATAACACAAGTCTATTGTCTACCAATCACTCAGAGGAAGTACGAAATACGAAATTTCGTATTCGTAAACTAAATTTTGTATTTCGTACTTCCTCTGAGTGATTGGTGAACAATAGACTTGTGTTATGTAACGTTAATACGTTTTCGGATAATTCGTTATTATTCGTAGAGTGTCGATGTTCGTTATCCAAATTAACGATTCATATGAAATTCGTATTTCGTACGAATCCGAATTAAATTTCGTACACGAATTACGATTTTTTTTTTTATACAAAACAGAACGAAACGAAACAAATTTTTTGATGGCTCCCATGTCTATTCCCCACACATCCAAAACTTTAAAAAAAAAAGTTTTACCTAGGGATTGGGATTGGGTATTGGGTTTTACCTAGGGATTTGGTATTAACACTGCTTATTCTGTAATAGCTATAGACCAATGCACAATAACCTAATTGAGAAAACAAATTTTTAAGTTTGAGTGCCTAGAACAGGTTTTCTCAACCTTTTCAACAAAGAGGAACCCTTGAAATAACTTTCCGGTCTCAGGGAACCCCTCCTAAAAATTTCTAGATCTACAACTAATGACCCATTAGTGTTATGGTCAATGGGAAGAATGCACTTTATATGTGTGGTCGTTGGAAAGAATTACCCTCTTACAGATAGCTAGAAAGATCAATGGTGTCAGTGGGAACTTATCTGAGAGGCAGAACATGCTCATTGCTCAAGGAATCCCCAGCAACCTCTGGAGGAACCCTGGTTGAAGATGTCAGTTATGTAAAGTATTTGTTCCAATAAGCAGTTTTATTGTAAACCAATGAGAGAATGTATGACTAGAAGGACATGTATAAATAGGATTTGCACTGTATATTATGGACATGCGTATGCTTTTATTTATGAGGTTTTGTTTACGTTCCCCAGCTTTTTGTGGTTTTATTCTACTTCTTGTCAATGAATGTAGCCATGTTACTCATTGGAATGAAGTTGTGTTGTTTTCAGCACAGGTTGCTGACAGTAATGATAACATAGTATAGAACGTGACATTTATTAGAGACTTGCGATACAAGTTAAGTTTACAATGCCATTGATTCCACAGCCTGCAATTTAATATTATGCAGTTTCCAGGCCTATAGAAAACTGACTTATTTCCCGTGTCCTCCACAGTTCTCCTAGCGCCACTGTTACTGGTAATACTGTAGAGATCAAAATGGTTTGGTCTTATCTAAGTCGCATGTCTTAGGAAAGTTCTTTTCTATTCAACGTTTAGAATTTTTCATTTTATTCTATTTTAATGCATTTGGAGAAGCTCCCTATGGGGGATGGGGGTTTATTAATTTCAAGGTCAAGCAGGATAATTAACTTTCTGTGAAGCAATGAGAGAATATTTGCTCATGAGATACCTAAATGAAGGTTTCAACATGATATATATTTTTTCCTCTCAAGGAAATTGTTCTTACCATGGAAATTGCAACTGTATCCATGTGCCCTTGGTAACTGCTCTATTTACACCATTGGTAATGATCATCCTGGTATGGGAAAGGCCCATTAGTTGTTTCCTTGGAGTCCTCTTATCATGTTTGGGGGTGATGATGAGCTTCCAATAAGAACTATTTTATCTAATCTGTAGGGTGCAATAAATGTTCCAGCACACGTTGCCATCTATCTTTGGTTCTTAATTACGTGTGGATGCGTTGTTTAATTAATTTATAAATATTTTATCACCCTGCTTCCCCCCACTCATAAAGCTTGGTATTTCTTGTTGGAGTTACTATTTGCGGAATTTGAAGAGAACCATCACCAGCCCTTTATACAGAACTGAATACAGTATTGATGTTTTCCCAAGTGTTCCAGGGGAGGTTTTCCTTGACACTATTATGACTCATAGAGGGGATGTTCTTAGTCGCTCGAACCATAAATTTAGCGTGATTAAAGATTGCTGTCATTTTGAACACATCACCAAATTGTGAACTGATAACAAGTTGCATACTTAGGTGTTTAGTTTTAGTCAAATAATTGTTGGTGTTACCCATCGGCTTCTTTTGGGACAGCCCATAGTGAGCTCTCCCCCATATTGTTCCTGGCTGAGTTCCTGCCAACCTTAAATTCTTGTGTTTCTGCAGCACTGTAGAAGGTATTTGGAGCCCTCATATCTGCTGCAAAGAGTATGTGGATCCAGGAGTCTCAGAGACTTGGAACCAATTTGGTGATTTAACTATCAAGCATCTATCAGAATCTGGAATATTTTTTTTCCCTGGAGTACTCTTGTCATGTATGGGGATGATGATCAGCTTCCAATAAGAACTATTTTATTAAATCTGTAGGGTGCAATAAATGTTGCACATGTTGCAATATAACTTTTGGTTCGTAATTACGCGTGGATACGTGGTTTTAAAGAAAAAAAAAACTTGCTGGAAGTCATTTTATAAATATTTTATCACCCTGCTTCCCCTCACTCAATAAAGCTCAGTATTTTTCTTGTCAAAGTTACTGATTTCAGAATTTGAAGCGAAGCATCAACAGCCTTTATACAGAACTGAATATTGATGTTTTGCTAAGTGTTTCAGGGGAGGTTATCTTTGGCACTATTAGGACTCGTAGAGGAGGGATGTTATTTGTTGGTGTTACCCACTGGCTTCTTATCTTTTGGGAGAACCCATAGTGAAATGCCCCCATATTGTTCCTGGCAAAATTCATACCCACCATTAATTCTCACTTGTGTTTCTACAGCACTGTAAAAGGTATGTGTATGCAAAGAGTATGTGGACCCAGGCGACCATGTGCAGAACTCTGACCGGAGTCTCTGATAGACATGTACAATTTGTTTTAGTTATCAAAATTCAGGTGAATTTTTTTGTGATTCTGAGGTATCCAAATCTCCGACTCAAAATAATAACAAATTTCAAGAAATCTAAAATTAAAACAAAACAAACCATTAATTTGTTTCAATAGGATCTGAAATAACAACATAATGACACAAAGAATGATCCGAATTGGTTAAAATTTATTTGTATTTTTCATGATTATAAAATATACACTACATATCAAATGGAAACATATTGCAATAAATACAGTAGGGTATAAAAGTAAACTAAGATGATGATTCCTCCTTATTGTGTTTGGGTTGGATGGTGGTGGATCCATCAGAATCTCCAAATCGTAGCATATCAAATGAATCCAAAATTAATGCGGAACTTCAGTAATTTTTTTACCTTTCCGTCTATTAAATCTTCTGCCCTTGTTGTTTTAACTTTTAGATGGTAAAAAAAAAAAATTTCTGACAGTAATTACCTTATACAGCCCACTTCCTTTTTCTTGTCTGGTAAAAAGCCTAGGCTTATGACATCATGCACAGTTCACTCTCACTCTGAGAGTTTGCCAGGAAGGAACGGGGGATGAGTCATGAGAGCCAATGAGAGCTGCAGAGCTGGAGGTGTGCCTTGATGTGTCTGTGTAAATCCAGGAAGAGAACAGGCAGCAGCTTCAGCTGCCCACAGTTAAAATGTTTGCAGCCAGACTCAGTGGAGGGAGATTTATGCAGCATATTTGACAAGTACAGAATCACAGCTCTCAAAATAATGAATTGACACATTCAAATGAATATAGCCAATCATCCGAAATGCAATGTATCTGAAAAGTATTCACAGCGCTTAATTTTTTCCACAGTTTGTTACAGCCTTATTCCAAAATGGATTAAATTAGTCATTTTCTTCAAAATTCTACAAACCGTACCCCATAATGACAACGTGAAAGAAGTTTGTTTGAAATCTTTGCCTTTTACTGAGGAGTGACTTCTGTCTACCATACAGGCCTGATTGGTGGGCTACTGCAGAGATGGTTGTTCTCTTCTCTCCACAGAGAAACGCTGGAGCTCTGTCAGAGTCACCATCGGGTTCTTGGTCACCTCCCTGACTAAGGCCCTTCTCCACTGATCGCTCAGTTTGGTCGGAAGGCCCGCTCTAGGAAGAGTCCTGGTGGTTCCAAACTTCTTTCATTTATGGATGATAAAGGTCACTGTGCTTATTGGGACTTTCAATGCTGCAGAAATTCTTTTGTACCCTTTCATAGATCTGTGTCTCGATACAATCCTGTCTACAGACAATTCCTTGGACTTCATGGCTTGATTTGTGCTCTGACATGCACTGTTAACTGTGAGACCTTATATAGACAGGTGTGTGCCTATTCAGTCAACTGAATTTACCACAGGAGGACTCCAATAAAGTTGTAGAAACATCTCAAGGATGATCAGTGGAAAAAGGAGGCACCTGAGCTCAATTTTGAGGGTCATGGCAAAGGCTGTGAATACTTATGTACATGGGATCTTTTTCATTTTTAATACATTTTGCAAAGATTTCAAACCAACTTCTTTCATGTTCTCATTATAGGGTATTGTTTGTAGAGTTTTTAGGAAAATAATGAATGTAATACATTTTTGAGTAAGGCTGTAATATAATGTGGAAAAAGTGAAGAGTTGTGAATACTTTGTGGATGCACTGTAACGTATCGATTCTCTTGCGGAAGGGAGTTTAACAAGACATGTGGCCACTCACTAAAATTGGAAGAAAAGAGGTTTAACCTTAAACTGCGTAGAGGGTTCTTTACTGTAAGAGTGGCAAGGATGTGGAATTCCCTTCCACAGGCGGTGGTCTCAGTGGTGGGCGTTGATAGTTCTAAAAAAAACTATTGGATAACCACCTGAACGAACGCAACATACAGGGATGTACAATGTAATACTGACCTATAATCACACACATAGGTTGGATTTGATGGTCTTGTGTCTTTTTTCTAACCTCCCCTACTATGTAACAAATATACTAAATGAATTCCGAAAGTGAATCTTTCCAACATAACGAATAGGACAAAATGACATGATTAACTTGACAAATGAATCCAAAACAAAACAAACGTTTCCGCCATGCACATCTCTAGTCTCCGAGACTTTGAACCCATTTGGTGATGTAACTATCAAGCATCCATCAGAATCTGTCATATTTTTGTGTGGACTGACTCTTTTAGAAAAATCTATATGGTCTAGCTTAGACCTCACTGAGGTTCATCTTGGTGCTCTTTACCTAATACATTGATTTGAAATGTGGTGTAATTAGGCTTTACAACTTTTAGCTGTCAGAGCTGAGATTTCACGGCTTCTCAATGAACAGGAGCCAGAATAAACACATGGATCACCTAGATGCTGACCCCACTCCTAATGATCTCATGATGAGCCAGAAATAATTTGTGTTTTGTTTTCACAGTAAATTGGATATGCAACATGGTATTCATTTCATAAAGTGATTTCCACATTAAGATGGATCATTTGGAAGATCTGCTCTGACTATATATCAGTGTCTAATGACACGTGTGCACAGGGGTTGTGTGCTTCATTAGTAAATGAGCTGGCCTGGCCTGCCTAATGCTGCTATCTAGTATGTTTGATAAACACATTTACAAAAACAGCCTCTAGCGCAAGAAGCGCAGTAAAATATGGGAAAACAGAGCTTGCCTGACAGCTCTCTGCCAAATTCTCATCTGTAGATATCTTTGTGGTAAGGGCCATTAATTTTTAATCTATCAGTCTTCACACTGCACTGACACTTGCTTATAGAAGCCAGTCACATTGCAAGAAGCCTGGTGCAACATCTGCGGCTCTAGTAATATCTGGGCCACGCTGGAATTAGCCTTAATTTATAAAGCTGTTCAAGACCTTTTTATTTTTTTATTCTTATTAAAGGTCGCCGCTGAAATGAAGAATTGGTTGGAACAAAAATAACCATAAAGACAAATGGACATTTTGGTTTTTCAAGCTAGATGTGTGCCGAGCTGTAATGAAACAGAGTGATCTGGTAATAAAATCAGACAGTGTGTAGGAGGCTTCATGAAATGTATAAAATCTGAGACAGTATTTTTTATTTTTTTTTAAGATATTATATCTGTGCGCATTCGCTACTTTACACTAAGGTGAGGCCTCATGCACACTGGACGTTTTTACAGCTGTTTTTGGCTTCAGATGTTTTTTCTATAGTCAATAAACTCTCTAGCATGTTATCCTATGTGTCCATGCACACATGGGGGTTTATTTACTAAAGGCAAATCCACTTTGCACTGCAAGTGCACTTGGAAGTGCAGTCGCTGTAGATCTGAGGGGAAGCTCTGAAATGAGGGGATTTTATCATCCAATCATGTGCAAGCAAAAATGCTATTTTTTATTTTCCTTGCATGTCCCCCTCAGATCTACAGCAACTGCACTTCCAAGTGCACTTGCAGTGCAAAGTGGATTTGCCTTTAGTAAATAACCCCCCATGTGTGCATGGACACATAGGATAACATGCTAGAGAGTTTATTGACTATAGAAAAAACATCTGAAGCCAAAAACAGCTGTTATCAACTGTTTTTGACTGAGGTGTTTTTTTTTGGCTGTAAAAAAACCCCAAAACTAGTGGGTTCTGAGAGGAGTTTTTCAGCTATAAAAAACACTCTAATGTCAAAAAACACAGATAAATGGTCAAAAGTGTGGCTCACCAGTGTTTAACGTTTTTGATCCCATTGGAAAAAAAAAACAACCAAAAAAAAAACTGAAAAACACAACAAAGCTACTGGCGTTTTTATAATATTGTTATAACATCCAGTGTGCATGAGGCCTAATAGCGACACATAGCTGTATATAGCCTTCTACACCCCTTCATTCTGTGGGTGGCCAGGAATACACTTGCGCTTAACAAACAAGTGTCCATATAAGTGAAAACAAATAAACAATGATATATAATATGTAACAAAAGTCCATGTGAACCATGAAAAAAAAAAAAAAACTAAATAGGTGCTTCACATCCAAAGTGTAAAGCTGCAGGGGATATTTCACATCTAATAACCAAAGATGCAAGGCAGAAAATCGCAGACAAGTTCAAGTTTGACAAAACACCCCCACGTGTGTCCCCACTCACCGGATCACAATGACACCCAGCTTTGCAGTCTGGGAGTCAGATTAGACTTGTAACAATATCCACTGGGAATTGCTGGATGACAGGAATGGCTGATGAAAATTAGGAAACAAACGATCCATCCACATTAATTCTCAATCATGAGAGAAACAGGAACCCATAGAGGAAAGAAAGGGACCAATAGTGAAGTATGCTAGGATAAAGGGATTTATTGCACATACAAGGGCATACTTGCAAAAGTAAGTTAAATGTAGGCATTGGAAATGGTATAAAACTGCAGCAAACAAGACTGGAAGTGATGTCAGAACCGGAAGTGTGTCACGTCAATGCATTTCGCCCTCCCACAGGGCGTCATCATAGGACCTGGTTTCCGATTGGGACAAAATACCTTAAATAGCAAAAAAGGAAGTCCGCTCCCTTTCATCCCACCAATCAGATAGGCAACAGCGGCCATTTTGTTGGTTGGGAAAAACTTGTCCCCATATGGATAGAGCACAATCCATATGGGAGACAAAAACGCCATGACTTTGGTTTGAAAACGTAAACATGGTTTGAACATCCGTTCCGGTGTCATGAAAACCATAAAATTCAAAATATTTGATATTTAATAAATACAAAAGGAGCTATATGTCTGCTCTTTAAGACGCTGTAGGAGGCGCACGCATGTCCACGCAGCCGATGCGAGTGCCCGGCGGGCGCGAACGCTCGTGACAGAGCGAGAACCGGGATCTGTGTGTGGAAACAAATCCCGGGAGCTGTGTGTGGAACAAATCCCGATTCTTTCAGGGGAGAGGAGACAGATCGTGTGTTCATACTGAGTATGAACACCAATTGGTCTCCTCCCCTAGTCAGTCTCATCCCCCCCCCACAGTTAGAATACACCTAGGGAACACAGTTTTTTTTTTTAAGTTGGGTATATTATAGCAAAAAGTTAAATGTATTGTTTTTTTTTTTTTCAAAATTGGCGCTCTTCTTTTGTTTTTAGCGCAAAAAATTAAAACCCGCAGAGGTGATCAAATACCACCAAAAGAAAGCTCTATTTGTGGGGAAAAAAGAATGTAAATTTTGTTTGGGTACCGCGCAATTGTCAGTTAAAGCGACGCAGTGCCGTATCGCAAAAAATGGCCTGGTCAGGAAGGGGGTAAATCCTTCCAGGGCTGAAGTGGTTAATATGCATGGGCGATTGTGCCCATGTGCATGAAGCCAAAGTCTAATCTAATTCTACAACACATGACATCACTCCCATTTTTTTTTTCTGTCATATGAGAATTTTCGTGACTTTATTTACCTATTAAATTTCTACTTGCGACCTATTAAGCAAAAAAGGTTGTACGATCTGTCGTACGATATTTGGATTGTGTGTACAGGCCAAAAGACCCATTTCACACTGCCTCCCCTGCAGCCCTGGTGTGAGAGCCCAAGTGCTTTCACACTGGAGCGATGCACTTGCAAGACGTCAGAAAAAGTCCTGCAAGCAGCATCTTTGGAGCGGTGAATATACCGCTCCTCCACCGCCCCTGCCCATTGAAATGAATGGGCACCGCTGCCGAAGCGCCAGCAAAACGATTTGGCACAGGTGCTTTGCGGGCGCATTTAACCCTTTCTTCGGAAAACGATGGTGAAACGCCGCTAACACCCAGCAGGGCTCAGTGTGAAAGGGCTGTTAGTGTTACTAAACCCTCAACCGTAAAATCAGTCTGGATATGCAGTAAAGCATGCTTTTTATACTCGCTGTGGAATCTAAGGGGTCAATCCTCTGCATTGTGTAAAAAGGCTGTTTGATCCTGTCTTCTCTGATCCTCCCCTTCTTCCACAGTCCCCACTCCATCTCCTGATAGTACAAAGCCTTGGGGGCACTCTGCACACACTCAGTTTGTGTATTGCTAGAGGTTTTATTTTAATTTTTTTCTTGGGAGGGTGCATGTGATTGGCACAGGGCCAATAAGCACTGTCCAGACAGAAGGTCAGGGGTCATGCCGCCTCCTAGGACAATCAAAGTAGAATGAAAACTCATCTTACAAGTTTCAACCAGACACTGACAGAAGCTATAAGACTGCTGTATACTGCTGATGAGAAAAGATGTTTAGCAGTTTATATTTACTAAAATAATTGCATTCCCATGTTCTGTGTACTGTGGGAGACCAGATATAGTGAATGCAGGCTCCTGGGTTTAGTAACACTTTTTTTTTTTTTTTAACAAGAAAGGGTTTAGTAACACTTTAATGCTGCCAATCCTGGACACATCTATATTCACATATAACACGCTTTTAAATTCTAACAACTGGAAGAAATTATGATTTGTTGGATACAAAATATAATATAGATTTTAGAGAGATTTCTCTTAAGGGGTTTGTTGCGTCTACTAAACCTCCTGGACCTTGTAATATATATGTGTATGGTATCTAATTATACATTAGTGTCCCATCTATTTATGATGGTAATGGCCTTACAGCATAAATAGTGGTACATTTACAAGGTTTTGCTCTGGGCATTCAGTTTAAGGTCAATAGCCCCAGGTTCACAGATGTGTATTCCTTATCTGCATATCAAGCTATTTAGGACAGGGCCAATTATGACTGGGCCTCACAAGAAGTCTTTTGTGGATACTGCCAGTGGAGGATTATAATGCTGTACATTTCTTCTACATATACTACGGTGGGACTGTTTTTTTTGTCTAATGTGTCACCTAGCATAGTGAGAGTATTTAAAGCTGCTTGTTACTGACAAGAAAAGGAGGTTGGCACATTACTCAATACAGGGCTCGAATCCTGTGGGAACTGTGTTCCTGTACTTATTTAACAGCAGTAACGCCGTTCCTGTTGGCAGCCGCATCCTGGTGGATCCATAATCCGATCCTGTATTTGGCCAGCGCAGGTCCCAGCAGGGCCGGGGGGGTGGGTCTGGCAGAGGCTGTGCGGCGCACCTACTCGTTGGGAGGCAAGTGATGAAATCGATGATGTCATGGTGCATTCCCGCCACACCGTGCCAGGAGCCAAGCAGACTCATTAGTGGCTGAAATAGTTATGTTTCCTGGATAAAATACTTCAGATGGCCACATGTCTGAGGTCCAAAAACTGGGTCATAAGATCTTTGCTGATGAAAATATAAGACTAAGAATTATCTGATTCTCTTCTTAAACCATGCTTATCCTTTAAAGAGGAATCTGTCTAACAATAATGAGGGTATTTGCCAGCACACCACGGATACCCTCATTATTGTTAGACAGATTCTCTAACGGATAAGCATGGCTTGAGACGAGAATCAGGCAATTTCTAGTCTTATCTTCATCAGCAAATATCATATCACCCAGTTCTTGGACCTCAGACCTGTGGCCATCTGAAGCATTATTTTGTCCAGGAAACATAACTATTTCAGCCATTTTGTTCCTCTTTATATTTCCAACCCAGTAAAAACTGTTAACAGTGCTTTACATTATTGTAGACTATATACTCCAAATTCCAAAAGACTAATAGAAAAACTTCACCCAAGTTGGCAGCCAAGAGCTTTCTGGGGACGGGTATCCAGAGACCCTGAGTGAGGATTTAGCAGAGGGATCATTACAAGCCTGTGATTTATTTCACTCTGGGAAGCGTGGTTTTCCTTGCAGAGCCAGGCCTGCACCGAACACCATAAACTTGGCATGGCTTTATGCTTCGGCTCGTTTCTGGATAATGTAACCCTCTCGAGGATAGATGGCTTTCAAATAATCACCATCACTGCTTGTTGGGAACTAATCATTGCTTTTTTTTTTTTTTTTTTTTTACCCAAGTCATGCAAATGTAAATCGAGAACAAAATAAAACCACAATAATAACATATAGCACAACTCCCTGCTGACATAAATACTCCAGCCACACCACAAGGGGTATTTCATGTCATGTTGGTGGGCTTTCAGTTTGCAGACCGGTCATTATTTTTATCACACATTGGGGTAGTGTTTTTTTTGTTAATATAGCATACAGGTTAATTAATTTTGTTAGATCTGTTCTAAATGTATTTGTTTTTTTTTAACAAAGTATTGCAGCGCTGTGTGAATGTGTCCTTAATACCATAATGATATGACCACTATGAAAATAATAGTACAGGGCTACTGTGCTAAAGTCAAAGTATTGAAACAATTTCATACAAACGTATCAGCAATTGGTAAGTGATAAACCATAATACAGGCATACCCCACTTTTAAGTACATAATGGTGTTTATTTACTAAAGCTGGAAAGTGCAAAATTAGGCTCAACTCAGCATAGAAACCAATGAGCTTCTAACTACAGCTTGATCAATTAAGCTTTGGTAATAAAACCTGGAAACTCGTTGGTTTCTATGCAGAAGTGAGCCTGGTTTTGCACTTTCCAGCTTTAGTAAATAAACCCCATTGTGTACTTAAAAGTGGGGTATGCATGTACACATTGCTTCAATCAAATATACAATGGAAAGTGATGAAAAGATCCTGTATTGAACAAGTCCACAGTGAAAGTGGAAAAAAATACTGTATTAAGCAAGTCCACAGTGAAAGTGGTGATAATCCAATATTGTGACTGTATTGGTGCTCCACACAATGATGCAGTGACTTCACACACGTGCTGCAATACTTTGTTTATTTTGTGTATAAAAATAAATGTAAAAATTTAAAAGCAATATGTAACTTTTTTTTTTTTTTTTTTTGTAAATTTGCCAAGAGTTCAGCATTAAGATGAAGCTTGCATAGCCAGAAGCCCCGTGAGACAGAGGTCATTGCAATTAGTTTTGTATGGATCACAGTCATTTATTCTTACACACCTGAGGGGGACATCTATGGCAATTAAAACCTTTATATTTAATATCAGATTTTAATGAACAGATTTATTTAATGATGGAATATCTTTCCTGCTTATATCATTAAATGTGACAGTTGCAGGTGCTCACTATACTCTGCACCAAAAAGTGGGTAGTGAGGAGTTTGGAAAGGAAAGAAATGGTATTTTCAGGAATATGGTGTACTTTAAAAACAAAATAAAACAGATTAAAAGAAATTAGTTTGAGAACATATTGAATTTCTGTTAACATAAAAAGCGAGGTTCTGGAGAATATGTTTTTTGTAAAATATAAATTGAGGAGTTTAAAGGGCGTTGGTCATTTTTGTTAACAAATGTGGTAAACTTATTTTTATCCTAGGGAATTCTTATTCTAGGGGAGCAGGAACTATATCTCTGGCGCTAAATCTGCTGCCAAAATAAATTGTAAAGGTTGATACAAAAACATATGTATATACAGTTCTATCTTAAACTTTTACTGTGGCACGGATTTAAACAAAGCTATATAGGCATTTCTTGTTGCATTTCTAAATTGTTTTAATGAAGGACACGGGGTCAGAAATAGTTGAGACAACTGGGTTATGCTGCTGCATACAGGAGATTTGGACAATGACAAACAAAGTATGCTCTTAGTCCAGTATAACACCTATTCTCATCATGCTTCAGTCTCTTGCTAGTTTCCAAGGAGAAGGAATGTCAAAATTCTTCTGTAGTGGCACAGCTATCTGGGCTCCTATTGCAGATTTTGTGATTGGCTGATCCTCAGACACCTTGAAAACCCATACACAGACCTTGCCGTGACAAAGACGTAGGGCCTGTTTAGACACTTAAAAGCAGATTTACTAAAACTGGTGCACTGTACATGGTAGCAGCTTATTACTTCATCTTATTCAATTAAGCTTTGGCAATAAAACCTTGAAGCGGATTGTTTTCTATGCAGAGATGCACCAGATTTTACACTCTCCAGTTTTAGTAAATAAACCCCTTTAGTGTACTGTGTTATTTAAAGTGGTTGTAAACTCTGGTACACCACTTATACCTCCAGGTCAGCCTATAATAAGGCTGACCTGAAGGTACTGTGAATGTCTCCTAAACTTGCAGTGTTTAGGAGATATTCAGAGTGCATGCAGCCTGGTAACATCACTGGCACATGCGCTCTGAAGGTATGGCATACAGTGCCAGACTTTAAGAGCCTGTGATGTAAACGGCGGCTCCCACACGCATGCACAGGAGTGAAGTCATCGCACCATCGGCCGCTCATGTATCCAATAGCCATGAACCTGGAAGGAAGACTGGGGGAAGCTGTCAGCAGTGACAGCGCAGCGCTGGAGGGCTTTGTTAAAAGGGACGTTTTTTTATAATGTACTAGTATGCGATGTATACTAGCACATTATGATATTGCCTTGTAGGGAATTTTTTTTTTTTTTTTTTCAACAACTGCGGTTCACTAACATTTAAACCACAGTGTGCTTTCCAGGGCTGTTATCTACACGCTGGCATAACCCCCTTAAGGCTCCCCTGGGAGTTTGCCCACCAGAAGGGTGAAGAAATGTGCAATTTTTCCCAGGTTCTGCACTGGTACTCTCCATCGGTACTTGTTGCTGTTTTTGCTTCAGGACCACTACTGGGGATATCAAAATTCTTCTGTAGTGGCACAGCTGTATGGGCTCCTTTTTGCAGCTTTTGAGATTTGCTGATCCTCAATGACACCTTGAAAAACTATACCTAGACCTTGCTGTGACCAAGATGTAGTGCCTGTTTAGACACTTAGGGATAGATTTACTAAATCTAGTGCACTGTGCATGGTAGCCAATCAGCTTCTAACCTCATCTCTCATTCAATTAAGCTTTGGCAATAAAATCTGGAAGCTGATTGGTTTTTATGCAGAGCTGTACCAGATTTTGCACTCTCCAGATTTAGTAAATAAACACCTTTGCGTACTGTGTTAACTGCACAGTGCTTTACAGGTCTGTTATCTACACGCTGTGTAACCCTGTCCCTAAAGGCTCCCCTGGGAAGAAATGTGAAATTTTTCACCAGGTTCTGCACTGGTACTATCAGTCCTTTTTAGGCTGCTTTCACACTGAGGTGGGTGGGCGCCGGGAGTTGAGCAGCGCTATATTTAGCAGCGCTTTACCGTCATTTTAGCGGTGCTATTCGGCCACTAGCGGGGTGGTTTTAACCCCCGAAAAGGGTTAAAACCACCCGCAAAGCGCTGCTGCAGCGGCACTTTACCAGCAGGTTTGCAGCGCTGCTGGTCATAACACACTTTTACATACTTGCCATATGTCAGATCATTATCACTAAGAAGCCCATTCTGTAGGCTTTTCTAGTTCATGATCCAATAACAGCTCCAGGGTGTCCAAGGACCTGACATTCTGGACCTTTTGTCTGGTTGAGTCCATTTCTTGGCCATTTTTCGGAGAATATGACTGATAACACAAAAAATTCCATGAGAGGCTTCTGGGAACCTGTGATATTAAAGTGGTAGTAACATTAATGCTTTTTAGAGGCCCTGAGGTTGGTTATGCCATAATGTACTAGTATACACAGCATATTAGCACATTACGGTACACTTACCTGCCAGACTGAGCCCTCCAGCATTGTGCTGTGATCAATCTGGCGGGTCCTGGGCGCTTCCATCTTTACCTGGTCTTCCTTCCAGGTTCTGTGACTTCAGTCCCTTGCCTTGGCCAGGCTGTATTGCTGTCACAGGAGAGCGTCTCTAGAGATGTGACCAAGGCGAAAGCAGAGATCATCTGGGCTGGACGGCTTGAGTAGGCAGGACTGATGAGCAGGATATCAACAGGTGAGTCACTGTAAAGAGATAGGAGCTGGCAATTAGCCGACAGCTGAGTGGCCAGCTCAGAGAAGTAAGGGCTGACCCCAGCCCTGTAATTTATTTATTATATTTTGGTAATACTAGATGCACCAAACTGGTCCAGGTGGATGTGGTACTTGTAAAAAGTGGAAGTGGTATACCGTGCTACTAATTCAAATATGATAAAAATAGCTTCAACAAAAAACATGAGCTCTAATCATGCAAAACATAAATAATAAAAAAAGGCGGAAGTTGCGCTTAGTGAATGAAAATTTAAATATAAATAACAAAAAGTGGCAATATGAATATATATATATATATATATATATATATATATATATATATATATATATAAAAAAATCAAAAAGTCCCCTCTTTGCTCCTGGTATACGAGACGAACCATTCCGACATCTGACGAGACTAGGCAAGCATCAGGCCTTCCACTTTAGTGCAAACGGACAGTGGAAAACAGCGACAGAACTCTCAGACCCCTTAGGGCCATTCCAGCTAGACTTCATGAGAGCTCTTCAGTTGAGCCACTTTCTGAGCTCCATTCCACCCCCGACGGAAAGAGACCAAACCCTGACAACACTAGAGGAGACCTGCAATGGCACAGGGAACCTTCCACACACGCTCTCATTGACCTACGCCCTCATAAATACACCACCAGACGACTTCACACCCCCAGGGCTTCTTAAGTGGGAGGAGGAACTGGGGATACAATTTGTCTCTACTAAGAGACAACGCGCCCTCCGATATACACACAAATCCTCCATCTGTGTCAAGATACAGGAAACTAACTATAAGATTATCTCACGTTGGTACAGAACCCCAGCGCTACTACATAAGATATTCCCAGCAACATCAGACCGATGCTGGCGATGCCAAACTGAAAAGGGAACCCTGCTACATATATTTTGGTCCTGCCCCAAACTGACACACTTCTGGACAGTGATACGCGAAACAATCCAAAAACTCACGGAACAAATTATTACAGACGACCCAGCGTTTTTCCTTTTTACATGCTTCAGAGATTCCAGACAAAATCTACAAAAAGTCCGTGATACGGCACCTGCTGGATGCGGCTAAGGCCTGCATTCTGCTGTGCTGGAAATCTGCTCTCCTGCCGACCATTGACCTGTGGCTCCAAAAGGTGGAGGACATAAGGATAATGGAAGACCCTCACAGCACAGAAGAGACAGGAAACCTTCTCCAAAACATGGCAACTATGGACCATGTTCATATACTCAGACGAAGGTCAAGCCCTGAGAGGCTCATAAAAAGGATACGTAAGGCCACAGACGTATATGTGTTTCCTGAGGTGACCCGCTTAAACTCCAAAATGCTCCATGGTCGTGGGACACATAACTGTACCTACATTCCCCTCCCCCCGCTCCCCCCCTACCTCCCTTCCACTACTTCTTCTCCTTCTGATACTCTGTTCTTTAATCTCTCCTTCCTTCACTCCAGTCCGTCTCGGCCCCCCATAGTAGGGGAGGCAGAGCACGGAATGGAACAAATGTAACACCTGTTTTAAAAGAAGAAAAAAAGAGTAGGGGACGGGTTCCATGGGACAATAACTCTCCACCAATATACATTACTACAGGCTGCACACGATATATATAGAACATTAACATAATATTATTCTATGACTTAATACCTACTACCGTCACAAAACAGTCAAGTGTGTAGTTGCTGTAACAATAAGTGATATAATCTATATGTTCAAGAATCGTACTGTATGTTACTTTGTATTGTGTTGGTCCATGAGGACCTTGTTCCTGACATAAATAAAAAATTAAAAAAATAAAAATAAATCAAAAACTCATGAGTAAAGTAAAACTAATAAAAATGTAATATAAATGTCTCTTGAGCGGTGAGCAAAATAAAGTGTCAAGTGAACGTCTCTAAACAATTAAGACTAATAATAAGAATAAAAATCACAAATATGACAGGTCCGGCAGGATGATATTCCAGGGATTTCACCACCATCGAGAAAGATTGAGATCTCTGTGTAAAAATAATTCAATAAGTGGGAACTCTTACCAGAAGGAGTGGACCTCCAATAGTAGTGAGGTCAGAAACGCCTGCAGAAATAGTCCTCTAGAGATGTATCCTGTTCCCAGGACCTGCTGGCGGTCTGAAGCGGTCCTCATTGGAAACTGACTGGCACCCAAACTCTCCCCTTTCTCAGTCCAGATCCACCAGATGACACGGAGCGTATATAAAATATGAAGGCTCCAATAGTGTATTACCAAAAATAATATTATTTTATTGATAAATATCCACAATGATGTACCTGTGGTACTTGGACCTCATCCGACTCCTGGTAGTCTTTACGGGATCTAGTCCATGCCTCTAGATCCTTTTTCTCAAGAATTAGTTCACCACCCTGGTTCACTATTAGTTGGCTTTTTTTGGCATGGATGTTGAAGCTTAGATTCTAAGAGGATAGGGCTCTAAATGATTCCATTATTCCTGCTGCACCTGAAGTTGGGTAATCCAAATGTATACAATTGCACTTGGAACGCTTACTTCAAATGGTGCGAGAAGATTCCATCTAGGAAATGTTCTGAAGGATACATCCTGATCTCATTTCAGTCTGGTCTGGATCAACATTTGGTACTCCTTAAATTCAGATCTTGGCTTTTGTGATTCTTTACCAAAGACAACTTGCCTTCCATTTCCTAGCAGTTTTTGCAGAGAGTTGCCCACCTGTATGTCCACCTATGAATCCACAGGGTGTCAACTCTGGCTGTGCTGGCTCTTCATAAACTGCTCTTTGAACCTATCAGAGATATCCCTCTATCGAAACTTGCCTAGAAGATAATTAAAGTAGCTCCTAGTTTACCATAGTGTTTTATAAGTTTGTTAGCACTTTGTTGCTGTGTTACCCATTCCTCAGTTTGACTGCTTTTTGGACATCCCAGTTGTCTCAAAATTATATATGAGCCTGTGTCCCCCCCTGTCATACAGTGGTGGAAGTGAGAGATTGTACACACACTACAGATGTAATGAAATGTCCCACACTCCGCTTGAGTTGTTTCCTCATATACCGCTTCCTCCCAGTCTGAATAGATATCAGATATTCCAACAAACAAGACAATACTCGTTTGGTTGCTCACTGTGAACTCTTTATTAGAACAAGAATACAGTCTTGTATACAGTTGAAGAGGAGGTTTCCCCCCTCCTGCGCATATTACTCTAACAATACAGCTGTAACCAGAAACATAAATTAACATAATCCCTAAAGCAGCCAATGTGACTCCATGCCCACCTGGCCATTGTAATTAATCAGGATTTCACTACAGGTCAGACTTGTCGCCGAGCTTCACACAGTAGATTATACATTATCATAAGTATAAACACAGAACTCCTTTATACAATAGCAGGGTTAATTAGCACAAACAATGGGTGAAAGACTTTTAGAAGCCACACTAGTAGACAACAGAAGACCCAGGGCTTTCCAGATCTCATTAATCAGCATTCCTTTTGCATACATCTGCTATGAGTCCCACACTGGCAGAGACCATCATGGCCTTTTGCATTACATAACAGAATATCTTCCTAAATGCTTGTAGCTCCCTCAAATGCCAGGGCCCATAGTCGGTACATGCTGCATGCTGGCGTGAGAGCAATAATTCTAGGCCTAGAATTAACGGTAAACTCTGAAGTGATGACCTTTGAAAGCTCATGGAAAATATAGGGTACTAAAGTTAGTCATTATCTTGCAGGCATGTACAATGTTAAAGCTTGATATGTTGAGTATCTATTTACTCTGTGCAACTTCAGATTTTAAATTTGTGTTTGCGGAAGGATGAGCTGAACACACTCCCCAGTTCGATTCGCACCAGAACATGCAAACAGGCAAAAAATTTGGACGAACACGCAAACACCATTAAAGTCTATGGGACACGAACATGAAAAATCAAAAGTGCTAATTTTTAAAGGCGTATATATATATGCAAGATATTGTCATAAAAAGTGTTTGGGGACCCGGGTACTGCCCCAGGGGACATGTATCAATGCAATTTTTTTTTTTAAATGGACATTTTTTCGGGAGCAGTGATTTTAATAATGCTTAAAGTGAAACAATCGAAATTAAATATTCCTTTACATATTGTGCCTGGGGGGTGTCTATAGTATGCCTGTAAAATGGTGCAGTTTTCCCATGTTTAGTACAATACCACAGCAAAATGACACTTCTAAAGGAAAAAGTAATTTAAAACTGACCGCGGTTGTAATGAATTATCAGGTCTCTGCAATATAGATAACTCTAGCAGCATGGGTCCCCCCAGTCCATTACCAGGACCTTTTAAGTTTGGTATGTATATTAAGGGGAACCCCGAACCAAAACTGAAAAAAATTGCATAGGGATCCCCCAAAATCCATACCAGGCCCTTCAGGTCTGGTATGGATTTTAAGGGGAACCCTGCGCCAATTTTTTTTTTATAAATGGCGTAGGTGCCCCCCCCCCCAAAAAACACTTTGAGACAAGTCCTTTATTAAAAGATAAAAGATAAAAAAGATAAAAGATAAAAATGTCCCACGATGTAGCTCCATCTAACCCCCCGCCTCCCTCTGATGTCACGTGGTGTCAGAGGGGTCGGGGTCACTTGTTTATGTCACCGGGTGACCCTGCCCTCAGCTATAAAACAGCGGTCATCGAGAAGAAGCGTCACTCAGCGGGAGCCTCCTATGGAGGCAGAGCTGTCGCAGGTTTTCTTTTTTCGTATTGGCGGCGTGAGATGGAGCTACATGAAAAATTGTTTTGGTGGGCAAGTAGGTGGGACAACAAATGGTCTATCGCATCCCAGAATTGTATAACAGTTTTAATAGTAGGCCATAATGTGCATAAGGTAAAGGCCAATACCCCTGGGGGATGCTTGGAGTAAAGATAGACACTTTAAAACGATGTATGCATGTGAGAAGGTAAACGTTTATTCAAAAATGTACACAGTGAACAAGGGAATGCTCAGAAGGCATGGTATGTTTGCAATGAGGATACAATCAGTTGATACAGTTTATAACATGTCAAAAGAGCAGAAACATACAAAGCATTATGACAGAGGTATAAACTTGCTTGGTGCATAAGGTAAGGAAGATGCCAACATGTTTCGGACTGTGGTCCTTTCTCAAGGCAATTTGTATCCTTAGAAACTCATCTGAATAGATGAAAGGTCATATAATTAGTCTCAATATATCAATACATTATATTTGCACTGGAGAAAATCTATATTGCTGGAGGAGATTTATCTCAAAAAGAGGAAAAAACACAATGAGGTACTCACATGTCCTGCCAAAGCTCAATTGTTTGTCATATGGAACAGCCACTGAGCGTGGGATCCAGGGAATCAAGGGTGTATGCAGTAAAAACAGAGTGTACTTATACACTGGGATATAAGAGACCTGCTGAGAACCCCCTCAGAATACAAGGTCCAACATACAGGGTTTAGGGCTGAAAGCCCAAGTCCTGTATTGAACACAGTGGGTCAGCGAGTGTGTCACTGTAAAAATAAAGTAAAATGGGAATTAGGGTTGTCCCGATACCGATACTAGTATCGGTATCGGGACCGATACCGAGCATTTGTGCGAGTACTTGTACTCACACAAATGCTCCCGATGCCTATTCCGATACCTGTAACCGGAAGTCGGCGGTGCGGAGATCAACCTGGCAGCAGTGCGGACGGGGGTAAGCTGGCGTCTTGCCGAGTTGGTTCCCCTGGCGGCTTGGTTCCTCTCTGTACTGCGCAGGCGCAGCGCCTGCGCAGTACGAACGACTAGCCATGTTCCGGAAAATGCCGAACATAAACACATGCGAGTGAAGTGTACACCGCGCACGCGCAGTCGGCTGAACGAGACGATGCCGCACGCTCCCGATGGCGACGCGCATGTAAGTAAGGGGCGGGTCTGCAACCAAGTAATTTGTTACTGTAACTGGCATAATGATACATTTGTTACTGTAACTGGTGATTTCTCATTATTAATAATGTCGACAAGGGCCACATTTTTTGGGATTATTAATCTTCTATCGTGTATGTTACTCTGCAAGCCGCGCATGTAAGTAACAATTAAAAAAAAAAATTTACTAATACAGTAATGGCTTTCTTTACAACAAAACCATTTGCAATATTATAATGTTATTATGCTTATGTCTTAACCCTTTCAGTGGTGCCCGCAGGGGGGACAGGGATGCAGGATGCCGCCGCATATAATGTCCAAAGCAGTGAGCGGAGCCGTCGCACAGAAAGTGACGTCACTGTGTCTCCATCGGAGGGTAAACATCACGACGGCCATCTTGGTACACCTTGCACTTGGCTGCAGTAAGCCAGCAGCAGACATCTTGTTACACCCAGCTCATAGTTCAGGCTGGGTGTAACAAGATGTCTGCTGCTAGCTTACTACAGCCAAGTGCAAGGTTTACCAAGATGGGCGTCGCAGCATACTTACTAGATGTTAAATGACATGAATGATGAGAGGCAAGGAAGGATTTTGCAATGCTATATGCCATATATCATTGCAAAATCATTCCTCCAGTGCTGCATTTCAGGTGCCCATCAGTGCCATCTATCAGTGCCGCCTTTCAGTACCGATAAGTGCCATCTATCGGTGCCCATCAGTCAGTGCCAGCCATCAGTATCAGCCATCACTGTCAGTGTCACCGACCAGTGCCATCTATCAGCGCCCATAAGTGACACCTATCAGTGCCCATCAGTCAGTGCCAGCCGTCAGTGCCACCTATCAGTGCCCATAAATGCAACCTATCAGTTCCCAAAAGTGCTTCCGCCTATCAGAGCCCATCAGTCAGTACCATCTATCAGTGCTCATCAGTCAGTGCTCTTCAGTCAGTGCCAGCCTTTGGTGCTATCTATAAGTGCCGCCTATGAGTGCCATCTATCAGTGCCCATAAGTGCTGCCTATTAGTGCCCATCAGTCAGTGCCATCTATCAGTTCCAGCCATCAGTGCCAGCCACCAGTCAGTGCCCATCAGTCAAACTGTCACATGACATTAAAAAAAAAAAAAAAGTATCGGTAATCGGTATCGGCGAGTACTTGAAAAAAAGTATCGGTACTTGTACTCGGTCTTAAAAAAGTGGTATCGGGACAACCCTAATGGGAATAATCAGAAACTGGGAAGAACAAAGTAGGAGTATCTGGCTACAAAGGAGTAGACCTAGTATTTACCTGAGTATAATTTGTGAGTAGAGGATGGGAGGTCAACTCTGGTCAGTCAGCAGCATGAGACTGAAGCCAGAGTGTAGAGGGTTTATATGTGGTCAGATAATGGACAACAGCTGTGGGTAGGTGTGTAACAACTAACCTGAGGCCGCAGTGCTGATTGGCTGCTGTGTTGTTGGGAGGCGAGCGCCAGAAAGCGCTGTGGTAACCTCCCAGTGTGGACCTCTGACGGGGCGGTGCCGGGCGCGGCCGCGTCATGACGGCGCGGCCGCGTCCGGCGTCGTGACGTCACCGACGCGGGACAGACGGTCGCCGACTTCCTGGTGCGCTCCACGGTGGAGCGCAAACAGGAAGTAGACCAGGGAGCTGGTCTAGATGGAAGGCGAGGGGGTGACGCGTGCGCAGTGAAACAGATGCGCACGCGCACCTGGTCTTACCCGCGCCGGGTATTCAAAATAGAGGGGGAAAAGAAAAATGCAGGTGAAATGTTAGTAGGTTGGTCCGTAAAGGGCGGATGATCACAAATGAGCGATGGGGGACATGCAGGTTTAGTACAGTAGACAACCTAGTAATATATATGGCCTGTAAACCGTTGGAGGGAAGGGGAAAAGAACATGTAACAATTTGATGCACAGTATATAATGCATGAATGGAAAAAACATGTGTCAATAATACATACAGAAAAGCATATATCAATACATATACAGTATGAGGTACATGAACATATATTCCTATATGCTGTGAGGGAACATCCAATCCACAGAGTAAAAGATATAATAGTAATACAGGCAGTGTGTGTAGGGGTGTGGGTGCTTAAACGTGGGAGACCATAAGTTAAAGGTCTAATTCACAGACTCCGGTCTCGAAGCCCTCAAGGTAAGGTTTGAAGTTGAAGGCCTCGTTTAGGCCGGGAGGTGTGGTGGCATTGAGGTGGAAAATCCAACGAAGTTCGCTCTGAAGGAGCGCTTTGTTGTAATCACCACCTCGGTTTGGGGGGGGGGATATGGTCTAGAGCTCTGAATGAGATCTTGGGAATAGTATCAGAGTGGACAATAGAGGTGTGTCGTCCCAAAGGTAAATCGGGATCTCTTTGGTTTATACTGGTAACGTGTCCATAAATTCGTTTCCAGAATGGTAATTTCGTCTTGCCCACGTAGAAGCACCCACATTCACATTCTAAAAGGTAAACAATACCAACAGAACGACAATTTACATAATGCTTAGGAAAGAGGCGTTGACCATTGGGTAGAAGGTTATGTAGATTGGATTTGGGTAGGTATTTGCAATAGTTGCAATTGCCACATGGATAGGTGCCCTTAAGCTGTCTCTGGGATTTGTTACTACTCTTATATTCACTAGTAATGAGTTTATCACGGAGAGACGGAGCACGTCGATAGGTGATCAAAGGTTTGGGCGGAACAAAGGGGGAAAGGGCTCTGTCTGTAGAGATGATGTGCCAGTGTTTAAGTAGTATTTGAGTAATTTCATTGTATTGTTGGCAGTAATTCGTTATGATTCTAAGGGGTGGTTGTGTGGAGGGCCCAGATGGTTTAGGAATGAGTAAAGCGGAACGTGATTTAGATTTCGCTTTTTTGTAAGCGTTTTTTAAAACGCTATTTTTGTAACCACGTGCGCGAAGTCTGTCCCTCAATACGGAGGCCTCGTGTTCAAAGGAGGTATCCGTGGAACAATTGCGTCGGGCACGTAGATATTGAGCAAAGGGAATGGATTTAAGTAAGGGTTGGGGGTGAAAACTGGAGGCTGCAAGAATGGTATTACCTGCAGTCGGTTTGCGAAAAAGTTGGCTTTGTAGTTGGCCATGTCTGTCCTTGCTAAGGGTAAGATCAAGGAAAGAGATGGAACTGTAGCTATATGTCATTGTAAATTTAAGATTGAGAGAATTGGAAGTATTGAGGTATATGAGAAAATGGTGTAGGGTATCTATGGGGCCCTGCCACAGAATCAAGATGTCATCTATATATCGGCGGAAAGACGCTATATGTTTAGTGTAGATGCTCGCAGCATCAGTGATAAATAGGTTTCGTTCCCACTCCCCCAGGTACAGATTGGCGTACGCCGGTGCACAGCAGGTGCCCATGGCGACGCCCTGTACCTGGAGGTAGTGGGAACCATTGAAGGAGAAAAAGTTATGAGTCAAGATGAATTTAAGTGCTCTGATAATAAAGAGCGATAACTCATGGGAATAAAGGTTGGCATTAGACAAGGTATGTTGAATAGCAGTGAGTCCTAAGGTGTGAGGGATAGAACTGTAAAGGGCCTACTGGAGCTACATGGTGGGACATTTTTTTTTTTTTTTTAATAAAGGACTTGTCTCGGTGTCTCCTGTCTTTTTTTACTGTTTTTGAAATGGTAGGGGTACAATGTACCCGTTACCAATTCACATGGGAGGGCGGGATCTGGGGGGTCCCCTTGTTAAAGGGGGTTTCCAGATTCTAAAAAGCCCTCGGCCCACAGTCCCCGAAAACCACCATAGGCAAGGGTTGCAGGGATGAGGCCCTTGTCTCCATCAACATGGGGACAAGGTGCTTTGGGGGGCTTCTCCAAAGCACCCTCCCCATGTTGAGGGCATGTGGCCTGGTAAGGTTCAGGAGGGGGGGGCACTCTCTTGCCCCCCCTCTTTTTCTGTGGCCTGCCATGTTGCGCATTTGGATAAGGGTCTGGTATGGATTTTGGGGGACCCATAAGCCATTTTTTTTTTTTATTTGGCGCAGGGTTCCCATTAATATCCATACCGGACCTGAAGGGCCTGGTATGGATTTTGGGGGGAGCCCCACGCAAATTTTTGGTTCGGGGGTTCCCCTTAATATTAATACCGGACTCAAAGGGCGGATTTTTATTTAATTACAAATATTTTTTTAGTTACTTTTTTTTCCTTTAGAAATGTCATTTTGTTGTGGTACTGTTCTAAACACGGGAAAACTGCACCACTTTACAGGCATACTACAGACACCCCCCAGGCAAGATATTTAAAAGAATATTTCATTTTTATTGTTTTACTTTAAGCATTATTAAAATCACTGCTCCCGAAAAAAAAATCCTTTTTAAAACTTTTTTTTTTGCTATGATACATGTCCCCTGGGGCAGGACCCGGGTCCCCAAACACTTTTAATGACAATAACTTGCATATAAGCCTTTAGAATGAGCACTTTTGGTTTTTCATGTTAATGTCCCATAGACTTGAACGATGTTCCACGGCTTTCGAATTTGCCGTGAACACTGCATAATGTTAATTGTTCGCCGAACGTCAGAACAACCAATGTTTGACCCAAACTTATGCTCGGGCCAAACTGTTCGCCCATCCCCATTTGTGAGCCCTAAAATTAACTTTATTGTATTTTTTACTAAAAACTTTGCGTAAATATTGTGTGATGTGAAAAAATTGGGATTACAGCCATTTTATTCTCCAGGGTGTCTGATTTTCGAACATATATAATGTTTGGGGGGGGGTTAACTCATCTTCAAGCCTGAAATTATTTTTTTAAATGCAAAAATATCTGTCAGCAAAAATGTTAAAGGACACACCCCTCTGTTCGCTCACTCCTACTACTGTACTGTGTTTGCATGAAACTCAAGCATGATGGAAGTGGGAGGGGTTATACCTTGCTGACTCCAAGTTTTTTTTTTTTTCTGTGCCAGTGTACAGTTCTTCTGTAGGCAGAGGTATAACCCAGTTATCTCAGAATTGCTTCGGACCATGTGTCTCGAACGTACTCTAAGAAAAGAATTGTATGGTAAGTCAAAAATCCTGTTATTTCTATCCTCATTATTACACAGCCTGCAGGCAGTGGCTAAACAGCTGTTGAGGTGAGTCAAACAGTTCAAATCGCAAATTTTATTTTTGCTCTTCATACTTGCAGTTGCTGTAGTGATTATTTCTGTTACCTTCAAGGCAGTCACTTATAATTAAACACAGCAGACAGAGGAAGGACTAGATAGCATGCAGGTCTCATAATGTGGACAGGTTGACTGCTGTGAACTTTACTGAAATAACTGTCACAAATGTGTGTGTGTGTGTAGGAAAATGTCACAAGGACAATTTCTTTATATATGGTCTAAAGGGGCTGAAAGAATAATTTCTGTTGCCCACAGCAGCAATATTGTATATTCGTTTTTTAAGACCGGAAGTACAGATCGTTCTCTGACATATTTATTCATTAGATCTATTATTTGTTCTTATTTGCTCGTTAAATAGGTTCTTCAGTTTAAAAAAAAATAATAAAAAAAAAGTCAGCAGCTACGACTATTGTAGTTGCTGACTTTTAATAAAAGGACACTTACCTGTCCAGGGATCCAGCTCTGTCCTCACACAGACCTGTTTTTCATCAGTCTTCGGGTACCTGAAACCGGCACGTTTACAGTGGGAAATCGACTGTGACTCCTTGCGGCTTCGCAGCTAGCTTTCCACTGCGCATGTATTTTAATATATATAGTATCTCGCAAAAGTAAGTACACTTGACTCCTCACATTTTTGTATATATTTTATTATATCTTTTCATGTGGCAACACTGAAGAAATTACTTTTCTACAATGTAAAGTAGTGAGTGTACAGCTTGTATAACAGTGTAAATTTGCTGTTCCCTCAAAATAACTCAACACACAGCCCTTAATGTCTAAACCGCTGGCAACAAAATTAAATAAATGAAAATGTCCAAATTGGGAGCAATTAGCCATTTTTCCTCCCCTGGTGTCATGTGACTCGTTAGTGTTACAAGGTCTCAGGTGTGAATGGGGAGCAGGTGTGGCAAATTTGTTGCTCTAGATGAAGATGGCCTAGGCTATAAGAAGATTGCCAAGACCCGAAAACTGAGCTGCAGCAAGGTGGCCAAGACCATACAGCGGTTTAACAGGACAGGTTCCACTCAGAACAGGCTTCGCCATGGTCGACCAAAGAAGTTGAGTGCACGCACTCAACGTCATATCCAGAGATTGTCTTTGGGAAATAGAAAATGTGCGGGTCGCAATATTCGACAGCATGTCGTTCTTTGCGTACTGTTGTTGCTAGACGGAAATTACGTCAGTAAACATGTGACCGTATGAGCAAGTGTCCCCTACGGCATCAGTGTGTATATATATATATATATATATATATATATATATATATATATATATATATATATATATATATATATATATATATATATATATATATATATATATATATAGGGATTAGCTGCGCTGCGTACTCATGCTCTCTGATGAAAGTGAACACTGAAACGCGTCAGTGCAGAGCTACGCAGCACCCCTACCAGTTTGCAAAGATCTCTCCTTCCCGGGAACACCGCAGGAGCGGTGTAAGGTCAGATTCAATGCGGGCTGGGATATTGATTGATAAATTCTTGTTTTAAAGGTTTGCTTTGTGAGTACCCTACCTGCATGCTTTTAAAATGTAATAAATTGAGACGAGATTGCGCTTTGAAGGCTTCTTTTCTTCTCTGATTACATGCTGGAAGTTGCAGTATATGGATTTTCTACCCACTTGTGTTATACGCTTTTAAACCAGCTGAGTCTGGTAAGTGCATCACCTATAGGGACCTGCACAGAAGGTGTGGTGAAGGACATGTTTGGCCATGAGTGAAACTTCCATAGATTTTGACTTTTTGTGCACGTTTGGCACAGAGTATGAAAGAATTTTCTTGCACTGCTAATGTATTGCTGAATATATTAATGAACACTCATTCTGATCTAATATTATTTATGCAAGGCATTTGGTTACCTGTATTAATATATAGACGTTTGAATGTTAAAGCGCTGCTAATATCTTGAGTAAGAACGTTCCTTGGAATAATTTTTGCTGATGATATATAATCCTATGTACTTTGATTCTTGATAGTAGCTGCTGATACACATTTGGATTGTATTTCATAGGCGCTGAGGGAGTAGGTTTTGATATAATTTGAATCTTGCTAATATTTCTATGAAAGATGAAACCTGATCAGTTTCTACTGGCAACAATGGCCTATTTTCTGTTCTTTAGTTTTACATAATGGGACCCAAATGAGACTTATTTCTACCTTTGCAGCCCAATTTGAGAAGCCCCCAAATATACAGTATGTTCCCAGTCACACTGCTTACCAAAAAATAATTGAAAATTACCCCCTGAGGAAGATACGAATTAACCCCTTGTATCGACACGTATAGGGGAAGGGGACAGGACAGAACGATAGTCAGTGCACCCACTAAGGACGATCAGCATACCACCCTGATATAAGCCACTACAGCTTGTTTTTTATGCTATTTTAGTGTGGCGCCCTGACACGCCATGCAAATGTGAGTACCCGGAAAGGGATTTTTTACTGTGTTGATAATAAAAGTTTTACTATACTAGACTATGAAGTCCTCCTTTTTCTATTGGTATTACTGAGGCACAAAAGGGACTCCATTACCATATTGAAGCACAGAGTGCGGCCACCACAGGAATCCGGATTTACCACTGAACCATTTACAGGTTCCAATGCGTATATTGACCAAGCCTAATCAGCAAGGTCACACGCTCCAGGTGAGCGGCCAGTACCTGGGGGAACAGCTGAGTGCACATGCAGCACCTTAATATTGAATTTATATCACCGCAACCACTAAATCGCATGGATTACATTGGAGCACTTTTGAACTTTTTTTGATTGCACAGCACATTGTAGCACTTTTTTCTCATATATGGACGTTTTATCATATCATGCATTAAAGCACTTTATTTGGAATATTGTATGTATTTTAGCACGTTATCACTTTATTGCTGTTGTTGTATAGCACATTTTTCGTTTCACTATTTGGATTTTAAGTTTGAAAGTGCAGCGTACTTTAGAATATTGGATGGTCTTTGCATGATTTATGAGACATGTGCAACACTAGCTGCTGATTCAAAATTATAGTGTTATTTGGGAGACCCTATTTTGGGCTTACAGCAAGTGGTGGCTCGCAGGACATTTACATTGTTTATGCATTTGTATTTAGCCCCCTTTACTCTGATACCCCTAACTTAAATCTAGTGGAACCAATTGCCTTCAGAAGTCACCTAATTAGTAAATAGAGTCCACCTGTGTGTAATTAAATCTCAGTATGAATATAGCTGTTCTGTGAAGCTCTCAGAGGTTTGTTAGAGGACCTTAGTTAACAAACCGCATCATGAAGGCCAAGGAACACACCAGACAGGTCAGGGATACAGTTGTGGAGAAGTTTAAAGTAGGGTTGGATTATAAAAAAAAGTAGTCCAAGCTTTAAACATCTCACAGAGCACTGTTCAATCCATCATCTGAAAATGGAAAGAATATGGCATAACTGCAAACCTACCAAGACATGGCCGTCCACCTAAACTGACAGGCTGGGCAAGGAGAGCAATAATCAGAGAAGCAGCCAAGAGGCCCATGGTAACTCTGGAGGAGCTGCAGAGATCCACAGCTCCGGTGGGGGAATCTGTCTATAGGACAATTAATAGTCGTGCACAAATGTGACCTTTATGGAAGTGTGGCAAGAAGAAAGCCCCGTTTGCGAGAAGCCATATGGGGGACACAGCAAACATGTGGAAAAAGTTGCTCTGGTCAGACCAAAATTAAACTTTTTGGCCTAAAAGCAAAATGCTATGTGTGGCAGAAAACTAACACTGCACATCACCCTTAACAACTCCACCCCCCCACCCCCCGTGAAACATGGTGGTGGCAGTATAATGTTATGGGGATGCTTTTCTTCAGCAGGGACAGGGAAGTTGATTAGAGTTGATGGATGGAGCCAAATACAAGGCAATCTTAGAAGAAAACCGGTTAGTCTGCAGAAGACTTGAGACTGGGGCAGAGGGTCACCTTCCAGCAGGACAACGACTAAACATACAGCCAGAGCTACTATGGAATGGTTTAAATCAAAGCATATTCATGTGTTAGACTGGCCCAGTCAAAGTCCAGACCTAAATCCAAATGATAATCTGTGGCAAGACTTGAAAAATGCTGTTCAGACGCGCGCTATCCAATCTGACGGAGCTTGAGCTATTTTGCAAAGAAGAATGGGCAAAAATGTCACTCTCTAGATGTGCAAAGCTGGTAGAGACTTACCCATAAAGACCTGCACCTGTAATTACAGTGAAAGGTTGTTCTACAAAGTATTGACTCAGGGGGGCTGAATACAAACTTTTCAGATATTTATTTGTACAAAAAATTTGAAAACCATTTATCATTTTCCTTCCACTCCACTTCACAATTATGTGCTACTTCTTGATACAGCATGCACATCTAGTTTACAATTGATAATGAATATCTCCCAGCAACACAGACAGTTAAAGTGACGCTATACTCTGGTTTAAAAAAATAAAATGTATTCAAGTATGTATTTTTAACATAAAAAGTACCTTCTATTGCTCTAAGCCTCCTCCAAATTCTTTTTTTTTTTTTTTTTGCTTTTCTTTCTGCTGTGATACAACTTCCTGTTAGAAGGTGGCTATTTTTGATATGTATGGTCCCACTGTATGTAGGAATATAGCCAGAGATATGTAGTATACATAGAGCACTGCACATGGCTGCAACTTATGTGCACTGCTGGTTCCAAACAGGAAGTGAGAGTGAGTAGGGGCGCTTAAGGAGCTCTCTAAGGACATAACAAGGAGGCAGAAAAAATAGTAGGAAAAAAATTCTTAAAAAATACTGATTGGAGAGCAGGGCACCAAGTGTACCCAATCCATACCACACCCATACAGCTCTCCTGCATTTACCGCATTTCTAGACTGCATCTATACCAACCCTACGCTGCATTATACTGACCCTTTACTGCATCTAAATCTGCAAGCTTTATCTATACTGCATGCCGGTTAACTGGTACTGCTGTTGAGTACACAGTTGCTCTTAAAGGGCCCCAACGATAGCTGGCAGGAGAACATCTCAATGGACTGCCCTGTAATAATTCTGCAAGCTGCCTTTGCTATCCTGCCCCCCCTACCAACTCTGTCTAACACTAGCATCACCACCATAAATGCGCTCTGGCAGTATAGTTCCAGTACTCGGTATATTCAACTTTATTACTGCTCATTGCTGCACTTGAGGTGGCCTTGCTATGGTTTGTGCTGATCTGGACGTCAAATGTCATCTTATGCATAGTCCTTACTGGTAATCACTTGGAAGCTAAAATGTGTTATTGTCATAGTTAATCTATTCTATATTTGCCTAGTTACCAACTATCCTGGGTGACAATATACAATATTATGTTTGCCTTTACTACCTAGTTTGGTGCCGGTTTTCTTTGATATAGGACTGCTATTGGGTACTGAGTATTACTTTCAGTGATTTCCGGTGTCATTGTACGTTTGCACACTCAACTGTGTGTTGGAGGGGCTGAGGTTCTTGAGAAGGTTGAGGGAAAGTACAGAGGACCCATCCTATCCAACAGCTCTTGTGGGGGTAGTGCTACATTTAGATATGGATAGCGATGAAGGATTAGAACCACTTTTAACTTTTTATTGCAGTCTGTTAGGGAGGTTCTCTGTCTCTCTAATTGGCCTGATCACCAACATTTACTGGGAATGAAAGTAAGGGTACTTCCAAATTTCTGAGTTGCCACCAGAACAGAAATAGTAAGGCAATCTTCCAATGGAGCCACTTGTTTGTGTCAACTGTCTAAGAGGGGATTTCCCTCACACTGGAAAGATATGCGACAGTAGACATACAATATATATTGTAAATACAGCTACCTTGTTGAGTAAATTTATCCAGGAAATGCATTGGTTTGACTTATGGCGACATCTCTACCCTTTGGAAAAACAGTTCTCTTATCACTGGAGGACACACAATGTTCTTATGAGAGTTCACATCCATCTGTAAAATCCTCTGATGTTTCCATATTTCATCCAGGCTCAGTACGCAGCCAGGGAATTGTCCCATTACTCCCTTCTGGTGATTCCAGTGACAGCTGGTGAGCCTAATTTATTTACAAAGGCCTCTGTGGAAGCAAAACCCCTATTTAGTTAAAGATGCTTCCCATGACCAAATTGACAGCCAAATAAAAGGGCTTTTTTTTTCAGTCCAACTCTGACCATGAAGACCTGCTGCTACTATAAGATGCCTTTAAGGCATTCTTGTGTAGTCTTCTCACTAGAGACATTATTAGAACTAAGTCGTCCACCAGAGTTGGGCAGAATCGATATCCCAGCAGCCACACCAATTGGAGCAGAAATATATTGACTCCTCTGAGTCAGACTGGTTGTTGGCACAGGATCCACTGAAATATCTATCTAGTTGTAGGGCCAAAAGCAAACATTTCTTTAAACTGGCATTTTATTAGGAGGGAGAATGCATAGTGTATTTCTTGGATACTTTTATAAAGTAGCCAAGAAATCCTTTCTCATATAGGGACTATCTGTGTCTAATTTGGTATGATTCTTAATGGCCATAATACAGTTCTATTGGGGCTGGCTTTTATTGGTCAATTTTATGAGTATAAAGTGATCAAAATGCTTGCAAATGTCCAATCCTGTGATCACTTCACTACAATTGACTCAGGCACCCCTCTGGCTATGGAAGAGACATGGAAGCTGTAGCAGTATTCCCAACAATTAAAACAATGATGGTCTACCGGTAGAATTGGTTAAAAGGTATGCAGAGGTCCTCCTCTCCAAACTGTCATATGTATTTAACGCTGCTTTTGATAGGGCCTTTCTTCCCACATCTATGACAGAGGCCACTATTGTGTTGAAAAGTGGAACGATTCCTCCCAAAACATCAACGATGGGGCACAGTTCCTCCTAATGACCCCAACATTGGGGCCCAATGACACCAGTGATGGGGCACAATTCTGCCCAATGCCACTAGTGATGGGGCATAATTCTTCTCAATGACACCAATGATGAGGTATTGTTTACTACTACTGATTCTGGGACATTTTGTACTACTGATGGCCACAGTCCGGCCTCCCTAAAGTCTTGTAACCTGGCCCTTTTTTTTTTTAAGAAAGTTTTGAGACGCCTGTTCTATAGTATTAGATGAAGATAACTGGTATGTGTAATATAGGTGCCACATTCCAAAAAAATAAATACAAAGATTTTCCTGAGCAAACAAAGGTCTAGCAGTCTTTTGAGAATGTGTTGTTCAAAGCTGCTTACTTAACACTACATAGAGTTTGCTAAGAAATAGACCGGTTTTGGTAATAAAACCTTGAGTTTCGATTTTACAACCTCCCATACCGCGCTTAGACTTTTATTGTACGCATCCCTTGTGTCATTTTAGACTGGCATACATGCAGTGAGCATGAAGGCCATAGGGTGAAGACCATTAACTACACATTAGTTACATTATGCCTGCTATGGAAATGACATGTACATCAGATTGCCTTTTGGCTATTAATGAATTTCACTTGATTAACCCAACTGTTCATGTACTGTAACTTGCAGCAAAGAAAGTGAAGCCCAGCTGCATAGTGGCCTCAGCTCTATAGATTTAGTATCCTTATAAAGCTGTCTCTGTGAGTAATTTGCTGCAGCCCCTGAACGGTTTAAAACCTCTAGCATGAAATCCGCTCGTGATGACTGAACTAGAATTTTCTTTTTTTTCCCCCCTTCTTTCCTTTTGGCTGAAGTGGAGCAGAATTGTTTTATTATTGTATGGTTATTTTAATTTCCATAGCAGTAAATCTTAAAGAAAAAAAATTGCATCTGTTTATTACATTACCAAACATGTCACAAAAATTGATTATCTCCTATTAAAATGCTATGATAAAATACGCATTATCCATAAGCTGTTATCCACATTCATTAAATTAAAGGCTAGGGGCAGTGAATAGACAAATCACAACCTCTGCTTAAAATTTTGCAATGGAAAGTCCTCTATTATTCTTTTTCACCGTCTATAAAGGATTTAAGTTAAGTTTATTTTGGATGTAGTTTAGTTATCGCTCCATTTCAACAAGATTTAATTTCATGAAACAAAATAAATTAAGTACCATATACGTGAACTGACACTATTTGGGTATCATTGGATGGACCATCATGCACCCTCAGCCAACCCATCTAAAGGGTGAAATAGGTCTACTACCTGTTTACTGTTCTTTTCCACCCAAGATAAGCTTGGAGTGTCTTCTTCTTCCTCACCAATACTACTTAAGGTGAGTACACACTATAAGAAAATCAGGCAAAGGATCATCTGGTTTTCCTCAATGTTTTGCAGCTAGTAGAAACCGAGTATGGAAATAATGTACTCACAAGTTCTCGTACGAAACAGGCTTTTTTTTTCTCGTTGATTGTTTCTGATCATGCGCAGTCTTTCGTATCTAATTTTTCTTGTACAAAAATCGCAGGAAACATATTAAATAAATTATTAGTTCTGTTCACATGCAAGAAAAATGTTGGTGTTTTGGCCTTTCAGAAATTTTCAATTGTAAAGTCTGTATCGGATGTCGAAAGTTGTGTAAACATTATGCGAAAATCAAACGATCATGCCTAGTACAGAATTTTTCTTTGTAGTGTGTACCCTACTTTAGACATAAACAAAGCCAAGCAAACGTGTTTATGGAACAATAGGCCAAGAGTTAAGTATTTAGGGTCTCTCTGTCTATTTGCCTGCCTGCCCTTATTGTTAGCAGTTGGATATCTATAGGAAACCTAAGGCTGGATTCAGACTATTGTGAGGCACATGCAGAGTAACATGCCTTGTAGAAGGGTACCCAAGGAATTTTGAATGGGCTGCCAATGTAACTGCATTTTTCCCCAGCACATAACATTGCAGATGGCTACTGTTAAAGGAGCAAATCT
This sequence comes from Lithobates sylvaticus, assembly GCA_028564925.1. NCBI lineage: Eukaryota > Metazoa > Chordata > Amphibia > Anura > Ranidae > Lithobates > Lithobates sylvaticus. Next base: position 170,446,328 of record CM053035.1, read on the forward strand.
TTTCCATATTTGTCTCTTTAGGGTAAAAGTGATCTCTGTGGCGGATTCGCCGCAAGATCGTTTTCAAAGTCTCCGCCGCTTACTGGAGCCGTCGATAGCGCCAGAGACTATCGCATCAGCTCCCCTTCACAGCCCTGATGCTTAGTGAGGCAAAGATGGCCTCCACTTGGCTCCATAGCATTGGAGGGTGGAAGCAATGTCAAACGTCACTTCCACCCAATGGTCTTAAAGGCCAGTGTAAAAATGAAAAATAAAAAAATTAATTTAAATCTCCCCGTCCCACCAAGCTTGCATGCAGAAGCGAGCGCATATGCAAGTCGTGCCCGCATATGAAAGCGGTGTTCAAAGCACACATGTGAGGTATCGCCAGGATTGCTAGAGCGAGAGCAATAATTCTAGCTCAAGATCTATTCTGTAACTCAAAACTGGTAACCTGTAGACATTTTTAAACATCGCCAATGGAGATTTTTAAGGGCTAAATGTTGTCGCCCTTCCACGAGCGGTGCAATTTTGATGCATGACATGTTGGGTATTAATTTACTCGGCATAATATTATCTTCCACAATATAGAAAAAAAAGTGCTAACTTTACTGTTGTCTTATTTTTTTATTTAAAAAAAGTGTGTTTTTTCCCAAAAAATTGCGCTTGAAAGACCGCTGGGCAAATACGGTGTGACACAAAGTATTGCAATGACCACCCTTTTATTCTATAGGGTGTCTGAAAAAAAAATATATGTTTGGGGGTTCGAAGTACTTTTCCAGCAAAAAAAAAATGAGTCTCAAAAAGAGGCTTGGGGCTGAAGTTGTTAACCACTTGCCACCCGCCATATAGCAAAATGACATTGGCAAAGTGGTTGCTATATCCTGACCGAACGTCATATGACGTTGTCAGGATATCAAGCCGATGCGCACCCCCGGGGGTGCGCATCGTTTCGTTCATTGTTGCGGCGTGTCAGTCTGACACACCTCAACTCTGATCTAGGTACAGAGTCTCTGACAGAGACTCTTTAACAACGTGATCAGTCGTGTCCAATCATGATGATGTAAACAGGAAGAGCCGTTGATTGGCTTTTCCTCACTTGCGTCTGACAGACGCGAGTAGAGAAGAGCCGATCGGCTGCTCTCCTGACAGGGGGGTCTGTGCTGATTGTTTATCAGCGCAGTACCCCCCCCCTCGGATGCCCGCCCAGGACCACCAGGATGCTGCCAGGACCACCAGTGATGGCCACCACACTGGACCACCAGGTATGCCACCCTAGACCACCAGGGAAATGCCAATCAGTGCCCAGGCAGCTGCCCATCAGTGCCCATCCCCAATGCCTGCCAGTGCCACCAGTGATGCCTATCAGTGAAATTTATCAGTGCCCATCATTGCCCATCAGTGCCGCCTATCGGCGAAAAACCCCATCAGCGCAGCCTTTCAGTGCCCATCAGTGTCATCTATCAGTGTCACCTATCAGTGCCCATCGTCGGTGCCCATCAGTGCCATCTCATTGGTGCCACCCCATCGGTGACTTCTTATCAGTGCCCATCAGTGAAGGAGAAAACTTATTTACAACATTTTATAACAAAAACAATTTTTTTTTTTTGGTGTTTTTTTTTTTTTTATTCGTTTAGCAAAAAAATTTAAACCGCAGAAGTGATCAAATACCATCAAAAGAAAGCTCTATTTGTAGGAACAGAATTATAAAAATTTAGTTTGGGTACAGTGTAGCATGACCGCGCAATTGTCATTTAACAAATGACAGCGCTGAAAGCTGAAAATTGGCCTGGGCAGGAAGGAGATGAAAGTGCCCTGTATTGAAGTGGTTAACCAATGACACCACAAACAGATTCACTCCCTGGATCTGTCACCTTGACTACTGAAACTACCTCCTCATTGAATAATCTTTACATAGGCCACCCCCTTTAGTCCATCATGAATGCTGCTGCCAGGCTCATCAACCTTACCCAACCGTTCAGTGTCCTCCACCCCTCTGACATTCTCTTCACTGGCTTCTGCTAACCTAATGAATTAAATTGAAAATACTAACAATAACTTACAAAGCTATCCAGCTACATCACTAACCTAGTCTCAAAATACCAACCAAATTGTTCTCTTCATTCCTCCCAAGACCTCATACTCTCTAGCTCTCTTGTTTCCTCTGCCCATGCTTGCCTCCAGGACTTCTCCTGAGCCTCCTCCATCCTTTGGAACTCCCTACCCCAATCTGTCCGACTATGTTCTACTCTGTCCATTTTTAGGCAATCTCTGAAAACCCTCTTGAGAAGCCTATCCTGCCTCCACCTAACACCTGTACATTTGTTATTTTTCCTTCAGCGCACCCCCCACAGTCATTACCTTTTGTATCACTTGACCCTCCCTTTTAGATTGCAAGCTTTAATGAGCATGTTGTAAACTGTTGGCGCCATATAAATACTGTATAATATTAGTTCTTGACCCCACAATTTTGTTATTACACCAAAAAAAAAGTCAGTGTAATGTCACCTGTACAATTTCACTGTAGAAGACCTTCCTTATCCAGACCTTACCATAATTTCGGGAATGACTGACAGGTTTCTTCTCATGCCTGTCTGACTTTCCTCTGAATGGAAGCAGATCTGTGTAGGTGCATCTTTTGTTTAGGTCTGGATGGTGATGTGGCCAACTTTTTTTTCATTAGATGGCATTATTTAATTTTATGTAAAATGCTAATAACCACCCACAAATCGTATGCCAAAGTGCATGTCCTCCCTTAGTCCCCTTTCATACGGGCTGTCAAACCAGGTCCGCCTGTTCGTTTTTCATCAGACCTGGCACTATCCCCTATGGAGCGGCGGATGTCAGCCGGTCTGAACCACTTTCAGACCGGACCATTTTGCTGGCTTAAGACCAGACCACTTTTTGCGATTCGGCACTGCGTCGCTTTAACTGACAATTGCCCGGTCATGCGACGTGGCCCACAAATAGAGCTTTCTTTTGGTGGTATTTGATCGCCCCTGCGTTTTTTTATTTTTTGCGCTATAAACAAAAAAAGAGCAAAAATTTGGAAAAAAACACATTTTTTACTTTTTGCTATAATAAATATCTCCCAAAAATATATATAAAAAACTAATTTTTTTCCTCAGTTTAGGCCCATACGTATTCTTCTACATATTTCTGGTAAAAAAATCGCAATAATCGATTATTGATTGGTTTGCACAAAAGTTATAGCGTTTACAAAATAGGAGATAGTTTTATAGCATTTTTATTAATAATTTTTTTTACTAGTAATGGCGGCAATTTTATTTATTTTTTATTTATTTTTTTATTGTGACTGCGACATTATGTCGGACACATCGGACATTTTTGACAAATTTTTGAGACCATTGTCATTTATACAGCAATCAGTGCTATTTAAATGCACTGATTCCTGTGTAAATGACACTGGCAGTGAAGGGGTTAACCAGGGGGTGTCAGTGTAGGGGTTAAGTGTTCCTAGGGTCGGGTTACTAACTGGGGGGGGCGTGGCTGAGTTTTCGTGAACACTGATCTCTGCTCCAATCACAGGGAGCGGAGATCAGTGTCACTTGTTGCTAGGCAGAACGGGGAGATGCTGTATTACTTATTACTGTTACTTCCGCATCTCCCCGTTCAGCCTTCCCGTGAGACGATCGCAGGTATCCCCACGGCGATCGAGTCCGCGGGACCGCGACCGGACTCTGGGGGGTCCTGACCGGCGTGCACGCGATGGCACAGTGGCTTTTTTAAAGGGACCCTTATTCCTGTCCGTGCCATTCTGCCGACGTACATCATCGTGCGCCAGTCGGGAACCGGTTAATGAATATGACAGAAGGAAAGAAAATATGCACCATGATGACAAAGCTCTTAAGACGTACAAAGATATAAAGCACAACAAAGAAAGCACAGCCTGTTTTCTCTGTAAGAAGACTGGTCACTTAAAGAACTGTTCTATCTGCAAAGCCGAGCAGCGAAAAGCTATTCACAAAAGAAAGTGTCTAAGCAATCACAAAGGAAACTGAAGACACATCATGGAGTGGCACCTTTAAAGTAACAAAGAGCGGCAAGACAGTTGGCTGGTGCATAGACTCAGGTGCGACAAGCCACATGACTAATGATGAGACTTTCTTCACAAACATTGATTACTGTGCAAAAGACATACCATATTTATCGGCGTATAACACGCACTTTTCCCTCCTTAAAATCAGGGGAAAATCGTGGGTGCGTGTTTATACGCCGATCTCCCGCTGATTTTTGACTAGTCTCGGCTCCTCTCGCAGTCCCGCCCACCTCCACTGATTGCGAGAGGAGCTGAGCGCCGACAACATAAAGAAATCCGAGTTCGGCTATTTTCGGCTCCTCTCGCAATCGAGGAGCCGGCCCGAGACTAGCCGAAAATACACGCGGATTTCGGTATGTTGTCACGCGGCGCTCGTCCTCTCCACTCAGCGCCAATTTTAAATCAAGGCTGCAAAGGCACTGGGCAAGGCTGCACTGGGCAAGGCTGCAATGATGGACAAGGCTGCAGATGGACACTGGACAAGACTGCAATGATGGGCATTTAAATGCAAGTTTTTTTTCCCTTAATATTCCCTCCTAAACTTGGGGTGCGTGTTATACGCCGATAAACATAAAGAACATATTTACAATTACAAAAACAAATAAACATCCATAAAAAGAAAACCCCACATACATACACATACATACATTGGTCTTACATGGTATTTACACTAGGTTGACAAAAAAAAAAACAGCCAAGCACTAAATTTAAAAAAAATAATATTGACATTAGTTTTTGATACACAGAACTTTAGCGAACAAAATATCGTTCAGGTAAAATTTGCATCTACTTTACGTTCAGTGATACCTAATGATAGAGCATATTACTCTCTGTAAATGACAAAGCATTGGCAAAAAAGACAGTCATGGTGAAAATGTAAATGAATCTCTTTAGTGAAAGCTTCAGAATAAAAAGCTCTATATTTGTTCACACAAATAGTCTTCTGTGATATTCATTCCCTTGCCCCAGGCCTAGGGAATATTTTCTCCCTGGTTTGATGTCACAATTTGCAGCACATTCATCCATTTTTTTAGATTGTCAGAGTAAGCACTCCTCATTCTGGAAGCTGATTGGGATTGCGGACCCTGGCTTTGAATACTGATGTCATGTGTGTACAAACCAGTCATTTCATAAAATAAAATTAGAGCTGAAAGAAAACAAAGTGTGTGTTTTTCTTACTGAGATAACGGTTTTCTTGCATAACCCTAATGTGGTTTTGTCATGGCTCACCTGTTGGGGGCAGCGTTCCAGGCTCAAGCACAAAAGACTTGTTATTTTTCTTGTTATTTTTCTTCCGCTATCAGATTAGAAGGGAATAGATGAAGTCTTGAGAGCGCCATTATCTGTTTATTGTGTTAGAATTTTCATGGGGGGATGCTCTTGTGGTTCTCATTACCCATACTGAATGTCTCCTGTACAAGTCATGTAGGTTGTGAAAAAAATATGTACATTAAATCTTTCTTTTTTGTTTGTTTTCAAAATTCTTCAGTGAAATTAAAGCGGTATTGAAACAAAAAATGTAATCTATTGCAGCTTGCTGATCATTAGACCTGGTGGCTGCATTCATTTTGTATTCATTCTATGCATTAAAACACCTTCAGTGTGCAGCAGTCCCTCTCAGCCCTCCTAATACTTACCTGAGCCCCACCTCGATTCAGTGATGATGCATGAGGGTCTCGGCTGTCTCTCCCTCCTGATTGGCTAAGACACAGCAGCAGGTGCCATTGGCTCCCGCTGCTGTCAATCAGTCAGTTAGCCAATCAGCAGAGAGAGGGGGCAGGGCCGAATTGTGGGTCTGTGTCTGAATGGATTCACAGAGCTGCGGTTCAGCTTGGGTGCCCCCATAGCCAGCTGCTTGCTGTGGGGGCAGGAGGGAGGGGCCAGGAGTGCCAGTGTGGGACCCAAGAAGAGGAGGGTTGCTCTGTGCAAAACCTCTGCACAAAGCAGGTAAGTTTAACATTTTTAAACCAAAAAAAGACTTTAATATCACTTTAAGGCTTTTTTAGTGAAGTTTTCACTCAGTGATCTGGCCAGTAACACACCTTCTATATTAGAGTGCCTCCACTCTGGCTGAAGGAGCCAAGCGGCACAGCAGACGGCAGTATTGTCAGTCTGGGGGAGGGGAGTGTTGGATGTACAGGCAGATTTAAATACACTAACCAATCAAAGCCAAACTCCTGCTAATACTTTGTAAGCAGTTACAGTGCATTGAAAAAGTATTTATAAAGTATTTATACCCCTTGAAATTTTTTTATGTTACAACCAAAAAAGTACATCTACTTTATTGGGATTGTGGTGTCCTTTTATGAAGCAGTGAAATCTATTCACTGCTTCATTCTCCGGCATTCACAGAGGAGATCTTTCTCCTCTGTATGCCTGTTCATGAAGCGGAGTAGATCGCTTCACCCTTGGAGGAGTGAAGAGATCTACAAACGCTTCAAACAGTGGAGAACGGCCCCTAATACTGGAATCTCGTGAGACTTTACGAGATTACAGTACCAGAAATTCACTGAAACACTGAGATGTCCATTTATTAAGCAGTGATAAATTATCACAGCTCAATACATGGACAGACACCAGTGTGATTAATGTTAATAAAATAAAGAGTCCCCCCTACATTATATATACATGTATACACACACACACACATTATATATACATGTATATACACACACACACATATATACATGTATATACACACATTATATATATATATATATATATATATATATATACATATACACATTATATATATATGTATACACATACATATGACAGGGGGACATGGTTACAGTGTTGGGGGGTCTGAACGAGGCATAAGGAAGTTAATAATCTTCCTCTTTCCTCCTCAGATCCCCCGGGTTTCTCTCTTCACTCCCCGCTTCACCTCCTCTGAGTTGGTGATTCGGGGAGGGTGAATTCTGACACAGATCGCCAGTGAAGCGCTCAGATCGCAGCTTCATACACTGGCCGTTACTGTGTCATTCTATGTGGATTCTCCATGTGCAGAGATAATCGGCGGGAGAACAAGTTCAAACACATCTCCCCCCGATTATCTCTGGTTTATAAACTGTTTTTGGGCTGTGATCAGTGGTGATCCTCAGGATCTCCGCTGATCACTGCTTCATAAAAGGACACCTGTATGTGATAAACCAACACAAAGTTGCACATAATTGTGAAGTGGAAGGAAAATGATTAATTGTATCAATTTTTTTTTTACTAATAAATGTTTGAGAAGTGTGGTGTGCATTTGTATTCAGCCTCCTTTACTCTGATACCCCTAACTAAAATCTAGTGGAACCAATTTCCTTCAGTAGTCACCTAATTAGTAAATAGAGTCCACCTGTGTGTAATTTAATCTCAGTATAAATACAGCTGTTCTGTGAAGCCGTCAGAGGTTTGATGGAGAACCTTGAACAAACGGCATCATGAAGGCCAAGAAGTAACCCAGACAGGTCAGGGATAAAGTTATGGAGAAGTTTAAAGCAGGTTTAGGTTATAAAAAAAAAAAAAAATAACAAGCTTTGAACATCTAATGGAGCACTGTTCAAGCCATCATCTGAAAATGGAAAGAGCATAGCACAGCTTAAAACCTACCAAGACATGGCCGTCCACCTAAACTGACAGGCCGGGCAAGGAGAGCATTAATCAGAGAAGCATGGTAACTCTGGAGGAGCTGCAGAGATCCACAGCTCAGGTGGGAGAATCTGGCCACAGGACAACTATTAGTCTTGCACTACACAAATCTGGCCTTCATGGAAGAAAGTCATAAGCAGTCCCGTTTGCAGTTTGTGAGAAGCCATGTGGGAGACACAGCAAACGTAGAAGAAGGTGCTCTGGTCAGATGAGACCAAAATTGAACTTTTTGGCCTGAAAGCAAAACGATCTATGTTTTGCAAAACTAACACTGCACATCACCCTAAACACACCATCCCCACCGTGAAACATGGTGGTGGAAGCATCATGTTGTGGGGATGCTTTTCTTCAGCAGGGACAGAGAAGCTGGTCAGAGTTGATGAGAAGATGGATGGAGCCAAATACAGGGCAATCTTAGAAGAAAATCTGTTAGTCTGCAAAAGACTTGGGACTGGAACGGAGGTTCACCTTCCAGCAAGGACAGCGATTTAACTGTACTTCTGTCTCAGTCTGATTCATGGTTTCTGACAGTTGGCTAATTGTTAAGGATCAATTGATTTCACTCTTAGTCTGTAATTGCAGCACTTCTCTCTTTTGCTGCTAGGTGGCCGGGTACTTGGTGGCATTAGATATGAGAAGGGAAATGCAAGGTCAGATTATGGGTATATGGGATATCCCAGCCCATCGGAAGTGGTTTTCTTCAATCCCTTGGCCTGCTGGGAGAACTTGTATATTTGGGTGTAGTCAGGTGATCGGGGTTCTGTGCCACCTAGACCAGTGGTCATCAACCCTGTGTTCAGGGTCCCCTAACAGGCCAGGTTTTCAAGATAACTGAAATACATCACAGGTGATATAATTTGCTGCTCAGTGATTGCAGTATTCTAGTCTGCATCTGCCCAAGGTAATACATAAAACCTGGCCTGTTAGTGGGCCCTGAGGACAGGGTTGATGACCACTGACCTAGACAGCTGTCTGGGTGGACGTGTGTTGTATCTCCTGGGCTGCTAGACCGGAGTTTGGGCCTATCAGGGGCACATCTGGCTGCTAAGCTGTCTGAGGGCCGATCCAGAAGCAAGAGAGCAGCACAGGGTTGGGATTGCAGCGCAGGGTTGGGATTGCAGTCCTACCAGAAGTGATGGTTCTGCCAGCCGGAGAACCTGTCGTGGTCAGAGGTAGAGGGGAAGCTGTCGCCAGTAAGGGACCATCTGCCTTATTACCAGGGACCACAGTGAGTAACTGAAGCAAGTACCGGAGCAGTATTCTCACCAACCAGTGGACCGTGAAGAATCTGGAAACTTCAGTGGGTATCAAGCCAGGGACCCAGCCAGTGGAGGTGACGCTTGCAGAGTCTGAAAATGTAATCTTGCAACTAGCTAAGGGTGTCCTGGCCCTAACACTCTCTCCCAAAGTTCTGTTAAGAGAAATAAAATCTCTTTTACATTCAAAAAGTGTCTGGCGCCCAATCAGTCTACCTCGCAATACACCCACTATGCCATGCAACCCACCATATACAGAAGGATGTCAGCTATCTCTGGCCCTGAAGGTTCTCATTAGATCGAAGGAGGCCGGGGACCTTGCTACAGTAATAAAAATGAAAATATGGTTGAAATTGATTATTTTTTTTAACATTGAATTGGGGCACTTTTGGATTTAATCTCCTTTTGGTTTATGCAAACCACCATTTTGTGTCTTTATTTGCCTTACAATTTCAAGAAAAAGTAGAACAGAAGGTTTCATCAAATTGCCACATTTATAGCAAGCTTAGTGCTTATAAATATGTTTTGCCCATTGTCTAATTTTTTAAATTATTTTATTTAAGATGTCAAACAGTTGGTGCTATATAAATCCTTAATAATAATCATCTCTCAGGGGAAGTTCCGAGAGAACTACACAAAATAAAAAAGGGGCACAATTGCAACAAGCAATAAATATAGTACAGACCTTTTGCCCCAGTTATACTATTTCACCCCCTGCAGTACTGTGCAAGCTCCAACGGGAGAAATGTCATGAGCCACATAAGACAGCCTGAATTTGTGCCATCTAATATTGATATTTTCTAATTCTAGAAAACACGAGTGGTGGAGGGATTTCGGTACTCAATGATGAGCAGGGATAGTCTTCGAGGACTGGGACTGTGATGGGGAAAAAAGTAGAAAAGACAAAGGAAGGGCTTAAGGGGGGATGCACTGGGGAGGAGGTGAACGTAATAGTGGTACTTTCACACAGGGCTTTTTTTTTCAGCAGGAACATGTAGAAACACAGTCCCGGAACCTCCAGCACTGAATTTATGTAATAGTAAGGGGGCGTGATGGAGGGTCTATTGATGCTGTCTGCTGGGGGATTTACTGTCACTGGTGGGGATCTGTTTTTGTGTTATGGTTTATTGTTGCTTGTGGGGGATTTAGTGTTGCTGGGGGGGGGGTCTTATGTTGCTGGGAGAGATCTTCTTTTGAGGGGGAGGTCTATTGTTGCTGCCTCCTGGAGGGTCTATTGATGCTGGCCGCTGGGAGATCTGTTGTTGCTGCTGGAAGTCTAATGTTGCCTGGGTGGATCTTTTCTTGCTGAGGGTGGGAGGTCCATTGTTTCTGTGTGGGGGCCTTTTGTGTGGGGGCATCTATTGTTGCTGGGGTGGGGTCCATTGTTGCTTGGGGGATCTATTGTTGCTGGGGTGGGGTCCATTGTTGCTGGGGGAGTCTCTTGTGTGAGGGATCTATTGTTGCTGGGGTGAAGTCTATTGTTGGAAGGGGAATCTATTGTTGCTTGGGGGAACCTATTTGGGTGGGGTCCATTGCTGCTGGGGGAGTCAATAAGAGCCGGTTCACACCAGGGCGACTCAGGATCCGACTTCAGGTCGCCCCGAGACGCCCCAAGTCGCGCTGTAATGTTAGCCTATGGAGCCGTCTTTATACACACTACAGAAGTCACTCCGATTTCAAAAAAGGTTCCTGTACTACTTGAAAACGACTTCTAGGTGACTTGTATCCATTGAGTTCAATGGAAGTCGCCTGCAAGTCGGATCTCTGTTCATTTTGACCATCTTCTTCAGGCAAGTTCACAGGAAGTACAAAGGAATTTAACCCGGTTAGCCTTGATGTTGCCTCGAAGTTGCCTTGAAATTGCCTCGAAGTTGCCTTGATGTTGCCTCGAAGTTGCCTTGATGTTGCCTGGCAAAGTCGTGCCGACTTTGTGGTCGCTGTAGTGTGAACCAGCACTAATTGTGAGAGGAATCAATTGTTGCTGGGGTGAGGTCTATTGTTGTGACTCCAGGGGATCCATTTTACTGCTTTTCTTGTTATTAGACAAGAACAAATTGCATACAAATTATTTAGCACCAAAAAATATTTGGGGCAGAATAGGAAGGTGGATAGGGGGGTGGAACCAAGGGATGGTGCTTGGAGGTGGGTGGGGCACGGAGACAAGGGGAGACTCAGAAGGGGGGGGGGGGGTTCCTGCACCTATTCTCTGAGGAAAAAAAGCCCTGCATTCATAACATAGAAAGTTTCCAGAGTGGCCCATTATGTAATATTTTACAAAACAGGTTATTTGTGGGGAACAGGAGAGCAACGCCAATGAGCTTATGAGCAGGGGCGGACTAACCATTCGGCCACTCGGACCACTAGGGGGCCCCATCAGGGTTGCCAGCCTCAGTAAAACCAGGGACAGTATGTAAAAATCTTTGTTTTTTTTTTTTTTTTTTTTTTTTCTTTTACATCTGTCTCTGAAATGTCCCTAACCGACATCCTTTTGGTCTAAAAATCCTGAGATTATAGCTGCCCCACCTCTCCAGTACCTTCTTAGCCAATAGAAACATGTCTGTGTATACTGTGTGATTGTATACTGCGTGTGTGTGTGTGTGTGTGTGTATATACTGTGTAGCCCCATAATCTCTGATTGCCTGGGGGCCCCATAATCTCCTATTGCCCGGGGGCCCCATGAGTTGTCAGTCCGCCCCTGCTTATGAGAACTACATCACAGGAAAAGTCAATGCCTGCCTTGTGCCCGAGCCCTGCCTGGGTTTATCATGGGTTTAGTAAAGCTTGAACAACTTGGATGTGGTATGTTTATAATCCAGATTTTCCCATCCTTATGTTGTACTACGCCAGCAGTATCAGGAGTTGAAGTTAAAATGATCATCAACAATTTGTTTACATTTAAACTCAATTATGCAATCATGCGCAAACATATACTAAATGTCATAATTATATTTAAAGGCATACTATGGTAAATAATCATATAAATATGGTGGAAATGTGGCTTTAATTACCTATACAGTTGATAATTCATTGTATAATTATGCAATCATATGGAAATGTATACTTAATTGTGTAATTAAATGTAAGGGTGTTCAGATATGGAATCTCAAATTCTTGTGCCTGCTATGAATCTGTGGGGTTCTGTGTATACGGTAAGTGCGGCATGAAAAGAAGTATGCGCCTAAAGAAATAGGAGGCTGCTGTTGCCATCCTTCTGAAAATGTTGGTTGCCTTGCGATCTCTTCCTTCAAGTCTTTGATCAGTCTCCAGGTTAAACACCTTTAAAAAGGCCGACTTGCATAGGTTTTCCAGGTCAATGATTTAAACTTCTGAAACTCTCAGAATGAGTGGTCTGCATTGGTAGCCAAGTTAGTTTTCTTAGTACAGGTTTCTGCTATAGAGAAAAGGTGGTCATTTATTCCAGCAAAAGGGGGTCAGTGATGTAGCAGCTCATAAGAAGTGTATCAGCAGATGTGTATTGACCTATTGTTTTGTTTTATTAGGTATAAAAATGAGACAATAAAACAATGCAGAATCCCTCTCCAAATGACCAAACTATATAGATATACCATGAAATTGAGATTATGGACCCCTGTTCCAGATTGCATCCATGGCCAGTGCCACTATAAAATATATATATAAATAAATATATATATATATATATATATATATATATATATATATATATATATATATTTTTTTTTTTTTCTTGTTTATAAAACAGCAGATGGGGTACAGGGGTCAGACTGGTTGCTATGGATAATGCCTGTCCCCTTCCTTTCTGGGCCATCCCAGCTTGTAGTCGGCACCCCTTGCTCTCTAGACAGAGCAGTGAGTGTGGCTATTACCCCGGAGACTTGCAGACATTTCCTCCTTTTTAGGATTCCTCTTCTGGCCCCATGCCAAATCCACACAACACTGTATTACCATCACAATAACCAGCGGTGTCCCCGCTGTCATCTTATCCCGGCGTGTCCAGAGGAGTGCAGTGCAGTCCACATCCTGTGCCATTTTCCCTCCCTCACAGAAAACTTTCCTGTCGCTCTCCCCATCCCTATCTGACACACTGAAACCGATTGCTCAGTCCCCATTTCAGACCCCCTCTCCACACACAGCCCATACTGATGTGTTCAGGAGGAACGTTTCACAGTCCCCCCTATCCCTGCACACACCTGAGCCCTCCACTCTTCATCCAAGAACTTTTAATATAAGGACACTTGCCTGCCCCTGGATCCAGCACTGTCCTCCCTCAAGCCAATTCTTCAATTGGCTTTGGGTGCAGGCATCAGCATCTTCACTAAAGGAAACCAACAATGAAACCTTGGGGCTTCACAGTCAGCTTCCAACTGTACATGCTTGAGCCGCGCTTTGTGATTGTTCTTGCAGTCTTCTGGGACCTGTGATGTGTCCCAGAGGGCTACGGGGGAGGGGGGGGGGGGTGTGGTGAACTTCCTTTCAGATGGCCTCAGTGATCTTCACTGGAAGTGGGGGAGTGGGTACCTGTAAAAATGAGGTACCTGCTCCCCACCCAAAAAAGCAAACTAAATGTAAAGGACGAGTGGGGGGAGGGAGGAAGGAAAAGCAGAACTTCCTCTTTTGGGTGAAGTTCCTCTTTAACCACCTCACTACAGTGCATTTTCACCCCCTTCCTGACCAAGCCATTTTTCAGCTTTCAGCGCTGACGCACTTTGAATGACAATTGCGCGGTCATACGACACTGTACCCAAATGAAATTGTTATATTTTTTTCCCCACAAATAGAGCTTTCTTTTGGTGGTATTTGATCACCTCTGCGGTTTTTATTTTTTGCGCAATAAACAAAAGAAGAGCGACAAATTTAAAAAAAAAAACAATATTTTTTACTTTTTGCTATACTAAATATCCCCAAAAATATATAAAAAAACATTTTTTTTCCTCAGTTTAGGCCGATACGTATTCTTCTACATATTTTTGGTAAAAAAAAAATCGCAATTAGCGATTATTGATTAGTTTTGCGCAAAAGTTATAGCGTTTACAAAATAGGGGATAGTTTTATAGCATTTTTATTAATATTTTTTTTTTTTTTACTAGTAATGGCGGTGATCAGCGATTTTTATTGTGAGTGCGACATTATGGCGGACACATCGGACATTTTTGACACATTTTTGGCACCATTGTCATTTATACAGCAATCAATGCTATTTAAATGCATTGATTCATGTATAAATGACACTGGCAGTAAAGGGGTTAACCACTAGGGGCGGGGAGGGGTTAACATGTTCCCTGGGAATGATTCTTACTGTGGGGGGAGGGGACTCACAAGGGGAGGAGACCGATCGGTGTTTCTCTGTACAGAGAACACACCATCGGCTCCTCTCCTCTGACAGGACCGTTGATCTGTGTGTTTACACACACAGATCCACGGTCCCGCTGTGTTACCGGGCAATCGCGGGTGCCCAGCGGACATCGCGGCCGCTGGGCACGCGCATCGGGTGCCCAGTGACACGGCGAGAGCGCGCGCTCCCGGCGGCGCGCGCGCGCTCCCTTTAGTGCACAGAAAGGGGAGGACGTCATATGACGCCCTCCCTGAACGAGAGCTGCGCCGCCTGGCCGTCATTTGACAGCCGGCGGTCGCAAAGCAGTTAAGCGACTGCTATACATTTTATGCTTTGACTTTTTTCCTGACCCTGTGAGGCTCCAAAAGGCCCTCATAATGGCTTGCTTTCTTGTCAAATTTAGGACAAAATTATAACCTTCCAGTTTTTATCTTCAACAAGCAGCTATAAAGATTTTTTTATTTTTTTTCCCTAAATGAAAATATCAGGTCTGTCCTTAAAATGCAGAGATAACTGCTACATGGTGTCCCAAGAGAAGGTCATTGCTGTTATTGATCAATGGACAGTTTTTGCTAACTGAAGTTTCTTTTTGTTTGACAAGATTGCTTTCATTCCGAGAGCCGACAATTGCCAAATTATATATAAACTGAAATTAATCCTTAGGGGGTTTTAAAAAGACTATAGGGAGGAAAAATACTCCAAAACCTCTACAAGCTCAGATAGGCACTTTAAAAATAGCAATCTATATCTAAAACTCGCCAGCAGTATTGTTGTTTTACAAAGAGTCTTGCCTTATTGTTCAATCTAACCAAGAGTGCTGCTCTAACAGTACTAAATACATTTAATCGATTCCATGATGATAAAGAAACACAAAAATAAACCAGTGAAAAACCCAGCAAATTAGATCAAGAAACAAAATCTTGGTTCTAACAGAACTGTCAAACTTCTGTACTATGCCCACCTAAGCTAGAATGCAGTGGCCAGGACCAAGTTTACACTGTGGTGCCAAACTGAAAATACAACACAGCTGCTCTGTGCTAAACCACCTGCACAGAGAAGGAAACCTTTCAATGTATTGTTCGTTCTGCAGAATTTTCTAATCCTGTTTTTTCTTTTTTTTTTTTTGGGCTCTGAAAAGTTTCTATTTGTGCCCATTAACTGGATAAAGAAAGAATGAATGGTTCAAATGACAGATTTTTGAACGATTTTTCAGCAAGTGTATGGCCAGCATTACTGTTGCCCAGGCCTGAAGGCAAAGACTGGAGCCCTCGCATGTATTTACAAGGCCCTGTGTCCCATGGTTTCAGATACTGCACCTAGGATAATTCTGTACCACAGCAGGCCCTATATCAGGGACCCTACTACACAGCAAAGTGCCTCATGCCTGGCCACCTCTACCTGCAGAATCTATGTCCCTGACCACTGCCCTTCCACACCTGAACTGTCTTCTTTTTCTTCTTGACACCTTATAATTCATAACTCTGGAATTTAGTATGATGCATTCTAGGCTTCATAACCACATGAGTTGACTTGTATTATGCACTCATTGCCTAATCTGGAGGGTTAGTTTAGACAGGCACACTTCATTCCCCCAGTTCTTTAATACACTATGAATAGATTTCTCCAAGTTACTGAGACCAGGTAATTCTTCAACAGTAACTGATTTTACTTGTGTAGCAGTCTCCCCAACGTCAAAGGGCCTGATGGTGTCCCCTAGAGCCAGGGAGAACTGACATTCCTCCTCAGGGTGCAGGGTACTAGGAATAGTGGGTGTGGTGCAAGGTGGAAATATTGGGCTCCAGTCACTTTTTGTAAAAATGAACAGAGATTTTATTTCTCTTAACATGAACGGTGGGAGAGAGGGTTAGGGCACAGGACACCCTTGGGCAAATGCAATAGCGATTAGGCAAACTCCAGACAAAAAAGTATCCCACTTTAGATCCTCAAGATCAGCTTGCCATCTCTCCCTAGACTTCTTGGACTTTCAGCTACCTGCTGGATCCCTCCAGCTTCACCCACAGCTAACTGCTGTACTTATCTTCAAGCTTTACTTACAGCTACCCACCGTACTCCTTCAAGCTTTACTCACAGCTGCCCGCTGTATTCCTGGATTAGTCTGCACTGAAGCTTTCCCACTTCACCGTCCCCGGCTAGTGAAGTGTCTGCTCTGGTACTCCTTCAGAACTTCATCCCTTCCACTCTTGCCTCTAGGAACAGGAGCAGTCGTCCCGGCAACTGCTTCTTCTTTACCCCAGGCAACGATCAGGCTCCCCTTGGGCTGAGCTCACGTGGTTCTGCCCCAGGCTTTGGGCCTAACCTCTGCTGTTCCTCCTTTGCGGAACCTTGAATTACTGGATAGGCCTCACGTATGCCTAGCAAACAGTAAGACTCCTGGATAGGCCTAAGGCTTCAGGCCTAGCAGCCAGGAGCTGTCTGACACACATCTGCCCAGGCCGCAACGCCTAGGCGAGAAGAACCCCTAATACACGACTCTTCCCGAATAAATAGCCTATCCCAGCATGCATAGCGGCCAAAAAAACTCCTGATTGGCTGAGAATACTTATTTAACACTGTTTTATATCAATGTAACAGTATGCAGGAAAGAAAAGCTGTCAGCAAATCTCAGAGTATCCAAAATGTACTTTATGCAGCAAAAAAAACAAGAAGAATTTATTTCCCAAAGGCTTGCCTCCTTGCAAAATCATTGTCTGTAAGAAACCGATATGAAGGAGATAAAACTTTTATAGGTCAGCTAGTGCTTTGGCAATATTTAGCTCCTCGTATACAACCTAGTTGATGAATTGCTGGCAGTTGTGAAAAATACTGCAGAGTGGGTCAGAATTTTGGTGCTGATATCCCCTAGTAACTTTTATTATTATATTGATCACTATTTTTTCATTATTTTATTTCAAGAGCATGAGCGGCATAGTGCCTTAGTGGTTTCTTACACAGTGAGGAAACTATCTGGATGGAGTTTGTATGTTATCCATGTGCTTTTGTGAGTTTCCTATGGGTACTCTGATATCCTCCCATGCTCCAAAGATATGCTGGTATGTTAATTGGCTCCTATCCAAAGTGGCCCTAGTAGGTTTGTATGCATGTTAGATAGGGACCGTAGATCGAAAGCGGACTGTGGCAGACCAGCGATGGCTCTTTGGGCCTCCGGATATAAACGGTTTGTGTCCATTTACATTGGGCTACCTCTGATCCATTACTTTTAGGGCCCTTGCACACAGGCTGTCCGATCGGGTCCCCCTGTCAGTTTTTCAGTCGGACCTTCCATTCACCCCACATGTCCCCACATGTCCACTGACATCCGCCGCTATTCGAAAAAGCCTTCCCAGAAGAGTTGAAGCTGTTATAGCTGCAAAGGGTGGGCCAACTCAATATTGAACCTAAGGAGGACTAAGACTGGGATGCTATTAAGGTTCA
This sequence comes from Lithobates sylvaticus, assembly GCA_028564925.1. Classification (NCBI taxonomy): domain Eukaryota; kingdom Metazoa; phylum Chordata; class Amphibia; order Anura; family Ranidae; genus Lithobates; species Lithobates sylvaticus. The sequence continues at coordinate 170,464,002 of CM053035.1, forward strand.
TGTGCGTGTAAAGGCACGTCCCAATACTTTTGGTAATATAGTGTATGAGTTGGCAGTCGTAAAGGGGTTAATGGGCCTAGAATTATTGCTCTTCAGTGTGCATGTTGATATGTAACATGTGTAGTGCAAGAGGCATTTTCGTATCTAGGTGCCTCCGATGTGTGCATTTGTATTTGAGTGGGATGGGCATGACATTTTTTTTGTTTTTGTTTTAGAAGTGGATTAGGTGCTTGGGTAACTTTATTTTTTAACTTTTTTCCACTAAAACTTTATATCACATAGGGGACCAAAACTATGTGACAAAAAAAATGTTGAGACTACTACTGATGCTAATGGAGCACAGATAATGCTTCATTGGCTTCTTCCCTGGTGAGAGGACAGAAACAATCATACATGTTGCTTCTGTGTTCCTGCTGGGTAGAGGAGATCAGAAAACAGATGTTCTACCTGGCCACATTAGCCATACCGATCCCGGGTCCAAGTGAGATCTCTTGGCAGGCTTTTTTTTTTTTTTCTTTAAAAAAGATGAATGTAACATTGTTGGGGCATGTGTGAAATGAGCTCCATCTCCAGCATGCGCAGTACACCAGAACCAAAAAATCATGCAGATAAGGTACAAGATCTCCCTGGAGGCACCAATAACATGGTCTTCCCAGGGGGCATCAGTGTGGCCAGTGCTATACCATCAGTGCCTTCAGGAAAACCAGACCGTTAACACAAAAAATTTCAGTAAATAAAAACATTTAAAAGAAAAAAAAACAACATTTTAAAATGATTTCCTATCAGTATGCAGAGATGCGTGCTGATGTGAATTTTTAGGAAAATAGAGGAAAGGTCAGTTTTTAGTACTTAGAAGGGATGAAAAGTGTTTCTTAAACATTGTAGCAATGGTCCATTTGCACTTTTTTCCTGTCTTCTATTTTGGGTGACTCACTTAGGAGACCGGTGCAAAGCATCATTTTCTTGGGCAATGGTGCTCATTATGACTTTGGGCGCAGGTGTTGGACGTGTTTTGGTGGGTCTGGAGGCTTCTTAGATAATAGAACTGCAGGTTGCTGTTGATAGAGACAGAGTAGACAAGGCAGACTGCCTTGGTTTTCTCTCCTTCTGCATGTTTCACCTAGAACTAGAACAAACATCATGCAGTGAGACCAAACCCCTCCTGAGATTATTTGTATAGAAGCTTGTGTGTATCAGAGTATTGTACACAATAAAATGAGAAGAACCGTGCAGATTATTTTTTCTATTCTCTGTTTGCAGACCAATATTGTGTTGGCAGCTCTGTTTTATGAGAGCCTTTGCCTCTTAAAAAGTCTGTATAAAAGAGTAGCTCAGGAGCCTAAAGTGTACACTGCTGCCAGAATGGTTTATGGGTTGTACTTAGTGTTACTAAACCCAGGAGCCTGCATTCACTATATCTGGTCTCCCACAGTACACAGAACATGGAAATGCAATCATTTTAGTAAATATAAACTGCTAAATACCTTTTCTCATCAATGGTATATAGCAGTCTTGTGACTTCTATCAGTGTCTAGTTAAAGCTTGTAGGAGGAGTTTTCATTGTGCTCTGATTGTTCTATGAGGCTGCATGACTCCTGACCATCTGTCTGGACAGTGCTGATTGGCCCTGTGCTGATCACATGCCAAAAAAAAAAAAAAAACTCCAGCAATACACACCAAACTGAGCATGTGCCCCCAAGGCTCTGTACTGTCGGCAAATAGCTTGGGGACTATGGTATGAGGGGAGGATCAGAGAAGACGGGATCAAACAGCCTTTTTACACAATGCAGAGGATTAACCCCTTAGGTTCCACAGTGAGTATAACAAGCATGCTTTACTGCATATACAGACTGATTTTTACTGTTGTGGGTTTATTAACACTTCAAATAGAAATAGACATTTCAGTTTTGTATAGCTAATGAACTTCATACCAATCCTATTCCCCAGATGAGGAGTTACTGTATACCATGCTGTTGGTGAATGGGGAAATTATCAGAATTGCAAAAGTCCCAGAGCAACTTTAGATATCTAGGTGGACATGGCCTCAGGGAGAATGGCTAAAAACAGTAAGAGACACTCCATAATTATCGTTGTGCACTTAGAATATAGATATAGAGTGAAGAATGAAGTGTATGTGGTTAAAGCGTAAAGCATAAGAGCAGCGGGGATGAGGACGTAGGGCGGAGAACGTCCACCGGAGGGAGGGGCCCAGCCTAGGAGAGGACGCCCGGACGGATGAATGGGGACATGCGCTGAACCACTGACACCGCGCTACACGTGGAGAGAGATCCCCCGAGCATAGCGTAACACCCGGCCGACTCTAGCGTATACAATGCGCTTATGGTAGCCCAGATCGTGGCGACGGCGGGATCGGGTCTCCGTGTAGCTCCCGGCTCCCCCCCCCCCCCGCTGATCCCCCCGCTGATCTCTCGTAGCGGTCCCTGACCTCCCCACACCAGCGCTTGCCGGAAATACCTTCACTGCAGAGCCGATCCGTGGGGAAGGAGAAAAAAAAAAAAACATCAGTGATACAGCCGGAGGGGTAAGTCCCCTTGTTACAAGGGGTAACACCAACTTACGGAATCCCCACGGAAAACCGTAAGAAACATTTTTCAAATACCTATCGTGGAAGTGTAAAGAATTGAGGTAAAAACATACCAAACTGCAAGTACAGAAATGAGATCATTGTTCTGGGACTGTTTGCTATGACCGTTAGTCCATGAAGGTAGATTCTGCAATCATTGCACCTGCATTGCCCAGTATTATTAGCCTGTGACCCGGGAGACATTAAGGAGCAAACTCTGATTGACTGTCTAATATAACTGGATGTTATTAAATACATGTACCTGAATATACAGCAAGTAACTTTGACAGTAATCATCTCTTTTTCTATTGGGACACGGATGAACATAGACATATATGTATGTTAGGCGTTGAGGAGCCCTGCGAGTGAGTGGAACGTACACAGTGGGGGACCAATCTCAGAGACATAACGTACAGCCATACGAGATGAGTTCCTTCTCTAAGTGAGGAGACCCACGCTATGGTTTTTCTTTTTTTTTCCTTTTTTCGTACGGCCTGTATTTTGTCCCGAATATATTTTTCAACATTCAGGGGTCTCTTTCCCCTCTCCTCTGCCTTCCTCCCTGCCATTTAAACATCTACGAGCGGGTTGAGATTTAATCCGCAGCAATAAGGAAAGGACGTAGCATAAATACAAATATTTACATCTGCATTGTCCAGTAACACTAGCCAGTGACCCGGGAGCGATCTACGAGGAGACCCTGTACGACTGTCAAGCATAAACTGGATGTTGTCTAATACACGTACTTGAATACACAGCAAGGGTTAATTTGAATTTGGACAGCAACCATCCCTTTTTTTACTGGGACATTGAGGTATATGGATATAAACGTATGTGAGGTATTGAGGTGCCCTGCGAGTGAGTGGAACCCCTACATTGGGAGACATACTTTAGAGATATAATTTAGGCTCCTTTTTTTTTCTTTTTCTTTTTTTTTACGTTAAGAGCCCTATCCTAAGTTCTCTCTTTTAGTTCTGCTTGTGTCTCGGTCGCAGATATTTTCTTACACCCAAGGTTTTCCCTCTCCTTTCCCCTGATTTCCTGTCACCTAAAGCACCTATGAGCGGGTTGAGAGTTAAACACTAAACCTGCAGTAATAAGGATAAGACGTGGAATAAAGGGGAGGGGAGGGAAAGGGGAAAGAGAAAGAACATAATTACTTCTCCTAGAATAACCAGTAAAAAACTTAATTTCTACTGTGAGGTACCACCAGAATACCGCGGTTACATATAGGCTATACTCAAAAATAGCTGTAGTCTCCAAGAGAAGGTCCTATTATTTACCGGTTTTTATTCCATAGAAACTACCGACCCCGGGTCACATTTGTACTCCTTTCAGATTTGGACTACCCGTTAAACTGGGGAAACGGAAGATTATAAATAAGAAACCAGGTATGAAAGGTAAAACCACAAAGGGAGCTGAGACTAAGATAACAAAGGAAAAAGCAAATACCAGCACAATTAAACAATACATGGTTCAGGGCGCGAGCCCAAAAAGCCAGAGTATGGAAAAACAACCAGTTAAACAGGCAAAAAAGAAGGAGACAAATAAAAAAAAGGAAGAGACCCATGAGAGAGCAGGAGGTAATACTACAGAAGAATCTGAAATAGAGAGTAGTAGGGTAGAAGATCAGAATGGAAACTCCCAGGACTTGACTAAGGCAGTGATGCTTGAAATGCTAACAAAAATGGAAAATTCCATAAAAGACGAAATAATAGCAGTACGCACAGACCTCGGTCACCTCTTTTCCCGGTTAGAGGATGCGGAAAATAAAATAGATAAACAAGCACAAGAACTGTCGGATATCAAAGATCAACTCAGGAAAATGAAGATAAATCAAAGACAGATGGAATATAAATTGGAGGAACAGGAAAATCAGAGTAGAAGGCAGAATCTAAGAATCCGCGCCCTCCCAGAAACAAATGGAGAAGATCTTAGAAAAATTATGAAGGAACTATTTAATCCAATTGCCAATATAGGACCAGACTGGGAACCAAAGATTGAAAGGATACATAGAGTGAGAAAGCCCCAGCATATCACAGATTTGCCTAGGGACATCCTTGTACGCTTCCAAGACTATGTGGAAAAGACAGAAATATGGATCAAACTAAGAGGAAAGCCCCCACTAAAATATGGAGGAGCAGACCTCCAGATTTTTATGGATCTATCTCCACAAACACTAGCCAGAAGACGTCTCCTGAGACCGCTGTTAAACCAAATACGGATAGAAAACGTAAAATACGGATGGGGTTTCCCAGCGTGCTTAATAGCATACAAAGATGGTAGATCGGTAAAACTAAAGTATCCAGAAGAACTTCCAGAATTTTGCAAAAATCTGGATTTACATCCTTTGGAACTCCCAGAATGGTCAGCTAGAGAGGGGCTGGATTAACCTAAAATGGCAATATAATTGCCATCATGTTTTTTTTGGCGACATGGGATTGAGAGGGTGTAGGCTAGCTCCCCATTTAGGAGGAGGGGTCCTCCCCACTCTCCCATGTTCGAGACCCTTCTAGTAGGGGCTCCTTTCTTGGAAGTGGGGCGCAATCCACCTTATGTCGTTTATTTATGTTTCTCATCAGACCAGGGAGGTCAATCATTAATAGGGGGGTGGCGGGGGGGGGTGAGGGGAAGTGGGGGGGAGCGTTTTGTCTTTTTTTTTTTTTCTTTAGTACCGGCTAAGATAAATGGAATTCGTCCGGGAGACCCTCCCACCCCCTCCCACCCCCTCCCACCCCCTCCTTCCTCCAGTCCTCTATGGTGGGGGATGGAGGGGGGGGTGGAAGGGGGGGAAGAGGCTGGAGCCCCACCTTCGAGAACGAAGTCCAGAGGCGAAGAGGATGGTTCCGATTCGCCAAAGGCTTAGAGGCCGATATAGGCCAGGTGGATGGGGAGGATGGATGGGAGGGAGGGAGAGGGGTGGGAACCGAGGAAGCGGTGAGGGAGGGAGGGGGGGAGAGGGTGGGGAGTGGGACTGCAGGGAGGAGGGGGGAGGAGGGGCTGGGAATTGGGGTAGGGGGGGGAAAGAAAAGGGGAGGTGCCTCTCTCCAAAAACTAAAAATAAAAGGAAAAGTCCTAGATTAAGTTCCTAACATATAACGTCCGGGGTCTAAACAACCCGGCCAAAAGACATAAAATATTAAAAGAGCTTAAACAGCACCAAGCAGACATAGTGTTTCTCCAGGAAACCCACCTATTCCAAGGAGCTAATATAAAATTATATTCTAAAAAACACCCTACTTGGGTATATGCGGATTCAACGACAAGGAAAGCTAAAGGAGTGGCGATAGGATTTTCTGAGGGACTATTGTTTAAAGAAGATGCAAGGTTAGCAGACCCAGAGGGGCGATATCTCTTTTTAAGAGGATCTATAGGCGAATTACAACTTACTTTAGGTAACATCTACGCACCAAACAAAAGGCCAATAGAATTTATGAAGAAGATGATACGTACCCTTGCCCATTTTAGGCAAGGGATGGTCATAATGGCAGGAGATTTGAACCTTTGTATGAACCCGGGTGAGGATAGTTCGTCCCGTTCACGGGAGACGGGAGGTGTACCTCTAAAAAAACTGAAAAAGATATTTCATCAAAACCAACTGATGGATGCATGGAGAAGTTTAAACCCAAGCACCCGAGATTACACCTTCTTCTCTCCCGTGCACGGGACGTACTCGCGTATTGACTACATGTTTGTAGATCATAACACATTGTCAAAGGTTACAGAAGCCCATATAGAGATTTCCACCTTTTCAGATCACTCACCAGTTACGATGACGCTAGAGGAATGTAAGATACCAAAGCAGTTCTCAAATTGGCGGTTAAATGAAGCGCTCCTTATTGAAAAGCAAGATGTGGAAAAAATACAAGAGGAATTAATTTTTTTCTTTGAAACTAACGAATCAAACGACATCTCACACTCCACACTGTGGGAAACACATAAGGCATATATAAGGGGTATCTTTATCACGATGGGCTCGGGGAAAGTAAAGGAAAGAACAAATACAATTAACCACTTCAGCCCCGGACCAATTGGCAGCCAAAGGACCAGGCCCCTTTTTGCAATTCGGCACTGCGTCGCTTTAACTAACAATTGCGCGGTCATGCGACGTGGCTCCAAAACAAAATTGGCGTCCTTTTTTTCCCACAAATAGAGCTTTCTTTTGGTGGTATTTGATCGCCCCTGCGGTTTTTATTTTTTGCGCTATAAACAAAAATAGAGCGACAATTTTGAAAAAAATGCAATATTTTTTACTTTTTGCTATAATAAATATCCCCAAAAAATATATAAAAAAACATTTTTTTTTCCTCAGTTTAGGCCGATACGTATTCTTCTACATATTTTTGGTAAAAAAAATCGCAATTGGCGATTATTGATTAGTTTGCGCAAAAGTTATAGCGTTTACAAAATAGGGGATAGTTTTATAGCATTTTTATTAATATTTTTTTTTTTTTTATTAGTAATGGCGGCGATCAGCGATTTTTTTATTGTGACTGCGACATTTTGGCGGACACATCGGACATTTTTGACACATTTTTGGGACATTTGTCATTTATACAGAAATCAGTGCTATTTAAATAGCACTGATTCCTATGTAAATGACAGTTGTAGTTAGGGGGTTAACCACAAGGGGGCGGGGAGGAGTCAGTGTGACGTGTTGTGTTGTGTTTACTGTAGGGGGGCGTGGCTGTACGTCTGACGTCATTGATCGGCGTTCCCGATGACAGGGAACCGCCGATCACTGACAGTCAGTGTAGGAAGCGCGGGGAGAGGTTTGTTTACATAGACCTCTCCCCGTTCTTCCGCTCCGTAACCCGATCGCGGGATACCAGCGGCGATCGGGTCCGCTGGTCCCGCGGCCGTGGTCACGGAGCTCCCGACCGGGTCGCGCGCGCGCCCCCCGGGCAGGCAAATTAAAGGGGACGTACAGGTACGTCCTTTTGCCTGCCCGTGCCATTCTGTTGACGTATATCTACAGGAGGCGGTCGGGAAGCGGTTAAAGAGTTAACGGAAGAAATATTTAGATTAGAACAACTCCATAAGAATTCAGAGGGACATCATCAGGAGTTATACCATCACCTTATAATAAAAAGAGAAGAATTAAAGGATATATTAACGCAAGGGTCTATAATGCGATTTTGAAAGACAAATACCTTTGGGGTAACAAAATTGGAAAACATCTAGCTAAAACCATAAAGAAAAAAAAAGCGAGGAATTACATCGAAAGAATCCGCAATAAACAAGGGGACCTAGTATTTAAGTCCAAAGATATTGCAGAAGTCTTCCAGCGTTTCTATAAAACCTTGTACAATGTAAACGAAGATAATACAGATGTAGAAAAAAAGAATAAAATAGAATTCCTGAGGAATTCAGGAATTGCCCGATTATCTACTGAGGACAGTATGGATCTGGATGCTCCTATCTCCGAAAACGAGCTCCTTGGCGCGTTGACAGATACAGTGACCGGGAAAAGCCCGGGACCGGATGGATTCCCGATCCTGTATCTCAAGAGATTCAGTAAGATTTTGGTACCAAGACTTTGTAGATATTTCAACGGATTGGGAACAGATTATGGACTGAGTCGAGATGCACAGAAAGCCTTAATAACGCTCATTTTGAAGGAAGGGAAAGACGATAGTTGTTGCTCAAGTTTTAGACCGATATCCTTACTTAATTTCGATACAAAGTTATATGCTAAAATCCTTGCAAACAGGTTAAAAAATCATATGAGGGAACTGATCCATGTAGATCAGGTAGGTTTTGTCACTACAAGGGAAGGACGGGATAACGGAATTAGAACGTTATTACTCCAAAAATTAAAAACAGATGGGCTCCCCGGCCTATTCCTGTCGATAGATGCCGAGAAGGCATTCGACAGGGTAGACTGGGGGCTCATGATGGAGACCCTAAAGTTCATGGGCTTAGGCAAAATTATGTTGCAGAGAATCGGGGTTCTATATGAAAATCCGACTGCAACAATAAAGATCAACGGAGATCATTCTTCCCCCTTTTCTATGAGCAACGGGACAAGACAGGGGTGCCCCCTATCCCCGTTGCTATTTGTCCTTTCAATTGAACCATTATTGGCAACCATTAGATCTGATAACAATATAAAAGGAATTAGAGTAGGAGACAGCGAACACAAAGTAGCGGCGTTTGCGGATGGTTTACTGTTTTATATCACGGAACCCAAGACATCAATGCCAAAATTACTAGAGGTCCTAAAAGAATATAGAAAGGTATCAAACTTTAAAATAAACATTAATAAATCAGAAATTCTAAACATAAATATCGGGAAAAAAGATGCGTTGGGCCTACAAAGAGAGTTTCAGTTCCCATGGAAACAAAAGGGATTAAAGTACTTGGGGATCAAATTAGCAAACTCAATGGAAAAGCTATATAGCGATAATTTCATCTCGTTATTGGATGAAATCAGAAAAGAATTTAAAAAAATCCAGTACAGGCCCCTTTCGTGGGTAGGCCGAATAAACACCGTGAAAATGCTGATTTTACCCAAAATCACTTACAAGTTTCACATGATGCCGATCCCTCTCCCTGATTACTATCTTCAAACTTTAAAAGCTATTATGAATAGGTTCATGTGGCATAATAAGAAACCTAGGATATCGCGAGACATTCTGAAACAAAATAAAGACCAGGGGGGTCTTGGTGTCCCTGATATTAAAAATTATTATTACGCGGTGATACTGTCGAGAGCAGTAGAGTGGTCACGGAAGGAGAGTCAAAAGCAATGGGTGCAATTAGAAAAAGATATAAGTGAGGTAGATTTAAGAGTAGGGATTTGGAGCCCTCCGAAATATAGGGAGATGGGATTAAATACACAGAAAATAACTAGACACGTTTTCAAAGTTTGGGATTTAATACACAAACAACACGGTTGGAAATACAATTCACCATTGTTGTCACTAAAAAATAATGAGTATTTTCCACCAGGAAAAAGGGACATGGGGGGGCAATGGGTAGGAGAAGATACACAATTAGGCGATTTGATAGAAAAAGGTAAAATAAAATCACTGATAGAATTACAGCAAAACACAGCACATATAAAGTTAAATGAATGGCGTTACCTCCAGCTGGCCAACTTTGTTGGGAAACTCCCTCAGCCAATTAGATCGAAGGATAATTATACACCCCTAGAAAAGATATGCCTAGCAAAAGGGGTAAAAAAAAAAGATACATCTAATCTATAGAAGATGCTTCTCACAGAGGGTCGGCCGGAGATACCTCCATTCTTAATAAAATGGGGGAATGAATTAGACACACACGGGTATAAACACAATTTAAAAAAAATATTAAAGTTAACACACAGATCAGCAATAGACACTAGAACCGCGGAAACAAACTATAAATGTCTGGCAAGATGGTATATTACACCTATTAGAAGTAGTAAATTTCAGTCAGGGAGCTCACAAGATTGTTGGAGAGGGTGTAGCCAACGGGGGACAATGGCCCACTATTTGTTGGGAATGTCCAAAAATTAGGAAATTCTGGAAAAATATCCTAGACTTGATAAACGAAATAACCAGTATTAAAATAGCGGAGGACCCGTTGGTATGCCTTTTCCATAACACTACAGACTCAATAAAAGTATATGTGAAGACGTTGATTCCGCATATGCTGAACGCCGCGAAAGCATTGATTCCTAGGAGGTGGCAACAAGAGGAACCCCCAACAGAATTGGAATGGGTGGGAAAGATGGGAGAGATATTTTATTTGGAAAAACTTAGATATAACGGAGAAGAAGATGGAGAAGATGCTATGATTAAATGGAAATGCTGGCAGGACTTTAAACAGACATGGAGGTATGCTGAAATAGTAACCTAATTAGGAAAATCCTAGATATTTAAATCGAGTAGAACAAAATTAGAGGACTAAAGAGAGAGGCACTAGGGGGGAGGGGTGGGTGGGGGAAAAATTATGGGATGTGATTTAAATAAAGATATTAGAGATAGCCTAAAGGGGGTATGTGTTTAAGGTTTGATGAATAATTATGCCCTCCACCGATCTTGGTAAAAATGAAAGTTCCACAATGATGATTTCTATGGAAGCGATATAAATGAACGCCAAGTTGAACAAAAATCTCTTTGATGCTCTCTGATGTGGAAAAAAAAAAAAAAAAAAAAAAAAGAGAAAAAAAAAAAAAAAAAAGCGTAAAGCATATCTATTGTCAAAATGTAAAATCCTATATTCATTTCCACATTGTGTGCCAATTATTTCTAGCCTACTCCTTATAAACGGAATGATCTTGAAGTTTGAAAACTTTTTTTTTTTTTTTTGAAGATCCCCACACATTTATTTTCTTGAATTGTGTAACACATATGGACTATGCCCTGTGATTTGACACTGCTGTGTCTGAACTACAGAGGTGCTGAGAAAAGGAGTTTCATGAGGCGGAGTCAGTACAGGAATCGCTATTTGCAGACAAGGTACTCTGGGATATGACGTCCTTAGAAATTATTATTATTATTATACACGGTTTATATAGCGCCAACAGTTTACGCATCAGTTTACAATGTATAGGGGGACAACACAATTACAGTACAGTTCAATACAAATAGTACAGGAGGGCCCTGCTCGTAGAACTTACATTCTAAAGGGAGGGGGTGGTGGTACAAAAGGTAATAGCTGCAGAGAATGATTTGATGGGGGTGGCTCGGGACAATTGTTAGGTGTTTGTGGGGTAGGCTTCCCTGAATAAATGAGTTTTTAGGGATCTCCTAAAGGTGGACAGGGTAGGGGCTGATCGGACAGACTGGGGCAGGGAGTTCCAGAGGATGGGAGAGGCTCTGGGGAACTCTTGGAAGTGAGCATGGGAGAAGGTAACAAGGGAGCTAGAAAGCAGGAGGTCCTGGGAGGAGCGGAGGGGAGGATTTGGGTGATATCTGCAGATGAGGTTGGTGATGAAATTGAAACTAAATCAAATGAATGAGCAGAGTAGAATCTGCAAAGCATGCAGGGAATCCTGGAAGTTGTGAAAAGAGATGACAGCAGACAGGCATCACTCACAATATGAAGGGAAACTGTTCAATTAAGCTTTTATTGGATTGTCAATAATATCTATTGTTTGCATTGTTATTACAAAGTTGGATTTACACTGTTCCATGTGCATGCAATGCAGCACACATGTAATGTGTAGGTGTCAGTGGGCCCATACAGATTTTCTTTGTTTTTCACCAGCCATATAGAAAAGGATGGGATTTGCTGCAGAAAAGTGGGTCTCTAGCATTAGGAAGAGTTGAAACATTTCTCAAGTGTAATAAAAGAGCAACAGCCTGACAGAGGTTCAAAAGAAAATACCATAAGACAGCGCATGCGCGAAACGCGTTGTCACGGCAGCAAATGAGCCTGCATTCCACACTGGTTCCTGGGCTTCCACCGCCTCCACACTTCCGGCTTGCACCGCCTGTCATCCAGATGCCCCAGCCACATACCCGGCTCGGATCCCCTGGCTTTCAGCTTCCCTGGCTTCTGGCTCCCGGTCTTTTTGGTCGGTTGTCTTTCTTCATCGTTGGCAACACTTGTCAGGCAGTGTTATCGGATCCCTGCAGGACCCCTGGTGGCAACACATCCACTATCCCGTGATCCACGGCAGCGTCACCCTTAGCACACGCCTGTGCCTCTGACCCTGGCTTCTGATACCCTTCCCCGGCCCAGGTCTCCCCTCTGCATTAGCATGGGCACTGGCGGCCCCCATGCTTCGCAGGCCATCCTTTGGGAAGATGTTACCCTTGCAACGCCATTGGGACCTAAAGTGGTATCGTTGGCTCATTTATTACTTTTACCTATTTATCATTGTTCATTGAAGGAACAAATAACATTGTTTTATCTATGGCCCCATTGACTTTTTGGCTAGTTTGATATCCAATCCATTGAGCGCTGTCCATTAGTATCCTCTTAACAGCAGTTCAAGCCCATCCACATCTTACTATAAGGCCCCTGTTACACGAGCGATCTGATCGGGCCCTCAATTCTCCTCTATGGATTGGCAGATATAAATAGACGTGTCTATTTACAACCGCCTAACTTCAATCTGATCCAGTCTGGAAAAAACAAACGGAAGGGGATCTGTCGTCCTCCATCTGGCCAGATCGAATCAGAGGGCAGTCGTGTGTACATGGACAGACAACTTCCCATAGAGTAGAGCTGGCTGTCCATGCTGCATAAACTGAATGGATACGGACCTGTCATCCACTCGCTCCGTTCAGCTCAGCGGGGGTTCATCGGGCAGATCTGAGAAAAAGGGATCTGGCCCATGTGAAAGGGGCCAAAAAAGTGATTTTGTTGCAGTTACTGCCCCCTTGGAGACAATTTTTTTTATAACTTCCTGTTCATATTTGATTTTACTGAGCTTTGTTTCCACATTGTAGAATATATTTAGCTGACCATCCTCCATATCTACAATTGTAGCTACAATATAAAATGATTTACGTGTGTCATTTTTACTATACTAAAATGTTTTATTTAACCGCTTGCCGCCCGCTGGCTGTCATATGATGGCTAGGCGAAGATGCAAATTAAGGACTCTGAACGGCCGCACTCCAAGAAAAATTCAAAAGCCTTTATTGGTAAAATATGGAATCACAAAAAAAAAGGTCACAGCAAAGCAAGAAAATGGCTAATGCATTTCACACTACCAAGAGTGCTTACTAGGCTATGGCTAGGCGGCGTGGATCTCGTTCTGGGAGGGCGTCATACGCCATTGCCTGCTCGGCCCACCAGGGGGCGCGCGCGCCATGTCACTGGGGACTAAATGTGCTTGCCCAGTGGCCGCAATGGCCCGATAACACAGCAGGACCGTGGATCTGTGTGTGTAAACACACAGATCCAGGTCCTGTCAGAGGAGAGGAGACCGATGGTGTGTTCCCAGTACAGAGGAACACCGATCACCGATCGGTTTACTCCCCTAGTGACTCCCCTTCCCCTACAGTTAGAATCACTCCCTAGGAACATAATTACCCCTCAATCACCCACTAGTGTTAACCCCTTCCCTGCCAGTCACATTTATACAGTAATCAATGCATTTTTATAGCACGGATCGCTGTATAAATGTGAATTGTGTCAAGTGTCCGATATGTCCGCCACAATATTGCAGTCACGATAAAAATCGCAGATCGCCACCATTACTAGTAAAAAAATAATAAAAATGTTATAAATATATCCTCTATTTTGTAGACGCTATAACTTTTGCGCAAACCAATTAATATACGCTTATTGCGATATTTTTGGTAAAAAAAAAATAAAAAAAATGTAGAAGAATACATATCGGCCTAAACTAAGGACAATAAATTGGCTATTTTATTATAGCAAAAAGTTAAAAAAATATTGTTTTTTTTTTCAAACTTGTCACTCTTTTGTTTATAGCGCAAAAATAAAAACCTCAGAGGTAATCAAATACCACCAAAAGAAAGCTCTATATGTGGGGAAAAAATTATAACAATTTCATCTGGGTACAGTATTGCATGCCCGCGCAATTGTCATTCAAAGTCTGACAGCGCTGAAAGCTGGAAAATGGCCTGAGCAGGAAGGGGGTGAAAATGCCCTGTATTGAGGTGGTTAAAGAAAACCTGTTGTGTCTATAATAATAAATTGAATGGAGGGAACCATTGAATTAGAGTAGGTAATTGGACTAGTCTTTCTTTCAGAGACTGCAGGACCTTGTGACAGCACATAACCCCTCCATTCAGAAACAATCCTAGTAGATTTTGCATCAGTCAGGCAACAACTGCAAGACCTCATAGAGCAAAACCCGAAAGCTATAGACCGTGCTTGGACATAGCATTTTGAGCTTGGCAACATATGCAGACAGCTACTGGCATGCACTATTCAGCTTCGAAAGCCATGCATGTTACATAGTTGCATATGTAGTCTGAAAAAAGTAACAAGTCCATCTAGTTCAACCAATAAAAGGGGGGAAAAAAATACAATCCTATACCCAAAGTTGATCCAGAGGAAGGCAAAACATTCCGCAAAGCATGAGCTGATTTGCTCCAGCAGGGGAAAAAATTCCTTCCTGATCCCCCGAGAGACAATCGGATATTCTTAGGATCAACTTTCCCTTTAAATGTTAGTACCCAGTTATATTCTGTACATTTAGGAAAGAACCCAGGCCTTTTTTTAAAGCAATCTGGCTCCAGATCTTGAGGGAGTCTATTCCACATTCCACCAGAAATCTCTTTTCCTCCAGATGTATAGACTGCCCATTTGTTCTCTGTGATGACCTTAAAGTGAATAACGCAACACCAAGTTCACTGTATGGACCAGGACCACTTATGTATTTATACATGTTGACATGTTGACCATTTACCCCCTTAATCTCCTCTTCTCAAGAGAGAATACATTCAGTTCCTCTAATCTTTCCCCATAGCGGAGTTCCTCCATGCCTCTTTTCAGTTTGGTTGTCCTTCTCTGCATTTTCTCCAGTTCCCCGATAACCTTCTTGTGAACTGGTGCCCAAAACTGAACTGCAGGTACTGAACATCCCATCTATCAGAACAAATAGGGGGAACTTTAATCAACTCTCCATTGGAGATCCTAGATACTTTTCGTTCATTCTATAGAATCTCTCTACAACATAAGGAATATGTATGCTGACTTAATACCCTGTGATCTGACTGGAAGCAAAGATCTCCACCTACAGTACCTCAAAGAAAACACACTACCTAGCATAGAACTAGAAGATGCAAACAAACAAAACGCCCCTTTTTTTACTCATACTATTTTTAGCGCCTCTTTTTCCGCCGTTTTAGGGGTTAAATGCGCCTGCAAAACGCTTCTGCATCGGCGCTTTGCAGGCGGTATAGCAGCGCTGCCCCATTGTCTTTAATGGGGAGGAGCGGTGTATTCACCGCTCCTCCGCCGCTGCAACTTTTCGTGACGCCCTGCCAGCGCAGCACCCCAGTGTGAAAGCTTTACAGGCACTATTTTTAGCGCTGTAGCACCTGAATAACGCCTTAGTGTGACAGGGGTCGTAGGTATACAATAAAATGCAATCCACACATCTAGCTTAAGACAATGCCTGGTAGTGGCTCCTACAACAATACCCATACCCTGGAAAAAGGCTACTATCCTCCTGGACCACAATCGTGAACAATCTGACACATACAGAGAGCCTGATAACAGGAGCTGCAGATAAGATGGACCTTTACTGTCATACCTGCTCAAGATGGACCATATTCAGATTCAGACTAAAGAATCCCCTTAACTTTCTGATATATGTTTTTACTTCTAACTCCTGTCTCCTTTTTTCATTGCATTGGTCAAGTTTTAATATTGGGAACACCAATACTTTGCTCAGACATGAAAAAAATCTGCTGATTAAATATTTAGCTATATTTTATCATGCATATCTAGCAGAGTTACAACGAGCAAATTGCACAGTGTACATGCAATCACATCTTGCAGAGATGCTTTGGGAACAGAAATGATCTGCTGCATGCCATTTGGACAGCTGCCTTCAGGCACTAACTGTGCCCATCTGTGTTTGATTGTTAGTTCTTCCTCTTAAAGTGATCTGCATAATCATATTATAGTTTGCTTATCTTAAGCTGAACATAGTGTGGGACATGGAGCAGATCAAGGATCTTATCCTGATCATACATGAGCAGAGTTCTTTGTTATCATTGCAAACATTTCTATTGAAATGTAGTGAACAGGGTAACATAATTTTGTTAAGAAAAGCCTATTTGTTCCCCTTATATTCACTCTGGCATTATACTGTATATTCTTAAGTACTTTTGGTATACCTAACTTGCTTTGGAGAAGCATGCTGTCACTGTAAATACAGATTCAGTGTTGACAGTGACGGGCAGGGATGGTGCAAGGACCAAATTTTTCCACCCCCCCTTGACTCCACCCCCTTTGCCCTGACCATGAATACCCCACCTTTTTAATGAAGTGCCCATCAAATGCAACCCACAGGCACCCATCAAATGCAGCCTCACCAGCACCCATCAAATGCAGCCTCACCAGCACCCATCAAATGCAGCCTCACCAGCGCCCATCAAATGCAGCCTCACCAGCGCCCATCAAATGCAGCCTCACCAGCGCCCATCAAATGCAGCCTCACCAGCGCCCATCAAATGCAGCCTCACCAGCGCCCATCAAATGCAGCCTCACTAGCGCCCATCAAATGCAGCCTCACCAGTGCCCATCAAATGCAGCCTCACCAGCGCCCATCAATGAATGTTTGCTTGCTTCCATTCATTCAGGAGTCGGGACACAAGCGCTGCCGACGCTACGCCTCTAACACTATGTCTGAACGGAATGGTGGCTGCCTGCTGATTCTGAGACTTAGTTGCTTGCGGCATAGAGAAGAGAGTAATAACACCAGGGTCGGGCGCCCTAGGTGGCTGCCTAGTTTGCCTAGTGGTAGCATCGGCCCTGGTGATGTGTCAGAGAGGACAGGGAGAACAGAGTTCCAGAATTATAACATAAATGCCTCTGAGCTACCAGTCTCTGCTCCTCCTGAGAACTGCTCCCTGGCATTTTTAGGTGAGTGGCGGGAGCACTCTGTACTGTGTGTTGAAAGCTCTTTACTGGTTGGAGCCAAGTATTGTGTGGGGGGAGCTCTTTACCTGGGTTTTTTTGGAGGGGGGCTCTGTACTGATTTGAGAGTTGCATCTTGATATAGTGCGGTCCTTTACCCCGTAGGGTCCCTGGGTGCTTACAAACACATACACATACTAGGGCCAATTTATAGACCGGATCTGATTAACCTACCAGCATATCTTTGGAATGTGGTAGGAAACCGGAGTACACAGAGGAAACCCACGCAGGCACATTGAGAACTTGCAAACTCCAGGCAGATGGTGTTGTGGTCGGGATTTGAACCATCGATCCTATTGAGTAATAGAGTGCTAACCACTACACCACTGTGCTGTACTGGGGGGGGGGGGGGTCCTGGGGGAATTTTTGGTTATGCAGTGGCCTGTGTT
The DNA here is from genome assembly GCA_028564925.1 of Lithobates sylvaticus. Taxonomy (NCBI): domain Eukaryota; kingdom Metazoa; phylum Chordata; class Amphibia; order Anura; family Ranidae; genus Lithobates; species Lithobates sylvaticus. Next base: position 170,481,540 of record CM053035.1, read on the forward strand.
ACCCTCTCCTGCGCCCTGTGCAAAATGCACTCCTTAGCACCGGGGCAAGCAGAACCTGGAGCAGATCAGCATGCCATCCAATCAGCTTCTAGCTTTAATTTTCAATGCTTAACTGAACAAGCTGAAGATGCAGAGCTGCTTCAGATTCTGTTTGCTCAAGTTTTGTTTGCTTCCTGAATCTTCTGCAATATGCAGTTTTGTGCCTCGACCAAACCCACTATGGGCACTGGAATTATCACTTTACCTGGAGAACAGGATGGGGGCTGAGTACCTACTATGAGCCACAATGCACTGGGTCCATCACTTTTTTTCTTCTCCCCCTACCCAGAGAACAGGATGGGCATAGCTCCTAACTGTCCCCGATTTGGAGCACTGTCCCTCTTTCCTCCTCATTTGTCCCTCATTTTGGTCTGATCTATATAGATGTATATAAAATGTACTTTTTATCTATAAAAAAAAAGTGTTTCCCAGTACTAAATCTTTCATCTGATTTCTAAATTGCTACATTTGTAAATGCCAAAAGCCAATATAAAGGAATAATAGTGGTAAGAAAAGCACTTGTGGGTTTAACTAATCTTGTGTGTTTTTTTTTTTTTTGTACAATTCTCCTTTAAAGGGGCGTGACAAGGGGTGTGTCCTATTCCTGCATACGTTTGCTGATAGGTGTCCCTCTTTCCCATCTCTAAACGTTGGGAGGTATGGATGGGGGCTTATTTCCCACAGAAATAACTATGATCCTGTTAGGCAGTTCATCTTATATTTTCTTATAGCTTCATTTCCATAACAAGATATACATACCAACATGATGGTTTAGCACATTTGCACTGCTTGAAGATATTTTGATAAAAGCTATGATTCCCCATATTATACCAGTGAAGTAGTGAGTGCCGCGGTAGCCATCATTAAAGGAGTTTTAGTTAGCCGTGAAGCATTTTCTACTTTTATATGTTCTCTCTGTAGCACCTTAGACGATGCACTTTCCAGCTAAATAAGGACAAAAATATACCTTCCAGTGGCAAATGAATAATAAAAGAGCACTGGAACAAAAGGTGAGAGGTTTTTAAGCCTGTGGCAAGCTGTGTGACAGTAATAATACAAATATTCATGGTAGCATCAGCTGCCTGCATTTATAATAAATCCCAGATTTATTCTAGGGCTAATATGGTTTGTTACCAGAAGGATTGTAGTAGGTGTCATTTTTCCTCTCTCGTGTACCCTTGCACAGCCGTCCGATTATCCACCTGACAGCCTAGAAATGTATCCTCTGCTCAGCGCCTTCCTATCTGCGCTGTAAAGAAGCTGTTGCCTAGCAACACAGCCCTGGGTGCTGATGTGAGGAACGTTCCCTGATTAAGCCACCGAGAGTCAAAAGAGGCTTTAGCATGGATTTTCTCCATTTGTCCAAAGGCGCCGCATAGGAAAATCTTTATTGGGGTCTCTGGGGCCACCGCTCTTCACTGAGGCAAATTGACCAATTATGTTGTTAGCAAAGTCTGACTGTGGCTTGTGTTGCATGGCAGTGTGGGGATTTCTCCATGCATTGCAGACCTGTAGAATTCTTCATCTAAATCCAGCATCAAATGGTTTGTATGATGATATCAGTTTATAACTTGCAATAGCATGCAGTTTGTCTGGAAATTGCATCAAGTGCTTGTATAAATATTGGGCATTTTTGACTGGGTGTGTTCTGAGACCTTACAGTGGGTTCAAGGGCTGTCCACATTTTTAGCTAGCTTTTTTAAGTAGCAAAAGTAGCAAAATCTCCTGTAATAAGACCTGTTTTAGTTCTAAAATTTAATTGAGGATGGAAGTTTGGTATAAAATTTGGGTGGAAATCAGACTAGCCTAGGAGCCACGGATAGAGTGCTCTTCTTGGCAAGATGGAAGAGTCTCTAAAAACTTAACAAACACATCTGTAATTTTCTTTGGTGTTCTTGGACTTTTTTTAAGCTCTGCAGTTTATCTAGATCAAGTATCTTTGATTTTATCTTAACGAATGTAATTTATATCTCAGACTTGCCCTAGCAATTAATTGTTAAATTAGATAAGAATCCAAACCACCAAATTAGTTCCTAGGGGAACACAGGAAAGAAAAAGGTTGATTTATGAGGTTAAAAGCGTACGTGATCTGCATATACTGCCAACTTGTATTCTGTTGTGCCAGTGGTTTCCCCTTTAATGCGTCCCACCCCTCCAACCTAACTACCTATTACCCAACAATTGTTGCTTTTATTTCCCACTGTTCATTCTCTTTACCACACTCCATATTTACACATTCTCTACGTAGGGGGTTCATCAATATCCCACAGCTTATAAAAATGTCGTTGCTATATCGATTATTACCTGTTAACGTGTTCGTTGATTTGCATTACTTTGGCTTATCATTGGACCATTATGTTTTTAGATTCTTTATTTGAATAATGTGATTTTCTCAAGTCTCTCACTTCCAAAACTCTGAGGTACGCTGGGTGCCGGTCACTAGAGCTCATTCCTTCTCTGTCTTCATTCTATACACAAAGGGACTGCAATTAACCGTCTACACCTAGAGACCACACCTAGAGACCACACCTAACACGTTTCACCCTATCGGGCTAAGCCCAAAAGGAGTGAAATGCAGTAGAGAAGGCAATCTCTAGCTAAAGGTGTGCAAGATGTACTGTCTTGCCTAATAAAGGGTCACATACCCCCTGGAGTTAGTAACAGGATGTAGCAGGATGACGAGTGGCACATGTGCATGTGGTAGGTCTCCTGACACTGTTGGTGACCAGATGACCAAAGTGGTAGTCAAAGAGAGCCAGAGTTGGCAACAACCTACCAATCAGATGGCAGAAGCAGAGTCAAGCCAGGCTGGGGTCAATATCGGAAGGGCGGAAGAAGTACAAAATAGCAAACGGAGGAAAGCTAGGGTCAACAGGAGATCAGAATAAAGTAGAGTCAGGAAGTTGGGTCAAAGCACAGGATAATCGGGATGCAAGTGTGATCACTGAAGCTGAAAACCACTCAGCAATTCTCTTTAGTTCTGTTTATGCCTTAAAGATGAGTTCACCTTTTGACCAAAAATACGCCCCTACAAATTTCCCAACCTCTCTGTACTATTAATGACATAACAGAAGACTATAATGACAAATGTAATATCATATGATCTTTATTCCCCTTTGTTAAAAATAACAAAATCTCTATAAAATAAACTTCAAAAAGTACTGCTCCAATATGAATTGTTCCAATACACTGAACATGTTCTCTAATCCTGATTCTTTTCCCACTGACCTTTAAGTATGGATATTCCCATAAATGTCTCTTTTTATGAGATGCAACTGGTCTCTTTTCAGAACATAATACATTTTACTACCTTACATAAAGGGACATTAAGCAGGATCATCTGATAATGTGGGACATCATTTGACTGGGCAGTGCATGTGAGGGAATTATTACATAAGTGGTATCCAATGACTCCATATGGTAACTTATATTCCGTTCTACAGAAAAGACATGCCTACCCCTAAACAAACTGTGAAATCTCTTCTCACCCTAGCTACCATTATATAACATCTTGATGTCTGTACTTCTCATGCAAATAAAGTTTGTACGCCAATTACTGCAAAATTTTTTTTTTGTTTGTTTCATATACACATATCCAATTATTAAAAAAAAAAAAAAAAATCTATCACGATCTCTGTATCTCATACAAAAAATGTATCCCCATGGGAATTTTAAGGTAAAATAATCATAAAAAGGCATTATATGCCAATCTTTAATATAATACAGAATTTAAAAAAAGAGACATAGAAAAGCGTCAGCAGAAAAAAAATAAATAGTCCAAGTCTGCCCATTTATTCTTTTTTTTCATTACCTTTACCTTTTTTAGAGTATGAATCTATTTTTTTTTTTCCCCCAAGCATGTTTGAAGCCATTTACTGTTGACTGCCTCACTACTTCTGCTGGGAGTTTATTCCAAGCATCAACTACCCTTTCAGTAAAATAATACTTTCTAAAATTAGTTTTGAACTTTCCTCCAGTTAGTTTAACCACCTGATTACTTTGCACTTAAACCCCCCTCGTGACCAGACCAATTTTCAGCTTTTGGCGCTGACGCACTTTGAATGACAATTGCGCGGTCATACAACACTGTACCCAAATGAAATTTTTACCATTTTTTCCCCACAAATAGAGCTTTCTTTTGGTGGTATTTAATCACAGCTTGGGTTTTTATTTTTTGCTAAACAAACAAAAAAGGATGGAAAATTAAAAAAAAAAAATCATGTTTAATAGTTTGTTATAAAATTTTGCAAACAGTTAATTTTTCTGCTTCATTGATATGCGCTGATGAGGCTGCACTGGTGGGCACTGATAGGCTGCACTGGTGGGCACTGATAGGCTGCACTGGTGGGCACTGATAGGCTGCACTGGTGGGCACTGATAGGCGGTACTGATGGGGACAGCAAAGATGGCACTGATGGGCACGGATGGGTGGCACGGATGGGTGGCACTGATGGGTGGCACTGATGGGCACTGGTAGGTGACACAGATGAGCACTGGTAGGTGACACAGATGAGCACTGGTAGGTGACACAGATGAGCACTGGCAGGTGACACTGATGTGCAGCACTGGCACTGTGGGCACTGTGAGATAGCACTGTGGGCACTGTGAGATGGGGCACTTTAATGGGGCAAAGGTGGGCACAATTGACTGGGCACATTGCGGTGAGAGGGACTGATGTCCCTCTCACTGCCGCCGGTGATCGGAAAAAAGGAAAAAAAAAAAAAAAGATTACCGGCTCTGTTATCACATGATCAGCTGTCATTGGCTGACAGCTGATCACGTGGTAAGGGGTCGGGATCGACCCCTTACTCGGATCTGTGATCCAGCGAGTCTCACAGACTCGCTGATCACAGAGCGCGCCGCGCGCGCCCTTCAGGGGGCGCGCAGGCAGCTCGTGTCCGGGACGACGTCAATAGACGTCGTCCCGGCACAATAGATCTGCGCTGTAGCCGTCATTTGGCTATAGCGCGGGTCTAAGGTAGTTAAGGTCATATCCTCACATTCTTGATTTTGGTTTCATATTGAAAAAAACTATCCTTCTAAACCTTATTCACCCCCTTGATGTATTTAAATGTTTCAATCATGTCTCCCCTTTCCCTTCTTTCTTCCAGACTGTACATATTAAAGTGATTGTAAAGTCTGTTTTCTTTCCTATAAAAATAACAAACATGGTAAACTTACCTACTCTGTTGCCGTGGATTTGCACAGAGCAGCCCGATCCTCCTCTTCTCAGGTCCCTCTTCGGAGCTCCTGGCCCCTCCCTCCTGTTCAGTGCCCCCACAGCAAGCGGCTTGCTATGGGGCACCCGAGCCAAGTCACAGCTCCCTGTGTCCAATCAGACACAGAGCCCTGACCTGTCTCCGCCCCTCACTACCCTAATTGGCTAGCTGACTTTTAATGACAGCAGTGGCAGCCAATGGCATCGCTGCTGTGTCTCAGCCAATCAGGAGGGAGAATCTCGGATGGCTAGGACTCTCGTGGACATCGCTGGACAGAGAGGAACCTCAGGTACATATTAGGGGGTTGGGGGGGGGGGGGGCTGCTGCGCACGGAAGGCTTTTTATCTTAATGCATAGATATTGCATTAAGATAAAAAAAACCTTCTGCCTTTACAACTCCTTTAAGTTCCTGAAGTTGCTCTCAATATGTTTTATCCCCCAGACCTTGCACCGTTTTTGCTGGCCATCTCTGGACTCGTTCTATTTTATCAAAATCTTTCTGTAAGTGAGGTCTGCAGAACTGCACACATTATTCTAAATGAGGTCTCATTAAAGATCTATATAGGAGAATCAGAACCTCCATCCTCCTGCTGGTGGCTGGTGGCTCCTAGCTTTAGTGATGCATCCTAAAATGCTATTTTCTTTTCCTACTGCCTGGTCACACTGTTTTCTCATTTTGCAATCATCTGAAATAAGTACCCCCAAATATTTTTCCGCCGTAGTGCTGACCAACACTGTACCTCCCAATATTGTACTCTCTCAAGAGATTCTTTTTCCCTAGGTGCATTATTTTACATTTCAAAACATTGAACTGCAGTCTTCACTGCTTTGACCAATCTTACAGCAATGCCAAATCATGTTTGATGATGAGATATCAACCCTATTGCACACCTTTGTATCATCAGCAAAAAGACATAGCTTGCCCAACAAACCTTTTAGTTATATTACTTACAGTCAGACAGTCACAGACAGTCACTGGCTTTCTGCTCTGCCCCCCCCCCCATGCTCACTGGAGCACTGGGCTGTGGAGGGGGCGGGAGCGGCCGGCTCAGGCTCTCAGCAGCTCGCCGGTCCAGGCGTGTGGGCGGATCCTGACTCTATTGTCACGATCTTGCCTGAGCCTGGACCAGCTCTTTGACATCGGCAGACTTCTGTCTGCTGAAAACCTGTCACAGGTGTGCAGAACGGACTGCAGGAGAAGTACAGCCAAACGAGCTTACTTTAAAGTGGTTGTAAACCCCCAATTTTTACTTTTACCTATAGGTAAGCCTAGAATAAGGCTTACCTATAGGTAGTGGAAATAGCTCCTAAACGTGCGCCGTTTAGGAGATATTTATGGGGAGGTTTTGATAGTTTTGAAAGGAGTCATTTTTTGGGGGGGGGGGGGGGCAGGGTTTCTCTTTTTTTTGTTTTTGTTTTGAAAGGGATAGGGGTTAAAATTGGATAAGGAGTAAACATAGGGGTCAAAAGGTACAATTATAATCAAATTAAATGTCTATTAAGTTAGAAGAACCTAAGCTGTATTAGGAAGACGATATGTGAATGTAATGAATTGTACTATGAAACTTATGAAAATAAAGAATTGATAAAAAAAAAAAAGGAGAGGGAGAGGAGCAGGGCTCCGTGCAGCCGCATCTTTGGACCGTGGAACAGGTAAGTATCTGTTTATTAAAAGTCAGCAGCTACACTTTTTTGTAGCTGCTGACTTTTAATTAAAAAAAAAAAATCCTGCTGGCAATAAAATACAATTGCCGGCAATACTAAAAAAACAACGTGGGTGTCCCCCCACCCCACCCATCCATACCAGGCCCCTTGTAGATGACAAGGGCCTCTTACCGACAACCCTGGGCTGTGGCTTATCAGAATCTGGAAGCCCCCTTTATGTGAATGAGTATGAGGGTACCCCTACCCATTCACCAAAAAAGTGTCAAAAAGAAATAAAAACACATTATTTATTAAAAATTAAAAAACTATTTCTTCCGATGTAGATCCATCGTCAATCACCATGCCCCCTGCCACTGCCAACTTGAAAAAAAAAAAAAACACGTTCCGCCCGCAACGAAGGCTAACCGATGTGTGCCTGCTCCGCCATCTGACAGTTCCCCTTGTGATGTCACTGATTGGTGCATGCTGGGTCAGTGACAACACATGGGAGCAGTGCCACCAGGTGACATTGCCAGGTGGCTCCACCTCTTATCTATTTAATAACTGTCAGATGGTGGAGCAGGAACATGGCGGTTAGCCTTCATTGCGGGCTTCAGAGCAGTGGCAGTGGGCGTCATGATTGACAATGGATCTAAAACGGGGGACATTGTTCTTAATTTTAAATAAAGGAATTGTCAAAAACTGTGTGTGTGTTTTTATTTCTTAGACACTTTTTTTTTTTTATAAGCTCAATAAAACACTAGAAAAAAATGCTGATAATAGCATTTTTTTTCTTTTTGTCGGCTTGTTGTAGCGTTTTAGGAGCATTGGCATTTTATTAGTGTTTTTACAGTACATAAAGAAGAAAAAAAGCTAAAAAAAAAAAGCAGTTTTAGTAGCATTTAGCATTTTTCTCTGCTGGAAAGATGCTCCAAAAAAACTCTATAAAAACAGTTTCTGCTCCTAGACGCTGAAGCTCAAAAGATGTTAATAGCCTAATGTGTAGTGAAAAAAATAAAGCTAATAACAGCTTCTAGGAGCTTTAAAAAAAACGCTAGTGTACATGGAGCCTAAAGGTCCATACAAATGATAAGAAAATCTGAAGTAAAATTCTGTATGACGAACAATCGGGCGGATTATCTAATCGTTAGTATAGGGTTTTCGACAGCCGATTCCGACTTTTTGAAGGAAAAAATGTTGTAAAATCTTTATCATATGTGAACACAACATCTGATTTTCGGTTAATTAGTATAGTTTTCGGCCGAAAAAAATATCGTAAGAGCATGACCACACATGCTCGGAAACAAAAGAATACATTACAAAACAATTCAACACATTGCACCACTTCCGAAGTATTCTGTCGTATGAGAATTTTAGTAAGTTGAGTAACATCTTCACTTTCGATATGAGACTAGCATGCAACAAAAAAATGGATGGTTACTCGTCTGATCTGATCGTGTATGCCAGGCTCTGCATAGAAACCAGCTTCCAGGTTTTTTTTTTTGTCAAAACTTAATTGCACAAGCTGAAGTTAGAACCTGTTTGGCTACCATGCACAGCTGCACCAGATTCTGAGTGCTCCAATTTTAGTAAATCAACCCCATAGTGTTGCAGCATTGAGAGTTATTTAACTGATTGCCGACCAGTGCACGACAATATACAATGGCACGGCTGCACAAATGGGTGTACAGGAATGCCCCTTTTAAGAAGTGGCATTGTGGGCCCGCCGCATGCTCCATGACCGTGCCTGCAGGACACGCGGACTCTGTCCGCCGTTGTCCCGTGATCATGTCACGGAGCTGCAGAACAGGGAAGTGCCCATGTAAACAAGGCATTTCCCTGCCTAGTGACAAGACAGATCTACTGCTCCCTGTCATGTCCTAGGTAGCTTGTCTCCCCCACAGTTGGAATCACTCCCTAGGACACACTTAACCCCTTGATTGCCCCCTAGTGTTTAACCTCTTCCCTGCCAGTGTCATTTATACAGTAATCAGTGCATTTTTATAGCTTTGATCACTGTATAAATGACGATGGTTCCAAAATAGTATCTGATGTGTCCGCCATAATGTCGTAGTCATGATAAAAATCGCAGATCGCCGCCATTAATAATAAAAAAAAATGTATAATAAAAATGCTATAAATCTATCCCCTATTTTGTAGACGCTATAACTTTTGCGCAAACCAATCAATATACGCTTATTGCGATTTTTATTTTTTATTTTTTTTATTATTTTTAAACCAAAAATATGTATTCTTCTACATATCGACCTAAACTGAGGAAAACATTTTTTTCTTTTTTTATATATATATATTTTTATGTGGGATATTTATTATAGCAAAAAATTTAAAATATTGCTTTTTTCAAAATTGTTGCTCTTTTTTTGTTTATAGTGCAAAAAATAAAAACCGCGGTGATCAAATACCACCAAAAGAAAGCTCTATTTGTGGGGAAAAAATATGTAAATTTTGTTTGGGTACAACAGCGCACAACGGTGCAATTATCAGTTAAAGCGTTGCAGTGCTGTATCGCAAAAAGTGCTCTGGTCAGCAATGGGGTAAATTCTTCCGGGGCTGAAGTGGTTAAAGTCCTTGATGTTGATGCCACAAACCTTTGTGCTTTTATATATAATATTATATATTTTAAATGATATGATACTTCATTGTGGTGTCTGATATCGGTTCTCGTGTAACTCGGCCTCTGACCACAATTATTGTCTACATTTGAAAGCTGGCAGTTGTGTGAAGTGTTCAATATTCAAATGAAACAGTAGAATTGTAAAATGATTTTGCTTTACAAATGCGCCTGGTATTACATAAACCCTCGGCACTGATACGCTGCTGCCTCTGCCTCGGAGACATGAATAAAATATGAGCTGGGACCGTCTGCTTTTCATCTTGGCAATGAGGTGAATATCCGGAATGAAATATTAAATGCACATAAATAGCAATGGTAATAATACAATATTGTGCTTTAGTTAAACATATAAGATGGGCCTCCACACTCTCTCCAACTACCCATTCTTATGAGATGTCTCATCCTGTTTGTTCAATGTTTTTATCTTCAATGAAAATGTTATTCATACTTCTGTTACCTGAGAGAGGTTTATTGCTCATACAGTTTGACCAGTGAAAATACTCTGCTTTCCTTTCCAATTTCATTTACATGTATACTGTAAGGCAAACTTGTTGCCTGTAGTTTGTATCACCTTCTCACTTTGATACCCTACAGTTTGTACCTATGTGAAAAATAATCTGATTGTAAATGTGAGTGTAGAAAGGTTAGAGTCTTTGTTGCCACTCCTGAAGCTTGCTGAGTTTTGCCCAACACGCATGGATCAAAAGTATTAAGCATAATGGTGCAATGAGTGCTTAGAGAAGGATCTTCTACATTGTTATCTGATCCACTATAAAATTATAGGTGCAAGAGTTTCCCAATGGTGATATGAAAGTCACCTTTCTCCCACATTTCTCCCAAGTAGACCCTCACAAGCCAGGTATGTATAGCAATTTTTTTTCTTTACTGGGTTAGTCTCAAATTGGGGATGCAAGTAGATTTCCAGATTTTAGTTTTAGGGTAACCTTTAACCACTTAAGCCCCGGGAAGGTTTTACCCCTTAATGACCTGAGCGCTTTTTACAATTTGGCACTGCACTGCTTTAACTGGTAATTGCACGATGCAATGCTGTACACAAACAACTCATTTCTTGAGGTACTTAAATGGCAGGGCAGTATAACCCCCCCCCCCAAATTACCCTTTTTTGGAAAGTAGACACCCCAAGGAATTTGCGAAGAGGCATGTTGAGCCCTTTAATATTTTTTTTTTTTTTTTTGTCACAAGTGATTAAAAAAATGACAGAAAAAAAAGTTATCACTGAAATGATATATTGCTCACACATGCCATGGGTATATGTGGAATTTCACCCCAAAATACATTCTGCTGCTTCTCCTGAGTACAGGGATACCACATGTGTGAGACTTTTTGGGAGCCTAGCCATGTACAGGACCCCGAAAACCAATCACTGCCTTCAGGATTTCTAAGGGCGCAAATTTTTGATTTCCCTCCTCACTACCTATCAGTTTCGGAGGCCATGAAATGCCAAAATAGCACAAAACCCCCTTAAATGACTCCCATTTCGGAAAGTAGGCACCCCAAGCTATTTGCTGAGGCATGTTGAGTATTTTGCAGATCTTGCCTTTTGTCACAAAGTTTTGAAAATTTTAAAAAGAAAAACATTTCTTTTTTTTTCTTCATTTTCCAAAACAAATGAGAGCTGCAAAACACTACTCACAATACATACTTGGTCTGCATAACAATCCCAAGATGCATGAACAATGCTTTACAAAAACTACGGGTCCAAATAGGCGTGGCGACGTCGCGTACATTATCGCTATCCAATGTGTTTCGTCATATGTGATATTAACGGGGGCATAAACCCACAAAATGATTGTCAGAGCAGATTGAACATTTCCTTTCTGCAAAGTGTCACTGCAGTGTTTTGGAAGAACTAATCTGGACTTTTTTCACTTCTATATATAACCATGTGTTTGTTTTATATGTTATATTTCATTTTTTTTTTTAGTCACCTTGTACATTATCACATTTTAGCACAGCAATTTACACAATTATCACTGTTGCATAGTTCCACAATTTTTTTGCCATCTGCTTTCTTCTGTTCATTTACCTGCCAGTGCGTTTTCTTTTATGCTATTTAGTACAGCGAGGATCGGGGGGGGGGGGGGGATTGGTTGGAGAGGATATACAGTGTTCACTTTTCTGTAAAGGGGAACTAACCCTTTAAGCACAAGTAATGATTGCTCTGTGCAGTGAATACCTACATTTACTAGCATAAGGCCCACTGTTTTATGGTTCCTTCAAGTCATACTTCTTTGGAGTAGAAGTTGAGAAGATCCTAATTGTATGAATCCAGTAGATTATATACAGTATTCTTTGCTGAAGTTTTTAGGGTTCAAAATTGTATGCTATCCTGCAATACTATCTGACTTCATCATGCCCCGTACACACAATCGGAAATTCCGCCAGCAAAAGTCGGATGAGAGCTTTTGGTCGGAAAATGTGAACGTGTGTATGCTCCATCAGACTTTTGCTGGCGGAATTTTGGCCAGCAAAAGATTGAGATCATGTTCTCAATTTTTTGGTCGGAAAAAGATCCGATCTGAAATTCCGATCTTCTGTACAAATTCTGACACGCAAAATTCCTACGCATGCTCGGAAACAATTGAACACATGCTCGGAAGCATTGAACTCAGGCTCATCGTAGTGTTGTACGTCGCCGCGTTGGTCGAAAGTTCAGAAAACTTTTGTGTGACCGTGTGTATGCAAGCCAAGCTTGAGCGGAATTCTGTCAGAAAAACCATCCAAGTTTTTTTTTTCAGTGGAAAATCCGCTCGTGTGTATGGGGCATTAGACTTCCATCTCTGTGATACTCTTGGTTTTCTTAAATATGGATTGCTTATGTTGTGTATAAAGCTATTTTTAACTAGTGGTCCTTTCTTACAATTCCTTACCTCCCACCAGTCTATTTTTTCCATTGAATTGAGGAGGCAGCTGCTTTTAGTCTAGCAACGGGAAAATGCTTCTATAGAATCATATTGTTGGTGGTCTTTTGGCTTTTGGTCTTGCAATGAACTGGTTTGATAGCAAGAAAGGTACAAAGCAAGAGCTGTCGGGATATACTAGTTCCAGTCTATATGATTTGCCGAAGAGACTCATATTTTCTAGAAGCTTTTCTGGTGGATCAAATCAACTACTGTATTTAAAGCAGATGTTTCCTTGAGGCACTGGAAAAGAATGAAGCACAGTGCTGCTTTCTTAAATGCGAAGGTGTTTCCGTTACCCTTTTGAAGACCAACCTTAGCAAAAATTAATTTTTGTCTGTTTTGCATAGAGATGGATATAATTTCATACAGGTTTTAAATGCTTTGTCCCTGTTCGAGATTTCCTCTCATTCCCTGCTCTGTCTGACCCCCTTCCCTTCTAGATACTGGGGGCATGGATAACAATAAATCCTGCTACAGTATCTAAAATATCTAACTTTTTTTTTTAATTGCTATCACTTTTAGGGGATTTTGCCTCATTTGCCATTCTGAATGACATCCATCAAATGGACAGGAAGTGTGGAGATTCCTCCTTACTTTCCTTACGGTCTGCCACTCAACTTATCAGAAAGTGAGGTGAAATCTCCCAGATCGGGACATTTTCATAAACCACTTGCTGACTGACCTATAGCAGTTTTACTGCTACAAGGCTGCAGCTGTGCACTGGATCACATATACGTTACCCTGAACTTCCGCCTGCAGCCTGCCGGCGTGCTGCTTCTACTGTGATCATTCACAACTGAAGCTGATCTGCGGATGCCGGGCACTTGATGTCTGTCAGGACCCGCCCATCATTGGGCAGAGACTCAGAATGGAGCTCTGCCTATGTAAACAAGGCAGAGTTCTGTTCTGACAGGGGAGAAGGGATGGATTCTGTGTTCTTGCAAAGCAGGAACTAAAATCCATCTCTTCCCCTAGTGAAAGCCACATACATAGTAAACACAAACACTGGCTAGGCACACATTTAGTGTTCTTCTAAACCCAGCACCAAGCCCTCCTTTTGATGGGACGCCCCCACTCCGCCGGGTGGGGGAAGGCTGCTGCACTTTGCGGACATTTGGAAAACAACAATTCAGGATGAGGGGGTCACCTCAATTATATCTCACGGTTACAAGCTGGAGTTACAGGGGTTTCCCCCTCAGAAGTTTCTAAGATCCAGCGTTCCCTCGCATCCTCCAAAAAGAAACTTATTGCTTTAGGCACTACATCATCTAGTGCATCAATGAGTGATTGTAGAGGTTCCTGTGTTCAAAAGGGGCATAGGGTTTTACTCAAAACTGTTTACGGTTCAGAAACCAAATGGTGACACAAGGCCCCTTTTGAACCTAAGGTCCCTGAACAACTCTCTATTGATACAGTCCTTTTGGATGGAGTCTGTCCGCTCAGTAGTAACCTCACTCCAGAGGGGAGACTTTTTAGCCTCCATTGATATAAAGGACGCGTACTTACACGTACCTATCTTTCAGCCTCATCAGAGGTTCCTATGTTTTGCAGTAGAGGAACGTCACTTTCAGTTTGTGGCTCTATCCTTCGGGCTTGCTACCCCGGGTGTTCACAAAGATCCTAGCACCAGTACTGGGTCTTTTAAGGGGACAAGGGATCCTGGTGCTTGGGTATCTGGACGACCTCCTGCTCAGAGATAACTCAGTACAGGCTCTAGAAGAGAGCATAATATACACAGTGAGGTATTTGAAAAGCTTAGGCTGGATCATAAATACCGAAAAGTCATCCTTGAGACCAGCTCGAAGTCTAAGATATTTAGGTCTGATTCTAAACACGGTCCAAGTAAGAGTATTCTTGTCACCCGTAAGGATCTGTGCCCTGAAGGATCAGGTGCATCAGTTAAGGGGCACCAGACAACCCTCCATCCTATGTGTCCTATGCCCAGTTCCATTCCAGGCCTTTACAACAAGACATCTTGTTGGCTTGGAACAGAAGAAGAAAAGCCCTGGATTATCCAATGTGCTCATCTCCTCAGGCATGCTTAAGCCTAAACTGGTGGTTGCAGGATCAGAACCTGCGAAAGGGAAAAATCTTTCTCCCGGTAACTTGGAGAGTACTGACTACAGATGCCAGTCTCTCAGGCTGGGGAGCAACCCTTTACGGGCTCACAGCTCAGGGGAAATGGTCAGGGACAGAGCAGACCCTGACCATCAACGTCCTAGAATTATGGGCAGTACGTCTGGCCCTACGGTCCTAGATGGAGCTTCTGGACTGCCCCATCAGGGTTCAGTCCAACAATGCCATGGCAGTGGTCTATATAAACCACCAAGGTGGTACCAGGAGTCATTCAGCTCTGAAGGCGGTGAACTACATACTAGCTTTGGCAGAGGGACATGTGCTAATTATATCGGCAGCCCATATCCTGGGAGTAGAAAACTGGAAGGCAGATTTTCTCAGCAGCCAGCAGATCTGCCCAGGGGAATGGTCCCTACACCCAGAGGTGTTTCAGGACATTTGCCAACATTGGGGATGGGCAAAGGTCGACTTACTTGCATCCACGTTCAACAATAAGCTACAGCAGTTTGTGTTTCGAACAAGAGATTCTCTGGCAATTGGAGCAGATGCTCTGATAGTTCCATGGAGCCAGTACTCCCTGGTTTATGCTTTCCCTCCGATCCCTCTCCTTCCACATTTGTTGCGCAGGATTCAGAGAGAGGGGGTTCCAGTCATTCTGGTGGCACCAGCCTGGCCCAGAAGGCCCTGGTTCCCGGAAGATTGTGATCCACGTCGCCCCGATATACTGTCTCAAGGTCCTATATTCCACCCCAACTTACAGTCTCTAAATTTGACAGCATGGCTATTAAAGCCAGGGTGTTAAAGGACCGTGGCATCTCGGGACCAGTGGTGTCTAGTGAATGCTAGAAAAGCTGTCACTAGGAAGAATTATCATAAGGTCTGGAAGACTTATATTGCTTGCAGCCAGAAAATGGCATCCTCGGGAAATATGTGATTGGGAGAATTCTCTCTTTTCTACAGTCAGCTGTGGAAATCAAATTGGCTTTGAGTACAATCAGAGGTCAAGTTTCGGCCCTATCAGTATTGTTCCAAAGGCCTTTAGCCTCCCATTCACTTATCCGAGCCTTTATGTAAGGGGCAACTCACTTGCTTCCCCCCCATTGGGTCACCTATGTGTCCTTGGGACTTTAACTTGGTGCTGTCTGTGTTACAGAAACAACCATTTTAACCTATTAAGGAAATTCCATTATTCTTGCTGTCACGAAAGCTAGCCTTCCTGATGGCTATCACCTCAGCTAGAAGGGTGTCAGAGTTTGCAGCCCATTCATGCAGGGAACTGTACTTGATCCTTCACCATGACAGTCATGTTACGACCTGTTCCATCCTTTTTGCCAAAGGTAGTGTCGGACTTTCACTTTAATTAGGACAATATTTTGCCTTCCTTTTTCTCTCAGCCTCGTTCGGCAGAAGAGAGACGGGCAGTCAAGGTTTATCTGTCTTGCTCTGCGGAGATCCGAGGGTCAGACTCTTTGGTAAAATAAAAAAGGACACAAGCAGGGGTAGGCAGCTTTCAAAGCTTCCATTGTCAATTGTGTCTGTTAATTGGTCATTCAGGCCTAAGGTCTGAAACATAAAGCTCCTCCTTTAGGGTGAGAGCTCATTCTACCAGGGGTGTAGGAACCTCCTGGGCTTTTCACCATCAGGTATCTGTGGCTCAGATTTGTAAGGCTGCTATCTGGTCTTCAGGGCATACGTTCATAAAATGTTATCAAGTGGATGTTCGAGTAGCCGAGGATTCAGCTTTTGGCCGCAGTGTACTGCGGGCTGCCGTATAAGTTCTGATGGCTAATGTTTGGCAGGGTGTCTCCCTCCCCTCAAGGCCATTTCTCTGGGATGTCCCAGCAGGTAATGAATATTAGCCTGACTCTGTGTCCCATGTATGAAAAAGAAAATAGTATTTTTACGTCATACTTACCTGTAAAATCCTTTTCTTTGCATACATCATGGGACACAGAGATCCCTCCCCTCTTTTTTGAGGATTTAGTGCTTGCTACAAAATTAAAGTACTTCCTGTATGGGAGGGGATATATAGGGGATCACTTCCTGTCTGAAGACCTTTGGTCTACCAGTGTCCATTCACCTAATGGCGTATAACCCAGCAGGTAATGAATATTAGCCTGACTCTGTGTCCCATGATGTACTCCAAGAAAAGGATTTTACAGGTAAGTATGACGTAAAAAATCCTATTTAATGCTGTGAGCAGCATCCTTATTTTAACAAATGCATAATTGTCTTTGTCTTTTCTACAACTGTGTTTATTTTAAACAGTGTTGCTTTTTCTAATGTTCCCATATCAAGCATATGCGTATACAGAGCCGATCGGCCCTATAGGCACACTATGCAAGCTGCTTAGGGCCCCGCCACTGTGGGGGGGCCCCCAAGACCCAGCATCCCCCCCTGCACCTCTGGCTGGCCGTTTAGAGTGCAATGAGGAGAGGTGGGAGGAGGTGGAAGGCGGCAATCGGCAGCTCTATGGTGCCTGAGTGGGCAGCGGGATCTCCCTGGGGTTTGTAGTATTCTCAGTGTATACCAGGGGTCTCAAACTGGTGGCCCTCCAGCTGTTGCAAAACTACAAGTCCCATCATGCCTCTGCCTGTGGGAGTCATGCTTGTAACTGTCAGTCTTGCAATGCCTCATGGGACTTGTAGTTTCACAACAGCTGGAGGGCCGCCAGTTTGAGACCCCTGGTGTATACAGTGGAGAGGAGAAGGGAGGGGCCTCTGACCCAGGCAGATATCAGTTTCACTTTCACTCTGCTTGAACACTGTTGCTGATGCCCGGGTCAGAGGCCCCTCCCCTCTCTGCTGTATACATTCGGAGATAGAACTACTAGCCCCAGGGAGATCCCCCTGCCTGTGGACACCATATAGCTGCCGATTGCCGCCTCCCACCTCCACCAGCCAGGTACAGGGGAACCATTGCAAGGGGGGGGAGTCAGCTGTTTGGGGGCCCAAATGTAAGAGGGGGGGCTTTCTGGGGACACTAATGTAAGGAAGGGGGCCTCTGGGGACACTAATGTAAGAGGGGGGCCCCTGGGGACACTAATGTAAGGACGGGGCCCTCTGGGGACACTGATGTAAGGACGGGGCCCTCTGGGGACACTGATGTAAGAGGGGCCCCCCTGGGGACACTAATGTCAGAGGGGGGGCTCTCTGGGGACCCTGTGTAAGGAGGGGCTCTCTGGGGACCCTGTGTAAGGAGGGGCTCTCTGGGGACCCTGTGTAAGGAGGGGCTCTCTGGGGACCCTGTGTAAGGAGGGGCTCTTTGGGGACACTAATGTAAGAGGGAAGGCTCTCTTGGGACCCTGATGTAAGGGGGGGCTCTCTGAGGACCCTGATGTAAGGGGGGGCTCTCTGGGGACCCTGGTGTAATGGGAGACTCTCTGGGGACCCTGATGTAGGGGGATACCCTCTGGGGACCCTGATGTAAGTAGGGAGGCTCACTGAGGACCCTGATGTAAGGAGGGGCTCTCTGAGGACACTGATGTAAGGGGGGGCTCTCTGAGGACACTGATGTAAGGGGGGGCTCTCTGGGGACCCTGATGTAAGGAGGGGCTTTCTGGGGACCCTGATGTAAGGAGGGGCTTTCTGGGGACCCTGATGTAAGGGGATGCTCTCTGGGGACCTCATTCTGTTCTATATTGTTGTACTTAATCTTTGACTGTTTTGTTTAAAGGAGGGAGGATTGTTTTGGGAGCACTGAAGTGTCGGGTGTGACTGTGTGGCAATGGCAAATGGTTTACATAGCTCACGGGTCAAGTAGAGGGCCCCTTAGCAGAATTTTGCTTAGGGCCCCAGGGAGGTCAGAATCGGCACTGTGCGTATACCTTCTCCTTTTAGTAACCATCACTTGACCCTATTCCACTCCTCCTCTTCTTTGTCTCCAGGTAACAGGGACTCGCTTGACCCATTTTCCTGTAATTTTTCAAGAGCATCTGTTGGTTCTCTACTAATCTGCACTTAGTGCACTTGCATTGAGGTGCAGCAGGATCCATCTTTGTCTGAGACTCTGAAGCCCAGACTGGCTGTTTGCAAATGAAAATGACTGAGAGTAAAACCTCATTCTGATTTGGTGCATCCCTCTCCACAGCTCAAGAACCAGCATAGGGCTTCATTCACATGGGTGTATTATAACACTCCTGTCTACACTAGATCTTTCTGCCAGGAACCAACAGAAAAATCAAACACAAAAAATACTAGTTTAGAAGCATATGAGCGTAAACTCATTCTACTGGCCAGAATATTGATTTATCATAGCTAATGGAAGGAATGCATGTGCATACACACGTAATGCACAGGTATGTACACAAATAATGCCAGTAAGCTCCTCTCTAAATGCAGGCTTGGGGCGTTTTTTTCTATTTGACTAAAATGGAGCTGTGTTCAGAGGCATAAAATGAAAAATGCCTGTAAAAGAAGCATTTTTTTTTTCTGCTAATGAGCATGAGGCATAAAACTTGGCTTGATGTTGGCACCTGGATCAGAACCTGCAAACCCTGTTGTGTATGGCAATGTCTCTTCTTGCTGAGCTCCCTAGACAGTTCCTTAAATGATCTTGCCTTGAACCCTATTTTTCTTTAACCTTGAATTTTTTGCTCCTCCCATGAACTTCTGATCGAAGCCATGTCTCTGCACTTCATGTTTGCCAGATTGTACTCTCTCCTTCCAATATCCTGCTTTTGTCACTCGGGGGTTTTAAACAAATTCTACCGCTACCAGGATTGTGTGTAAATCTGACAAGCAGACTCCTGTCTGTCAGGGTTAGCTCAATGGGGGATCACCTTCCCTGGGAAAAAGGCAGTCCAAATGGTAGGTTTTCTTAAAATCGGACTTGTAGCTAGTTTTATTTTAAAAGGTTGCATGAAAATAACACAAACAAAAACGGAAAATAAATCCTTGCCATCAAGGCACTAACTGAACATTGCAGATTCCTAACTCACAGGTTAAATGGCTTCTTCCAGTCACCCACAAAACAAAGATAATGGAAACCTCACTCGCAAAGCAAACTTCACATAAGCAGCTCTCTCAGGTTTGGCTTCCTGAGTCCCAGGCCAAGAGCAACTTTTTGCTCCAGTCCTGCTTTATTTAAGCCCCCTGAAGTGGACGGCAAAATCTGGTCTGGAACCAACCCTACCAAGGTGGCTGGTGAAATCCGGACCGGATTCCACCTTGGTTCTCTGTAGATGAACGCAGGCAAGGTAAAACGTTGCATCCAATCACCTCGCCTTTCATAATGTCACATTTATATATATATAATGTTCGGGAGGTTTTCTGTAACCTTCAGAGCTAAAATTTATTTTTTCAGCATTTTTTTTGTGCAAAAAAAAACGCAAACATTTCTCTGGCAGTGAAAGGGTTGAATCATCAATAGCGATCCAGTGATAGTTGAATGTGCAGGCACGTCCTGACAGTACACTGGATTATCTCAGAAAAAAAGTGATGCTTCGCCAAGGAAATCCTGGTAAAATTCCTCCCCCCAAGAGGGGTCAACTGCAGGATGTATGGAGTGGTGGTGAAGTATGTACAGGCGGGATCGGTCGGGGATCATCATCTCTGTGTAGACACCTTTTATTAACTTCAATGGGGCTTTGTTGCCAAAAATCATATACAGTATATCACAAAAGTGAGTACACCCCTCACATTTTTGTAAATATTTTATTATATCTTTTCATGTGACAAGACTGAAAAAATGACACTTTGCTACAATGTAAAGTAGTGAGTGTACAGCTTGTATAACAGTGTACATTTGCTGTCCCCTCAAAACAACTCAACACACCAGCCATTAATGTCTATACCGCTAGCAACAAAAGTGAGTACCCCCCTAAGTAAAAATGTCCAAATTGGGCCCAATTAGCCATTTTCCCTCCCTGGTGTCATGTGAGTCGTTAGTGTTGCAAGGTCTCAAGTGTGAATGGGGAGCAGGTGTGTTAAATTTGGTGTTATCGCTCTCACTCGCTCATACTGGTCACTGGAAGTTCAACATGGCACCTCAGGGCAAAGAACTCTCTGAGGATCTGAAAAGGATTGTTGCTCTACATAAAGATGGCCTAGGCCAGTGATGGCGAACCTTGGCACCCCAGATGTTTTGGAACTACATTTCCCATGATGCTAAACTACACTGCAGAGTGCATGAGCGTCATGGGAAATGTAGTTCCAAAACATCTGAGGTGCCAAGGTTTGCCATCACTGGCCTAGGCTATAAGAAGATTCCCAAGACCCTGAAACTGAGCTGCAGCATGGGGAGCCAAGACCATACAGCGCATGTTCCACTCAGAATAGGCCTCGTCATGGTCGACCAAAGTATTTGAGTGCACATGCTCAGCGTCATATCCAGAGGCTGTCTTTGGGAAATAGACGTATGAGTGATGCCAGCATTGCTGCAGAGGTTGAAGGGGTGGGGGGTCAGCCTGTCAATGCTCAGACCATACGCCAAACACTGCATCAAATTGGTCTGCATGGCTGTCATCCCAGAAGGAAGCCTCTTCTAAAAATGATGCACAAGAAAGCCTGCAAACAGTTTGCTGAAGACAAGCAGACTAAGGACATGGATTACTGGAACCATGTCCTGTGGTCTGATGAGACCAAGATAAACTTATTTGGTTCAGATGGTGTCAAGCGTGTGTGGCGGCAACCAGGTGAGAAGAGTACAAAGACAAGTGTGTCTTGCCTACAGTCAAGCATGGTGGTGGGAGTGTCATGGTCTGGGGCTGCATGAGTGCTGTCAACACTGGGGAGCTACAGTTCATTGAGTGATCCATGAATGCCACCATGTTCTGTGACATACTGAAGCAGAGCATGATCCCCTCCCTTTAGAGACTGGGCCGCAGGGCAGTATTCCAACATAACGACCCCAAACACGCCTTCAAGATGACCACTGCCTTGCTAAAGAAGCTGAGGGTAAAGGTGGTGGACTGGCCAAGCATGTCTCCAGACCTAAACCCTATTGAGCATCTGTGGGGTATCCTCAAATGGAAGGTGGAGGAGCGCAAGGTCTCCAACATCCACCAGCTCTGTGATGTCATCATGGAGGAGTGGAAGAGGACTCCAGTGGCAACCTGTGAAGCTCTGGTGAACTCCATGCCCAAGAGGGTTAAGGCAGTGCTGGAAAATAATGGTGGTCACACAAAATATTGACACTTTGGGCCCAATATGGACATTTTCACTTAGGGGTGTACTCACTTTTGTTGCCAGCGGTTTAGACATTAATGACTGTGTATTGAGTTATTTTGAGGGGACAGCAAATGTACACTCACTACTTTACATTGTTGCAAGTGTCATTTCTTCAGTGTTGTCACATGAAAAGATATAATAAAATATTTACAAAAATGTGAGGGGTGTACTCTTTTGTGAGATACTGTATACACAGCAACGGTTGTAGCAAAATGTCTCTGCTCTCTATTCATTAAAATGCTAATAGACTAATAAGTTTTGAATAGATCATCTCCCAGGAAACCTTAGGAAGAGATTCAGCATCTTCACAACCTGAAAACATGAGATAACTCTTTCAAACGAAATGGAATTCCACAGAGGAGTCTGCTTTCCTTACTACAGAGAGATAACTGCAGGTCTCAGTGATTGGCAGAATGCCTTCATGTGTTAACAGATACCATGCATATAGTCAAAATTAAAAATATATATATTTATCAGTCAGATGGGTTAATATTACGCTTTGTATATTACAGTATCAACAAATTCTACCAAACTTTATCACATAAACTGTTCCGAAGCTAGAAAATACTTATTTGTGATAGATTTTAGACCACCAGCTAGCTAATATCTGTTGAAAAGCAAGAGTAAGCAGGTACCTAGATAACCATAATGTATGATGTAGTAGGTTAACCACTTCAGCCCTGGAAGACTTGGCTGCTCAATGACCATGCCTTTTTTTGCGATATGGCATTGCGTCGCTATAACTGACAATTGCGCAGTCATGCAACGATGTACCCAAACAAAATTGACATCCTTTTTTTCCCCACAAATAGCTTTCTTTTTGGTGGTATTTGATCATCTCTGTGGTTTTTATTTTTTGCACTACAAACAAAAAAAGTGACAATTTTTAGAAAAAAAAACACAATATTTTTTCCTTTTTGCTATAATAAATATCCCAATTTTTTTAAAAATAAAATAAATTATTTTCCTCAGTTTATGCCAATATGTATTCTTTTGCATATTTTTGGTAATAACAATCGCAATAAGCGTATATTGATTGGTTTGCGCAAACGTTATAGCGTCTACAAATTAGGGGATAAATTTATGGCATTTTCATTTCTTTTTTTTTTTTTACTACAAATGGCGGCGATCTGCGATTTTTATTGGGACTGCGAGATGGCGGACACATCGGACGCTTTTGACACATTTTTGGGACCATTGACAATTATACAGCAATCAGTGCTATAAAAAGCACTGATTTCTGTGTAAATGTCACTGGTAGGGAAGAGGTTAACACTAGGGGGCAATTAAGGGGTTAAATGTGTTCCCTAGTGTGTGTTCTACCTGTGGAGGGAGGGGACTGACTATAGTAGATGACAGATTGCTGTTCCTAGCTAGTAGGAACATCACGATCTGTCTCCTCACAGAACAGGGATTTGTGTGTTTACACACATACGTACCTGTTCTGGCTCTCGTGGCCACGCAGATCGGCACCTCCGCAGTGCAGCGTGCACCTGCTATCCTGCTTAAAGGAGCCCACTTGCAGCTATGACGGCTCGCAGGATCATGCCGACCTGCCGCAGTATAATGATGGCGGCTGGTTGGCACGCGGTTAAAGCGGTATTAAACTCAAAACCAAAAATGTTATAAATTGCAGCTTGCCAATCATTAGATGTGGTGGCTGCATTTGTTTTTCTCTTTTTTCCCCTCTGTTATCACGTGGTGATCTGGCCAGTAACAGACTTTTCTGTACAGTATTAGAGTGCCCCTGTTCCATCAGATTAGGCAACCTGTCAAAACTTGTGCTCTGGTCATTAAGGGGGTAAAATCTTCCGGGGGTGAAGTGGATACTGACTGTCTTTCCAAGTTCCTCTTTAAAGTAGTCAAAAAATTAAGTCCTGCTAGATCACGTCAGGTTTACCCCTTTTGCAGGTATAGATATGTAATACATTATAAATAAGTGTCTATACTGTTTACAATCCAGTAATACACTGTCTCACCCTGCTCTGCACATGCTCAGTTGCTCTCCATTTTTGGGCATTGACGATCTTCTGACAGCCTTAATTCGTAATTAAACACTCCTATCCTTTACAGCCAAGGAAGCTGCTTCTGTTTGATCTGCAACCGCCATGGCGCTACACATGTGATCAGTTATCGCACCAGCCATTTGATGGTTTGAAAGTTTGGTTGAGGACACAAGGAAATGTGACAGTTAGGAATCCCAGCATTGCAGGAATGTACAGCAACTGTTTTATTTTTTTTAAATAGAGAGGTTTAGTTCCGTTTTATCATTTACTGCTGTTCAGGGGCTCTGGGCTTCAGCAAAATGGCAGCCTCTGGCAAGAAGAAACAGAAGAAATGCTGGATGCAATTTACAGCACACACTCATTTTTGATAGCATCATTTTTAATGTGGAATGTATGTTCCTTGCTAAAGAACATTATTTTTCATCTTTATTACTGTATAAGTTGTCATGGGTAAAGTTCCGTTTTAATGTTTAAGGCTCCATAAACACTGGGCTTAAAAAAAAAAGCTTGGCAGAAAAAAAGCTCAGTGAGTTTAGATGAGTTTAGGAGAGTTTTGCTCCAATCAGAAACGCAAACCAGAAGGTTTTTTATTCCTGCCTCTAAACGTTGAGCTTAAAAAATATGCCTGTAATTGTCCTAATGTGTATGCACACATTGAGCTGCTTCTACAGGCAAAACATACAAAACTCCTGTAGAAGCAACGATTTTTAAGCTAGTGTGCATGGACCCATACTGTGTATGAGTGGTGGAGCAAAGCGGCCTCTCTTCCACCATAAGCTAACCATATAGTATACTAGGGTAGTGTATCTTGACTCATTAACCAACTACCCAAGAGCACATTCAATGACAGGAACTTCTGTTTTTATGCATTAAAGTTACAAGCCACCATAACTTGCCTACATCTCTAGCCTAGTCTCAAAAAACCAACCTAATCGTTCTCTTCGTTCCTCCCAAGACCTCCTGCTCTTTAGGTTCCCCCGTCACCTCCTCCCATGCTTGCTTCCAGGACTTTTCCAGAGCCTCTCCCCTCCTATCTAACTCCCTACCCCAATCTGTCTGATTATCTCCTACTCCTTGCTTTTAGACTATGCCTGAAAACCCTCCTCCTCAGAGAAGCCCATCTTGGCAACACCGAACAAGTATACTTTGATTTTCTCCATCAGTTCATCCCTCAGTTATTACCTTTTTATATCACTTGACCCTCCCTCCTAGATTGTAAGCTCCAGCAAGGCCATCTGGTTCCTCCTGTATTGTATTGAATTGTATTGTAACTGTACAGTCTGCCCTCATGTTGTAAAGCTCTATGCAAACTGTTGGCGCTATATAAATCCTGAAGGATAATAATAATTGAGAGAAGAAGAGGCAGCAGGTTTATCTAATGGAAAGGATAGTCATCTTGTTATGACTTCTTTATACTATTGTACTTACTGGTTGCTGCATGTTTTCATATTTTATGTTCAAAATCTTTGACAAGGAGAGCAATGACTGTTTATTGAAAGGAAATACAGTTTTTTTATATACTTCAAAAGTAGGTCAGTCATCACATGAAAAATGAAACCAAATATTCACCCAACATATTACACAATGGTTTAGATCAGGGGTCTCCAAACTTTTCACTTCGGGGGCCACATTGTGCATTTTTCACATATTCGCGGGCCGAAAAAATAATTTTTTTTTTTTAATGAATCGGCAGTAGAATAAAATAGAATTTGACAGGCTGCCGGCAGTAGAGCTTGATGGCGCACCTAAACGATGTAACCTCATGCACTGGGGCTAAAATTCCAGTGTTCACAGGGTCTTGCATCTGTGTTACTGTCAACACACACCATACATTTGTATCCTCATCAGAGCCCCCTCTGCATATTTGTGTCCCCCTTAGAGCCCCCCCGAATATTTGTGCCTGAATAAGAACCCCTGCATATTTGTATTCCCATCAGAGCCCCCTGACACGTTTGTGTCCCCATCAGCGCCCCCTTCCATATTTGTGTCCCCATCAGAGCCCCCTTCCATATTTGTGTCCCCATCAGAGCCCCCTTACATATTTGTGTCCCCATCAGAGCCCCCTTCCATATTTGTGTCCCCATCAGAGCCCCCTTCCATATTTGTGTCCCCATCAGAGCCCCCTTCCATATTTGTGTCCCCATCAGAGCCCCCTTACATATTTGTGTCCCCATCAGAGCCCCCTTTCATATTTGTATTCCCATCAGAGCCCCCCTTCCATATTTGTGTCCCCATCAGAGACCCCTGCACAATTATGTCCCCCTTAGTGCCCCCCTTCCACATTTATGCCCCCCATCACAGCCCCCTGCACAATTGTGTCCCCCTTAGAGCCCCCTTCCACATTTATGCCCCAATCAGAGACCCCAGCACAATTGTGTCCCCCTTAGAGCCCCCTTCCACATTTATGCCCCAATCAGAGACCCCAGCACAATTGTGTCCCCCTTAGAGCCCCCTGCAAAACTGTGTCCCCCTTAGAGCTCCCCTTTCACTTTTGTGTCTCTCAAACTAGCCCCCGCCGCACATTTGTGTCCCCATCACCTCCAACAGTCACATCTGTGTCCCTCTTACATCTGTGTCTGGCTTCAGCGCTGTTCTGCTGCACCTCCCGACTCCCACCCGGCTGTTACACAGGCACGTTGTAGCCAAAAGCACAGCCGTAAAGGACACTGATGCTAACAGAGGGGCGGGACCCGGGAGGCGCAGTAGGTCCTATCAACAACAAGCTAGGCGCCGGGTTGGACATGCTCCGTCGGGCTGCGGGACCTGTGCTGCATACTATCAGGGCTAGGGGTGCAATGGATCAAAAAACTCACGGATCGGATCGATCCTCGGATCAGGAGTCACGGATCGGATCATTTTTCGGATCAGCAAATAATTGAATTTGCAAAAACCTGTGAAAATTCCGCCACCATATAGTCCCCACTGTATATCCACGTCATCTCCCCCACTGTAATATCCACGTCATCTCCCCCACTGTAATATCCACGTCATCTCCCCCACTGTAATATCCACGTCATCTCCCCCACTGTAATATCCACATCCTCTCCCCACTGTAGTATTGGCTGGGTATCGCAGAGTATTGGCTGGGTATCGCAGAGTATTGGCTGGGTATCGCAGAGTATTGGCTGGGTATCGCAGAGTATTGGCTGGGTATCGCAGGGTTAATGCAGAGTATCGCAGGGTTAATGCAGAGTATCGCAGAGTATTGGCTGGGTATCGCAGAGTATATGCAGGGTTAATGCAGAGTATCGCAGAGTATTGGCTGGGTATCGCAGAGTATATGCAGGGTTAATGCAGAGTATCGCAGAGTATTGGCTGGGTATCGCAGAGTATATGCAGGGTTAATGCAGAGTATCGCAGAGTATTGGCTGGGTATCGCAGAGTATATGCAGGGTTAATGCAGAGTATCGCAGAGTATTGGCTGGGTAATGCAGAGTATATGCAGGGTTAATGCAGAGTATCGCAGAGTATTGGCTGGGTAATGCAGAGTATATGCAGGGTTAATGCAGAGTATCGCAGAGTATTGGCTGGGTAATGCAGAGTATTGGCTGGGTAATGCAGAGTATCGCAGAGTATTGGCTGGGTAATGCAGAGTATATGCAGGGTTAATGCAGAGTATCGCAGAGTATTGGCTGGGTAATGCAGAGTATCGCAGAGTATTGGCTGGGTAATGCAGAGTATCGCAGAGTATTGGCTGGGTAATGCAGAGTATATGCAGGGTTAATGCAGAGTATATGCAGGGTTAATGCAGAGTATATGCAGGGTTAATGCAGTATATTGGCTGGGTAATGCAGGGTATGTTTACAAGTGATCGCTCCGTCAAATTTGACGGAGCGATCACATTGTAAACAGTGGCCGGGTGTACCAAGATGGCCGCCGCTCCGGAGCTAGGCCGAAGCCGCGGCCTTTCCTAAGGCCGCCGGGTGTACAAAGATGGCCGCCGCCGCTCCGGAGCTAGGCCGAAGCCGCGGCCTTTCCTAAGGCCGAGGCCGCGGAGCGCTCCGCGGATCGCGGGGTGTGCCGATCCGAACGGGGTGGCCCGTTCGGATCACGGATCGGCGACTCAACCTGCGGGCCGGGAAAAACGTCCCAGCGGGCCGCATGTGGCCCGCGGGCCGTACTTTGGAGACCCCTGGTTTAGATAATGAAGTAGAGCTGACACAAGGCTGTGATCTCATCATATAGGATTCTCCAAGAGTTAGTCAAATTATCCAACAGACAGAAACAATAGGTGAATATGAATTCATACCTAGACAATGCTTTGAATAATCAGGAATCCCAGACTGTCCGGAAACAGTATTCAAGAAGACCCAGGGCTGTCCAAATATCATTAACCAGCTTTCTTTTCACATACATCTGCTTACTGAGTTTCAAGTTACATAGTTAGCTAGGCCGAAAAAAGACACAAGTCCATCCAGTTCAACCATAAAAATAAAAGAAATAATAAATAAAAATAAAATATATCGTACAATCCAATAAACCCCATTCTATACCCACAGTTGATCCAGAGGAAGGCAAAAAAAACCCCAGCAGAGCATGCTCCAATCTGCTACAGCAGGGGAAAAAAAATCCCTTCCTGATCCCCCTAGAGGCAATCGGATTTTCCCTGGATCAACTTTACCTATAAATGTCAGTACCCAGTTATATTATGTACATTTAGGAAAGTATCCAGGCCTTTCTTAAAGCAATCTACTGAGTTAGCCAGAACCACCTCTGGAGGGAGAAGCATTTCCGTATTTTGGAGAAATCTCTTTTCCTCTAGACGTAAAGAGTGCCCCCTTGTCCTCTGTGTTGACTGTAAAGTGAATAACTCAACACCAAGTTCACTATATGGACCCCTTATATATTTGTACATGTTGATCATATCCCCCCCTTATTCTCCTCTTCTCAAGAGTGAATAAATTCAGTTCCACTAATCTTTCCTCATAGCTGAGCTCCTCCATGCCTCTTATCAGTTTGGTTGCCCTTCTCTGCACTTTCTCCAGTTCGCCGATATCCTTTTTGAGAACTGGTGCCCAAAACTGAACTGCATATTCCATGATTTGAACAGGGGCAAAATTATATCTCTATCTCTGGAGTCCATACCTCTCTTAATACAAGAAAGAACTTTGCTTGATTTGGAAACCGCAGCTTGACATTGCATGTTATTATTGAGCTTATGATCTACCAAAACCCCCAGATCCTTCTCCACTACGGATCCCCCCAGTTGTACTCCCCCTAGCATGTATGATGCATGCATATTTTTAGCCCCCAAGTGCATAACTTTACATTTATCAACATTAAACCTCATCTGCCACATAGTCGCCCAATTAGACAGAGCATTGATGTCAGCTTGTAAATTGGAGAACTCCTGTAAGGACGTTATTCCACTGCATAGCTTGGTGTCATCTGCAAAGACAGAAATGTTACTTTTGATCCCAGACCCAATATCATTTATAAAGATATTAAAAAGTAAGGGTCCCAGCACTGAACCTTGGGGTACACCACTGATAACCTTAGACCATTCAGAGTAAGAATCATTAACCACTACTCTCTGAATTCTGTCTTTTAGCCAGTTTTCTATCCATTTACAAACCGATATTTCCAAGCCTGTAGACTTTACCTTACACATGAGCCGTGTGTGGGGAACTGTATCGACCGCTTTTGCAAAATCCAAGTATACCACGTCCACAGCCACGCCTCTGTCCAAAGTTTTACTTCTTCATAAAAAGAAATCAGGTTTGTCTGACAACTTCTGTCTTCCATGAATCCATGCTGTCTGTTGCTTAAAATGTTTTTTTCCAGCAAGAACTCGTCTATGTGGTCTTTTATTAATCTCTCCAGTATCTTCCCAACTATAGAAGTTAAACTAACAGGTCTATAGTTACTTGGTAAAGACTTTGTTCCCTTTTTAAATATAGGCACCACGTTCGCCCTGCGCCAATCCAATGGTACTATTCCCGTCATTAATGAGTCCCTAAAAATTAGATACAATGGCTTTGAAATTGCAGAGCTCAATTCTTTTAAGATCCGTGGGTGGATGCCATCAGGTCCAGGTGCTTTATCCACCTTTATTCTGTCTAAATATTTCTGGACCATATCACTTTTGAGCCATTGTGGATCATTCGGGGCTGTGTCACTACCACCCCCATTATGGACATGAGCTCCCCCATGCTCCTTTGTATACACAGAGCTGAAGAAAGTATTTAATAAATTAGCCTTCTCTTTGTCCCCAGTTACCCACTCTAGATTATTTTGTAAAGGGCCTACATGCTCAGACCTGACCTTTTTACTATTAATATATTTGAAGAATTTTTTGGGGTTTGTCCTACTATCTTTTGCAATCTGTCGTTCGTTTTGAATTTTTGCATCCTTGATTTCCTTTTTACATATTCTGTTAAATTCTTTGTAACATTTAAACAACACTAGTGTTCCTTCACTTTTATATTTTTTAAAAGCTCTTTTCTTATTGTTCATAGCTTTTTTAACTTTGACCATGAGCCACATAGGTTTTATTTTAAGCCTTTTAAAGTTGGCAGAGACCATCATGTTTTCCTTGACTGTTAAATGTAATCATGTCCTCTTGCATTATATAGGACATCTTCATAAATGCTTGTAGCTCCCTCGAATGCTAAGGCCCATAGTCAGGCAAGAGGCTAGTCTGCAGTCCCCTCCAAAAGCCCCTGTGCTGTTTGGGTCTGTAACACAGTCCTTCCTGGAGAACATTTGGCCATATGTTTGTGTGTTGGAGATCATTATCCATTCCAGCTCAATATGACCAGTTGTACAACAGTGATCTCATGTTTCTGACAAAACATTATAAAAAAAAAAAGTGCGGATAGGGAAAATAAATAGTGATCTCTACTCTACGGGACTACCCGTTAATTTAGTAATGTTTTTTTATGGCAAAAAGCAGCCAGCACATAGCTTTGTTTAGACAAGCTATAAGAATCCACACAGACGCAAGTTATGGTAGCACCGATACAATACTTGCGCATTAACTCTACTCAAATCCCATTGTCAGCTCTGTTAGAAACTCTGGACAGTTAATTTTATCTTACAATGCCTGCGGCTCCCATCTAGACTTCTAGATCAATGCTAGAAGAACTTGTAGTGCCAGCAGCACGCTAAACACAAAACATTTTGTATGTGATTTTTTTTCAGTTATATAATTAATAATGTATTAGGGGGAAAGGAGGTATGGTTTGATGCTTAGCACTTGCAGGTATATATTTATGGAGACATAATGTTAAGATGATTGTGGCATTTCATATGATTACATAACGCAAAATTCCAATAATTACAGAATGCTGCTCAAAAAGTACTTCTTTGTCCAGCAGTGGTTTCTATACTTAAACCACTTCCCGACCGGCGCACGGCGATGTACGTCGGCAGAATGGCACCTTCAGGCTCAAGGGCGTACAGGTACATCCCTTTAAGAATGCTGCCGTGCCGTCGTGTGCGTGCGCCGGTCGCCATCTCACGGAAGTAAACCTCTCCCCGTTCTGCCTAGCAACAAGTGACACCGATCTCTGTGATTTGAGCAGAGATCAGTATTCACTAAAACACAGCCACGCCCCCCACAGTTAGTAACACTTAACCCCTACACTGCCACCCCCTGGTTAACCCCTTCACTGCCAGTGTCATTTACACAGGAATCAGTGCATTTAAATAGCACTGATTGCTGTATAAATGACACTGGTCCCAAAAATGTGTCAAAAATGTCCAATGTGTCCGCCATAATGTTGCAGTCACAATAAAAATCGCTGATAGCCAACATTGCTAGTAAAAAATAAAGATTAATAAAAATGCTATAAAACTATCCCCTATTTTGTAAACGCTATAACTTTTGCGCAAACCAATCAATAATCGCGTATTGCGATTTTTTTTTGTATATGTAGAAGAATACGTATTGGCCTAAACTGAGGAAAAAAGTGTTTATATATATATATATATATATATATATATATATATATATATATATATATATATATATATATATATATATATATATATAATTTTTTTTTTTTTAAAGTAAAAAAAAATGCGTTTTTTCAAAATGGTGGCTCTTTTTTTGTTTACAGCGCAAAAAATAAAAAACGCAGAGGTGATCAAATACCACCAAAAGAAAGCTCTATTTGTGGGGAAAAAAAAGACATCACTTTTGTTCGGGAGCCACGTCGCACGACCGCAAAATTGTCAGTTAAAGCAACGCAAGGCCTGGATTCTTTCCTAATTGCACACAATATAACTGGGTACTAACGTTTTTATAGGTAAAGTTGATCCTCTGGATCAACTGTGGGTATAGGATTGGGTATATGGGATTGTTTGATATTATTTTTTATTTATTTATTTTTATGGTTGAACTAGATTGTCTTGTGTCTTTTTTCAACCTGACTAACTATGTAGCACCTGGCTTGCGATGGGGGCACTCAGCAGGGGGGAGGAGCCAAAAGGTCCTGCAGGGGACCCGAGAAAAGAAAGATCCGAGCTGGTTTGTGCAAAACCATTGCACAGAGCAAGTAAGTATGACATGTTTGTTTTTTTTGTTTTTTTATATCACTTTAAGGTTAGACCTGATTTACTTTTTCTGATTTATTTATTGCATGCACTTGAAAAACCTGTTTACTCCAAATTAACACTGCATATTTCATAATGAGATGTAGTGCCACCTCTAAATTACCAGTATTGTGTTCCCCTGTCCTACTCCTATGATGAGCCGCCCTTACCTAGACCCTAGAACACTGGCACACCTCTTAACAGTTTTAAATGGGCTTTATTTAAGAAGCTAAGCTACTTTCTTCTGGGACACCTTACTGGATGAAGAAGCCTCAGATGCTATTGGTCAGCACAATCATGTGGCTTTGCTGACCAATGAACACTTGCCATTACAATGGATTTTCACCTTGGAGTTGTGGATTCCGTATTACAATATATGGCACACTTTAAAAAGAAAAACTGTCCCTGTGTGTCCCTTATCTGCACGCAACCTTCTAGTCAAGGCAGTAGCAAGTTACCCAGAGTGTCCTATGTATAAACCTGTTTCAAAGAATCAACTAAAAAAGTATGAATTACAATAATATTTTAGGTATGCTGTGAAAATGCACTTTAACCACTTCAGCCCCGGACCAATTGGCAGCCAAAGGACCAGGCCCCTTTTTTGCGATTCGGCACTGCGTCGCTTTAACTGACAATTGCGCGGTCGTGCGACGTGGCTCCCAAACAAAATTGGCGTCCTTTTTTTCCCACAAATAGAGCTTTCTTTTGGTGGTATTTGATCGCCCCTGCGGTTTTTATTTTTTGCGCTATAAGCAAAAATATAGCGACAATTGAAAAAAATGCAATATTTCTTACTTTTTGCTATAATAAATATCCCCCAAAAATATATAAAAAATATATAAAAAAAATATATAAAAAAAAAATTTGTTTTCCTCAGTTTCGGCCGATACGTATTCTTCTACATATTTTTGGTAAAAAAAATCGCAATTAGCGATTATTGATTGGTTTGCGCAAAAGTTATAGCGTTTACAAAATAGGGGATAGTTTTATAGCATTTTTATTAATATTTTTTTTTTTTACTAGTAATGGCGGCGATCAGCGATTTTTATGGTGACTGCGACATTATGGCGGACACATCGGACATTTTTGACACATTTTTGGGACATTTGTCATTTATACAGAAATCAGTGCTATTTAAATAGCACTGATTCCTATGTAAATGACAGTTGTAGTGAAGGGGTTAACCACTAGGGGGCGGGGAGGAGTCAGTGTGACGTGTGTGTTTTTTTACAGTAGGGGGGCGTGGCTGTACGTCTGACGTCATTGATCGGCGTTCCCGATGACAGGGAGGAAGCGCGGGGAGAGGTTTGTTTACACAAACCTCTCCCCGTTCTTCAGCTCCGTAACCCGATCGCGGGACACCAGCGGCGATCGGGTCCGCTGGTCCCACGGCCGGGGTCACGGAGCTCCCGACCGGATCGCGAGCGCGCCGCTGGCGGCGCGTGCGCGACCCACAGGCAGGCACATGCACGATCACGTACAGGTACGTGATTTTGCCTGCCCGTGCCATTTTGCCGCAGTTTATCTGCGTTAGGCGGTCGGGAAGCGGTTAAAGCGGTTCTGCACACATTTTATTTAGTAAATCTCTTTGCCTTCCAAATCAGGCAAAGAGTACTAAATGAAATGTGTTTTTTTTTTTTCACTTACCTTGTAATCGATGACTTCCGGTCCTCTGTCTCTGCGGGGATCCTCATCACAACGCACTGTCTCCTGGGATCTGGTGTCATTGATCATCGGAAGATGTGTCCGAAATCTCGCGAGATTTCGGAAGATGTGCCCGAAATCTCGCGAGATTTCGGACACATCTTCCGAAATCTCGCGAGATGTCGGCAGATGTGCCGACATCTCGTGAGATTTCGGAGAACGTGAGCTGCACTTTGCCGTTACTGCGCACGTGCGAGTAACGGCGGTGCATGCTGGGCCATCTAAAGTGCCTGTGGGGTTTCACATGCCCACAGGCAAGATGGCCCCCAGCACAAAAGAAGAAGATAAAGAACTTCATCGGACGAAAACCGGCAGCGATCACGAATGAAGATGGAACAGGTGAGTCCCCTAATTTTCCTATTACCCCTTAGCCTATTCCCCAAAAAAAAAAAAAAAAAACCCCGGTGCAGAACCGCTTTAAGTCATGTTGATAATACCCTTTTGTAAAGAATAGATTTTTTGCTAACAAGTTGGTTATATGGAAGTAAAGCTGTTAAAATGGAAGCCTAACTCAAATGGACGTTCTGGGGGAGATTTACTAAAACTGGAGTGTGCATAATTTTGGTGCAACTCTGCATAGAAACCAATCCGCTTCCATCTTTTATTGTCAAGGTTTAATTGAACAAACTGAAGTTAGAAGCTGGCTATTGTGCACAGCTGTACTAAATTCTCAATGCTCCAGGTTTAGTAAACTTCCCCTTTTATGGCTGTAATGAGCTGAGATGAAGTGTAATACCCAGCGGAGAGTAAAAAAAGTGCTTGGCAACATCATGGCCTCCGGTTTGGAATAGGGTAGGTGGCCTGCCAATGGGTCACACTGCTGTGGTGCATAGGTTCACCTTATGCTGAACTATACTTTATACCATCTTAGGGACCTCAGTGCTGCAGTGGGACCCTGGAGGCAGATGCCTGAAGGCTACCATTGTGAAGAAAGACCTGTTCAAGTAAATTTTTCCCTGGCCGCGCTGAGGCTGTGTAGAAGTGAGCCTTGAGTTTAGTGACTTTGTCCCTGACCTTCCTTAACCACCTGGTAAGGAAGATAGGCCCAGCAGGAACAGACTTAACCCACTGGAAGGGGTGCTATCATCTTGATGTAGTAACAACCCAGCCACTAGGGGGATATGCTTTAATTGTTACAACTAAACACAAGGGGGGTTTACTAAAACTGGTACACTCAGAATCTGGTGCAGCTGTGCGTGGTAGCCAATCAGCTTCTAACTTCACTGACATGTCAAATTGCATGCAAAATCGGATCCTATTTCCGGCAATGGCACCATCCGAATCGGTGCGACACTGACTTTGCGGCGCCGACCGATCCCCAAAAGTATTTTCTGCACTACTTTTGGTGACTTTAGGGGTGATTTCAATAGTGCATGAACCCCCATGGATGTCTGGCCCCCGAAGTCGGACAGAAATGCTGGTTTGAAATCATGTGAGTTCAGCTGAACTTGCACGATTTCAAACCCACCCTCAGTGGGAACCTGGGCTAAAACCTGGAAGCTGATTGATTTCTGTGCACAGCTGCACCAGATTTTGCACGCTCCAGTTTTAGTAAGTTAACACCAAAGTGACTTCCAGAATGAGTGCACATATAGCGCTTGGCATTAATGTGGAAGTAAAGGCAAAAGCTAACTAACTGTAAACCTACCCTCTAAGCCTATACTTATGTAGCGAGGTCCCCGACCCCTAGAGACCTAATGGTGACCTCCAGGGTCAGGGAGAGCGGACATCCTTGGTAGAGTGGGTTACAAGGTATGGTGGGTGTGATGCGAGAAGTGATGAGCGCCAGACACTTTTTGAATGCAAAGAGATTTATTGTCTCTTGAACAAGAATTGTGGTTAGGGCAGGTTAAGAGAGGGTTAGGGCCAGGACACCCTTAAGTAGATTTAATGCTAATTGGCAGACTCTGAGACTTCTATAGGTAGACAGCTATACAGTGGAAGGCCTCCAGCTGGATACCACGCTTGTATAGGTAGAAAAGCTGTCTCCTATGGCAACAAATCTTGTAACAGTCGCTAACGGTAATGGTACTTAACTATTGGTAACAGAATATATATCCTTGCACGCTACAGTCTCCCACTTTAGGTCTTCGCTCACTGAGCTTCCAGTCTCTCATTAGACTCAATCGCCACTGGATCCCCTGAGCTCTTCCACTTCCATTACTCAGTATCTTCCTCAAGCATCACCCCCGCTTCCTTGCTGGGTCCCTGGCTTGGCACTCGGCTACTCCTCAAGCGTCACCCCTGCTGACCCGCTAGGTCCCTGGCTTGGCACTCACTGACGCTCCTCAAGCATCACCTCTGCTGTCCCGCTGGGTCCCTGGCTTCGTACTTGGAAGTTTTCCCACTTCACCATCCCCGGCTGGTGAGAAGACTGCTCTGGTACTGGCTCCAGCTTACTCGCAATGGTCTCTGGTAACAAGGTGGAAGGTACCTTAGTGGCAAAAGCTTCACCTATACCTCCGACCTCATTTGGTTCCCCGTTCGGCTGAACCGTTACTCTCGGTTGGACTCCAATCCTGCAGTCCCAACACTGCGCTGCTTCTCCTGCTTCTGGATAGGCCCTCAGACAGCCTAGCAACCAGATTGTCCCCGGGCTAGGCCTCAGGCTTCTAGTCTAGCAGTCCCGGGAAGCATAACGCGTCCACCCAGACAGCCGTCCATGTGGCACAGAACCCCGATCACCTCACCTTACCCAAATAAATAGGCTATCCCAGCTGGCCAAGGGAGTAAAAAAAACCCACCAATTAGCTGAGAAAACCCATCCATTCATAACCTGACCTTGCTGAGCCCTTGTCTATCTAATGTCACCAGCATAACGCCACCTAGCGACAGAAGAGAGAAGGTGCAGCAAGTCCAGAACTAGAGAGGAATCGGTGGATCTACTAACAATTAACCAGGACAACTACTGCCTGGCAAACTAAATTTACTTAGCAACCCTGCGTCAACACCAGAGCGCTACATCTACCTATTCTGCAGCCTCTCTGCTCTGGTCTGGGGCTGACCTGTCACCGGCGGCTTTGCTGTGTAGGAGATGCAGCTGACAATGGAAGCTCCATAGTGAGTTTATGGGTTACGTCACTTCCCAGCTGTCGTCTGCTTTTTCCTGCACACAGAGGGTGCCGCTGGAGGCCAGACCAAGGCGACTGCAGAACAGGTAAGTATAGCAACCTTTTTTATTTACAGGGCTAGATAGAATCGGCTTAAAATGTTGCTGAGAGTAGGTTTAGAGTTAGGTTTGCCTTTACTTCCAATTTAACAGTTTAGAGTGCCGAAGCAAGAAAAGTTGACAGAAAACTACATATTGAAGGTTCAAACCAGTTCTGACATCTGAGTTTTACTTCCCCTGGTACAGCAACTCTCTTTTGTGTAAAATAAAGAAAAAAATCAGCAAACAGAATAGAAAAAAAAAAAAAATGAAGCAAAAAAAATAAAATAAATAAAAAAACAAGAGAGCAATAAGAAACAGGACAGGCCTTATAATCCTTGGGAAAATATTTCACCAGGAATCAATCTCATAGATATTTACTTTTTTTTATATTCTAGAACATTTTTTTATTATGAGTAGAAAGTGTCAAGACATCCTTTGGGCAGCAAAATTAGCGACTCGTATGATAATATAGATAATATAGATATAGACTCAGAAAAGGAAAAAAGAAGAAACGTATATGAGTAATATAGGGCACTTATTCAAATACAGTGTAAAATGGGAAGGGATCATTATAAGACAATGAGTCACCAGAAAATCTCAAAATAGAAAAGTTGTCACATAGGTTGGTCTAGACCTGCTTGCAACGAAGAGCATTGCTTTTCTGAAAACTCTTGGTGAATCTAGGTTGGTGACGACTTGGCTTGCCCTTCCCAAGCAGACAGAACAGCAGAAAAGTGGTTGTAAATTTGATGAGTTGTTGACCATTAGGTATCTGGGTGCATTTATTGTTTCTTTATTTGGCCAGGTTTTTTTTTTTTTAAATTGTCAAACTGCGGGACGAGTAGATTTAATACAGTTTTGTAGGATGCTTTTTCTGCTAAAAGGCTTAAAGGGGATCTCTGCACCCCTTTAGTTTTAAGTTATTCCACTCGGCTATCCCAGATATTGCCTAGGTAAGATTGAGAGGGAGGAGGTTTAGAAGGTTTGTTTTAGCATATTGGAACAATTGGATCCAAAAATGTTTAATTTGAGCACAACTCCAGAATTTTGCCTGTACACACCCTAATCAACAAGTGGAAAGGCATTTCCTTGTAGTGCACAGATGTTAGTGTTCATGAATATTTATAAACATTTCTTCCTGACCAAGCCTTTTTTGGAACTTTGTTTACCAGTTTAAATTAGTATTTTTTTGCTAGAAAATTACATAAAACCCCCAAACATTTATTATTATTATTTTTTTTTTTAGCAGTGACCCTAGAGAATAAAATGGCAATCATTGCAATATTTTGTCACACTATATTTGCGCAGTGGACTTTCAAGTGCAATTAAAAAAAAATGCACATTAATGAATAAAAAAACCCCACTAAAGTTAGCCCAATTATTTTTTTATAATGTGAAAGATGTTACGCTGAGTAAATAGATACATAACATGTCATGCTTTAAAATTGCGCATGCTCATGGAATTACAGTACTTAAAAATCTCCATAGGCAACGCTTTAAAAATTGTGCAGGTTGTCTGCTTGGAGTTAGAGGAGTTCTTGTACTGGAAATATTTCACTCACTCTAACTGTCGCAGTAATACCTCACTCTTTGCGTGAGCATGGAGAGATGGGGCACTTTAGCACTTTAAAACTTTTACACTATATCTTTATTTTTTTTAAATCACTTTTATTCCTATTACAAGGAATGTTAACATCCCATGTAATATAAATAAGCATGACAGGTCCTCTTTATTGAGAGATGTGGGGTCAGAAAGATCCCAGATCTCTCATTTACCTTTTAAAAGCAAAAGAAAATTGAAATTCTGGTACAATTTTTTAACCACTTGCCGCCTGCCGGCCATCATATGGCGGCCAGGCAGCGCGGCTCTCGTTCTGGGAGGGTGTCATATGACGTCCCTCTATTTAAACAGGGAATGCGCGATCGTGTGCGCGCATCCCTGTTCCTTCAATGGCGGTGTGTCACGGAGACTCCGCTTGCCACAGAGGGGGGTGAATAGCCATTGGGCATGGCTGTTTACCACGTGATCAGCCGTGATGAAGTCACGGCTGATCACAGGTGGTACCGCCCCACTTTGCATGGCGCATGCACACGATCTCGGTAAACAGCCATTGGCTGGCGGCTATTTACCACGTGATCGGCTGTGATCCTTTCTCAGCCGATCACTAAATGTCAACAAACCGCGATAATGAGATGTTCTCCTCCTCACACACCGATCGTGTGTGAGCAGGAGATTGCGGTAACATCTCGTTACCGCTTAGTGTACACCAATAACAATGATTGCCCCCCAATAAAGAGGACCTGTCATCACCCATCAAAGTACCTGTCACGCCATATGAGTACCTGTCACAGTCCATCAGAGAACCCGAGTACCTTTCACAGTACATCAGAGAACCCGAGTACCTGTCACAGTCCATATGAGTACCCGAATACCTGAGTACCTGTCACAGTCCATATGAGTACCGAGTACCTGTCACTGCCCTTCAGAGTACCAGTCACCAGGCCATCGGAGTACCCGAGTACCAGTCACCAGGCCATCGGAGTACCCGAGTACCAGTCACCAGGCCATCGGAGTACCCGAGTACCAGTCACCAGGCCATCGGAGTACCCGAGTACCAGTCACCAGGCCATCGGAGTACCCGAGTACCTGTCACCAGGCCATCGGAGTACCCGAGTACCTTTCACCAGGCCATCGGAGTACCCGAGTACCTGTCACCAGGCCATCGGAGTACCCGAGTACCTGTCACCAGGCCATCGGAGTACCCGAGTACCTGTCACCAGGCCATCGGAGTACCCGAGTACCTGTCACCAGGCCATCGGAGTACCCGAGTACCTGTCACCAGGCCATCGGAGTACCCGAGTACCTGTCACCAGGCCATCGGAGTACCCGAGTACCTGTCACCAGGCCATCGGAGTACCCGAGTACCTGTCACCAGGCCATCGGAGTACCCGAGTACCTGTCACCAGGCCATCGGAGTACCCGAGTACCTGTCACCAGGCCATCGGAGTACCCGAGTACCTGTCTCCAGCCCATGTCTCATAGAATATACATTGGGGTGTTTGCTTTCCCAAATGGGGTCACTTTGTGGGTAATTCCACGGTGCTGGTGCTCAAGGACCTTCAAAAGTGTGATAGGTAGGAATGAAATGAGATGTGTAATTTATGCTACTAGAACTCCTGAAGGTACTACTTCAATGTTGGGCCTCTGTATGTGGCCAGGCTGTGTAAAAGTCTCACACATGTGGTATCACCATACTCGGGAAGAGTAGCAGAATGTATTTTGGGGTGGTATTTTTTCTATATACAAGTTATGTGTTAGAAATATCTTATAAATGGACAATTTTGTGTAAAAAAAAAATGCGTTTTCATTTTTCTTTCCACATTTTCCAAAAACATCTGGAAAAAAATAACCATTCAAAAGACTCATTATGCCTCATAGAGTATACATTGGGGTGTTTGCTTTAAAAAAGTGGGTCATTTTGTGGGCAATTCCATTGTCCTGGTGCTCCAGAGCCTTCAAAAATATAATAGGTGGTTGAGAAATGAGATGTCATTTATGCTTGTAGAACACCTGAAGGTGCTACTTCAATGTTGGTCCTTTGTATATGTATAAAAGTCTCACACATGTGGTATCGCCATACTCGGGAAGAGTAGCAGAATGTATTTTGGGGTGTAATTTGTTGTATGCATATGTTGTGTGTGAGAAATAACCTGATATGCCAATTTTGTAAAAAAAAAATCTTAATTTTGCTAAGAATTGTGGGAAAAAATTAAAACTTAAAAAAACTCACCATGCTACTTAATACCTTGGAATGTCTACTTCCTAAAAAGGGGTCATTTTGGGGGGGGGGGGGGGTTATTTGTACTTTCCTGACTAGTTAGTGTCTCAAGAAATTAGATTTACTTGATGTCCTGAAGGCCTGATCCATATGTGATCAATTTTCAGTGATTGGCACCATAGTTTGTAGACTCTATAACTTTCACAAAGACCAAATAATTTACACTAATTTATGTTATTTTTACCAAAGATATGTAGCAATATAAATTTTGACCA
Source organism: Lithobates sylvaticus (assembly GCA_028564925.1). Classification (NCBI taxonomy): domain Eukaryota; kingdom Metazoa; phylum Chordata; class Amphibia; order Anura; family Ranidae; genus Lithobates; species Lithobates sylvaticus. The sequence continues at coordinate 170,522,699 of CM053035.1, forward strand.
AAATCAATGAAGAAAAATGACTAACAAAATTTTGTGACGGAAACATTTTTTGTAACACAATTTACAGTCTTTTATAGCACAAGAAATAAAAAAAAAACACTAGTGATTAAATACCACCAAAAGAAAGCTCTATTTGTGTGAAAAAAGGATGCAAGTTTCATATGCATGTTGCATGACTGAGCAATTGTCATTCAATCTGTGAGAGCGCTGAAAGCTGAAAATTGGTCTGGGCAGGAAGGGGGTGTAAGTGCACTGTATTGAGGTGGTTCATTCAATTTTGGAAAAAATAAGAGCATCCAATCTGCCCACGCAGGGGCTTGGAATGGCAACAAAAATCTGAGTAAAGTTTCTTACAATTTCAAGCAAAAGGACAACAGTAAAAATGGTCAGGTCCAATAAGCATAAGTAGCTAAAAAAAAAAAAAAATAATAATAATTTTTTAAGCCCGAGAACCAGAACTGACATTGGAGTTTGCTCCAGTCCTCCAAGGGCATAGAGCTGAGTGGGCACCATCTTGCCCTCACTTGACTTCTTGTCTATCTATCCAATGGATCGGATTGTTTCTGGGTTTACCGACAGCTCTGGTAAACCCAGAAACTACCGGAAATGATACCAGGGTTATGGCAACTAGCTGCTGCCATAATCCTGGTATTAAAGTAATGACTTGTATATAATGTGGGCAGTCGGAAAGTTATTAAAGTTATGTTCAGTTGGGGAAAGTGGTGTAGCTTTGACATACCAGTAGTGTGTATGGAGTAGTCTATATTGTTACCCAAAATATTAGAATGGTGGGATCCTCCTAAACTCCCCCTCAGGGCACCACCCCATCAATCTAAACATTGCAATATACTACCCTCTTTCTCCTCATGTAAAAGAGGAAAAGGAGAGGAGCCAAAAGTGGGACTTTCACTGTGCGACAAGGAGGATACACACTACAAATTTGACCATCTTGCATAGTTGAAACATAATAAAAACCTCATTTGCTGAGTTGCTAAATTAAGTTTGCAATGTTGTATTTTTGATATGTTGTATGTATTTTGTTTAAAAAAAACATATTTACCACTTTACCATGCTGGTTGTTGTTTTTTTATTATATTGTTAGAGATATATTGGTTCCATCCAAAAAGCGTGGATCCCGAAGAAGCAAAATGGCATTGATCCATTACGCCATTTTGGGAACTTGATTCACCAAGCTATCAAAATCTATGTAGCAGTCTGACTTTTATTATGTTTTAACTATGTAATAAAGATTTGTAAGATTTATTTTTTTTTCAATCAAATTTGTAGTGTTTATCCGCCCTGTGGCGCACTGAAAGCCTTGCTTTTAACTAACTCCCCTATTGTTCCCTCTTTACATAAGGAGAGAGAGGGTAGTGTATTGCAATGTTTAGTCTACATGTTTCCTCATGAATAGATATTTTTTTTAAATATTTATTTCTCACATTCCATACAATACGCTGTGAATATTTACATTTGGTTTAATCACATTCCATTAAGGTTTCCAAGATCTATAGAGGAACAGTTGGCTTTTATTCATATCCTTCAGTCACCGGTACATGTGCAGTACACATTGGTGTGAAAAGCTGCATCCTGGAAAGCTTGTTATCCCATCCAGATGCTGGATAATGTAAGTAATTATAACACATTTATTCCTCCATAACCATTCAGCAGATATGGCCCTTATCCAGGTGTAACTTTTTTTTTTTTTTTTTTTATTCCACATGAATGGCAGAACATACTGAGGAATGACCTATTTCCTCCTGCCATCTGTACATTGGAGACACTGCATAAACATAATGATTTCTAATCCACATTAATAATTCCATATCTTAACTAAACAATACAGAACTAGGTCTAGTGTGTGGAGGTGAAATCAATTAGGTGCTGGCTGCATCTCTTTGGAAATCTTAAGATGAACAAGTAAATATGCCTGCTTTAACACCCAAAGCTCGAGACATTCATGTTATTTTCTAGCCTGATCATCTTTTTATAATAAAAAAGTAACAACTATTATGTGTTAAAACAAAGGGAATGATGAATTCGCTAGATATGGCTCTTTGAAAGCTATCAGCAATGGAAGCACCCATACAGTTCATATACATTTTCAGTGTCCTTTTCGTTTATTTATTCTATACATTGCAAATTTTAAACAAAATTGTTTTAATAAAATTAAATCAGATCTTTATTTCAGCAGAGCAAATGTCACAGATTAAGTCTATGGCCTTCTGCTGACAGAGGACACAAGAATTTCTCTATGAAAATGTCAGGTGGTATTTAGCCATACAAGTACTCGGTATGTTTTTTATGTTGTTTAGATCAGGACGTTGGAGAGTAATTCCAGATTTGGAAATGTTACTACATATCTACAACTCACCAAATAGTGAGGCTTTGTCAAATGTCATTATAGGGATGGAATAAGGAACTCTTTAGGCCTGAAGCGCACTAGGAATTTAACCCGTGTTCATGAGATCTCAACATTTCATATGGGTAAAGGGCACAGGTTTGTCTATCACTGCTGATTGGAGTCTATAAAACTTAAATTGATGTATTGGATAACCGTGCTAACCTTAAAATTTATTCTGTGACATTAAATGCTGTGTGCATCCAGTAGTGACTTCTTATGCATTAAAATAAACACATAAAAAAACTCATAAAATCACACATAAATTATAACCACAGTGAAAAAAGTGAAATATTTAAAATTAGTCCCAGTACTGCTTGTTTTCATAATTCAACTGTGTTCCACCAATTCGTGATTCACCACCACCTTCCAAAGTTTGCACTCACTAGAAAGCAATGACAAATACGCTTCAAATATATGCCTGGATTTGTTATCCTTTTGTAGGGATATACTACAGATTTCACAACAATTAGGCCAATATTCCTTCCATAAGTCTCCGCCATTCAGTGATCTTTACTCCTCATAGAAAATAAACCACTATCATTGCGCAACATTCCTTGCTTTATTTTTATGTGATATATATATATATATATATATATATATATATAACAAATGTGCACTCGCATGAAAAAAGTGAAATAAATGAGCAGAAGAAGGGCAAATAGTACCAGCAACTAAAATGGCGGTATCCACACTTCCGGTTCCATGGCAAATTGATATGCTAAATAAAATGAAAAAGGGCATAAATACCTTAAGCAAAATGTTGCCACCAGCTTCCTGATGACGCACAAGTGATGTGAAACGCATAGAGGCTAGTGAGCAGTGCCAACTTCACATCTTGCCTTGCACTGCATGCCGGTTCCTGGAGACAGAACGGTGAGCAAAGATGCCGCTTGGAAAGCTGGATAGACTTGTGCTGGCCTAAGGCACTTTAACATGTGAGTGCACATTTGTTATATATATTACATAAAAATAAAGCAAGGAATGTTACGCAATTATGGTGCTTTGTTTTCTATGAGGAGTAAAGATCACTGAATGGTGGAAGCCTTGGAAGGTGGTGCACGTATTGGTGGAGCACGGAGTTGAATTTTGAAAACGGGGGCTGAAATACTCGTGAAAACTAGCAGTACTGGGACTTAAATTTTACATTTTTCACGTAAATTTTTCACTTTTTTCAATGTGGTTATAATTTATTTATGTAATTTTATGAGTTTTTTTTAATGTTTATTTTAATGCATAAGAAGTCACTACTGGATGCACACAGCATTAAGATGGCTTTCACACCGAACCGCGGGGGGGCATCGGCGGTAAAGCGGCGCTATTTTAGCGCCGCTTTACTGTGCTTCTAGCGGCACGTTTTTAACTCCCCACTAGTTGCCAAAAAGGGGTTAAATCTGCCCGCAAAACGCTGCCTGAGTGGCGTTTTGCCGGCGGTATTGCACCGCTGCCCTATTGATTTCAATGGGGAGGAACGGTGAGTTCACCGCTCCAAAGAAGCTGCTGGCAGGACTTTTTGGGTTAATTTTAGGGTTAGCGCGGTTATCCAATATATCAATTTTAGTGTTTATCGCACACCTTCTTGGGGGGGAACTTATAACTGCAGCAAACCCCTTTATATAGATTTAAGTCGCGTATCAATATATACATTTTTGCTTTCGTTTTTGCGCCGGTGACATTTGACACATCACATTATTATTACTTTGGAGTCTGTAAAAGTCTGAGAGTCTAAAAGCTGCAGAGGCTGGATGGTGTACCGAGTGGTACAAATATTTAGGATCGTATGCGCTCAGAGACCAATGCCTCAAAGACAGACTTCTTCCATTCTGGGCATTTGTCCCTGGGCACAAAGACATACAGCCCTAAACATTAGGAACAACGGTACATTGTCCAGCCCACAGCAGCCTTCAGCCTGTCATAGACATAGCAGCTGTGTCTTCCAGGTGCACTACCACGCCTGGATTGGCTGCACATAGACTAAAACACCTTGCGTGCATGTGACCTTAAATGTTTGTACCTATCTACTTCTCCCCTTTCTGATACTTTTTCTGCTGGTCTTTTTTTTCACTTTCCATCATGACAAAGCAGCATTTATGAGATGCTCTTATGGCAAATATCATCAATGAGCTTAATATTAATACTATACAGGATTTATATAGTGCCAACAGTTTGCGCACCACAATGTTAGGGCAAACAGTACAGTTACTACACAATTCAGTACAGGAGGAATCAGAGGGCCCTGCTCATTAGAGCTTACAATCTAAGTCAAGTGATACAAAAGGTATAACTGTGGGGGGTGAGCTGATGGAGAAAATAAAAGTAAAGATGTTAGGTGGAGGCAGGTTTTAATGAATTGCCTAAAAGTTCATAGAGTAGGAGATAGTTGGACAGATTGGGGTAGGGAATTTCAAAGGATGGGAGAAGCTCGGAAGAAGTCCTGGAGGCGGGCATGGAAGGAGATGACAAGGAAACTAGAGAACAAAAGGTCTTGGGAGGAAATGAAGAGAACAATTTGGTTGGTATTTTGAGACTAAGTTAGTGATGTACCGAGGGGCCAAGTTGTGGATTTTGTAATAACTTTGTAAGTTATTAGTATTTTGAATTTAATTAGTTGGGTGAGTGGCAGCCAATGGAGGGATTGGCAAAGAGGGGTAGCAAACGCTGAGCAGTTTGTAAGGTGGATGAGTCTGGCAGCAGCATTCATGATGGACTGAATAGGAGAGAGCCTATTTAAAGGTAAGCCAGTGAGGAGGGAGTTGCAGTAGACAAGGTGAGAGACAACCAGGGAGTGAATTAGGAGCTTTGTGGTGTCATTGGTTAGAAAGGGGCTGTATTTTGGAGATGTTGCTGAGGTTGAGGTGGCAAGCTTTTAAAAGTGATTGTATATATATTTAACAAAATATATATAACATAAATAACACAACACAACACAACAGTCTGTTGGTCTCTGACGGCGACCGATATACCACCAATGCACTGTGGGACAACCCCCTACCCGCAGTGCAACCATTACAGTATTCCATCAACCTTTTGCTGGAATACATCGGAGGGGCACATACTACCGATGAGCCCCCCCACCCCTTTTTCATCGCCTGCGTTTACTGCCACCATCAGAGACCAACAACAAACACAGCCACAGCCCGAAAGGGTGACAACCTTACACTTAAGGGCACCTCCACACCCACAGTGGCCATTTAATCCCCTCCTGCAATCCCTTAGTCTAGAGATCAATCACCAGATCGGAGAGGTGAACTCCATCCCTCCGCAAATCGAGACCAACATTCGTCTCTAATTCTCTGTACCTGATCACCATGCCCCCATTCTGAGCCAGAAACCTCCCGACCACTTTGTTAATGCATATGTGGGTCTTATTAATTCACGGCAAGGACCTAGCCCTTCGCCAAGTTGTCCGAGCAACAACAACACATCCACCCCTTTTCCCTGCTGATTCGTTTTGGACCTACGCAGCCGCAAACACACCCTGTCCTTGTCCACCCGCACATCCTGTTCCAAAAGCCCCCCCGCCAAACACCGCAATGGGCTCACTAATTCCCCAATATGGAATGCCCCGTAAAATGCCAGCAAGAACGCCGCTGTAGAAAGCAAAACCTCATAACTCGAGGTACACACTGAACTTAAAATCCCACAGATGGACATTAGATTCTCAAAAGTGACAGGCCGTCTCGCGTCTTTTTTCTTGTGCTCTTTATGATGACCTTTTATTGCCTGCCTAACTCGGAAATCTTTTGTCAAATCCCCCCCCCTCCCAGTAGTTTGAAAAAGAATGACAGACCCACCATCTTCTGCTCAATGGAAGAGACCGATTCCCCCCTTTCCATGTTCCTGACCACAAAATATAACACCAACAACCTTGCAGGAAGCAAAGATTGGCACAGAGGGGTTACTCTGTGCCAATCTTTGCTTCCTGCACCAGCAACAACCATTCTTTCCATACCTTTGTGTAAGCCGCCCATGTGGACTCGCTGACTGCCGAATCCATCCCGCGGCAACTCCAAGGCCACCTCCCAGATCCAACCTGGGCAAGGAACTCCTTCTTTCTCTGCACCCAGAGCTAGCTCTCTGAACCTGTTCCACTGAAATCGAGTCAAGGAGTCAGCCAGAGTGTTGTCAAAGCCCGGGATATGAACAGCATGGATACAAATGTTCAATAGCAATCACCTCAACACCAACTGGCGCAAAAGCCTTATGACTGGTTGTTATGATGCTGACATGCGATTGACCACTTGAACCACGCCCATGTTGTCACAATTCAGTCTCAATTTCAGGTTCTGGCATGCCTCCCCCCACAGTTCCATAGCCAGCACCACTGGAAAGAGTTCCAATAGCACCAGGTTACGAAGGAACCCCACTTCCACACAGGACTGGGGCCAAGGCTATGCGTTCCACCGCCCCTCAAAAAAACACACCGTAGCCTGTGGAGCATACTGCATCCGTAATCAATTCCACATCAAAAATTATCCACACCGATCTCCCATTGTATGAGGCCAGAAACTCATACTATACCTTTAAATCCTCCCGGTGTTCCTTGGCAAGTCAAATAAAATGAGCCGGGCTTTAACCCCCGCTGTAGCTGCTGACAGCCATTGGCAAAAGACCCTCCCCATCGTGATGATCCTACAGGCAAAATTCAAGTTACCCAGCAATGACCGCAAAGTCCTCAACTGCACTTTCCGCAGTCCGTGGATCTACCAAATTTCTTTCTGTAGGTCCTCCAACTTGCCTGTGGGCAGGCGGCACTCCATTGCCTCCGAATCTATCTCAATACCCCAAAAACTAAGTTCCGTCGTCGGGCCATCAGTTTTTTCGGCTGCCAATGGTACTCCGAACCTGCCTGCGATGTGCTGCAGCGTAGAGAGTAGAATCGCACACACAACGGAGGCAGTAGGGCCTATGCAAAGGAAGTCATCCAAATAATGTATGACTGAATCCAGGCCAGACACGTCCCTAACCACCCATTCTAGAAACGAACTGAACGCCTCAAACATGGCATGCTAGCAGCAGCCGGAACCTATCCGGATGCACCGGAAGCAAACGGAATGCAGATACTATGTCAGCCTTTGCCATAAGCGCCACTATTCCATAGCGCCTAACCCACCGGACTGCCTCGTCAAATGACGTGTAGGACACTGTGCATGCTTCGGGGTCAATTAAATTGTTGACCGAACCCCCCTTTGGAAATAAGTGATGCTTCTTGAAGCATCGTGACAATGTGTGGGCTCCCCCACACCCTGAACACTTGTGCCTAAACTTGCAGCACCCTCCGAACTTACAAGAGCCCTCGTTGTATTGCCAACACACCCCCCACATTTTCCCGGCCAGCAGTCCTGAGGAATGTGTACCCCCGCCCCCCCCCTTAAACTGAGGCGGGGCCCTCGGCGATGACATAAGCCGCATCCAGAGGCTAATATCTTTATGGTCCCTTTGAAGAGACGGGCGAACCGCTCTGCGCTGTCCGAACTGCTCGTCATATCTTAACCAGGCAGAACCGCCATATACCCTGTATGCCTCTCCGATAGTGCCCATATAGCAGAACAACGCTGAGCAATGCTCAGGGTTCTTCTGACCAATAACGCTTGCCATAATGGCGAACGCTTGTAGCCAATTAACAAATGTACATGGGATCAACCTGTACCTCCTCTTCGCCTCATCCTCTTTCTTGGAGTCATCAGGTTTCACCCTGTCCAAGTTCAATTTTTCCAATGGCAGTAGCGAGAAAATCTCCACATACTTGCCCTTGCAAATCTTATCCCGGAGTTCCTGTTTCAAATGTGCTCCCAGCGGACCCTCGAAACACACGTACACCTCACACTTCTTACCAAATCTGTTCTCACCGTTGTCTCTATGACCCCTTTTTTCTCCTGCCTTCTCAGTGACCGTTCCTGCCACTGCCGTCCCAGGGGGCAACGTCACAGGGGACGTCGTAGCACCGGATACCCCCGCACCCCCATCCTCAGTCCCGCTCACCAATCCTGCCCATATGGGCCACTTGTGGGGGCTGCCCCTGCCCCCCCCCCCTTAAATTTGCCCGCCAAGGCCTGCAGGACCTCCAGCAAATCCTTTAGCTGTGCCCCTGAACTGGCGGACCTATTGTCCGCCAGTTGCTGGTCAGGCGCCTCCCTTGTTGCCCGCACCGGAGAGGCGGTTGCCCCTGCTGCACCCGCTGATACAACCCCTAACAAATCATTCAATGCTTCAGACAATGACAAATTATTAGTGGACTTACCGGGCTGCCTGGGAGCTCTCCCAACAAGAGCTCTCCCAACAAGAGCTCTTCCAAGACCAATATCAGGAATTAGAAAAATGCCTTGCATCAATAGATGACTGGATGTCCACAAGCTCCCTAAAACTTTAATGGATCCAAAACAGAACTCCTTCTCCTAAATGCAAACCGAAAAATTTAATCTACCACACCATGGACTCCACCCACCATCCTTGGACAGACCATCCCCCTAAGCATAAAAGCCAAAAGTCTCTTCGATTCAGAAATGTCAATGAATGCACAAATAGGATCAGTAGTCAGCAGATCCTACCACCTTCTACACCTGCTACGTAGACTCATCCCCTTCATTCCAGAAAAGGAAAAAGCAATAGTTGTAGGAACAATCATCAACTCTCCACTCGACTACGCTAACTCCCTCTACAAAGGACTACCTAAATTCCAGATTGCACGCCTACAAGTCGTTCAAAACACGGCAGCAAGACTAGTCACAGGAAAAAAAACATGGGAATCCATCTCCCCCTCCCTGGGGATCCTACACTGGCTAACCGTAAAGGATCGGATCACATTCAAGACCCTCTGCCTGACCCATAAATGCACACAAGGAGATGCTCCTCAATACTTATGCGAAAAAATAACACTACATTCCCAATCGCAACCTCCGATCAACCAACCAAAACCTCCTCCTCATCCCCAAATTCCAGTACAAATCAAGGGGAGAACGAAGATTTGCAGTCCAAGGACCACGGCTATGGAACGCTCTACCTACGAACATCCGCTTGGAAAAAAAACATCGGGCCTTCAGGAAAAAACTCAAGACCCACCGAAGAGGAAGGAAGAAGGAATCAAGGTAGGTCGGATCAAGCGCCTCGATGCGATTCAGTTCGCAGTTGCAGCGCTATACAAATCATTCATTCATTCAACAGCCGTCACGCTGGTCTCCCTTGCTTATTCTTGTGGTTCCTACTCCGACACCTCCCCTTCTGACCTCTCATCCTTCTCCGTGACAGGTGTCGTTGTTAGCCCCCCAGTTGAAGTGGCCCCAGAGGCCATGGAACTCTGGCTTTTTGGGGCCTGTCTCTCCCCCGAAGCTCCGCCCCCTGCTGCAAGGCCTCGCCGTACTGTGCTGGCTGCCACCTGGCTGACCTGCCTGTGTCCTCCACCATCTTGCTCTATTGCTTGCTGCTTAGGCCCCGCCCACTCGCGTTACCGGCCTTTCTTGTTTCCACTCCTATGGCCTTGCCCTGCGCTCTCTCCCTCCTAGTCTCCCCCCTCGGGTCGTTGCCATCTGTGGGGGATGCCGCCACTCTGAGGGTTCCGCGATTCCCAGGCGAGGAAGCGGCACCATGACAGCCCGTGGTCCCGCCCACTGAGTTAGGCCGGCGGCGTGTGGACCACCCGAGCCCTGTTGCGGCCTGTTGTACTCTTTTCATGGGAGGCGCCAATCGGTCCTTCAGCGGGCTCCTGGGAAGTCGAACGGGCCGAGGTGGAGGCCCTGGGAGAAGCACTTGAGGGGATGTCTCTCCTGGTGCTGACCCGCCTGCTTAATCCTCGGTGAGGGCTGCAACCTGGCTGTGTAGCCATTCCTGTCCCTTGGTCGCCGCTGCCGCTCTCAGTTGTGCAAGGATCTTGTCTGTCGGCCATTGTGGAGGAGCAGTGAAAAAACTGCATCCTCTTTCCACTTCTTCTTCACACTGCCCGTCTTTTCTCCGCCTCTCTCCCTTAAGTACAGCCACTCCCCCCACTAAACTTCTGTTTACCCTACCCTCTCTACACTCCGATTCCACCTTTCCTAATTAACCTCTTCTGTATCTCCCTTAGACACACTGTCATGCCCGGCCCTACACTATTAATCCCTGCTGTCTTTTCCGTTCCAGGCCTCACTGGACAGTGTCTGAACTGGCTTTTCTCTAGTAAACATTACCAGACCATTAGGAGTGTTGTCAGGATCAAGATCTAGTTCACTGTTGCACTCAGCCCTTCAGAACCACAAGACTCTATTATGCTTTGTGGGAACAATGTCCAATCGTCAAGTGGCGATTCAGCCTTGAGGCGATTCAGTTCGCATTTGCAGCGCTATACAAATCATTCATTCATTCAAGTGGACCTGTCATCTGATCTACCCACAGATCAGTAGTATTCTAAAAATTAATAAGTACCCCCTTTCCAAGACATTTAATATCAGCTAGAACTTGGATGTGCACACCTGGGAGCTGGGCCTGGGAGGGTTTCCTTGGGGAGTGCTAGGCAGCCATAGCTCTGTTAATCAGTTTGTTAGGCAATAGGCAGCGTTGCTAAGCTGCAAATTGTAGTGGTGTTCACCACACCAGTGCAGTACCCGCACCATTTGTTGCCTTGTTATGCATTCCTAACTGACTTTCCTATAGTTTAGGCTGGTAAAAATGGGAAAACGTATTGACTCGAGTATAAGCCTAGGGTGAGAAATGCGCAGCTACTGTAAGTGGAAAAGACAGTCAACAATGCCCATTTGCAGCCTCAATGTGTCCATTTGCATGCCTCACTGTGCCCATTTGCAGCCATAGGTCCCCCGAACTTCAAACTCGGTAGTTAAAGCGGTTCTGCACCCATTTCATTTAGTAAATCTCTTTGCCTTCCAAATCAGGCAAAGAGTACTAAATGAAATGTTTTTTTTTTTTTTTTTTTTTTACTTACCTTGTAATTGAAGACTTCCGGTCTTCTCTCTCTGCGGCGGCGGGCGGGGTCTCTGCGTCGATCGTCGTCACGGCGCACTGTCTCCTGGGATCTGGTGTCATTGATCCCAGGAGTCAGTGCGGGCATCTTCCGAAATCTCGCGAGATTTCGGCCACATCTTCCGAAATCTCGCGAGATTTCGGCCACATCTGCCGAAATCTCGTGAGATGTCGGCAGATGTGCCGTTACTGCGCATGCGCGAGTAACGGCGGTGCATGCTGGGCCATCTAAAGTTCCTGTGGGTGTTTCACATGCCCACAGGCAAGATGGCCCCCAGCACTAAAGAAGAAGACGAGGAACTTCATCGGACGAAAACCGGCGGCGATCGAGATGGAAGATGGAACAGGTGAGTCCCCTAATAAAGGTAAGCATACTTTATATTACGTCCTAAAAAAAAAAATTTTTTTACAGAGTGCAGAACCGCTTTAAGGGTTCCTAAATGCCCCCTAGCTGCAGCCAAAATTTGGGGTTTGCTGCAGATGGACACAGTTGACTGTATCTTGGGGCCACTTAGTGCTAGGAACCCAAAATTTGGTGTGCAAACCCAGTGGAACTATCACTACAACATATCCTGGGGTTCCTAGCACTAAGTGGCCCTGAGATACGGGGCCCAATAGTTGGTTCGGAAAATGTCAAGCACTTTTCTGCAGCAGAGAATGACATTTTCCGAACCGACTAGTTCCACTGGGTTTCCACACCAAATTTGGGGTTCCTAGCACCAAGTGGCCCCGAGATACGGGGCCCCAAATTTGGTTCGGAAAATGTCATTTTCTGCAGCAGAAAAATGCTTGACTCGAGTATAAGCCGAGGGGGGCAATTTCAGCACAAAGAAATGTGCTGGAAAACTCAAGTATATACGGTATTCAATGAGCTTGCATCTCCCCATTGTACATTGTGATATTTTCTATTTCTGTCAGTTAATTCCATTTTTTATTGACTTCAAAAGCCTGTAAATATAAAATGCAAACAGGACTGAGCAGAGTAGGACCTTGGGTGTATAGGCAAGCATTATTCCAATTCCAGTTACAATGCATGTTACACTGCCAGGCCAGTTGGATGGCCTTTCATTTTCTAGCAAGCTTTGCACTTACTTGGAAATGGTATTAATACAAATGGTTCTATGCAATGGCTTGTTTATCCCCAGGGTTACAGGAAATATTCCCTGCTTTGATATCCATAATACAGATTAAATGTGTAACTAGTGTAATGAGAGTAAAAGCTTGTGTCTGCAAGAGTTCTACATAAATATCATTCTCCTCAGAAAAAAAGCCTCTGCCTGTCTCTCTCCGAATTAATTTAAACATTTCATAGCTATGAGGTGTGTATGTAAATGTTATTCATGAATGTCAACAGCACAGATTCTCACAATGAATATTGTTATGCTTTGCAGCTTTGTAGTATACCATTAGTTTACTTGGAGCTCTTGTAGAAAGACTCCCAAACCTGATGCTTTCAACCAGCCTCTGTGGTCCATGCACCACACTCCCACCATAGTTATGGCGTGGGAAGGTGTAAGCCCAAGCTTTCCAATTTCAGATGACTTCTGTAGCAATCCACTGACCCCCAGAGACAGGGTGGGCTGACATTTCACCTCAGGGTTTAGAGTGTTGGGCATGATGGGATGTGAACAGATGTAGAAAGATGGGCGCCAGTCACTTTTAAGGCAGAGCACGAGAGTATTTATTGCTCACTCAAACTAATTTTAGGGAGAGAGGGGGGAGGACACAGGACACCCAGAACGAGCAGACAGGAAACTAGCAGAATTCTCCAAAAACAATTGACAGCAGTACGAAATGAGTGCCTTTAAGCTGTATCCAGCCTTCTGTACCTTAGCAACAGCTGTCTCCAACAGCAACCATGACTCACAGTAAATGCAGAGATGAACTGGATGAGTCCACCTGGATGCATTACCAGACTCTCTCCACAGCTTCCCCCTATGGCAGAGTAACCTCTAGTACTTTTATCTCAGGTCCTCATATTGTCCTTCCGTGTACTTGTAGCAGGCTCCAATCCCAGAGTCTTAATCACTTGGTTAGGCCTCCAGCTCCAAGCCTACTATTCACAACTGCTCCATGCGCACCCACACCAGGCAGGGCCAAGCATCTCCAAATAGTTATACTCTTCTCCCAGCATGCACCAGTGGCCACGAAACTCTTACTGGTTGGCTAAGAGAAGTATAAATATTCAAGCCAGTTTTACTGTAGCTTTTTATACTAATATCAGAGGTACCAATGACACCTAGGGAGGAACTACAGCTACATGGGATTTGGGAGAAAACCCAAATGATCAAACAGACCACGAATCAGCCAGGTTACTTACCACTGAGCAGCACTAGATTTGACTAGTGGCCCCTGCTTAGGACAAAGAGGCTACACTTATTTTCATTATCTACTGCTTGTTTAATGCTTTTAAAGACACCACAGTGTTATTTGAAAGGTAATTTGGTCACATAACATAATGGCAACTTGACTCTTCCAGAAGAAATGTTTATATAGGTATATCATGCCTCATTCAGGTTTAGCATCCATTATCTGAGCTAAGATGCTGGTCCAAAGATGAAACAATCATTTAAAACCAGGCTTTTATAGTATGTACTAATTTGTTTGTTCTTTGTGGTGTGTTAACAAGTGGTCTCACCCATATCAACCCACCTGTTGTCACCTTACAATTATTTTTTTTACCAACCTCATGGAGTTGGGACTTGGCAATATGTTCTCCAGCCTTCAGTAGAAGGATGATTTACTTCCCTCAGGATGCTTGCCTCAAAAGAAAAACAAGTCTCTCTGCGCTCAATTGTTGGAATGTTAGGAGAAGATAGAAAAAATAAAGAAAGGGGTCTGGATTCACGTAAAAAAAACGAAAAAGGGATGCAAAGGACAGCAGCCTTGTAGTGGGACAATAGCAGGATGGATCATTGGGATGGAGGGATGGGTTCAGGCTCCATTCATGGTGCAGCATGGCTCGTCAGACCAAGAAAGATCATCGGACATGTGGAATTTTTGTGCTGTGGCTCCCCTTCTGTTTTTCCACATGCTTGTCTCTGGCCTAGGTATTGTCACATGTCTGCTGCTAATGGTTAAGGGTACCATTTTTTTTTTTTTTTTAAACACTATGCTGTTGGAATTTATTGTGATGTATTTGAAAAGTATTTATGCAGATTTATATACTTATTGATTGGTCTACTTTAAGGAGAACCAAACATGGAAAGAAGTGGCTGCGTGGTAACTGTTCCTAGAGCATTTTATTCCAGGTCACACCCTCCTGACTAGTTTCTAGCTGTGTGACCTCACTCACTATCTTCATATTTTCCAGGCTTCAGTTTGATATGTAGGCTTTGTTCTGACTCCCATCTAATCCATTTATATTATGCTGAAGACACGGCTAACACAAATCAATGTTTTAGTGCTATGAAATCTTGCTGCAGGACTGTGACCTTTTGACAGTGTTTTGGTAGTACTGGACCCTCTGCAAAGCTGCCTAATGTTGGCCCAAAATTGGACCAATTTGAAGAATAGACTCCCAGGGAGGTCTTTGCTCAGGCAATTCCTAATTGCATTGAACAGGTACTAATAGCTTTCCTGGACATGACACCAAAGGAACTGCCTTGCAACACTACTCAATAAGAACCAATAGAGGGTATGGGAAGACCCAACTCTAAAGACCAGGACCAAAAAACCTTTGACAGCTCCAATACCTGATAAGTTAATTCCACACTTTAAGTAGTTAAAGTGGTAGTAAACCACGGAAAAAAAACAAAAAACATGCAAGACAATAGCATAATGTGCTAGTATGCTTTGCAATCTACCACATTATGAAATACTTACCTTAGAACGAAGCCCTGCAGCAGCGCCCAGTCACTGCTGAAGGAGACATGTTCCTTGGCGTTTCTTCCAGGATCGCTGGCTCCAGCGATGTGAGTGGCTGGAGCCGCGATGATGTCACTGACACACTGCTCCCCCACTTGTCACACTGCTCCCCCCAGGGTTGCCAACTGCCAGTAAATTTACTGAAAGTTTGTAAAAAAATCTGATTTTTTTTTTTTTTACAACTGCCAGTAAATATCAGGGGCTGATAATTTCATGTGGTGTTGACTTTTGTGTAAATCGAGCAAATTACTTTGTTATAGGTATTGTCAGTGTTTCCATATCATATTTATACTGTTCAAATATTCACTGTGTTAGTTTTCAATAGGAGTTCTGTAATTTCTTGCCAGGTTGCCAGTAAAAAAAAAAAAAGATCTGTCAGTAAATTTTCCATGTTTTGTCAGTAAAAAAATGCTGCGGTAGGTTGGCAACTCTGCTCCCACCTGACACACTGCTCCCCACCTGACACTGCTCCCCCACTTGTCACACTGCCCCGACACACTGCTCCCTCACCTGTCACACCTGACAAACTTATTTGTATTTGTATAACTAGGCCAGAGAGTAGACAGATTGTTCTTTGATGGTTTTAATTTGAAATGTACCTTGGTGTCCTTCTGTACTTGGGAAAATGTCCGCCACACCCTGGGTCCATAGCTATCCCTGCACCCGACATTGATTAGGGACTATCTGCTTTGGGCTATGGGATTTGTAGTGTGCATAGAGCAGTACACATGATTGCTAACTAAAGTGCAGTGCTTGTTCCAAAAAAACGAAATTAAGGGAAAAATTAGAGGTCTGAGTGCTTTCAAGAAAGCAAAAATATGTATCCATGAAAAAAAAAGATTACAGGGCCATTAGGTAGTGGATGCGTATAGATTGTTGTGTAGTGCAAGTGCTAAGGGTTAGTTTTAGCTTTTAGGTTTTTAAAGTGATACTAAAGTCTTTTTTTTTTTTATTTAAAAATAATAAACATGTTCTACTTACCTGCTCTGTGCAGTGGTTTTGCACAGAGCAGCCCAGATCCTCCTCTTGGGTCCCTCGCCGGCACTCCTGGCCCCTTCCTCCTGCTGAGTGCCCCCACAGCAAGCAGATTGCTATGGGGGGAACCGAGCCGCTGCTCTGTGTGTCCATTCAGACAGGGAGCCGTTGCACGGCCCCTCCGCCCCTCCTCTAATTGGCTCACTGACTTTGACAGCAGTAGGAGCCAATGGTGCGCACTGTGTATCTCAGCCAATCGGGAGAGACAGCTGAGTCTCGTGAAACATCTCTGGATCGAAATGGGGCTCAGGTAAGTATTAGGGGGGGCTGCTGAACACGGAATGTTTTTTTATCTTAATGCATAGAATGCATTAAGATAAAAATCCTTCTGATTTTACAACCCCTTTAAGAGGTTGGCAAACATTATTTCCTGTTACCTGATAGGTTAAGTGTTAGGCTCCTTTCACACTGGGGCGGGGGGGGGGGGGTTAATGGTAAAGAGCCAAGCAGCCAAAAAGGGTTAAAAGCTCCCCACAAAGCGCCAAATCGCTTTGCAGGCACTTTGACAGCGCTGGTCATTGATTTCAATGGCAAGGGCATTTTTGGAGCGGTAAGAGCCCGCAAACCCCCCCCCCCCCCCCCCCCGAAGATGCTGCTTAAAGGACTTTTTCCGTCCTGCAAGCGCTCCGCACCAGTGTGAAAGCAAGCAGCCTGAAAAACGCCTCAGTGTGAAAGTGGCCTAAGGGTTTTGGTGAAGAGTTCATTTTAAGCTTTAAATGTCATAATGTAATTTTAAGTTAGGTTACAGTTTAGCATTAGGCTTCAAATAATAAGTGTGGTTCCCCTTCTGAAAATGAACTTGCCTTTCTTTTACGTCACTTCATGGCTTCAGTAATATGTAAACTACTCTTGCTCCAGATAAGCTGAACTTATTTTTGTGTAGCTATTCTTTGCCTAAAATCTGTTATTTTGTGTGTAGGGTAGAGTGTGCTAATGGCTTCATTACAACAAATAAGATATTAAACTTTGTATTGTATATGCAATTGTTTGTTTCTGAGAACTAATAAACAGCCTTTACTGAATTGCCCTGGTTGCATTTTTTTGCTAGCCAGGAACGTTTTAATTTAAACAGCTCATTACTTGTGTAGTACATCTCTGTATATTGCTGATTTGTGTAATGTAAATCTTTAGGGCCCCTCTGTGATGGCCTTAGTTTAATACAAATTTCTTATTGATCTAAACTCAAGTTGTGTTACAAAGAGATATTACAGCCAGGAGATGAGTTAATTATTCAGCACTAAGGATATTGTTTTTGCTGTATTTATTGTCGCGCAATTTAGTTTCAGAATAAAAGTGCAGTACATGCTTGGTTTCAATAATACATTTTAAGAACCTAAGCATAAAAACATTGCAACGTTATGGGTTTAACTAGCCAAACTCTTTGGATCTATAAATGTACATTTTTTTTTTATGTTTCTGAAGCTTGGAGGGTTGCTAGTTTGTAAAGAATCCAATCCTAAATCGGAGTAATAGTAAACCGCTGTGTTTTTTTTTTTTTGCAACCTGCAAGGCAATGTCATACTGTGCTAGTATGCATCACATACGAGCACATTATGTGAAACTTACCTTAGAATGAAACCCCCCCAGCGGTGCGCTGTCACCACTGAAGGCGCTTCCATCTTTACTCGGTTTTCCTTCCGGGTCTGTGGACTCCAGCTGTGTGAGTGGCCGGAGCCATGATGATGTCACTCCTGTGCAGGTGCCACCATTTACGGCACAGGACTTTCCACGGGTGGCCGTTCCTTCAGAGCGTATGCGCCAGTGATGTCACTGCCTGCTTCTACAGTAAATATCTTCTAAGAGGTGCATGTTTAGGAGATATTTACAGTACCTATAAGTAAGCCTCATTATAGGTAAACATTATGCATGGGAGTTTACTCCCACTTTAAAATAATTGTAGAAATCCACCCAAGTAGACCCAAAGGTTGCCAACAAACATACAGTAAGTATTTCTTGGATATCAGGCTTTTATTCTGATGACCACAGGTATGAATTGGATTGCAGAGCATGTGTAAGCCCAGGTAAAATGATTTTTTGATAAGCAGCTGAGCATTCAGTTCCGTGATCTTTAGCTTGATTTAGAGCAGATGAGTACAAGACTGTGAAGGGGGGGACAGGGTTGTTCTTTATCAATGGCGTCACTGGGGGGGGGGGGGGGGGGGGGGGCAGAGGGGGCTCTGACCCCCCCCCAACATTGTGCTGTGCCCCCCAATAAAAAAGAAAATGTGCCTTTTTGTAAAAAAAAAAAATGTCTTTTTGTTTGCATTCGTAGCGGATGCGCCGCATCTTACTCAGACCGCCGCTGGAGTAACATAGTCTCTATTGAGAGGGAGAGCGTCCCCCAGTCAGCTCCTGCGGGTGATTCCTCCCCCCTCCCTCTGCTCGCCGACACTGCATAATGCGAGCGCTCACACAACCACGGCCGCCCGATTTGCTCCTTCCCCTGCATCCTCATTGGCAGGGAGAGGAGCGAGTTTCAGGAAGGACTCCACCAAGACTCTAATACTGAAAAAACAGACTGATTTCTCCCATCCTTAGAACAAGAGAACCAGCCTGTAAATTTTTCACAGCCCAGTGAGTCCAGCCACCCCCCTCACTATCCTCATGTACGTTAGAGCAGAGATGAATACAGCTCCTCCTCCTTCCCCCCGCCCCTGTTCCTCCTGAGTCTTACAGTCCTGCCCACACTGTTCCCGGCGTGCAGCTGTATCTGAAGGGAGGGGATATGTGGGCGGGAAATATGAAAATCAGCAGCATTCCTGGCTGATGCCTGAGCTTCTAGCCTGGACACGTGGGTAAGTGTGTGCACTGCAGTACACTGTAATCACTGAACTGCATTATCTCCATCCCTTCTCTCCCCCCATCTGTCCCTCCCCCTCTCCTGTTCTTTCAAGACCTTCACAATTTACTTTGACTTTCAGTTAGGCAGGTAATAGACGGTGCAAATTGCTTTCCTGCATCCACAGATTGCAGGAAAGAAACTTGCATGATTCCCCCATCAACTCAGACAGTGGTGACAGGGAAATATACTTCCTGCCCAGCAATTGTATTCTCCCAACAAACAGTGACTGCAGCCACTGCTAAGGAGACAGATGCCAGACAAGCACTGTCAATAGCAGGAGCAGGACAGCAAGAGGAGGCTGGGGAACCCCACAGTGGCAGAACACCAAGGCCCGGTGGCAAGACAACCTTTGCAACCCTGATAGTTCTCCCACTGCTTTGGACCCTTATATTTTTTTGATATGTTGGTGACATATATCTCTTGTTTTCTGCCACCCTGGGGGGCCCCAATACAGTAGGAAGGGAGCTCACTGCAGAACATGTGAAAGGGCCCGTTGTGGGATCAAAGTAAATGGCCCAGGATATATATATATATATATAAATATTGCATTTTATAGTTGCCCCCTACTTTTGTCCCTGTCCCCCCCCCCCCTAAATATGAAAGCTGGAGACGCCACTGTTCTTTATACTTTGTACTCAGAGGGGTGATTGGTGCCCCTAAAATGGGCAAGCATTCTGTTTTGCTTGTCTATTCACTGACATTGCTTTCCTTGATGCTCCCCTCATCTAGAAGTGTCTTTATGGTTGGGACGAACATATCTATTTCCTATGTGTACATCACCATCAGTTAAAGCATGAGCGTTCTGCATGCAACTGAGCTTTGGTGCTTTCAGCAATTAATTATGTCTCAGCATCACCCAGCTTGTTGGGGAGCCTGTGTACATATATATTTTGTGTTTTGTTGGTGATGCATATTTGTGATAGCTGCTATGCTGGAAATACTTGTGTAGGTTATCTGCATATTGTGCTAACCAGATTTTTAACGAAGTGTTGTGCAGAAAAAGATTGACTGGGGTATATACAATTGTGCTCATAAGTTTACATACCCTGGTAGAATTTAGGATTTCTTGGCCATTTTTCAGAGAATATGAATCGCAACACAAAAAAATAATTCTTTTCACTCTTGGTTAGTGTTTGGCTGAAGCCATTTTTATCAATCAACTGTGTTTACTCTTTAAATCATAATGACAACAGAAACGACTGTACCCAAATTACCCTGATCAAAAGTTTACATACTCTGGTGATTTTGGCCTGATAGCATGCACACAAGTTGACACAAAGGGGTTTGAATGGCTATTAAAAGTAACCATCCTCGCCTGTGATCTGTTTGCTTGTAATTAGTGTGTGTGTATAAAAGGTCAATGAGTTTCTGGACTCTGACAGACCCTTGCATCTTTCATCCAGTGCTGCACTGACGTTTCTGGATTCTCAGTCGGGTTAATTGTCAAAGGATCTGTGGGAAAAGGTAGTTGAACTGTATAAAACAGGAAAGGGATATAAAAATATATCCAAGGAATTGAGAATGCCCGTCAGCAGTGTTCTGAGGGGTTCTGTTGAAACCAAACCACGGCCAGGTAGAACAACTAAACTTTCAGCCACAACTGCCAGGAAAATTGTCTGGTATGCAAAGAAAAACCCACAGTTAACTTCAGGTGAAATACAGGACTCTCTGAAAACATGTGGTTTCAAGATGCACAATAAGGAGGCACTTGAAGAAATGTGGGTTGCATGTTCGAGTCGCCAGAAGAAAGCCATTACTACGCAAATGCCACAAAGTATCCCGCTTACAATGCCAAACGGCACAGAGACGAGCCTCAAACCTCATTTTGAGTGATAAGACCAGAATTTTGCTTTTTGGCCACAACCATCAAAATTACATTTGTAGATGATTCAACAAGGCCTATGATGAAAGGTACACCATTCCTACTGTGAAACACAGAGGTGGATCGCTGATGTTTTGGGGTGTGTGAGCTACAAAGGCAGAAGAAATTTGGTCAATATTGATGGCAAGATGAATGCAGTATGTTATCAAAAAATACTAGAGGAATATTTGCATTCATCAGCCAGGAAGCTGCACATGGGACGTACTTGGACATTTCAACATGACAATGATCCAAAACACAAGGCCAAGTTGATCTGTCATTGGCTACAGCAGAATAAAGTGAATGTTCTGGAGTGGCCATCTGTCTCCTGACCCCAATATCATTGAGCCACTCTGGGAAGTTCTCAAACATGCAGTTCATGCAAGACGGGCCAAGAATTTCCAGGAACTGGAGTCTTTTTGCCAAGAGGAATGGGCAGCTTTACCATCTGAGAAGATTAACCACTTCCCGCCCAGGTCAATAGCAGATTGACGTCCAGGAAGTGGTTCAGTTATCCTGACTGGGCGTCATATGAGGTCCTTCAGGATAACAGCCACTGCGCGCCCATTGGGTGCGCGCATTGCGGCGATAGGTGGTGCGGTGTGTCAGTCACTATCTGACGGAGGCTCTTTACCACGTGATCAGCCGTGTCCAATCACTGCTGATCACGATGTAAACCGGAAGAGCCGGTGGTCTGACAGGTGCGAGTAGAGGAGAGCCGATCGGCGGCTCTCCTGATAGGTGGGTATGCGCTAATTGTTTATCAGCGCAGGCCCCCTGAGATGACCACACTAGACCAGTGACGCCTCCAGGACCACCAGGGAAGCCCCCAGCATGTGGCTGGCCAGGTACATCCCCCATGGCCATCCACATGTTAAAAAAAATGCCCAAAATATGCCAATGCCATATGCACAAATGGGCACTGACTGGCACCTCATATTTACATTACAAAACAGGGATGCCCAGCAATGCCACCCATCAGTGTCCATCAGTGCCACCTATCAGTGCCACCCATAAGTATGCACCAGTGGCGCCTATGAGTGCGCACCAGTGGCGCCTATGAGTGCGCACCAGTGGCGCCTATGAGTGCGCACCAGTGCCGCCTATGAGTGCCCACCGGTGCCGCCTTATCGGTGCCCATCAGTGCAGCCTTATCAGTGCCCGTCATTGAAGAAAGCTTACTTACAAACTTACAAAAAAATGTACAGAAACAAAGAAAAACTTGTTTTTTTTGCAAAATTTGGTCTTCTTTTTTTATTTGGCCATGCAAAAAATAAAAATCGCAGAGTTGATCAAATACCACCAAAAGAGCTCTATTTATGGGAAGAAAATGATAAAAAATTTTGTTTGGGTAGCATCAGTGTAGCATGACCGCGCAATTGTCATTCAAATTGCGACAGCGCTGAAAGCTGAAAATTGCCTTGGGCAGGAAGGTGTCTAAGTGCCCGGTATTGAAGTGGTTAAAGAGCCTCATCCACAAATACCACAAAAGACTTCAAGCTGTCATTGATGTTAAAGGGGGCAATACACTGTATTAACTGGGGTATGTAAATTTTTGATCAGGGTCATTTAAGTAGTTTCTGTTATAGCGCCCTGCTCCTAATGAGCAGACGCTATTATTTTTGTAAATTTAAGTTTGTCTGTAGCTGCAGTTTGGCTCAGACTAATTATACTAAAGTTCTGGTTTCTGTACCAGTTTAGCTGGGTTGTGCTAGTTTCCACTTGACCGTGGGTGTCGCTGTCACCATCGGTAAGTGTTGGAAAGGCAACAGGCTAAATGCATTGGGTACCCCTTTTACTCAGAAACAGCCCGTGGGAGTGGTCTGCCCACTGTGCATTCTGGGTAAGGGTATTTAAGGTACAGACGCCAATTTTTTGGGGTTCTTTATCCCGACCTCATGGCCCTCATGGCCCTCCTGGCCTAGGGTCTGTGCTGCCTTATTCTACGTCTCGGGGCCGGCTGGCCCGAGGCTTCGCAACTGAAGGGTAGGCCCAAAAGTATTGGGGCCTACCGATCCAGGGGGGGTCCTGTGCTGTCTTGCCTGCGGGGAGAAGCCAAGCGACTGAAGGATCCAGAGGAAGACTTTTTCAGGAGAGGACCGAGCAACAAGGCTGGTATCTCTGGAAGAGCCTAGAGACTCAGTTGGAGGACGTAACACGGGTCATCTACCACACAGTACCACCGGATTGGCTGAAAGAAACTGGTAATGTGTGACAGTTCTTTAACTTTGCAACAAGTTGATGGTTGTACCTTCCTGTGGCAGAGGATCGCACAACGATTTCACTCTATTTAATTCATTTGGCCATTTATAATGCCTACATAATTCACACCAAATCCACAGAAAGCCCTGCCCACTTCCTAAAATTCATAGAAGAAGTTGTCACGTCCCTCATCTACCATCAAAGACCCCCCCCCCCCCCCAGAAAACCTTCGCTCTGATGCTGTTAGCCGACTTCACGAACGTCACTTCCCGGACCACAGTCCACCATCTGAAGCAGGCCGAAGACGCCAAAAAAGATGTCGAGTATGCAGCAAAAATGGATTTAGAAGTGATACCAGCTACCATTGTGTCGACTGTCCCTCCGAACCCGGCCTTTGCATTGGTGCATGCTTTAGACTATATCACACATCCCTAAATTATTAGCCGATATTCTTAACCATTTCCCCATTTTCAACATCTGTGCTGACCATTCCCCATGCTTCCTCAAATAACCATGCCACTGCCTTCCACGTGAACTGACCCTGGCCTGCTTTTTTAATATGCCTCTGCCAACCGTTTGGACTGCTTCCACGTGAAACGACCCTGGCCTGTTTTATCAACTACGCTTCTGCCTACTGCTTGGACTGCTTCCATGAGAACTGACCCTGGCCTGTTTTATCAACTACGCTTCTGCCTACCGCTTGGACTGCTTGAACGTGAACTGACCCTGGCCTGTTTTATGGACTATGCTTTTGCCTACTGCTTGGACTGTTCTGTTGCCCTGCTACTGTAGTACACAGGGGTCTCACATGTTAGGGGCTCCAGAAATGTTTTTCCGGATGGAGAAAACTATTTTTTGGTTGTCTCCGGGTTTTCGTAATTTCCGGATTAGGGTCTGGAGTCCGGAGGCTTCATAGAGATTTGGGTGGGTCGAAGCCTCTACCCCTGTTCCCCTGTGCACAGGTCTTACCTAATTGCGGCCCTCAGCCTGCTGCTGACTTACTGCCACTATCTCCCTGCCTGCAGCATAAACTGACCACACCACTGCCTGTTACCTGGACTATGGAAATATTTAGCTGTAGCAAGAGGCAGTATTTTTTATGAAGGGCTGAGGAGCAGTACAATGAGTGCAGGCAAATAACGGTGTACCAGGACCAATATTATGGCTGTGCTGGTTGTCTCTGCCTGGAAAAATGGACAAATTTTCTATGGACAAATGCTTTGGCTGTGCTGACGATATCCTTGTGCTGACTATAGACAATATTCCTACCTGCTGCCTGGATAATTACTATTGTTGCTAAGCACATCCCTGCCTGCTGCCTGGACCAAATCCCTCCTCTGGGGACACTACAAAAACCACAGGTAATACTTTTTTTTTTTTTTACCCTTTGCTCAATAGAATTTATTTTGGAGTGTAATTTTTGGTATGTAAATGCTGTGTGTTAGAAATATAAAGGCCTTCAAAAATAATAGGTTGTCAGGAAATGTTAGAAGTGCAATTTATGCTTGTAGAACGCCTGAAGGTGCTACTTAAATGTTGGGCCTCCTGTATGTGGCCAGGCTGTGTAAAAGTCTCACACATGTGGTATCGCCATACTCAGGAGGAGTAGCAGAATGTATTTTGAGGTGTCATTTTTGCTATGTACATGCTATGTGTTGGAAATATCTTAAAATTGGACAACTTTGTGGAAAAAAATGCATTTTCATTTTTTCCCACATATTCCAAAAACTTCTGAAAATAAATGAACAGCTCAAAAGACCAATTATGCCTCCCAGATTATACGTTGGGGTGTCTGCTTTCCAAAAAGGGGTCATTTTGTGGGCGTTTCCATTGTCCTGGGGCTCCAGGGCCTTCAAAACTGTAATAGGTTATTGAGAAATGAGATGTATAATTTTATGCTTGTAGAACGCCTAAAGGTGCTACTTCATTGGCGGGCCTCTGTATGTGGCCAGGCTGTGTAAAAGTCTCACACATGTGGTATCGCCATACTCAGGAGGAGTAGCAGAATGTATTTTGGGGTGTCATTTTTGCTATGTACATGCTATGTGTTGGAAATATCTTAAAAATAGGCAACTTTGTGGAAAAAAAATGCGGTTTCATTTTTTTTCCACATATTCCAAAAACTTCTGGGAAAAAATGGGTATTTGTACTTTCCTGGCTTGTTAGTGTCTCAAGAAATGAGATGGGTCTTCAGTACATCAGGTGTGATCAATTTTCAATGATTTGCACCATAACTTGTAGACTCTATAACTTTCACAAAAACTAAATAATATACACTAATTAGGGTTATTTTTACCAAAGATATGTAGCCATATACATTTTGCCCAAAATTTATGAAGAAATATTACTAATTTGTAAAATTTTATGACAAACAAAGAAAACGGCATTTTTGTCACCAAATTTTCAGTCTTTTTTTAATTTATAGCACAAAAAATAAAAAACCCACTAGTGATTAAATACCACCAAAAGAAAGCTCTATTTGTGTGAATGAAAGGACGCAAATTTAATTTGGGTACAGTGTTGCATGACTGAGTAATTGTCATTCAAAGTGTGAGAGCGCTGAAAGCTGAAAATGGGTCTTGTCAGGAAGGGGGTGAAAGTGCCCTGTAGGCAAGTGGTTAAAGATGGCCCTGTTCATGCTGGGTTCACACTGCAGCACGGAGCGGCTCCCAGCAGGGGTCCTGTGTTTCTGTTCACTGTTTTAGGTTCTTTTTCAGTCAGAATTTATGGCTGAATTCAGACCTGAATCAGACCAAAAGACACACAGGACTCCTGTGCAATTCGCAACAGAAGCCGCTCAGGAGATGCTTGAACCGGCTCCATTGAGAGCCGGTCACAATCTCCTGTCATGCGATTAACCCAGCCTTAAAGAAACGTCCTGTGTGCAAGGAGGCCTAATATGTAATATAATTTTCAAGCCATTTTTTCAGCTTTTAGAACTGTGACAGGGTAAATAATATATTGTATAAAATATCATTTTCATGCCATTTTTACAGCTTTTAGAACAGCAACATTTGTTGCCATTAATCCCTGTTTAATTATTGAAGAGCAGCTGGCTGATGAAAGCAAGCCTTAAATAATCCTCATAAGTTATCACTATGCATGACTTTCTGAGATGTGTTCCCTTCTGTGCTATGTGTTAAAACTGCAGATCTGTGGCCTATATCCAGACATGCTAATATATGCACATTGTATCTAATCTGTACCACTGAGTACAGTTTACGCCTAGTAAGCGCCAATTCATTAGTAGATAAACAAAAACTGAATATTTTACCCTGGAATTTATTGGTCGTCTTTGTGCCGCCTTTCTCTTTAATGGCAGTAGCTGCCTTGCTATGGAGCAGGACAGATTTTGTGTAAGTGATGCGTAATGAAAATGTTTGTGCGCTTCGCTGCTCCTCTCGCCACATCTGCCCATCGCTTGTAGGAGACACGAGGAAGGAAATAGTCAGTCGTCCACTCTGCCTACAGATTCTGCCTCCCTCTGCTGGGATTTTCAATCCTCATTTCATTTCTGCTGTGCATATAAATTGTGTCACTGGTCACCTCCTGTGCTAATTTCTCAACCATGATGCTCGAGAAAATTCTCATCACTTGCAGTGGAGCAGAAAAATCCCAGGTCTCCTACCCAGGCTCTCAGGCCCTGGATGCCACGATGATGCGACAGGCTTCCTGCAGAAAGGCTGCAGCTGTTGCCGCACGGTGGTATGGACACAATACTAATAATTTTGTACAACCAGAGGGCTAGTATGTGATCTGCAAAGGCCCCATTTCTGAAAAAAAATGGTATTGTTCATAGCAACCAATCAGATTTTGTCTTTCCTCATCTGCTTTATGCCAACACCAAAAAAAGATGCTAACTGGCTGTATTACACAGGGCTCACATTTTTGGTCAGAATATACAGTATACAAAATAAATAAAACTCTGGTTGTGTGTAGCTTTATGAAAGCAGAACTGAATTGTATTTGAACACCACAAACTGAAAACGCTATGTAATTATTTTTTAATTTTCAAAGCAAACTGATCCATCTATGTCTCGCTGCTTTATTTTGTTGAGAAATAATTTTGATAAACATCCCACCCTAGCATTTCTAGCTGTGGTCATCTTGAGGGCAGATGATTCATGTAGCACTTACTACTTAGAATCCACCTGCCCTTATCTCTGGCGTGCAAGTGGGAGGGTGTGCTTAGCGCAGAAAGTCCCCCCCCCCCCTTCAAATGAAAGAAAAAAAAATGCAGTGAAGACTCCTGGGATGTGTGGCATAATTTTGGCCTAGGCCAGAAACCAAGAATCGACTGAAGAAATGTAAAAAAAAAAAGTAAAAAAATCTAAAATGCCTTCCTATTTATTTACTAATGATGGCAGGATAAGGATTAAAAAAAGTTAGGTCTCTTGCACACAGGGGTATATAATGCCACTTTTTTTTACTGTTCTGGATCTAGATGTGTTGTCTATGAAACGATACACACAGCTGCGTAAAGATGAGTATTAAAGCGATAAGTACAGAGCCGTACAAGAAAAAATTAAAAAAATTAAATTTTTAAAGCTGTAATTTATGTGATTTTATTTTTTTATTTTTACGCGCCTATGCGCGTGTTATATAATTTTTTTCCCTACAAATAGAGCTTTCTTTTGGAGGTATCACCACTGCGTTTTTTTATTTTTATTATTATTATTATACAATCGAAAAGGGATCGTCAATTTTGAAAAACAATATATATATTTTTTTACTTTCTGCTATAAAACCTATCTCAAATTTTTAAAAAAAATCTAATTTCTTTATAAATTTAGGCCAAAATTTATTTTGCTACATATTTGTGTTAAAGAAGAGTTCCGCTGGAAAAAAATAAATAATTAAGTCATCTCTGGCCTGCACATGGGAGGGTGTGCTTAGCGGAGAAAGTCCCTCCTCCCCCCTTCCTCCGGGGTCGCGGAGGAAGTGGGATATGGATGCCTCTAAAAAGAGGGTATCCCTCTCCCCCCAAAAAAATAAAATACCAAATGTGGCATGTCAGGGGGTCACCGCCACTTAAAGCGGCAGTTCCATTTTTGGGTGGAACTCCACTTTAAGAAGAAATCCCAATCAGTGTGGATTAATTGGTTTGCGTGAATGTTGTAACATCTACAGTATATGGAAAAAAAAAATGTATTTCAATTTTTTTATGCTAGTGATGGCATGATCAGCTACATTGTGGGAACTGGCAAACTGACAATGACATCTAATACAATGATCAGATCTAATACTATACACTGGCTGGGAAGGGGTTAACATCTGGAGCAACCAAAAGGGTTAGTGAACAATAATAACTTGCGCTATGATACTAAGATATAGTGACATAAAAAAAGTGAATTGTAGCTGCTGTACATAAAGTGCTAATCACCAAAAACAGTAAAATATAATTACAGTGCTTACAAATAATGACAAAATGTAAACAAAGGTGTATAATGACTATGTACTGCCAATGAAGTCCCAAATAAAGTCCCAAATAAAGTGCTCTTGTGCTCCAATCTTCACAAGAGCTCCAAACTACACTTTGTGATGTGAAACACCCCCTTTTATATCCCTCTTTACCAGAAATCATGGACTCCCAGCTTTTCAGTCTGAGGGTCAAACAGACTTGAATCTGGTGATGGGCAATGGATGACACAGTCCAATAGGGGTCTCCCCCCAACATGATTCACCAGGCCTCATGGAGTTGACCAAAATCAGCACAAAAAAGGGGACCAATTGTGAAGTATTGCAAAGCTGGATGATTTATTGCACATACAATGTACTTACAGGACACCAGTAAAATCGGGCATGTATAAAGCAAGTAATCTAATCTGGAATGCAGTAACCAGCGTGCGTTCCACCCCAACCGGAAGTGGCATTGTTCGGACCCGAAACTACGTCAAAACGCATTTCGCCCTCCAACAGTGCATCATCAAGGACATCATGAAAAAAACAATACATCTTTTACTTTCTGCTATAAAACTTATCCCCAAATTTAAAAAAAAATCTAATTTCTTCATAAATGTATTTTGCTACATATTTTTGGTAAAAAAAAAAATCACAATCAGTGTGGATTAATTGGTTTGCGTGAAAGTTATAGCATCTACAGTATATGGGATATATACTGGAATTTTTTTTTATTTCCATTTTTTATGCTAGTGATCAGCTACTTTGTGGGAACTGGCTAACTGACAATGACATCTAATACAATAAGTGCTAATACTATACACTGGCTGGGAAGGGGTTAACATATGGGGCAACCAAAAGGGTTAACTGTGCGCCTAACAATGTGTAAAGTGTTTATTGTGTGTTGTTTTTACTAAGGGATGTGCCAGTTTTTATTCCTTGCTTTGTGAGGAAACAAAAACCATCACATTGCCACATTCAGTAGAGAGCTCTGTGTTTACCTACCTGTCAAATTCTCCACTGATCGGTGGGCCCCGGCCATATCTGGAGTCAGTGACAGCACAGCAGGGTGGGAAATGCAAGATCAGGTATATATGCATGATTCTGTGCAACCGGCCTGCACTGTAGCAGTAAAACTAGAGTGCAAGGTTGGTAACTGGTTAAACCTAGTTCATGTTGATTGGGAGAGTTTAGTTCTGCTTGAAGGACCTTTTTTTGCAAAATTTTATTAAAGTCAATCTCCAGGCTTCCCCTATCCCCTTCCCACTCCCCTTCTGTCGAATGAATCACTGATATTACAAAAGAATCAAAATCTAAATGCCCCTTTTTCTCTTGTAAATCCACAAAAAGTCGTGTCCTTCTTTAGGTGTCCATGTCACTGGATATGTGAGGTGGACTCTTCCTATAGGTCCTCAGCTGTGACATAAGCACAAGGGAACCGTCAGGCATCAGCTGGGCACTGGCTCCTTTGTGGCTCTGGTTTGGCAGTTCCCCCGCACCTATGAATGATGCTGGCAAGGGACCCCGCAACCCATATAGCAAGGATGACTTGCCACAAATATGTGGCAGTGTTGAATTGTAAGTCTGTTAACTTGCTGCACATTTTCACTGGCAAGTTGTACACTTGCAGAGCATTTGAAGCACAAGTTCTAGTTGACACTTTTGCAATTTGTAGCAAATTTGTGTCTCTAGCAAGAGCAAAGTTGCAGTTGTGAGTCTACAGTAAGAGCTCTGCAAGTTTACAGCATGAGAATTCAGTCACAGTGACCCCTGTGGTAGGATGACTATGGCACAACATATCTGAACTAGAACTTGCAGCAGACTTGCAGAATGTTTACAAAGAAAGTTGATCTGGAGACATGCAATGCGGACTTGCTGCAATTGTGTAACAAACCTTGTGAAGCCGGGCAAGTCTAGCAATAGCTTAGCAAGTTGTTTTCAAACTTGTAGCACAATTGCTTGCTATCTGGGAAGAAAAGTATGTCTTGTTTAACAAAGCAAGTACAAAAAAAATGTGCAGGGTGGGAATGTTGACTGGAGATGGGCTTTTATAGCATCATTTCATCTTCTATACTCAGTGACCTGCCTCCTTTCTATATCTACAACAGCTAACAATATGCAAATTGAAAAACGTACAAAATGAACGTCTTACATTATAACTGAAGTATTTCATTTTTGACTTTGAAAACTGAATGTCTACCATTTAAAAGTAGACCTGGTTTATAAACACATTCACGTCTTTTCTTGTGCGTACTATTAAATGCATATTATAACATTTCCAGGCAAGGTATTTTTTTGTTACAAGTAATTGAAATACTTTTTATTGCTTTTATGGATCTATGAATTTCTGATGAGGCATTTTTCTATACATCTTGCACACTGGATACATCAAAACTAGAGCCTGCTGCTTTGTCTACATAGCATTCTGTGACAAACAGACCTTCAATGTGAACAAAATCTTTTCTATAGTTTCTGATGGCTTTGCTGCTAGATCTCTAAATATAAGCTATTACACATGTTGTCGCTGTTTCTGACATTGTTGAGGCAGATAGTAAGTAAACATGCCAAGCTCCTGGCTCCAACATCTAGAATTATCTTAGCCTGATTTGCTTTCAGATCAGTGAAAAGTGTGTGGTCTCTGAGCTTTCTACCAGCACTCGAGCTGTGGAAGGAGCTTTTACATACATAACTTCAATACTTTCTAAATCACAAACAGAAAATAAGCATGCATCCATTGAAGTCATGACTTCTGATCTTCATACTTTATCCAGGTCAGTAATTTAGACAGTAGGGCACCAGTATGGCAGGCAAGTACCCAGTACTTTTTCTTAAAGGAATCCTAAATCTGGCCTCCTATTAAAAAATAGTAAAGTAAAGGCTACCAAATTCCTCTTTGTTAAAGTGTGTCAAGAATGACTGGAGGATTCACGCAAACCTGCCTTTTTAAAGAAGAATTCCAGGTATGACACTTTTTACATGGTTACATTGATCCATCTGGAACCAATGTAACTATGTATATACCATACCTGGCTGATGCTCCTGGAAGCTGGAAATCATTGAAGTGCTTATTGCTATACCAGTGATCTCCAGTAGTGTTTATTCTAGGGCTGCTCGGCACAGGCTCCATTTAGAGCAAACCATTCTCTAATTGGAAAAGGCTGAGAGTGTGATGTCACTGGTCGTTCTTTCCACCTTGTCCAATCAGGACAAGCTCTGCATTCATTTATAAAATGTAAAGCATTCTCTGAATGGCACTCGTGTTGAGTGGCCTGTAGGCAAGTGCCTACAAAGGGGTTAATGTGACCATACTCGTACCTCGGGAGAGAGAACAAGCATGTCGTTTTAGTGGGGTGCATTTCCCGGCATCCAGTAGCAACAGTTGGACGTGTCACTGGGAGTGAGGTGACAGGAATTGCTGTGTTGGTGAAGACCAGTACAGGCTCTGCGGTATCGGTCCCTAAATGCTGCACACCTTGGAAGTTGCGTTGTATGGAGTGCTTAGCATTAAGTGCTGGTTCACACGGACTTTGGACAACAAAGTCATCTGACTCTGAAGCCGCCCCATATATCGCGACTTCAGCACGGCTTGCAAAACGACTTCTGTATAAAAGTCAATGCTAGCCGCTCTGAAGTCGCCCCCAAAGACGTACAGCAACCTTTTTATAAGTCGGAGCAACTTGAGTTGCTCCTATTAGAACGGTTCCATTGTACAGAATGGAGCGTGACTAGTCGCCTGACAGGTTGCCCCTGTGTGAACCGGGTCTAACAGTAGATAGACATTCAGCCACGAGTTACAGAAGCGTTAAGTAATTCCTTGCTTCTAAGTCTGGAATTGTGCTGTTTACACATGACTGCAAAGCTTCTACCTAGTGTTTAAAGTGGAACTTCACTCTTTGCTATACATACCTTTTTCTGAAGCTCGTCTCCAGCAACGGAAGCTCTGTGCAGGACACGGCCGACAATGGCTGAGAAATGCCTAGGAAGTGAGCTCACCCATAAAATTACTGTTGTCGGCTGCCGCCTCCTGCATCCACCTCCACAGAGAAGCTGCCACTGACCGCTCAGCGTGGGGCTGGACCAAAGCGGCTTCAGAAAAGGTATGTATAGTGATTTTTTTTTTTTATAGGGCTAGATAGATTAGTCTTAGATTGTGGATACCAGTAGATTTACAGATTTTAGTTTTAGGGTGAACTTCTACTTTAAGCATTAACCGGTTGCCGACCAGTGCACAATGAAATACGTCGGCACAATGGCACGGCTGCGCCCTCTTTAAGACTGCCACGTGCCCGCGGGTCCCGCAGACTTTATGTTCGCCGGTGTCCCACGATCGTGTCACGGAACGTCAGAATGGAGAGATGCCTATGTAAACAAGGCATTTCCCAGTTCTGCCTAGTGACATGAGAGATATACTGCTCCCTGTCATCAGGAGCAGTGATCGCTGTCATGCCCTAGGTAGCCCACCCCCCCCCACAGTTAGAATCACTCCCTAGGACACACTTAACCCTTTGATCGCCCCTATTGTTAATCCCTTCCCTGCCAGTGTCATTTATACAGTAATCAGTGCATTTTTATGGCACTGATCGCTGTATAAATGACAATGGTCAAATAGTGTCAAAAGTATCCGATGTGTCCGCCATAATGTTGCAGTCATGATAAAGAATCATGATAAAAATCGCAGATTGCCGCCATTACTAATAAAACAAATAATAAAAATGCCATAACTCTATCCCATATTTTGTAGACGCTAGGTTATCAGATATCACCATAAAGCTCTATTTGTGGGGAAAAAAGGACGTCAATTTTGTTTGGGTGCAACGTTGCGTGACCGTTCAATTGTCAGTTAAAGCGGCGCAGTGCCGTATCACAAAAAGTGCTCTGTTCAGGAAGGGGGTAAATTCCCCATTAGGATGCCTCAAGTCCCACCCACAGGCCATTCTGCCATGTGCAGAATGCGGTACGGCAGCCGCTCAGCACTGATCCAAAAGCTAGTGGAGATCTTTTGGAGTAACAGTGTCTATTACAGTGATTTCCAGCTTCTACAGGGATCCCACAGGTATATAATAGTAAAAATAATCAGCGCAACCTCCCTTACTAAAAAGTGCTCAAATATACCTTGCCACCCAGGCTTAAATTGCCATTAACACTTTATCAGTGTGTTCACTTCAACCACCACATAAATCTACTAAAAGATATATAGATAAGTGCAGCGCAACAGGTAATGAAATGCAACTTATGCTGCGTACACACGATCTGACTTTCCGCCAACAAAACCGTGGATTTGTTCGAAGGTTGCTGGCTCAAACTTGTCTTGCCTACACACGGTCACTCAAATATTAGCCAACAATTATGAACGTGGGAACGTGGTGACGTACAAGATGTATGACGAGCAGAGAAAAAGGAAGTTCAATAGCCAGTGCGGCTCCTTCTGCTTGATTCCGAGCATGCGTGAACTTCTGTGCGACAGACTTGTGTACACACGATCGGACTTTCCGACAACAACGTTTTGTTGGCGGAAAATTTAAGAACCTGCTAGCAAACATTTGTTGGCGGAAAGTCCGACAGCAAATGTTCGATGGATCATTTACCCAGTTGGACTTTCCGACAACATAAAGCTCAAATCCAACATTTCCTGTCGGAAAATCTGACCGTGTGTACTAGGCATTACTGTTGCAATAAGGTGTACCACATATCAACCTATATGTGAAGTGTCCTTGTTGATCAGATATTACCCCACTGAACTTGTGATCACAAACACCATATACTGATGTAAACGGAATTCAACAAATATCATAAAAGCCCCATATAAATAGTGAAAACCACTGTGTGGTGCTGTGACAGTTCTTTTATCTTCATAGTGCTTCTGGTGACCCACCACCTTTAGGTGCAATGCCTGCTCACCTCAGATATCTGACCCCACTACAGAGCCAAATATGCCTTTGACCGATTTCTCCTATGGGGGAGGCAGCAAGACCTCCTTTTCTTCCCATTCAGGGCTATAACTGCTACCTTTTACCTCTTCACTCCTCAGTCCTCTGCACGGTGACACTTCTCCCCACGTTCACAGCCGTGTCACCTGAGGCTCAGAAGACAGGTCTAGTCTAGTCTCAGGTCTATTACTGAAACAAGTTAAAAAAGGGGGCATATTCTGTAAAGCAGTAAATGTGAATTTCACCAAACATTCACTTTTATTGAATCAATCATTGTCCTTTTAAAACATCCCCTTGGAAGCCTCCCCTGCAGTGAATATCAAAAAAATGTTAGATTTGCTGATTTGTAAATATTTGCCCCTAACTAGTAGCGTAACAAGGTTATGTTAGGGCTTGTTTTTTTAGCTTGCCATAGAATAGACCTGGGCAATTCCCTAACCTATCCTGGAACCTTCTTTGAAGTGCATATTTTGTAGATGACCTTTTGTACACCACAAAAAATAAAGATTTTGGTGTTCATAATTTATACAAGGTGTTAATTAAGTAAGACTATTCGTAACTGTCAGTTACTTTGTAGAAAAAAGGATGATGAAGTAATATGAGGTTTCATCTGCAGCTGTGTTGTTTTCAGGGAATCGGTGGTATCACAGCAGTAAGTCTTCACTTGAGACTTCTTCATTGTTTAATTTGCACCTTAATTCATTTGGGGAATATTAATAAGAGATCACACAATTATAATACAATCACAAAGAACATGCAGTAGTGTACATAAATTAGATACAGAGAAATGAAAGGAAGGAAGTTATTCTACTGACCGGTGATAACAATTTCGAGATGAGCAAATTCTTTTATGTCAACGTAAACCATATGAATGAAATTGCCGTAACAAGCTGGGTGTGTTGCCTGTAGTTAGTTGTGACCTCATTGTGTGGTCTTTCTTTTTCTGCAGTTTATTCTCATAAAGTGCAGACAGGCTCCAAGATCGACACCCAATGAGTTGGCTACATGAAAGCTTGGAGTGGTGGTTCGCCTATAATCATGAAGTAAATGTACTTCATGGTGTTATGAATTAGCCTCATAACACCATAAAGAAATACATTATGCAATTTTCGACCACAGGTTGAAGGAAAGAAAATCACTACATTCCCCCATCATCACAGTCCGTAATCGCCTCCCACTTCGCTATTGTATTCTGATAGTGGGACGTTTCCCAGCCACTTGAATAAAATTATCACTGCTGGCGGCCATAATCCGCCATCAGGGATTGAACAAAATAAATACCCCTGACACCCCTGGGACAGTCTACCACAGAAGTGAGCTTTGGAAGGGGCCTCCCCAGAGGTAGACTGATCGTTGGAGAGGAAACCTGGGAGATCTAACAGCACCAAGGCTGTTTAACCAAGCCTAGTTTGACCCCCCCGAATAAGGGCGGTCGCTGGCTTTCTGGTAAGCCTCCATTGTGTCACTATATGGTGACGGCAGCACGAGCGGTGAAAACGCATATCTACCGTAATTGCGCTCTGGATACTTTCTGGATGTTTCTACACATGAATTGTTTGCACATATGAATTGTTTGGACGTTTCATTTATGAACATTTTTTTTTTGTGTTATTAAGCACATTTGCTGATACATAGCAATCTTGTCACTCTCAGGACTATTTGGATTCAGTTTATTTTGAATGATCACGTTCACTACTGTTTTTTTCTAGGAGTTTTTAACTCTTTATTTATTATCCAGCGCTGCACTCTCTTTTTATATATCTAACATTGTGCCCTATATCGGGGGTTATAGTGTTCAGCTGCAGGATATCCTTCACGGTCTATTTTATGTTAATTTGATTTATTAATTTTCATACACCTAGCACAATGCTTTTCTTTTATTTATAGTACAACCAACTTGCCTATAGATGGATCAAATTTGGAAGGGTTAATTTTGATCAGTCTATGGCGGGCTTAAGTGTCTGTCTGATTAGGTATAAAGACAATGGGGTTGATTTACTAAAGCCAAATAGGCTGTTCACTTTGCAAAGGACTTTTTTTTTGCCTTTTCCTTGCACATGATTGGGTATTATTTGGAATGTGAACATTCCCTTTGAAAAATGAACAGCTGGTTTGCCTTTAATAAATTATCCTCAATGCCTTCTTCACAGTGTTTCTCTGTAGTAAACACATTTATAGTGTATATATAGTGTATATATTTCAGTGTAATTAATTAAAAAATGTGTTGCGCTAGATAAATCAGTCCATATATCTTCAGTATGACACCAGTGTGATGCCTTTACCGCAATCTAATATGTGGAAAAGTTATTTGTGTGTCAACATCAAATTCGGTTCATCCACCTTGTGAATAAACCACCACCAAAGGTTAAGATGTATTCTTACCAGAGAGTATTGACCACCTATTATGGGGGGTGTCAAAAAGGGCTCATATGTCTCATCAGCTCTGTCCACAGTCACTCCTCAATGCTGAGTAGACTAGGGGGATCATCCATCCATTATATGGAGACGATACTCCTCTTGCTTCCAAACATAGTGCTCAGTGGAATATGTCAGCAAAAAGATAAGATGCCAAATAGTGTAAAATCCCTTTTAGTTAGGCTTTATTTTAGGTAATGCATTTAAAGTGGTTGTAAACCCTCTGGGACCACTTTAACCTACAGGTAAGCCTAGATTAAGGCTTACCTGTAGGTGGAAGAAATATCTCCTTAACCTACACGGTTAAGGAGATATTTTACAAAAAAATGGTCACCGCTGTCTACGGCGCATGCGCGCCGTAGACAACGGCGCACTGAGCATGCCGCAAGTGAAGGCGAACATGCCGTCACTGACGGCTCCCGTTCCGGAGTGACGTCACCACGGCTCCGGCCAGTCACAGCGCCAGAGCAGCGATGCCGGAAGTCACTCCGGGTATCATGACAGCGACGGAGGACGTGGACGAGGGTCGCTTCGGGGGCTTTGTTCTCAGGTAAGTTATTTATAGTATGCTATGCATACTAGCTCATTATGACTTTGCCTTGCAGGGTGTATTTTTTTTTTCTCCATGCTTTACTTCCTGTTTAACATGCCATTACATAAAAACAAATAAAACATACATGATCATTGGCTCAAACAAAACAATAACAGGAAATGATACCTTGGGTTAAGGCATCATTTCCTGTTATCGTTTGTTTAAGCCAAAGATCGTGTATGCTGAAGAAGTTTTCCACGTATTAGATTGCTGTAAAGGCATCACACTGGTGCCATACTGAAGACATATGGACTGATTTATCTAGCGCAACACATTTTTTAATTAACTTTTTTATGTGATAATATCTCACGTCAGCGGTGCTGCTAATCATTTTGTTTAGTTCAAATTCATGAGCGCCTTTTTTTTCTTGATTTCCATTCTAAATATTTCAATGCTTATCCAAGCAGCTTCTCCAGTTCTAAGGAGTTTTCGGGACATACCCCAGCATTTATAGCCACAGGGATAACGCACTTTTGGGTGAAATAGAGCATACAATGTAGACATGTGTAGCCTCGTCAAAATGTCATTTTGGGCCAGTTTTGAAATATAATGTATAAGCCTCATTTACAGTGCCTTGAAAAAGTATTCATACCCCTTGACATTTTCCACATTTTGTCATGTCACAATCAAAAAGGTAAATTTTATTGGGATTTAATGTGATAGACCAACACAAATTGGCACTTAATAGTGAAGTGGAAGGAAAATGATAAATGGTTTTCAAAATGCTTTACAAATAAATGTGAATCGTGTGTAGTGTTGTAGAACCGCCTTTAGCTGTAATTACAGCTGCAAGTCTTTTTGGGGATGTCTCTACCAGCTTTGCACATCTAGAGAGTGACATTTGTGCCCATTCTTCTTTGCAAAATAGCTCAAGCTCTGTGAACAGCAATTTTCAAGTCTTGCCACATATTCTCAATTGGATTTGTCTGGACTTTGGGCCATTCTAACACATGAATATGCTTTGATCTAAACCATTCCATTGTAGCTCTGGCTGTATGTTTAGGGTCGTTGTCCTGCTGAAAGGTGAACCTCCGCCCCAGTCTCAAGTCTTTTGCAGAAAGGACTTCTTAGATTGTGAAAAATTAAATATACTCGTGCTGAAAGTGAAACAAGTGGAAAAAATTTAAATAACCAATATAATAATAATTGCAGCTACTGTACACAAAGTGCTGTACACGTGAATGAATATAATATAATATCAGCGCTCAGAGTGCATGGACCATTCCATTGAAAAAACGTCCAAGAATATCAGTAAAAGTAAAAAAAACATCAATCAAATCATGTTGAAATATTGCAAAATGTCCCAAATAAAGGTGCTTATGTGCTCCAATCCTTATAAAGTGCTCCAAACTTCCTCTCTGTGTTGTGGCACACACCCCTCCTGTGTCCCCACTCACCGGATAAATGGACCCCTAGCTTTTCAGTCTAGGGGTCATACGAGCTGTAAAGCTGACCAGGAATGGCAGCTCACAGAAGGTCCAATGGAGATTTCTCCCAACGTAATAATCATGAGTTGGTAAATGCACCAAAAATAAAAAGAAGGAACTAATAGTGAAGCACGGTAGGTTGGTGTTTAATGCACAAATATAGGTTGGTACTTACAGGACAGATAAGTCAAATAAACATATACCAATGGAGGGATAAAATCCAGGAAACGCTGCATCCAGCATACCTTCCACCGAAACCAGAAGTGACGTTGTTTGGACTCGGCACCATAAATTACATCCTTGATGAAGCCTTGTGGAATGACGAAAGCGCGTTGACGTAATTTCTGGTGCCATGTCCAAACGATGTCACTTCCAGGTTCGGTGGAACACACACTGGATACAGCGTTTCCTGGATTTTATCCCTGCATTGGTATATGCTTATTTTACTTCTCCGTCCTGTAAGTAAAAACCTGTATTTGTAGTTCCTTTTTATTTTTGAAAAAGGGTAGATAGAGAAATAATCTCTATCGTCTTCATACTCACAGGAACGTTTCATGATGAAATGGAAAAGTCTTTTCTATAATATGTAAATCAATATCCTCTCTCCAAGAGGGTGTGTGTAGAGGAGATTTGTATTTCTTTATCCAAGGCAGCATATCAAACTTGCTTTTAAGAATCAGTTCCTCATCCAGAATACTTTGAAAGGTAGTTTATTGTTCAGAGAGAATAAGCAAAGACAAGTAATTTGATAACATATGGCATGGTGATGGCCTCAGAGGGAGGTATAGACTTCTGATGTTACATCTTCAAAGGTGTAGAATTCCTTCCTTCTCTCTCTCCACCTCCCTTCCTAGTTCTACCATAACCCTATTCCATTCTTATACTGTTTCCTAATGTAATGTCAGCATTTCCTGGTGACACCCATATTTGCATATATACCTAATATGGTTCAGTCTAAAGATAAGTAGCATAGCTCCACCCATAGTCCTGGGTCCTGATGTAGTAATTCCAAAATAGATTTACCTATACAGCAGACCATATCTCTCTGTACTCTGTCCTGTAACCTTCAAAACCATCACCAATACCGTACATATACATATATATATTTTCAGAAACTTTTATCACTTAAAATATTAGTTAACTCAAAAACTTATAACAGTGCATTTACCAATTAATGATTATTATGTTGGGAGAGATCTCCATTGGACCTTCTGCGAGTTGCCATTCCTGGTCAGCTTTACAGCTCATATGACCCCCTAGACTGAAAAGCTAGGGGTCCATTTCATCCGGTGAGTGGGGACACAAGAGGCACGTGTCCCACATCACGGAGTGGAAGTTTGGAGCACTTAAGCACCTTTATTTGGGATGGTTTGCAATATTTCAACATTATTATTTGATGTTTTTTTTTTATTTTTAACTGTTTTTTTTGGAAGTTTTTTTAAATGGAGTGATCCATGCACTTTTGCGAGCGCTGTAATTATTGTATTTTCTTCTTCTAAGATTTCCCTATATTTGTCTCTATCCATCTTCCCATCTTCCCATCATCTCTGACCAGCTTCCCTGTCCCTGCTGAAGAAAAGCATCCCCACAAAAAATACTGCCACCACCATGTTTGATGGTGGGGATGGTGTGTACAGGGTGATGTTCAGTGTTAGTTTTTCGCCACACATAGCATTTTGCTTTTAGGCCAAAAAGTTCAATTTTGGTCTCATCTGACCAGAGCACTTTTTTCCACACGTTCGCAAACTGCAAACGGGACTTATGGCTTTCTTTCAACAATGGCTTTCTTCTTGCCACTCTTCCATAAAGGCCAGATTTGTGAAGTGCACGACTAATAGTTGTCCTGTGGAAAGATTCTCCTACCTGAGCTGTGGATCTCTGCAGCTCCTCCAGAGTTACCTCTTGGCTGCTTCTCTGATTAATGCTAACCTTGCCCGGCCTGTCAGTTTAGGTGGACAGTTATGTCTTGGTAGGTTTGCAGTTGTGCCATACTCTTTCCATTTTCGGATGATGGATTGAACAGTGCTATATGAGGTGTTAAAAGCTTGTGATGCTTTTTTATAACCTAACCCTGCTTTAAACTTCTCCACAACCTTATCCCGGACCTGTCTGGTGTGTTCCTTAACCTTCATGATGCCGTTTGTCCACTAAGGTTCTCTAACAAACCTCTGAGGGCTTCACATAACATCTGTATTTATAGTGAGATTAAATTACACACAGCTGGACTCTATTTACTAATTGGGTGACTTCTGGAGGCCATTTGTTCCACTAGATTTTAGTTAGGGGTATCGGAGTATAGGGGGCTGAATACAAATGCACGCCACACTTTTCACATATTTATTTGTAAAAAATTTGAAAAAACAATTATCATTTTCCTTCCACTTCACAATTATATGCCACTTTGTGTTGGTCTATCACATAAAATCCCAATAAAATTTAAGTGTTTGGTTGTAACATGACTAATGTGGAAAATGTCAAGGGGTATGAATACTTTTTCAAGGCATTGTACATATCTATTTGGTGTTTTGTTAAAACCTTACAAGGGTTTTGAATAAACAAAATCTTTACATTTTCTGGATGCACATATACCCCATCAATTTGAATGGATAAATGTAAAGCAGGCAGAAGGAAAAATATATTTCCAGGCCACCCTCATCCCACCCAACCTTTTACTTGTAAACAGCTTATTCTTTTCTCTCACATTTACGAGTAACTACAGAAAATGTGTTGTTCTCTACATGGATCAACAGCAGAATGCTCTCCTTCTCTAAATAATTGAGCCATCATTAGGAAATATCAATGTGGATACTGACATTTTTCTGGTCAATATATATATTTGCTTGTCTCTATGAATATAAATCCCTTGCATACCTGAAAGCTTTTGTCAAAGATGCAAAAGATGAAGATGCAACTGTAGTAGTCAGATGAGGAACCTCTGCTTTCTACAGAAAGGAAAAAGAGAAGTGGGTCCATTCTCCCAACAATGATAAATAAATAAGCAGGAAAAGACAGTCTGTCAGTATAGTTGGTGAAGTCATTGACATGCACTAGAAAGACCTTGCAGATGATCAAATATTTTACCATACGCTGTGAGAGGGAGAGCTGCTTATAATAAGTGTGCCTTGGATTTTAGATAGTAAATTTGTTTGCAAGATTCAGCGGATTTGTCTTATTAAATTATACAGTTCTTTGATCTAAGCAGATTTGCCAGCTCTCCTTAGCACAGAGGAGTCAGAGAGCAAGTGTTCATTTTCTTTACATTTAACTCATGTTGAGCTCTTTGGGGATGAAATCTCTGGATGTTTCTGTTTTTTCTCACTATAAAATGTTGCACAAAACAAATGAGGGGAAGCTTTTTTTATCTGTTGCCACTCCCCACAAGAAAACAGAGATGTGTTTCAGATTGCTTGCTGCTTCCTCATCTACATAATCCTAGTTAGAAATACTGTACAAGTAAATTTTTAATTTTTAATTTTAAAAGTTTACTTGGTGACAGGTTAAAAGATGATCTTTTTTTTTTTTTCTATAATAAACTGTATTGAGTTTTTCAAAATACAGGGGGTCCCCGGGTTACAAACAAGATAGGGACTGTAGGTTTGTTCTTAAGTTGAATCTGTTTGTAAGTCGGAACAGGTAAATTTTTTAAGTGTAGCACCAGCCAAAAAATCTATTTTTAAGTTTTTTAGATAACATAGAGAAAGGTTATCACCCCTGTAACATTTGTTTTGCTGTCTGTGCCCCGGTTCAGAAGATTTCACCTCACCTTCTGTCCCAATGACAATTGGATTTTGAAAATGTTGGGTTGTTAGGGAAACATGGACTGGTGATAAAGCATCAGTGGAGACACCTTTTCCCATATTAACTCTTACAGGAGTGAATTTCCCTTCCTAGGGGTGGATTTCCTCTCACTTCCTGTTGTCTCCCTCCGTTTGTAAGTAGGAGTCGTTTGTAAGTCGGATGTTTGTAAGTCGGGGACCCCCTGTATAGCACATACAAAGTTCAAGGGTGCAAGTAAGTAACGTCAGGGTCTCTCACAACTTGTTAGGG
The DNA here is from genome assembly GCA_028564925.1 of Lithobates sylvaticus. Classification (NCBI taxonomy): domain Eukaryota; kingdom Metazoa; phylum Chordata; class Amphibia; order Anura; family Ranidae; genus Lithobates; species Lithobates sylvaticus. The sequence continues at coordinate 170,565,661 of CM053035.1, forward strand.
TCAACAGAACATCATAAAACTCATTATAATAGAGGGCAGCATATTAAAACTAGCAGAATAGATGGTATGAAATCAAAGTGAAAGCTTCATCCCTCCACCCACTCTGCTCAATAACCAGAGTTGTTGGTGTCGTGCGGAGGGGAAGTATGGGGGGAGTAAGAGGGGTCTGGAAGGTGACCTGTACTAAAAGAAAAACTTGTGGCTAACAATGGCTGTGGGGGGGGGGGTATAGAAGATTGAGGCAAGGTGTTGGAGTCATCGATGACCTGGATGGTAGAGAGGGAGGTGCTAGGGGAAAGGGCCCTCCTCCGCTCACATTTCTGGAAGGGGAGTAGATGCCCCAACCAGGAACCTCCCATTGGTGATTCTGATCCTGGGGGGGGGGGGGGATTTTCTCCCTGAGCTACAGCGATAAAGAAATTGACCATGTATGTAGCACAGAGGATTGTTGTGTAAATCTGAAAACCCTTAGAGTAACAGTACTCACAGGATTAATGGGGGGTACAAGAAACAGAAGGGGGTAGCAGATATATGCAGAAGGAGGGGGAACCAGAAACAATATCCATGTGGCCAGCTAGTAGTTCTGCTTTTCTAAATATATCAATACAAAGTTCGAGGGTGTGTATAATGATGTTTTTAACCTGGATTTGATCTGATATTTTGGGAGTGAAGAGACCTTCAAAAGATCCTCCCAACACCCATGTACAACCCATCGTTAATGTAAATGGCAATCATGGTGAGCATGGAGTAGCCCTGTTCATGTTTATCAGCATGTATATTGGGTGTAGGATGCTGGACTAATGCCTGGTACACACTAGTATTTTTTTTTTTTCCGTTCAACCCAGTGGGCTGAACGATAAACTGAAGAGCTCAGGAGGAGCCGCTGTACTAACAATCCTCTGCTGAACTATTGTGTTCTGACAGGGGGATGCCCCCCCTGCCAAAACACACTGGTTATTGTCTGAGAGCGCTGATCAGCAGACCTTTTTCGTTCATGCCCCTTCTGGGGACTGGCTGACAGGTTGCTTTTTTTTTGCATATACTGCACAAAATATGAAAACCATGGGGTCGCTTTGAAAAACTTTGCAGGGGAATACTTTGCTTCCCTTGGTGACTATGGTGAAAATTGACTTTACAAAGTATGCCTAATCACATACAAGTCAAATAAAAAAAAAAAAGTATATTTGCTTGCACATGATTTGGATGATGGAAGTACGCACAGCTTCCCCCACATTAACTAAGGGGAAATGCCATTGCAAGGTGCAAATTCCCTTCAAGTCCTTTTGACTTTAGTAAATCAACCCCTAATGGCTTCTGTGGCATAAGGTTTGGGCCAATAAGAAATTTGACCTGACTGCTTATGGCAAGGTAGACCAAGACGCTGCTGTCTAAACATTAGGAATCATAATTTTGTTTCTCTAATGACCAGTTCATCATATGTGATTATTCTGTCTTGTATCAATTGTATAAAAGCCATCTGATATCATGTAGAACATAAATTACATAGCCCCTTCATGCTGTCTTAGTCTTAGTCTTTATTATAACACAGTTGGTGATTATGCTTTTGGTGTGGTAGAATATAACCAGTTATGTAATTGTGGTCAAAAATACCAGTCATGGTCTAAAGCAAGGGTCTCCCACCTGCAGCCCATGGGCCCAAGATGGCTAAGGATGTGGCTAAACACAAAATCGTAAATGAACAAATCAACTAAACATGGAGTGTTGTACTTAATAAAACCAGTAGCACTAAAGAAGATATCATCCCCAGAACAAAGTCTTCTAGTAAAACACATGAAAACATCAAACATGTGAAGAAGGGGACTTTAAACATGCCTCCAATAGTAAACTAATACCAAAACAATTAGATAAAAAAACATTCTATTTTATTACAATATTTCAGTAATATCCACCAAATTAAAAACACATCATATATTATGCATTGGATACAAATTTGCATGAGTGATTGACAAATTTGTTTTTCGAAAAAGTCTCACTAAAACTAGAACCAACCTCTACGCGTTTTGTGGATTGATTCCCTTCTTCAGGACTCTTCTGTCTTCAAGTATGTGTCCTATGTTCATATGCGTTCAGTCAATCCAATGGGAGCCAAATCAGGAGAAAAAAGCAGGCATTAGGGGCAGTCAAAAACAGGCCCACCTGGCCTGTGGGGGGCCCATGCTGTACACCAGCTGCCAAGACAAGTTTATATATTGGTCGACTGTTATGAAATAAGATATGGTCAAATTGTTTTTGGGGTCTGAACGTCCTGGCTAGAGCACCGGATCACAGCTCGTGGACTTTCATATTGGCAGTGGAGCTAGGGTATCATTTTGTTTCTCTTATGGTCAAAGGGAGCTCATATATCGCCTATTAAGTGTAGACTCATCCATGTGCAAAAACTCCAAGGTAGTCCCAATGCATAGCAGCCCCTAATGAAGGTTTTTGTTTTTTGTTTTTTACAATAATTTTTTATTCGTTTTTAGACATTTCTTTTATAATACCAACAATGGTTCAATCCAATCTCTGTTGCAATTAATTGTCAATGTAATTGTAAACCTTCCATCCAGAAATGTAATTATCCAAATAACATTTTTTACATTTTTTTATTTAAGAAAAATAATCCAATATAAATATACTGAACACTGAAACAAGACAAAAAAACACATTCAGCGCCTTGCCTGCTAAATCCTGCATATATTTCATACAGCCATAAACAATATAAATGGCTGATCACCATGAATACCCAGGTACCCTCCAAGATGGGACACACCAGCCAGTCTCCCCTCTTCAAGACATTCTATTTAGAATTCATGGATTTGGAACTATACCCGGAGTAAGCCACCTATTCCACATTTTTTCAAATTTATTTAGGCAGCTTCTGTGTTGGTAAATTAGCTTTTCTTTAGATAAAGTATGATTTATTTGTGCTTTCAGTTCATACAAGGTGGGGGACTAGCTGGCAGGACCACTGTTACATTTAGGACAAAGGAAATTCTCTCTACCATGCTAGGCAAACAGTTTTTCTGGAGTGTGGTATGTCCGATTAAGAATAAATAACTGTGAAAGTTTGTGGGTGGGAGATTAGCTAACCTGTGAGAGTGCAGACAACACCATTCCCACTAGTTATCTTTGATAAGACCCAAATCTTTGGACTGCTGTTCTTTAGCTGGAACAACCACCAATGCTTGGAACTTAGTGTGAAGAGTGGAATAAAATTGGAAAATAAGACCTTTCTTAGTATCACCACTCTAAAATGTAGACAAAATAGTGGACCTGCTATATAGCAATGTGTGTGCACGAGTTTGAGACTGGATGGAATACCTTAACTGGGGGTACTGAAAAAACCTCTGATGTGGGAGGACAAATTCTAGACACAGTTGATCAAATAATTTGAGAGGCATTTTCATACAATTGTACCATATACCGTATCTGTTTGTTATACCACAATTCAAAAACTTTCAACTTATTCAACTCCCTATATTCCCCGTTATGCCATATGGGAGTGTTAACAGTAAAACCTTTGATACCTATAATTTTCTTCGTTGTTTGCCATACTTTATCTAATAACTTAATGTCTAATAACTAATGGCCTGTACACACAATCAAAAAATCGGACCTAAAATACCGCTTATGACGCGATCGTGCGATAATCAGGTCGTTAGTACAGAGCTTTCGAGAGCCGATCACGACTATTCATCTGATATTATTCGACTGGACAAGCATGAAAATTTTCCTCGTACAATACCAGATCATACAATTTTCGTTTAGTCAGTACAGATGCCACCCGAAAATAGACAAGTACATTACAACACGTGACATTACTTCCATTTTTTTTTTTTCTGTCGTGGGAGAGTTTTCGTGACTTTAGTAACCTATTCAATTTCTACTTGCAACTATTAAGTGAAAAAAGTCATACGATCTGTCGTGCGATATTTGGATCGTGTGTACGGGCCCTAATAAGGTTGATTCAGGTATCTGCCCTCCAAGCGAGCTAGTAGTGGGTATTTATTATATTCCGTAAGCAATATTCCTTGTATTGGGTGAGACTCCTTAATTTTATTCCATCCTAGCAGATGTAATTAAGAGGTCAGGAAATAATTTGGTACAGCCAACCCTCCTACCTCTCTATCCAACATCGTCATCAGTTTGATACGTGGATGTTTCTTCCTCCTCTCCTGAAAGACAATATCAATTTTTCTAAACCAACTAGATGTAATCCATACCAGAGAATTATGACAAATGTATATTAATTGAGGGGCCCAAATCATTTTAATTGTTTTCTCTTCCAACAGCTGTAAGACCTCTGTCACACATTCGGACCGTTCATTTCATCAGTTCAATCGCATCAAAACGGATGAAGTATTCATCGGTTTTTCATCAGTGCCCATCAGTTTATATCAGTTTTTTTACATCCACCATTTGTCAGTTTACATCCGTTTTTCGTCTTATCCGTTTTTTAACGGAAGAAAAATAGAGCTTTGATCAGTTCAAAAAAACAAATGATGACGGATGAGGATGTAAACTGATGTAATTGGATAATCATCCATTTGCATCCATTTTTTCATAGAGATGCATTGATGTCCGTTTTTTTATGAAAAACAGACAGCAAGTGTGAAAGCAGCAATCTACACCAACATAATAATTTTTCCTCAAAGTGATATTAAAGTCTCGTTTTTGTTTAAAAATAACAAACATGTAGGGAAGTAAAGTGGCTGAAGAGCTGGTGTAGTAAGGAGGGGTTTGGGTTCCTGGAGGACTGGGCCGACTTCCCAGTCGGTAACCTGTACTATAGAAAGAACGGACTGCACCTAAATGAGGAGGGTGCAGATCAGCTGGGAATAAAGATGGCCAAAAAGTTAGAGGGGTTTTTAAACTAAGCGACTGGTGGGAGGGCCTAGAGATAGTCAGCGTGGAACATATTCCAGAGGGTAGTAATGGGGGCATTAGTGGTAGGTTGACTAAAGCACATAAACCCAAGGTAAGTATAGTAACAAGTCCTAGTTGCAATCTCAGGATAGTATGTGACTGGTCTAAACTACGTGGCATGTTCACCAATGCCAGGAGCCTGGCGGACACGATGGGTGAACTAGAGATACTGTTGTACGAGGAGGATTTGGATTTTGTGGGAATTCCAGAGACCTGGTTCAACAGCTCTCATGATTGGCTGGCAACCATTCAAGGGTATACCCTTTATTGCAGGGATAGAGAGGGTTAAAAAGGGGGAGGGGTATGCCTATACATCAAGAATAATGTGCAAGTGTATGTAAGAGATTACATCACTAAAGGAGCTAGGTAGGAGGTGCAATCTTTATGGGTAGAGCTCCAAAGGGGGAAATAATACTGGGAGTATGCTTTAGGCCCCCTAACCTGAGGGAGGAGGGGGAGATGGATCTCACATCATTTAGCAGCAAGGATGGGAAGTGTTATCATAATGGGGGATTTTAATTATCCAGACATAGACTGGGCGGAGGGAACCACGCATTCGTCTAAGGCTCGCCAGTTCCTAAATGTCTTGCAGGACAATTTTATGGGTCAGATGGTAGATGCACCAACTAGAAATAAAGAGTTACTGGATCTACTGATTACCAACAATACAGACCCAATCACAGATGTGGAAATACGGGGCAATTTAGGGAACAGCGATCACAGGTCAATTACACAAATAGGAAACATAAGGGGAATGCAAAGACACTGAATTTCAAAAGAGCCAACTTCCCTAAACTACGAACCTTGCTAGAAGGCATAAATTGGGATAAAATCTTAGGAACAAAGAACACAGAGGAGAGATGGGTTTGCTTTAAGAGCCTATTAAATAAGGGCATTAGGAAATGCATCCCATTGGGTAATACATTTAAAAGAGCGAACAAAAGTCCTGGATGGCTTAACTCCAATGTAAAAATGCATATAAAAGCAAAGAAGGCCTTCAAAAAATACAAGGTTGAGGGATCATCATCAGTATTCAGACTTTATAAAGAATGCAACAAGAAATGTAAGGGTGCAATTAGGGCGGCTAAGATAGAAGACGAAAGACACATAGCAGAGGAGAGCAAAAAATCCCAAGTATGTATGTAAACAGTAAAAAAGGAGGACAGACCATATTGGCCCCATAAGGAATGAGGAATGACATCTGGTTACAAAGGATGGGGAGATGGCAAAGGTATTGAATTTATTCTTCTCCTCAGTCTTCATGAGGGAATCGGGGGGCTTCAGTAACCAAAACTGCAGTGTTTATCCTCATGACACATCACAGGAAGCACCTCCACGGTTAATAGGACAGAATTAAAATTAGACTTGGGAAACTTAACATTAATAAAACACTGGGACCAGATGGCTTGCACCCTGGGGAACTCAGTCAAGTAATTGCCAGACCATTGTTTCACATTTTTACTGACAGTCTACTGACTGGAATGGTACCAGTTGATTGGAGAAAAGCCAATGTAGCACCAATTTTTAAAAAGGGCCCAAAATACATCCCTGGGAATTACAGACCAGTTAGCCTAACATCAATAGTATGCAAGCTCTTGGAGGGAATGATAAGGAGCTATATACAAGAGTTTAGTAATGAGAACGGTATCATTAGCAGTTATGGGCATGGATTCATGAAGAATCAGTCTTGCCAAACCAATCTATTAACCTTCTATGAGAAGGGGAGTTGCCATCTATATAAAGGAAGGCTCGTAGATGTGATGTATCTGGATTTTGCAAAAGCATTTGACACAGTTCCCCATAAACGTTTACTGTACAAAATAAGGGCCATTGGCATGGACCATAGGGTGAGTACATGGATTGAAAACTGGCTACAAGGGCGAGTTCAGAGGACGGTGATAAATGGGGAGTAATCTGAATGGTCAGGGGTGGGTAGTGGGGTCCCCGAGGGTTCTGTGCTGGGACCAATTCTATTTAATTTGTTCATAAACGACCTAGAGGATGGGGTAAACAGGTCAATCTCTGTATTTGCAGATGATACTAAGCTAAGCAGGGCAATAACTTCTCCGAAGGCTGTGGAAACCTTGCAAAAAGATCTGAACAAATGAATGGGGTGCCAACCACATGGCAAATTTAGGTTTAATGTAAAATAATGCATTTGGGTGGCACAAATATGAATGCAATCTATACACTGGGGGGAGAACCTCTGGGTGAATCTAGGATGGAAAAGGACCTGGGGATCCTAGAGGATGATAGGCTCAGCAATGACATGCAATGCCAAGCTGCTGCTAACAAAGCAAACAGAATATTGTCATGCTTTAAAAAGGGGATCAACTCCAGAAATAAAATGATGATTCTTTCACTCTACAAGACTCTGGTCCGGCCACACCTCGAGTATGCTGTCCAGTTCTGGGCACCAGTCCTCAGGAAGGATGTACTGGAAATGGAGCAAGTACAAAGAAGGGCAACAAAGCTAATAAAGTGTCTGGAGGATAGTAGTTATGAGGAAGAGTTGCGTGCACTGAACTTATTCTCTCTGGAGAAGAGACGCTTGAGAGGGGATATGATTTCAATTTACAAATACCGTACTGGTGACCCCACAATAGGGATAAAACTTTTTCATGGAAGGGAGTTTAACAAGACACGTGGCTACTCATCAAAATTAGAAGAAAAGAGGTTTAACCTTAAACTACGTAGATGGTTCTTTACTGTAATGCCCCATACACATGATTGGATTTTCCGACAACAAATGTTGGATGTGAGCTTGTTGGTGGAAAGTCCGACTGTGTGTATGCTCCATCGAACATTTGTTGTTGGACTTTCTGCCAACAAATGTTGGCTAGCAGGTTCTCACATTTTCCGCCAACAAATATTTGTTGTCGGACTTTCTGATCATGTGTACACAAGTCCGTCGGACAAAAGTCCACGCATGCTCGGAATCAAGTACGTCTCTATGTTCGCAATTGTTGGCCAACATTTGTGTGACCGTGTGTTTGCAAGACAAGTTGGAGCCAACATCCTTTGAACAAAAAAAACACGGTTTTGTTGTCGGAAAGTCAAATCGAGTGTACCGGCATAATGGCAACAAGGATGTGGAATTCCCTTCCACAGGCGGTGGTATCAGTGGGGAGCATCGATAGTTTAAAAAAACGATTAGATAAGCACCTGAACGACCACAACATACAGGGATTTACAATGTAATACTGACATATAATCACACACACAGGTTGGACTTCATGGACTTGTCTTTTTTTCAACCTCACCTACTATGTAACGATGTAACCCATTCATGCCTAAGTCTATTTCTGACATTGTTGCTTACAAGTTAAAATCCGTATTTTTTGCTAGAAAATTACTTGGAACCCCCAAATATTATATATATTTTTTAGCAGAGAATCTAGAGAATAAAATGGCGATTGTTGCAATATTTTATGTCACACTGTATTTGCGCAGCAGTCTTTCAAACGCATTTTTTTGGGGGGAAAAATACACTTTCACAAAAAAAAAAAAAAAAATTAAACCGTAAAGTTAACCTAATTTTTGGTATAATGTGAAAGAGGATGTTATGCCAAGTAAATAAATACCTAACATGTCATGCTTTGAAATTGCGCACACAAAAACGCGATTCTGAATACTCAAATTTTTATTTTATTTTTTTATCGCCATTGGCAGCCGAGTAAACTGGAAGTGACATGACATCGCTTCCGTAATTACACTTAGGAGACTGGAAAGAAGCCATTTCCGGTTTCCTTCCAGTCTCACTCTAGCCGGTGGAAGGTGGATCGCGGATTGGGTCTCCCGGTGAGACAGGAGGCACAGGAATAGCAGCGGAAGGTGGTGAGAGGGGGGGGGGGACGTCCCCTCTCGCTCCTTCGGGATAACAGCTGAGCGGCTTTAACCACTTACCGACAGCTCACTGTATATATACATCATTTTTTTGAAGAGGGATATCTCGGTAACGGCAGCAGCTGCTGCCACAACCGAGGTATCCCTCTTTACAGTGAGCGGTTCGGTTTCCTATAATGGTGGTCTCTGCGGCGGGTTCGCCGTGAGATCACCATTATCGGCGGCAGGAGAGGTGCCCCCCCCTCCCGCCGCTCTCCCGCGCCTTCCGCCGCTTACGATCCCGGCAATCGGGTCCTTTCAGTGCCTGGGTATAGAGACGAGTGAGGCTAAGATGGCCCCCACTCGTCTCTATACCATAGGAGGGCGGAAGCGACGTCAAAACGTCACTTTCGCCCATACGTCTTAAAGGGGAATTTCCAAATGTCATTTTTTTTTATTTGCATTTAAGTCCAAATATGAGATCTGAGGACTTTTTGACCCCCCAGATCTCATATTTAAGAGGACCTGTCATGCTTTTTTCTATTACAATGGATGTTTACATTCCTTGTAATAGGAATAAAAGTGATCCATTTTTTTTTTTTTTTTTAAAACTGTGTAAAAAATAATAAAATTAAGTAAAATAAATAAGAAAAAACAATTTTTTTTTTTTTAAAACACCCCGTCCCGACGGGTTCGCGCGCAGAAGCGAACGCATACCTGAGCAGCGCCCGCATATGAAAACGGTAGTCAAACCACACATGTGATGTATCGCCGCGAACGGTAGAGCGAGAGCAATAATTTTAGCCATAGACCTCCTCTATAACTCAAAAAATGCAACCTGTAGAATTTTTTAAATGTCGCTTATGGAGATTTTTGAGGGTAAAAGTTTGACGCCATTCCACGAGCGGCCGCAATTTTAAAGCAGGACATGTTGGGTATCAATTTACTCAGCGTAACATTATCTTTCACAATACAAAAAAAATTGGGCTAATTTTACTGTTGTCTTATTTTTTTATTCAAAAAAGTAACTTTTTTCCCAAAAAAGTGCGCTTGTAAGACCGCTGCGCAAATACGGTGTGAAAAAAAAGTATTGCAATGACCGCAATTTTATTCTCTAGGGTGTTAGAAAAAAAAAAACAATATATAATGTTTGGGGGTTCCAAGTCATTTTCTAGCAAAAAAAAAAAAAACAGTTTTAAACATGTAAACACCTAAAATCCAAAACGAGGCTGGTCTGGAAGTGGTTAAGCCGCATCCGTTGTTATCCCTGAAGAGCTGACCGCCTGCAGCTGAAGGCATAATCCCGGGAATAACTCCTTAAAGCTGAGGCCTCATATATGCGTATGGTCAGCGCTAAGGGTATTATACTTACCTGCTCTGTGCAGTGTTTTTACCCCCCACAGCAGCCCAGAGCATCCTCTTCTCGTGTCCCTCACCGGTAATCTTGGTCCCCCTCCTGCCGAGTTCCCCCACAGCTAGCAGCATGCTATGGGGGCACCTGAGTCGAGCTGCTGCTCTGTGTGTCCATTCAGACATGATGGCAGTGGGAGGCTATTGCAAATAAATCCATCCAATACATCCATATTGATGTGTTAGTTTATCAAAAAACATGTCCAATTTCACACTAGTTTTATGTAGTCCTCTATTACTTTTGTACTAAAAAAATATACAAAAAAATTTAGTTTTATTCCTCAGATAGGTACATTATCTATATCGGGGAAGGTTAAGTTGTGATCTGCCTGACTTTTTCTGCTCATCAGCTATCCTTATCGTTAATGTATTTTATGGGCAGCCCAAGACGATTCCACTTCTTACAATGTGGTCCTGGGAAGTCAAAAGCTTGGACACCCCTGGTCTAAAGACTAGATGCTAGGCTATGACTGCATTTATTTTTATTTTTATTTTGGCCACTTCCCCATTTCAGACATCTAAGTCCCTCAAATACATTTCTGGTATAACCCATGCTTATACACATACAAATGTTCACATTTACAGCTGTGAATATGGAAATACAACATACACTTTCACACTGCTGAGGATTTACTGTACATTTTAAATTTTTCCCCCTCATACTGTATCTAAAGCCCAGCTAGTTCTCATCTAAATGTTTTTCATCTTGTAATCACATTTTATTCCTCACATCAAGAAATTTTCATTTTCAGACTGATGATAATGTTATACAATTTGGCGCCCAGAAATCATCTACAAACAATTTTCTTGAGGAAAAAAACATTATTTTATCTCCCGGAACACAAAGCAATTAGTCAAATGACTCTGCCTTTCTCATATCTAAGACACCTGCAACTGTTTGTGTGTAATTTTTTATTTCTTTTTTATTATCGTTTGTAGTGAAGACATATTTCTATATATAGTGGATTAAAGAATATAGGCATGAAAAGAAATATGTAGGCTGCTGACTTCCTTCCGAAAATACTAGTCTAATGGCTTTTCCAGGCTTTGGCACTTTTTGAGACCCTGATCTGGAACATACCAATCAGAATCAGAAAAGTAAAAAAAAAAATCAGAAATCTTGTTCTAGGTTAGTGACTTGGAAAGACAAGAAGCCATGAGATCAACAAAACTGCCAGGGAGCTAGTGTTTTTTTAGAAGGGAGGTAAGCATTCATGCTTGTAGCGCTACTCCCTGGGAAAATTGCCCAGGTTCTTTCACAGTAGAGCTAAAAGTGATTGTGACTATGCGAGGCCCAGCCAGACACACGTTTACAGTCACTTTATGTCTCAGAAACCAGTCTAGGGGTGTTTTTTGGTTTTTATTTTTTATTTTTGAAGTAACTGGGATAAGGTTGCTGGAATTGAGTGGAATACTCCAAAAACAGAACTATGTACAGGTTGCGGACAGTGATCTCCTTTCTGAAAAGCTAAAGCAGAAGTCCTTGCAAACTGTGGACTTTGTAGTCGAAGCAGTTAAAAGGGTAAAATTACTAAAAGCAGAATCCCTTCACGTAGAACTAGATAGACTGAGCTCCTCAGGACACCACCTTATGTCCCCTTTGGCAAAACACACAGCTAGCATAAGAGGGGTGGCAGCAGCCCAAAAGTCTAAGATCTCTCACTGCAGTCTGTTCTCACATATGTCCAGGGAAAAGTGGGAGCTTCCTTCCAACATCCATGCAGTTTTGCCAACCCCCTGAAGTGAAATTTACCGACAGGAAGCCCATAATTTACAAACCGAACCAATTTTTTACTGACAAAAATCAAGAAATTTGCTAACAGAGCCACATTTTTTGCTGACACTTCAAAAAAGTACATTAAATGGCCGTTTTAAATGCAAAACTGTGCAAATGTCAATATGTAAGCTATAAATATTTAGCTAGTGCTATTAACAATGTGTTTTAAGTTCTATCAATAGTCATAAAATGGATTTTCCACAAAACATTGTATCAAAAACAGCTGATTCCTTGTAGGCTGACACATTTCATGGACTTGATCCATGAAATGCATTGGCTCACAAGGAATAAACTCTTTTTGATACAATGTTTTGCTTGATCAGGTTTATGTATTAACGTGTACTACATTCGGATTTTCTATGATATTTTGTGGCTCAATGTCACAAATAGTCTTATGACTATTGATATCAAATTAATGGTGTTTTTAGATTTATGTTGTGCCTCAAAAGTCCCATTCTATTGCATTTTTCTTCTTCTTTTTTTTTTATTCTTTTTTGCTTGATGGTATATAGGGATGTGGCACTAATTTTTTTTTAATAGTTTCATTACTATACATTACAGTATAAAATCTACACAACAGCCATAGAGTGGTAAGAGGAAGAGTAGCACTATTGTACACACTATAAAAAGGCTGAAGGTTGACAAAAGCAGTGCATGTTATTGGGTGCATTCAAAAGGACTATTCATGTATATCTTGAATATAAGAAAGACGAATCAAAATATTTTTATACTCTATAATGGCTAACAAGGAAAAAAAATTGAATTCAAAAATAAGAGAAATTGCATTTGAGCTACTCTGATTTGTGACATTGAAAGTTAAACACAGACACAAGGTCATGGTTGGACTTCTCTACTCACTGCGCCTATTTTATTATTCTCCGAAAGATTTAGCCACACTCATCAGCCCACATATTCAAATAGGGCCATTTTCTGTTTCTATCTGTTTTTATTTCATTTTCAGAATTACATTTAAATGTTGTAATGTAATACAAAAGAGTGCAAAATGGCTCTGACGACATAAACTGTAAACAAGAAGTCATCAATGATAGCATTTTTTTAAGGGTAAGGAATTAAGACCTAAATTCATAAAGATCCACCAATGGGTATTGGAGACTGTAACAGAGTGGTCAACTATTCAAAAACTATTTTTGAGGAAAGTATTTGTTTTATATGCCACTAATTGGTCAAACAATCCATGGGCTTACATCAGGCCAACTTTGTACATTCAGCGGAGGGGTCAAGCAGGACAGCACCCACCCATCCGCCTAGGCAACCTATAGGCATAATAATGGAATTATTACAAAGTAGTTACAAACATAGTGACCATGGGACAGCACAAAGGACCCACCACCTCAACTTAACTGATATAAATAACTAAATAAATAAAGAGACTCCACAAATTCAAGTTTTGGCATAAAATTGGCCACGGCATTTATTAAGGGGTTACCCAATATAATAATAATCACACAAAACTTGAATCTTAAAATTCATAACCATAAATATTTAATTTATTAATATCCTGTAGTCCATCCAGAACTGAACTGGATGACAACCCCACTAAAAAATGCCATGACAGATACAAATATACATAACAATTAGGGAGGGAGGGTGGTTCGCAGCGCAGGGGGGTCCGTTCTCTTCAGGGGTCTCCACAGGCAGTGAAATGAGCGGGAAAGCCACCGGCTTAAATCCAGCCCAGCTCAATCCCGCCCGATTTAGCCAATGGCAACCTGTTGCCATGCCTCAATCAAACCTGCCATCACCTGGGGCAACCCAATACCATCAAACAGAGAGGGGGGGGCGCAAAAATGGTACCGCCCTTTGTACTGTCCCATGGAGCCCCGCATGAACGCTAGGGGCTCATTCATTATGTCATCAAAAAAGTGATGTGATGGAGCACTAGCAGGAACCACTTTGAAGGTAAATAAGTAAGTGGATGAAAGATGGTAATGGTAATATCTAGTTCTTGTTGGGAGGGTTTTAGATCCGTTTTTCCTTTTTGGGTCCAGACATATTTTAAAAATTCTGGCAGAGGATGAGGGCGGCAGCCAGCTCAGGAGAGCATAAGCGACTCTGGGGTAATGAGAAAAAAGGGAAGGAAGAGAGCAGCGCTGCTCTAAGCGTCGGATCGTCTGTCGTCCTGACAGCCTCTGGGCTTTGGTTCATAGTTGGTCTTTTAATCCTGTGTTTTTCATGTATATGTCTTGGTTTTATCCAATGCTTTGTATTGTGCTTTTCACCATGAGTTGTCTATTTATGTAATAATAAAAATTCTATTATTTTTCTATATTCTCTCTGCCTGTGATCCATTCAAAATCCCACTTTTCTGAGGAAATTGGTCTTACTACATGTATATGGGGATGGGATCAACAGTATTTTGTCGGCTAACAAAGGCAAATTCCTTTAAGTGTAATAACTTGGTAAACAGCAGCTTTAGTTTTCTTTATCAGTGGTGATCAGGCATTGGATTATGGTATGTTTCAGAAGTCTCTTCAGCTTTGCTGTGTGATCCTTCGGTCCTTACATGCTAGGCTGCAGTGATTGGTCAGGCCCCAGCCGCTCTGGTGGTGTCCATTGCTCCGAGGTCTGAAGGGTGTCATGGCAGGAACATCAGCTGAGTATTTCCACAAGGCACGGCAGACGCTAGAGGTCGATGGCCGTTGCTATATCGCTCGCGTTCGGAGCATGCGTGCTCTTTCGTCAGGACATAAAATCTATTTTATTAAATGATTAATGTTGACTGTGAGAGTGTTTAGTTCCGCTTTACTATAATGATCGGTTGGATGGTTGAAACATATTATAATAGAAATTTTTTACTGATTAACCTCTTGCTGACCGACTCAGGCAAATATACGTCAGCAAAGTGGTTTGTTCCCACGAATCGCCGTACGGGTAAGTCCGTACCTTTTAAGGGAGATAGCAGGTGTGCGTGTGCCTGGTCCACGGCGGGGTGTGATCGCTGCCGGCCACGCGGGATTGCTGCCGGCCACGCGGGATCGCTGCCGGCCACGCGGGATCGCTGCCGGCCACGCGTGATCGCTGCCGGACATATCGTTAGGAAAAACGATATGTCTTTTCCTCTAGTCAGTCAAATCCCCCCACAGTTGGAACACACCCAGGGAAAACACATTTAACCCCTTGATCGCCCCTTAGTGTTAACCCCTTCCCTGCCAGTGACATTTGCACAGTAAACAGTTCATTTTTATAGCACTGATTGCTGTATAAATGTTAATGGTCCCAAAAATGTGTCAAGTGTCCGATCTGTCTGCTGCAATGTTGCAGTACCGCTAAAAATTGCAGATTACAGAAGAAAAAAATAATAATAATGCCATAAATCTTTCCCATAGTTTATAGACGCTATAACTTTTGCGCAAACCAATCAATATACACTTATTGCGATTTTTTTATTTATTTATTTTTTTTTTACCAAAAATATATATTGACCTAAACTAAGAAAGAAATTCGTTTTTTAACCGCTTGCCGCCCAACGGCCTTCATATGACGGCCAGGCGACGTGGCTCTCGTTCATTGGGCATGGCTGTTAACCACGTGATCGGCCATGATGAAGTCACGGCCGATCACAGGTGGTAATGCCCCACTTTGCACGGCTGAGCGCACGTTGGTGTCGGCATGTTCCCGGGACCACTGCTCGTCACGACGCTGGTAAACAGCCATTGGCCGGCGCCTGTTTACCACGTGATTCACAGCCGATCAGTAAATGTCAACAAACTGCGATAACGAGATGTTACCGGGTTCTCCTTCTCACACACCGATCGTGTGTGAGAAGGAGCTTGCGGTATCATCTCGTTACCGCTTACAGTGTACACCAATCACACT
Source organism: Lithobates sylvaticus (assembly GCA_028564925.1). Taxonomy (NCBI): domain Eukaryota; kingdom Metazoa; phylum Chordata; class Amphibia; order Anura; family Ranidae; genus Lithobates; species Lithobates sylvaticus. The sequence goes on from CM053035.1 coordinate 170,581,436, forward strand.
TATTGCACCCCCAATAAAAAGGGCCTGTCACCACCCATCAAAGTACCTGTCGCAGTCCATCTGAGTACCTGTCAGTCCATTAGAGTACCTGTCACAGTTCATGAGTACTGAGTACCTGTCAACGCCCTTCAGAGTACCCGAGTACCTATCTGTAGCCCATCAGTGTACCCAAGTACCTATCTGTAGCCCATCAGAGTACCCGAGTACCTATCTGTAGCCCATCAGAGTACCCGAGTACCTATCTGTAGCCCATCAGAGTACCCGAGTACCTGTCACCAGCCCATCAGCGTACCCGAGTACCTGTCACCAGCCCATCAGCGTACCCGAGTACCTGTCACCAGCCCATCAGCGTACCCGAGTACCTGTCACCAGCCCATCAGCGTACCCGAGTACCTGTCACCAGCCCATCAGCGTACCCGAGTACCTGTCACCAGCCCATCAGAGTACCCGAGTACCTGTCACCAGCCCATCAGCGTACCCGAGTACCTGTCACCAGCCCATCAGCGTACCCGAGTACCTATTTGCAGCCCATGCCTCATAAAATATATGTTGGGGTTTTTGCTTTCCAAAATGGGGTCATGTTGTGGGGAATTCCACTGTCCTGGTTCTCAAGGACCTTTAAAAGTGTAATAGGTAGGAATGTAATGAGATGTTTAATTTATGCTCCTAGAACGCCTGTAGGTACTTCTTCAATGTTGGGCCTCTGTATGTGGCTAGGCTGTGTAAAAGTCTCACACGTGGTATCGCCATACTCGGGAAGAGTAACAGAATGTACTTTGGGGTGTAATTTTGCTATATACATACTATGTGTTAGAAATATCTTATAAATTGACAACTTTGTTTAAAAAAAATAAAAAAAAAGTGTTTTCATTTTTTTTTCCACATTTTCCAAAAACTTCTGGAAAAAAATGAACCATTCAAAAGACTCATTATGTCTCATAGATTATACGTTGGGGTATTGGCTTTCTAAAATGGGGTCATTTTGTGGCCAATTCCATTGTCCTGGTGCTCCAGGGCCTTCAAATGTGTAATGGGTGGTTGAGAAATGAGATGTGTCATTAATGCTCGTAGTGAAGATATTTGCCAGCACACCATGGAGCGACATAAATAGCGTCCAAATGGGTAATTTATTGCATGATCACAACACAAGGAGAGTGCAACCTTTCGGAGTCATGCAGGACCCCTTCGTATGAAGTATTATTTATGCTCTTAGAACGCCTGAAGGTGCTACTTCAATGTTGGGCCTCTGTATGTGGCCAGGCTGTGTAAAAGTCTCGCATGTGGTATCGCCATACTCAGGATGAGTAGCAGAATGTATTTTGGGGTGTAATTTGTTGTATGCATATGCTATATGTGAGAAATAACCTGATAATATGACAATTTTGTAAAAAAAATAAATCAATCTTCATTTTGCAAAGAATTGTGGGAAAAAATTACAGCTTAAAAAAACTCACCATGCTACTTAATACCTTGAAATGTCTACTTTCTAAAAAGGGGTAATTTCAACATTTTATGACAAAGAAAAAGGCATTTTTTTTCACAAAATTTACAATCATTTTTTATTTCTAGTACAAAAAAAAAAAAAACAGTAGTGATTAAATACCACCAAAAGAAATCTCTCTTTGTGTGGAAAAAAAGGATGCAAGTTTCATATGGGTACAGTGTTGCATGACTGAGTAATTTAAACTGTGAGAGCGCTGAAAATTGGTCTGGGCAGCAAGGGGGTTGTAAGTGCACGGTATTGAGGTGGTTTTGGGGATATTTATTATAGCAAAAATGAAAAAGTATTGTCTTTGTTGCAATAGAAGGTCAATAGAAAGCTCTATTTGTGGGGGAAAAAAGGACGCCAATTTTGTTTGGGTACATTGTCGCACGCACGCGCAATTGTCAGTTAAAGCGCCGTTGTGCAAAAAATGGCCTGGTCATTAAGCTGCCAAATCTTCCGGTCTGTGAGTGGTTAAAGTAAATTTACAAAGTCTCAATGGTCATAAAAAGCAGCTATACTGTTAAATAGAAATCACTCTAGGAAACAGCTGGCCCCCTCTCATAATATATGCCCATATGACTATTAATATTCAGATATTGTAATCAGAAGCTGAACTTAGTGCAGTTTTTCTCTGATTCCTTTATAGTGTTCCACTTCATGTTTGAGGAACATTTTCAAAGATGGTTTGTAAACTCACTGATCACAAGTAGCGTAGGAGACTCTGTCCTCTGGCTATTGTCAATGTGTGTTAGGAGAGACTACAGACAAGCATGCTCCTCTCCCTTTGTCCTTATTTGTCCTCTACTGGTCCAAGCCATTTCGGAAAAAACGGAGCATATAATATTTTTATTAACCTATAACTTTTTATTCCTATAGCTAGAAAGCTGTAGGCCTCCTAACTCCTAGTTCTAGCAGTGTGATTTTACTTAGGAAACCTTTTCAACTAGTCAGACAATGAATTCTGGTAAATTAAATGTGAACAGCTGCAAAAAATATTATGTGAGGTGTTCATCCTGCAGTGAGGAGATCATGCTGTTGGAGCCAGCTCACCTGTGAGTAGCGTGGACCTTTTTGTTTGTTCATCCAATGAGTTGCCATTTATATATTATAAGTTGTGAGCAGGGACATTGTGGGTTCATTTATTAAAACTGGAGAGTGCAAAATCTGGTGCAGCTGTGCATGGTAGCCAATCGGTGTCTAACTTCCACATGCTCAATTAAACATTGACAAAAAAACCTGGAAGCTGATTGGTTTCTATTCAGATCTGCACCAGATTTTGCACTCTCCAGTTTTAGTAAATCAACCCCTATGACTTTACATGGCCTAATGTATTCTCTTTACTAATTTATTTTTAAAAGTACAGTATGCTGATTTATTTACTTTAAATGTGACCAAAACAACATTCTGTACATGCACACCTACACATGAACAAGCATACATGCATTTTTTAACAAAAAATAGGAAGCCTGAAAGAACTCAAGTATTTTCTGTAAAGCAGCAAAAATGCTATTTGGGCAATACAGTTGAAGGTCTGTTCAATGTTGCAGGGAGAGCATACAGACTCCGCAAATTATTTGCTAGTTCCATATCCAGTTGATGGATTCTGTCTACACTGGGCACAGTGGCCCCAATTTACTAGTTTCCCTCCTCAGAAACGAGACTGTATCTGCACTGAACACAGTGGCCCTAGTAAGCAATGACTCAGGGTTTTCAGAGTACAGAGCAATGCAAATGGAGTAGTTATTGAGTTGATAGCTGATGGTGAAGGAGCTGCTCTGTAGGATGAGATAATGTTCCTAAAGGCTGTTGGGAGTTCCTCATCATAATATAGTTGAACCTTAACCCTCAGGCAATCCACAAGGCTCCTGTAGTTCTCTAGCATGGGGCCTACCAGGGTTCTAACACTTACCAGGCATAAATATGCAGACCCCAGCCCGGCCTAATCAGGACCTCTATCCAGTCTTCAGTCCCTTTTCTTAACCTCAGCACCAACCAATATTTAAGAGTAGTCTCCCGCTGGAACAGAATAAGCAATCACACCAGGCTCATGAATGCAGTGAACAAACTGAAGTAGATCATATGTACAAAAAGCCATATGAGGGGTACTGGAGGCACTGTATTTGCACAAGTTATAAACATCCTTTAATAGGACACAGAGAGAGGTACTGTATCTCGTGAAATTACTCCTTGCTGAATATTCTGGCATTCCTCCAAAAGATGAATGAAATTAGCCCTATCCATTATATCAGGAGCGCCCCACAATATACCCATTAAACTTGTGTGTATTACACCCTTTGATATTTTGTTACTACTAAGTAGGAAAAACTATGTAGTTTCCTCTAGTCAGTCCTATCTGTCTCTTAACCACTACAATACTGTGCACTTTCGCCCCCTTCCTTCCCAGACCAATTTTCAGCTTTCAGCGCTCTCGCACTTTCAGTGACAATTACGCGGTCATGCAATGCTGTACCCAAATTCATTTTTTATCATTTTGTTCGTACAAATAGAGCTTTCGTTTGGTGGTATTTTTTCGAGACTCCGTATTTTATTTTTTGCGATATAAGCGAAAACATAGCGGAAATTTTGAAAAAAAACTATTTTCTCCTTTCTTTTTTAAAAGAAATCCAATAAAATCTAATTTTGTCATAAATTTATGCCAAAATGTATTCTGCTACATGTTTTTAGTAAAAAAAAAATCCGTTAAGTGTATAATAATTGGTTCGCGTGATCACGGACATATGTACGCAAATGATCATGTACAGATGTGTGCAGGTGATCACGGACATATGTGTGCAAACAATCATTGGCACATGTTATTTTACTGGGACATATGTGGGGGACATGTGTTTTTATTATTTGGGGACATGTGTGTTTTGGGGACATGTGTGGGGACGTGTGGGGACATGTGTGTTTACACTGTGGGGACACTACACTGGTGATCAGTGAGTAAAAATCTGTAAAAAAAAATGCTAATACTCACTGATCACCAGCCGGCTGCAGCGATCCTCTCTCCGACGACTTCCGTGTGAGGAGAGGAGAGCCGATTGCCTAGCAACCGGCTGTTTGCTTACATCACATGACGGCTGTGATTCGACACGGCCGTCATGTGATCAGGAGGGCCAATCAGCGAGCCCTCCTGCCGATCCGAGATGCGCCGTGTCCGGGTGACACGAGTGCATCGGGATCGCGCCGCTGCGCGGGCACGCGCGCGCGATCCCGCTACTTCTGAAGGACGTTCCGGAACGTCCTATCAGAAGTAGACTGCTCCCACCCGGCCGTATATCTACAATGGCCGGGTGGGAAGTAGTTAAACTCCTGAATATTTCCTCTCTGCAAGACCCCTGCACCTTTAGCAGGAGAAAACTGTTGCCTGTTCTAGGGTGGTTCATTATATTTAGACACTCCTAGGTACAATAAGGCCAAATCACAGCCAATATCCAACTCTAATGTATTCCTGTACCTTTTTTTCATAGCATCACCGATTTAACACTTCCTGGACTGTACAATGGTGAAGACCTGCTTCTCCAATCAATCAGTATCATGGGTGCCGTTAGGGAGCAGAAGATGCAGTTGAGGTGTGTCAGCCTTGCCCAAGGTGAGAGAGCTTTGCTATGAGCACCTGAACTATTGATTTCCTGCAAATTTTACTAAAATTACAATGTTCCTTTATACACATGTTGTATAATATTATATTTATAGTTTTTTTTACCTCAAAATTTAGCTACCGATCTGTAGGAATGTGATCCACATATCACCAGTTCTTCCCTAGCTACAAAATATTAAATATTTTTGTACATCTTGTATTCTACTTAAAATTTATACTTGCAGCTATGCTTGCTTTTGGACTCAGCTGAAACCGTTGGATGAAATTGGCTATACAAGAAGTCCGTAATTAGTTTAGGGAGGATTGTTTGTATACTTATTTATTTAAGGTACTTGTATAGTGCCGTCAATTTATGCAGCGCTTTACATATACATTGTACATTCACATCGGTCCCTCCTCTCAGGGAGCTTACAATTTAAGGTCCCTAACTTACATTCATAAACTAGGGCCAATTTAGACAGAAGCCAATTAACCTACCAGCATGTCTTCGGAGTGTGGGAGGAAACCCGGAGTACCCAGAGGTAACCCGTGCAGGCACAGGGAGAATATGCAAACTCCAGGCAGGTAGTGTCGTGGTTGGGATTTGAACCAGCGACCCTTTATACTGCTAGGCGAGAGCGCTGGAGTGAAGAGGAATTAGAACACCATTATCACTGAAAGTAAAAGGAACTCCCAAATTTTGGTTGTCCCCAGAAAAATAACAGAGGGAAATCTTCCTATGGGGACACTAGTTCTAAAGTCCTGGGGGTCCCCAAGGGATTCCCTTAATTTGAAGTGATTTCCTCTCACTTCCTGTTTGGCTATGGGACAGGAAGTCAAGGTAATTCTCCCCAATGGGACACAGATGGCAAAAAAAACTGACAAGGGTTGTAACCCTCCCTTACTCTATCCAAAATGAAAAAAAAACTTTTGCCTATAGTTCTACTTTAACATCTTAAGCCCCGGAAGGTTTACCCCCTTCATGACCAGGCAATTTTTTTGCAATATGGCACTGCGTTATTTTTACTGACAATTGCGTGGTCGTACCGCAAAAAATTTATGTCCTTTTTTTTCCCATAAATAGAGCTTTCTTTTGGTGGCATTTGATCCCCTCTTCGGTTTTTATTTTTTGTGCTATAAAAAAAAAAAAAAACGACAACTTTGAAAAAAATAACAATTTTTTTTACTTTATGCCATAAAATGTACCCAATACAATTTTTTTTAAAATCTAATTTCTTCATCAATTTAGGCCAATATGTATTCTGCTACATGTTTTTAGTAAAAAAAAATCCCAATAAGCGTATATTGATTGGTTTCTGCAAAAGTTAGAGCGTCTACAAACTATAAGATATTTTTATGGAATTTTTATTTGTTTACTTTTTACTAGTAATGGCGACGATCATCAATTTTTTTTATTTTTTTATTTTTTTAGCAGGACTACGACATTGTGGTGGACAAATCGGACACCTAACTGACACTTTTGACAATTTTTTGAGGACCAGTGACACTAATACAGTGGTCAGTGCTAAAAAAAAATATGTACTAATGACACTGGCCGAGAAGGGGTTAACAGGGGCGATCAAAGGATTAAATCTTAAGTAGTGCTTTCTAACTGTGTGGGGGGAGGTGCTTTAACTGGGGGAAGACAGAGACCCATGTTCCTGCTTAGCAGAAACACAAGATCTCCATCTTCTCCTCTCACAGAAAGGTGGTCTGCCTTGTTTACATAGGCAGACCACCGTTCTGCCTCTCCTAAGAATGATCGTAGGGTGCTGGCCAACATCTGGTCCACCGCACCCGCTGATTGGCTCCCGCTGTGTCCAATCACACCGGGAGCAGGTCGCCGGCGGCGTGTGCACCCTAGACCCAGTGCATGAAATCACGTACAGGTTTGTGATTTTACTCAGGAGGGCCGCCCTGCCGCAGTATATATGCGTGGGGCGGTCCAGAACAGGTTAATTTACTACAATCAATTGACCACAATCCCTCTCGTTTGTATTTTTTGGCTTTAAAAGCAGTATTTAAACTATTATTTATGAAGTTATGCCCTTCAAGTGCTGAGATCTTCAGTTAGTTTTGTCATTGTGTTTTTTGTTCTGTTTCCATGTCCTGTTTATGTGCTGGTACAGATTGATCTGTGAAACGATTTCTGGTTTACAACAATAGGTTGTTAAAATTGTACAGCAGGTAGGGGTGCATGTTTATAATGCCATTTTTTTCCTATTGCAAATCGTTTTTTTTTTTTTTTTTTTGTAATTGCCATCTAGCTTGTCATGTCATGTACACTGGGGCTGATTTATGAGAATACAAAAAAAGTCAGGCTGGTCTACATGGCAACCAGTCAAAGGTTAACTTTCATTCTTTAACCTTCTGGAAAAATGAAAGCTGGAATCTGATTTTTTGCCAAGGGTGTCAGACATTTTTACAGTTGTCATAAATCAGTTTTACTAAGAACTTGCATATGAAAATGTAACCCCCCCCCCCCTTGACCCCTGGAAGCATGGTGGTACCCCCAGAGACGGGGGTGGGCTGACATTTCACCTCGGGTGTAGATTTAGGCAATATTGGGATGTGAACAGATGCATGCTGGTCAATTTAAGATGCAAAACAAAAGGATTTTATTGCTCACACAGAAAACTCCATGGAGAGAGAGATGGGGAACTGAACACCGCAGTCTTCACAGAGAACCATGAAGCCGACCCAGGAACTCTGTGATTGTAGATCCATTCCTGACTGTAAAGTACTTGAAAGATCAGCTGCTAGAACCCTGGGTAAAATACACCATACTTCAGTGCGGTCCAAGCTCCAGATCCAAGATTCCCCGACTGCTTAAGACATCTGGAGGTCCTCCATGGCTCCTCAATCCCCAGGCTAGGCCCCAAAACCAGGCTTTAGTCCAGTCACATGGTCCCCCCCTCAAGCAGCAGGCCTATGTGGTTTTAGCAGCATAACACACCCCTCCCCCTGGCAGGAGGCCCAGAGGGCAACAGACTGTTTTCCCAAGGTCACAACCTAAATATTTATATCTTCTCCCAGTATCCACAGGTGGCAAGAGAAATCATCCTGGTTGGACAAGAAGAGATAAATGTTCATGACTCTGGTTAGTGCAGCTCATATGCTATTGCCAAAGGCAGCAGTGCCACCTGGTGGCAGCGGAAGGACACATACACTAACCAGAGCCCAGGAGAGACCTAAGAAAGCTGACTGCAGCTTAGCGCCACTAAATTAATTTAGACTCTCCTACTTAGGGCAGGGTGGCTACACCTATGTTTCTTATTTAATATTAAAGTATAACTAGTTTTAGATTAGAAATTCAAACACCTGTCATGATTTTATTGCTCACTGTGCCCCCCTTGGGAAGATTTTCCTTATGCCGTTCTCACCGAAAATGCAAGAAATTCACAACTTTTGGTTGTCACTAGAACAGGAATATAGGGGAAATCTTCTTCAAGTGGTGACATTAGTTCCGGCAACCCTGGGGACAACCAAGGATAACCAAGGATTCCCTCATTTTGTAGGGAATTCCTCTCACATTCTGTTCTATTCTGCCAATAGGAAGTAAGACCAGAAGTAAAGGAAAATCTACCCAATGGTGACAGAGAAGGCAGTCTATCCAAAATGGAAAATAAAAGTTTTGCCCTTAGTTCTACTTTAATAACAGTAGATTAGGCTTTCTCCTGAGCATTTCATTCTGTATTTTCTTTTTACTTGCATGGAAACAGTGATGCTATTTATGTATACACTGATCAGCAATAGCATTTTCTCTTACATTCACCGACTGACACAGCTCCTCTCTTAGACCATTGGGTTGTTATGCCACCTTCAGGAGAAGACTAGGCATTACATGTTAACATGTGATAATAAAACTAGAACTTTCTAGTTCCGCCCAAGGGGCGGTCCCTTAGGTAACAACCCCACAGCATGCTACTGCAGCCTCAGTTTTATTTTGCCTAGTGAAGGAGAAAGACCTAGGAACCCTGAAGGGCCCATCGGTCTGTCTGTTTCTGCAGAAGCTTGGTTTTTGCGCAAGATGATAGATTCTGTGATCTGCTATCAACAGCCGGCTGGGTGACAGGCTGGATACCCTTATCCTTGTAGTCTCCCCAGTCCGGCCATCGAGCGTGTGCAGGTCGCAGCTACGGCTCGGCAGGCCACGACGAAACCTCAGCTCCAGAGGTGGTCGGTGAGCTTTTATGCTCCGGGGCATACATATGACCGGGCTACTGATGTCTGCGTCACAGTATGCCGGGCCAGCAGCTACCCTGTACTGATCAGTGAGTAGTTCTGCAATGGAATGTCTCCCAGCTCTTCAGGACTGGTAAGTACAGCTCTCCCTGCCTCGGTGGGGCTGAGCAGCTGGGCATTCCCTGGGAGGTCGATTCGGGGGTCCCTCACCTCCCTCTCTTCTTTCCCTGTCCCTATCCTTCCTCTCCCCCCTTCCCTGTGGGGGATGCTGCATGGGCTGCTGAGCGGTGTGTGTGCCATAGACAGGGGCTCCCCAGGGGGCTCTCACCTGGGGTGGGGACTGCGCTGGGTAGCTGTGCCCTGGTTGTCTGTAGGTCTCTCCCCTGGGTGTCTGGAGGCTGTGTCTGCTGATCACTGTAGCGCTGTTTACTGCCATTTCTCTGCCTGTTGTTTCACTGTCCTTCATTGCATACAGTGTTCGGCGGCCATTTTTGGTGTGACCAGGGAGCAGCATGCTCTGTCTCCATTTTACTGTAGTCCGGTGGCCATTTTCCCTGTGATTGTGTCCTTTATACTGGACACTCGGCGGCCATTTTCTTGAAGCCTGAACACATTTTTGGTCAGTGTCAGTGCCATTCAGAGCAGCTCTGCACAGCGCGGTGTGGTCTCCTATGCATCTGGGAGCTGACACAGGATACAGGCACTATTAGCTGGACGGCGCAGAACCAGTCACGGTGGTGAGTCCTGCGGGAAAGAGCCCCTCAGCCAGCAGCAGTTAGGAGGGTGGGACCATCACTGTCCTATGTCCCCAACAGGTGGCAGACAGGGTAGGGTCAGCTTGGCTTCAGAAACTGGTGTTTCTTCCCCCGAAATCCAGGCAATTGCAACCAGTTCACCTGCAGACAGTGCAGTGCCTCTGGACGCCTTGTCGGCGGTCCTCAATTCGTTCGTTGCCAATATGGAGGCGGTGCGTGGGCGCAAAGGTGGTAAACGGCCTCTGCCCCCCCGTCCTCCGGGGAGAGCTCTGACGCAGACTCTGGCCCTGCTGAGGCTGGTGACCCCTGTTCTGTCGTTTCAGATGACGCTGACCAGGACCAATCGGACAGTGAGGATGAGTCCCTGTCCGGGTCCGTGCGCGACAAAGCGCTTGTTTGAGCACTTATCACAGCTGTGCATGATACCCTGAAGATTCAGGAGCCAGCAGATCCCTCTGCTGATGTAGCGGTCCCTTTTGGGTCCCATAAGCCAGCCCATTCACCTAGGGTGTTCCTGTATCTGACTTATTTTGATGAGTTCATTTACAAGGAATGGGGGCGACCGCAGCAGACCTTTTCGGTCCCCAAATACATGGCGGTGTGTTACCCCTTTGAGGAGAGCCTTCTCAAAAAATGGTCGGCTACTCCGGTCGTGGACCCCCCAGTTTCCGGGTTAAACAAAGTAACCACAATCCCGGTAGAGGGGACTCCTGCCTTTTTAAGGATCCCACGGACAGGAAGGCCGAGGCAGTGGCTCGTTCCTTGTTTACGGCTGTGGGGTCAGCAATGCGACCAGTACTGGCATCCGCACTTGTGTCTCAGACACTCACTGAGTGGGCAAAACTTTTGCACCGCGAATTGGGAGAGCAACAGGCTTCTCCTGTCTGCGTGGAACTAGCAGACCAATTAGTGCAAGGCCTTAAGTACTCTCCCTCTGTTATCCAGGGCTTTAGTGTCAGCAGTGGTGCTGAGGTGCCTGATTTGGCTAAAATGCTGGTCTGCTGACCAGGCATCTATAAAAGCCCTGACGGATCTTCCCTTCCTTGGCGACCAGCTCTTTGGAGCCTCATTAGATGACATTATTGAAAATGCCACAGGTGGTAAGAGTACACTACTCCCACAGGCCAGGAAGGCTAAGGAGCCACGCCGTAGGCAAGGGCCCTCATTTTCCACTCCCAACCGGCTTTTTCGTCCGCCCGGGGCTTCGGCTAAGCATCCCCAGCCCGACAGGACGACCTCTGAAGGACAAAAGCGTCCCTGGAACCGCAAGCCTAACAAGCCTGCGAGCAAAAGCGCTACCGCATGAAGGTTTGCCCCTGCCTGCAACCAGCGTGGGAGGTCGCCTTCGGGAGTTGCAGCCCGGTGGGTCTCTCGGCTGTCTGACCAATGGGTCTGCGATCTGATTTCCTCAGCCTACAAGATAAGAGTTCCTCTCTTGGCCGCAAAACAGATTCTTCCCTCCAGCATACCCGTACTCCCGGCTTGCCGGGAGGCCCTATTGGGGGCGGCAAGGGACCTGCTGAGTCGCGGGGTGATAGTACCTGTCCTAGAATCAGAATATTTCCAGGGGTTCTACTCAAACCTGTTTGGACGTACCCCTTCCTTTTTGGGGACTACAATCTTGGACCTAAAAGCCCTCAATTACTTTGTAAAAGTACAGAGGTTCAGATTGGAATCAGTTCGCTCAGTAGTCGCTGCACTCCATCAAGGGGACCCCCTGGCGTCTTTGGACATCCAGGATGCGTACCTGCACATACCCATATGCCTTCGGCATCAGAGGTTTCTGCGGTTTGTAGTTGGGGAAACACACTACCAGTTTGGCTTTCCCCTTTGGTTTGGCATCAGCCCCCCGAGTCTTTACCAAGGTATTGGCTCCTGTTTTGGCGTTGCTGCGACAATGTGGGATCGCGATCGTGGGTTACCTAGACGATCTCCTCCTGAGAGCATCTTCCGCCTCAGAGTTAGAGGAGGATGTGGTGATCACCATGCAGATCCTGCAGGAATTTGGGTGGCTGTTGAATCTAAAAAAGTCAGTGATTGTACCGACTCAGCGTTTGGAGTACCTAGGCTTACTGCTGGACTCCATGGAAGCGAGAGTGTTTCTCCCTTCAGACAAGCTGCAGACTCTCAGAGCCGCGGTAAAACTGCTGATGAACCACAAGTGGTCGTCACTACGCTTCTGCATGCAAGTCCTGGGACTCATGGTGGCCTCCTTCGAGGCAGTACCATATGCCCAGTTTCACACCAGAGTCTTGCAGAAGGAGATCTTGCCAAAGTGGGACAAATCTCCGTTATCTCTGGATCGGCAGATTCAGGTGAGCCAGTTAGTCAGGGATTCCCTGCTCTGGTGGCTGAGCCCCCCGGCACTTTGGTCCGGGATGTCGTTCCTACCTCTGAAATGGACGGTGATCACAACGGACGCCAGCCTAACCGGCTGGGGTGGAGTAATAGGGGTTCAGTCGACCCAGGGCCTCTGATCGGTGGAGGAATCCAAGTTGCAGATCAATCTGCTCGAGCTGAGAGCGATCATTCTATGCCTCTTCACATGGTTGATAAGACTTCATGAGCGTCCGATCAGTATCCAGTCAGACAACGCCATGGCGGTGGCATACGTCAATCACCAAGGAGGAACAAGAAGCTCAGCCGCCGCACGGGAGGTCACTCACATCCTTCAGTGGGCAGATCGACATGTACCGGCCCTGTCGGCCATTTACATCCCAGGAGTGGCGAACTGGCAGGTGGACTATCTAAGTCGCCAGATGCTGGACCCAGGAGAATGGGAGTTGCATCCGGAGGTGTTCCGGCTACTGTGCCTGTGATGGGGCACACCAGACGTGGATCTTTTGGCCTCCTGTCTCAATCGAAAGGTGCCGAGATTCGTGTCCAGGACAAGAGCTCCTTGGGCGGATGCGTCAGACGGCTCCGTGGGATCAGTACCAGCTGATCTATGCCTTTCCTTCGCTGAAACTGTTACCACGTCTGCTCTGCAGAGTGGAGGCCGGGGGGATTCCAGTAATACTGATTGCCCCAGATTGGCCCCAGCATCCCTGGTACGCAGACCTAGTGCGCCTGGGGCGGACGCCCCATGGCGACTGCCGTTACGAAAGGACCTTTTTGTCTCAAGGTCCAAACCTCCATCCTGCTTTACCATCGCTGGTTTTAACGGCATGGCTATTGAGAGCCAGGTGTTGAGGAACCAGGGTCTTTCGGACTCGGTGATTCCAACTATGTTGAGAGCACGGAAATCTTCTTCTCGGAAGATATATCATCTTACCTGGAAGGCCTACATCTCCATGTGTGAGGAGAAAGTTTGGCGTCCGTGCGCCTTTTCTATATCCAGGATCATGTTGTTTCTACAGCAAGGAGTAGACCAGAAACTGGCTTTAAGCACCATTTAAGGGACACATATCAGCTTTGGCTTTTGAACCTGGTGTTATCGGCACTTCAAAAAACGTCATTTGAAGAGATCATGGAGATCCCTCTGTTGACTCTTTCCCAGAAAGTGGTCTTTTTAGTGGCCATTACTCCGGCTAGGAGGGTTTTGGAGCTGGCGGCCTTGTCTTGCAAGTCGCCCTATCTGGTTATCCACAAGGATAAAGTGGTGGTGTGTCCGCAACCTGCTTTTCTGCCGAAGGTGGTTTTGGCGTTCCACATCAATGAAGACATTGTGTTACCATCTTTGTGTCCTAAACCAACACATCCTAAAGAGGTGGCCCTCCATTCCCTGGACGTGGTTCGGGCTCTGATGGTGTATTTGTCTGCTACTAGTCCCTTTCGGAAGTCAGACTCCTTGTTTGTTTTGGTGGCTGGTACGAAAAAAGGCATGTCGGTCTCGTCGGCCACCATTTCCAGGTGGATCAGACAGATTGTAGTACAGGCCTACGCCTTTAAGGGGCAGGTGCCCCTCTTTCCGGTCACGGCCCACTCCACAAGGGCAATCGGAACGTTTTGGGCCTTCCGACATCAAGTGTCTGTCGCTCAAGTGTGTAAAGCGGCGACTTGGTCGTCTGTTCACACCTTTACAAAATTCTACAAGGTAGATGTCAGTGCATCGGCTGATGCCTGTTTTGGCAGCAAAGTTTTGCAGGTGGCCGTATAATTGCAATTACACTTACATTTTTTCCTGTTTTTTTGGTAAAAACACAGTACCTTAAGTAAATGCACTGTTGCATTTGTTACCACAGTTTTGAGGCGGTTTGAAGGTAGTGACTCCCAGTTGAGGAGCACTCTGTTTGTTTTTTTTGTTTTTTTGTGGGTAACAAAGTGTTTTGGTTCCCACACGCTGTTTTTTGTGGGTAAAGTTATACTAGTTCCCACATGCCATGGTGGGTGACGTTTTTCTGCTGTTTTCCCACCCCTCGTTTTGGCACTGCTTGGGGACGTCCCAATGGTCTAAGAGAGGAGCTGTGTCAGTCGGTGAATGTAAGAGAAAATAGGATTTTTTGTACTCACCGTAAAATCCTTTTCTCTGAAGTTCACCGACTGACACAGCACCCGCCCCTCCTATTTTTGTCTACGTTATACTGCTTGTTGACGTACTGAGGCTGCAGTAGCATGCTGTGGGGTTGTTACCTAAGGGACCACCCCTTGGTCGGAACTAGAAAGTTCTAGTTTTATTATCACATGTTAACATGTAATGCCTAGTCTTCTCCTGAAGGTGGCATAACAACCGAATGGTCTAAGAGAGGAGCTGTGTCAGTCGGTGAACTTCAGAGAAAAGGATTTTACGGTGAGTACAAAAAATCCTATTTTTACCACTCACTATAATTTGTTGAGGCATGAACTCCACTAGATCTCTGAAGGTATGCTGTAATATCTGGCACCAAGCCATCAGTAGCAAATTATTTAGGCCCTGTAAGTTGTGAGGTGGGGCTTCCATGGACTGGACTTGTTTTTCCAGCACATTCTGAAGATGCTCCATTGGGTTGAGATATGGAGAATTTGTGTGGCCAAGTCAACACCTCAACTTGGTGTGTTCCTCAAACCATTCTAAAATTCACCAGACCTGGCCACTACCTTCCATTGCTCCGTGGTCCGGTTTTGATGCTCACGTGCCCATTGTAGGCACTAAAGGCTGGGAACACAGGTTGGCATGGGCATCCTGACCAGTCTGCAGCTACAGAGCCCCATACACAACAAACTGTGATGTACTGTGTGTTCTAATGGAGCCATAGGGATTAGCGCATACATACACAAAAAAAGGTTGCTTTCAAATCTTGCAAGGCTACTTAAAACACCTGATCTTAATGAGTTAATATGGGGATTTAGTCACACCATCTGGCAATACCGTGCTAAGCCACCACTGCGTCAAAGTACCCCAATTTCAGTATGTCCTACACTATTCATAGAATGAAAGATAAATCCCACTTCTCTAAACCGTGGGGGATACTTACTCCTAACATGGGAGACGTGTTCTTGCTGCATATTCACTGCTTAAACTGCACTATAAAGAGAGACTTCCTAGAACTACTTACTGGTGGACACTGATAATGAAATACTGGTGTACGAGAGTGGGCTGCTTCATCCCAGGAAGTCTGGTCAGGACTCAATATGTAACATAGGGTCGTGTGTTTTCACACACCTTTCTATCAGAACCAGCATTAACTTTTTCAGCATTTAGAGCTACAATAGCTCCTCTATTGAATTGGACTACACAGGCCTCTCCACATGCATAAAAATGAGTCTTGGCTGCTCATGACCTTTTCACTGGTCTGACATTTTTCCAGCCTTGGACCACTTTTGCTAGGTCTTGATCACTGCAGACTGGGAACATCCCACAATAGCTGCAGTTTTGACCCAGTCATCTAGCCCAGGGTTTGCTAGACTTTTTAAACAAAGGGTCAGTTTACCGTCCTTTAGACTTTGATGAGGCTGAACTATAGCCAGTGAGAGTAGAAAATGCCCTGGCATCAAAGGGAGTAAACGGTGCCCCATCATTGGTATTAGTGGGATAAATAGTGCCCTATTGTTGGTATTGGCAGAAGGAGTATTGCCCCATTGGTGTCAGTGGGAGGAATAGTGCCCCATCATTGGTGTCAGTGGGAGGAATAGTGCTCTGTCATTGGCTTCTGTGGGAGGAATAATGCCTTATTGTTGGTGTCAGTGGGAGGAATAGTGCCCCATCATTGGTGTCAGTGGGAGGAACAGGGCCAAATAAAGGTCAGCAAAGGACTGTCAAAAAGCATGAATCAGACTGACAAAAGTACAGTTAAATCACACTTTAATAATAATAATAAAATAATAATAATATAAAAAGATAAACAGAGTTAATGTAGTCAAAACATAGCCAGAGTTCAGGAACCGGAATGGATAGTCAGAAAAGCCAAAACATCTGGGAGCCATAGAACAGCGAAGTAGAACAGCAAGGAGGATCTAGAGCCAGAAGGAATGTCAGCCAAGCAAGTCTTTAACAGGAACACAGGAGAGCGTCTCTAGAGATGTGACCAGGGCAAAGGCAGAGATCATCTGGACTGGACGGCTTAAGTAGGCAGGACTGACTAGCAGGATATCATCAACAGATGAGTCACTGTGGAGAGATAGGAGCTGCCAATTAACTGACAGCTGAGCGGCCAGCTCAGAGAAGGAAGGGCTGAGGCCAGCCCTGACAAGGACCACATCTGGCCCTGGGACACAGTTTGGAGAACACTCGTCTAGCCATTACAATGTGGCCCTTGTCAAAAGTCGCTTAAATCCTTACGCTTGATCTTTTTTTCTACTTTTAACACATCAACTTCAGGCTCAATGTGTTCACTTGTTGCTTGATATATGCCACTGACTCAGATGCCATTTTAACGAGATCCATGTTATTCACTTTACCTGTCAGTAATCATAATGTTGACTGGTGTTATACGTCGTCTTTCTTTTAAAATAAAAGGCTTACTGGCCTTATTTGCCAGACCTACCAGTGGATAATGTTAGGGAATAGTTCCTAATACCAAAAGAAAACAAATATTTAATTGCAGGAACATTTTTAATTATCACTCAAAATAAATATTTTCTTGTATTAATACTGATCACATGGAAGTCTAATATTTGAGTATAACCAATTGTGACAAGAGTAAACCGTTCATTGCGTTTTGTTGCATATGGGGCTGTAGATTGTGAAATCTTTGTTTAGCTATAAAACACGATTTACAAGTTTATATCGACATCATTAACTCCACAAGTTTCAATAGTTTGTTGAGTCTTAAGTCATTCTGCAAGTGGTTTCCATGCCATCCACCAACCAGAATGAGATTGTATTTTTTCCAGCCCAGGAAATCAATCGTCTGTTCCAGTGTGTACATAATGATATTTCTGTTTGGATTGTCTGTGGATATAAACATTCTAACCTTCCTTTCCTAACATAAAGTATGCAATAAAGTTTTGCAAGATATTCAGAAAGAACTGCAGCTTATCTCAGTTGGGAGACGAGACAACGGTGAGAAATGGCAGGGCAGACTTTGCCGCAGAAGTATAATAGTGACACAAAGTGTATAGATTGAAAATAAATACCAGAGAGAGAGAGGAAGGAAGAGGCAAATAAGAAAGAAACAGCAGAATCTGTCAAACTGCTCGAAATCCTTTAGCAGACACCTCGGGGAAGACGTATCTTATGTTGCTGGAGCTGTAACTGTACGAACAAAAGTCTTTTTATGGAAATGAGATAAAGTCAGGGATGACGGGCACAAATTCAGCAGCCCCCGAGCCAGCTCTGCCGCTACCAACACAGCAGCTCGTGTCCAATCAATGTGATGGAGGTTCTGAGCAAGATCTTGGGAATGGTAATGTTGTTTTGAGAAGCATATAATGAAAGCCTTTCCCAGTGTATGAGTAAAACAAGCTCTTAGGGGAAAATGTTGTACGTTGGTTGTGTTTACTAATGCAAATTTAATATTCAGTGGGATTTGTAACATTCCCTGTGATCTAGTCATAGTGGGGTCACTCTACTAGCTCCCAGAATTTGGATTGTAGTAATAATGATGCCATCAGTTTTGGTATCCTTGCTGTGACCTTATCATGAATAGCAGGCTTTGGGGCGCTCCACCAGGCTTTGCAGTGAAAGAAACACCATTTCAATCTCTTGTAAAATTTTAAAGCAAGATTATCACTGTTAATTTAGGGCTGAATTAAAGTGGAAATAAACTCCCTCAATCAACATTAAAGTGGTGGTTCCCCCAAAAAATAAAAAAATGGTTAAAATTCCTAAAAATATAAAAAAAAAAAAAATAATTGAAAAAAAAACACCCCTCTAAATGCCTGTTGCTAGGGGGTCCCTCGTAGTCTGCCTCCTTCAGTGCCCGGGCACTGACATCACTTTCTCTCGGTGCAGTCAGTCATCTGGGACATGTGACAGGTCCCAGATAACTGTGTGGCGTATCACGGCGCAGCGCCGCTTGCGCATGCGCAGTGGGTGACCGACTGTGAAGCCACAGCCGGGTGCCCACAGTAAGAATACCGGTGGAGCGGGGAACAAGGGGGGGCTTCGTTCCCCCACATTGCTGGACCCTGGATAGGTAAGTATCCGATTATTAAAAGTCAGCAGCTGCAGTATTTGTAGCTGTTGACTTTAAAAAAAAAACTTTAACTTTTATAGTTATTAGTAAATAAATTGGAAGGTATGATATATATGAACTTGTTTTTTTTTTTCTTTTTTTACCATCATTTTTATTTTCTGGATAATTTGTACAAACAAAAGTTATACAGAATGTGTCTAACGCTTATACTAGAAAAATGGTAAATACAGTAGTTGCGTGTAGCGGTCTCCCCGACCTCCAGAGGCCTAGTGGTGACCCCCAGAGTCAGAGAGAGCTGACATTCTTCCTCAGGGTGCAGGTTACTAGGCATGGTGGGTGTTGTGCAAGGTGGAAAGATGGGCCAGTCACTTTTAAAAATAAACAAAGAGAGTTTTATTTCTCTTATGCCCCATACACACGATCGGACTTTCCGACAACAAAACCGTGAATTTTTGTTTGTAGGATGTTTGCTCCAACTTGTCTTGCATACACACAGTCACACAAATGTTAGCCAGCAATTACGAATGTACTGATGTATAAGACATATGTGATACCTCCATTACAATCGCTAGTTGTATCTCTGGCTCGTACTTGATTCCGAGCATGCGTGGACTTTTGTCCGACGGACTTGTGTACACAGGATCGGAAAGTCTGAGAACAAACATTTGTTGGCGGAAAATTTGAGAACCTGCTAGCCAACATTTGTTGGCGGAAAGTCAGACAAATGTTCGATGAAGCATACACACGGTCAGACTTTCTGCCAACAAGCTCACATCCAACATTTGTTGTCAAAATCCGATCGTGTGTACGGGGCATAAGGCTACTTTCACAATGAGGTGTTTACAGGCGCTACATCGCTGAAAAATAGCGCCTGTAAAGAGTCTCTCCAGTGTGAAAGCCCGAGTGCTTTCACACTGGAGCAGTGCGCTTGCAGGATGCTAAAAAAAGTATCTTTTCAGCGCTGTATTCACGGCTCCTAAAGCGCCCCTGCAGGGGCACTTTGCAGGCGGTTTTAACCTCTTTTTTCGGTCGCTATCGGGGGTTAAAAGCACCGCCCAGTGTGAAAGTAGCCTTAAAAGGAACAGTGGGAGGGAGGGGTGGGGCTCAGGACATCCTTAGGCAAATGCAATAAGCTCAATGCAGTGATCTGTATCTTGTAGCTACTGCTGTTTCTTATGGCAACAACTTAATTTGCAGTATCCCACTGTGGATCCTGAAGATTGGCTCCCAGCTACCTGCTGGACTTCTCAAGCTTCACTCAGTTACCCGCTGTATTCTTCAAGCTTCACCATCTGCTACCTGCTGGGTTCCTCAGACTCCCAGCTACCCGCTGGATCCCTCAAGCTTTACTCACAGCTAACGGCTGTACTTCTCTTCAAGCTTTACTCACAGATACCCACTGTATGTCTTCGACACTTTACAGTCCTCGGCTGATGAAGAGTCTGCTCTGGTACTCCTTCAAAAACTCCATACCTTTGACCCCTGTCTCCGGCAATAAGAGCAACACAGCTAAAAAAGAGGCAGCCAGGAGGGCTTGTGACTGTTGCAGTCAGATGACTGGGAGGCATGCCTGAAGGCAAGCAGTCTGGGATGGATGCAGAGCTAGTCTGGGATGGATGCAGAGCTAGTCTGGAAGGACTGTGGAGAAGTAGCCAGGAGGGCTAGTGAAAAGGGGCAGCTGCAGCCGTATGTTCTGGCAGTGCCTGAAGAGGTGGTACTGGGAGCAGTGGCCACAGGAATAGGGCAGCTAGAACCAAAGACCTCTATTTTTTGCTACACCAAAGGGCCACGCGGTCCCTGCCTGCAAGGGGAATTTGCTATGGTCTAAATATGCTCTTGTCAGACCATCCTCAAAGTGCTAGCTGGTCCTGGGAGTTTTAGTTCTACAAGCAAGTCTGTGCTGGAGGGAGAAGAGGAGGAGTGTGTATATACTGGATGCATATAGTTGTGTCCCTGAAGAATTTCTACTGATCAAGTGGGCATACCATAGTAACCCTTCTACATCCAATTTCAAATCCCCTAAATAAAAAAAACAAAGCAAAGCTGCAAGGACCGTTTCTTGTTTCAGGAGTGATTGAGAAATGTATGTACCTGGCTGTGCAGGGTGGGAGATAACCAACATTCACCAGCAGCTCCTGCAGGGGTAGCGCTACAAGATGAAAAAGAGTCAACCATTTCCGTGATGGACACCTTATAGGACAACAACATCAAGTCAAACCTAATCTTGGTTGAAGCAAGTCTTCCCTTCAGTTGTGAAGGGAAGATTTGGGCCTCATTCATGCTTGCGGTATCAAACCTGTGTTTTATATGTGTTTGGAGCACATTTCTAAATGCATATAAATTTAGGTAGGGAATACTCAATGGTATCATTCAGACTGGTCTTTGAGTTGCATTCAAGGTCATTCAGTATAGCTGCTTTTGAAGAAAATAGATTTCTGCGCATAAAGAATCAAATTAAAATCTTTAATTGCAGCTATACTGATGTAAATGCAGGCAAATTAAAGCATGAACGTCTAAATGCTGTTGAAAGTGATCTGGGAAGCATATAAAGCTGTTTATATTTCTCAGAGAACTTCTCCTGCATTTAGAAAAGCTAAACATGGAAGTGCCAATGTGAATGAAGTCTTACAGTTACACATTTGACAGGTCAAGTGGTAAGAAAGTCATTGTTAAAATGTCAGAATAAAAGAAGATTGCCTAAACCAGAGGACCACTAAATACTGGAAGGATAGTTTTATGGACTGAAAAAATCTAAATGTAAAATCTTCAGTTCAGCATACAGGGTTTTTGTATGTCATTAATGTGGAACTAAACCCTTCTATCGTTTTCAGCTAAGAAGGCTGCCATCTTGGCCTCTGTTTGATCTTCAACACCAGCCATTTGATAGTTTGACAGTTTTGTTGAGAGCACAAGCAAATGTGAGAGTTGCATTCCTGGCACGTGCCTGGTAAATGGAACAGTTTAAAGTTTTAAGGAGGAGAAGGATTATTCCTCAGTGTGTGACACTAGCTGGCAAACATGGAGGAGGATGCTTTGGGACTCTTGTTGGATCTAAAGTCAGTGTTTTGCACAGGTACCTTGAACCACCTTGAGACAGGCACCTTGAACCAGAAGGCCTACTGCAGTATGTTGTAGAATCTCATATTAGCCAATGTATTTCATAATATTCATATTGATTTGCATATATTTTATTGATAATATAATTATTGTTATTATTATTATTATTTAGTAGTGGTCTTATCAATATTACTATTATTATTATTCAATAGTAAAGCAATAGTTATTAAATTTTCTTTAATGTACACTATGTTATTCTAAAATATAGAGAACATCTTTTTTAAATATTGAACTTTAGATGACCTATCTGCTTCTTTCTCATACTTTCTAGAAGAGATTACTGGGTGAAAGTTCATTGTTTTAGTTTTTAAGTAAGTGCTAATTAGAAAAGAAAACACTTGACAGGACATAAATAATAAGAGATAAGATAAGCCCCGTCAAAGATAAGAAAAACAGGTGGTTAAAATAATTAGGTGGAATACGGGAAAGTTATGTAAAGAACATTAAATTAAGTTTGACAGGGTCAAACAAAGGTCTGCTTGAGCCCTTGTTAAAACTGTTAAAATACATATTGTAGGGAAGTATATATTTATGTACATCTATGTATGTTAATAATTGGACATTATTGAATAGGTAATTGGCTTTGTGTGTGTGTATGCGTGTGTGTGTGTATGTATATATATATATATATATATATATATATATATATATATATATATATATATATATATATATATATGTGTATACATATAGTGTAAGTGATACAGTACTTTTACACATAGGATTATACAATAACACATATAACACGTCTGGTGGGGTTATTAAAAGTTCATTCTCTTGCAGTCGTAAATCTGTAATTCTTGAACTTAGTTAAATCTTACAAAGATAAGGAGAGTTTGATAACACAGCTGGGTGCCAGACGGTCTCTACACAGGTGTTTTTAATTGGACAAGAGCAATTGTAAATCTTTTTAATGAACATATAGGAATTCTGGGAGTAATAAGTTTGTCTGGTTATAGAACAGGTGTCAGATTTATGGTTGGTTACATTGACGTAGATCTTGGTGACCAATCATATTTAGGACAGATGGCTGAGATAGGCTTGTAAAAAGGTATATAAATGCAAGCTCTACAATTGTTTGTCAGACAAGTCAGATAGGAGCTCATAAGGCTGAACTCTGTGTATGCAGCCCTATTGCAAGGGTCATAGAGGTCAGAACCAATGGGCAAATATCTGTCCGAAACTTGTCTCCTCGTACGAGTCAGAGAAGACTTCTTAACTTGTTCCAGAGTGTGGTCTCAGGTGAATTTCCCTCAAGAACTTGGTCGAGCAGGAACCCAAAACTCTGAGGGGACCAGACCGACTGGTCCCTATCAGGTGACGGGTTCCCAAGAATTGGCAGAAAAGACCCATTCTAGTTCAAGGTGAGAACAATTCACAATTGTTTCAATTTGGTTAGGGAATAAGAATACCTATATCTAATATGCTTGCATTGCAAGAAACTGTATAAATTAGACCTGTATCTTGTAATACTTTGAACATAAACCTGTATGTTATTAACTGTTAATAAACCTGCATTGCTTAAGTTATGCTTGGTTCGATACTTTACTATTCTACTTCAAGTACTCTCCAGCACCATACAATGTCAACTTGTCTACCTATTGATCAGGGTGCTTATCCTACTGTAAAATAATGGCACAAAACATAACTCCAGCACACATCCAAGCAACCGAGGACCTAGACCACAGGATCTGCCTTCATCCTAGCAAACAAGGATGCATCCACACTGTATAAAAAGTTTGGGAGGAGTGAGCGCCCCCCTTCCTAAACAATACCAGGCCACATGCCCTCAACATGGGAGGGAGGGGTGGGTGCTTTGGGGCAGGGGGGGCTCCCACCCCATCTGCATCCAAAGGCACCTTGTCCCTATGTTGATGGGGGACAAGGGCCTCTTCCCAACAACCCTGAGTGGCGGTTGTGGGGGTCTGCTGGCAGGGGGCTTATTAGAACCTGGAAGCCCCCCTTTAACAAGGGGTCCCCTAGATCTCACCCCCCCATGTGAATGAGTATGGGGTACATAGTACCCCTACCCATTCACCAAAATTGTGTAAAAAGGGAATAAAGACGGTAAACACGTTTTTGACAATTTCTTTATTAAAAAACAAACAAAAAAAAAAAACAATGTCCCTCGATGTAGATTCATCTCCAGCTACACCACCGCACCCAACGAAAAACTCTGGCCTCGTCGAACGCTCCCCGTGGACTGCCTGCTGACCCAACCCTCTTGTGACGCCATCGATCCAGCATGCCCCGGTTGGTGACATTAAAGGGGGCATGGGTTCCCAGCTGGCGTCACTGGGTGATTCCGCCCCTTGGCTGTATAAGAAATGTCAGACAGAGGAGCAGGCAGTCCATGGGAAGTGTTCGTCGAGGCCAGAGTTTTTTCCTTCTGGGTTCGGTGGGTGGCGTGAGATGGATCTACATCGGGGGACATGGTTTTTTATTTTTAAATAAAGGAATCGTCAAAAACTTGTTTACTGTCTTTATTCACTTTTTACACATTTTTGGTGAATGGTATTATGTACTTATACTCATTCACATGGGGGGGGCGGGATCCGATAAGCCCCCTGCTCGCCGACCCCCACAACCACCGGCCAGGGTTATGGGTATGAGGCCCTTGTGCCCACCCCCCATGTTGAGAACATGTGGCTTGGTATATTTCAGGAGGCGGCGAGCACTGTCTGCCTTAGTGCAGCTCCAGCCTTTCACAGTACAACTACATTGATGATCCTGCAATAGCGATCTATCCAGGCTTCAACTTTCTGTTACACCCACCTTGAATTACAGGCACTTTCTGTTCTTGGGGCGACCATTCAATGACAGGCCTTTGAACAGTAACCTGCACATGACTTTTCAGTGGTGACTACCCATTTGCAATCTTCATTGTGCAATCTGTGCCTCAGTGTTCACCTTTATTGAAGTTTAAATCCCTGTTTTCCCCCATGTCCTGGTGGTATGAATGAATAACATGCATGATTGAGGTGTGCTGCTAGCAGCTTCTATGTACCCACATTGACAACGTTGTCTTTTTTTTATCTCTTGCGCTGGTGGTAGTGTGGTATTTTTTATCTTAGTGTTACTTTTTGCTACATTGTTTTCAATAAAGTATATATTTTCTCTTAAACCCTGGTGTCTCTATAGAAGGTTACTGTGAGGATCTGTTGCCTTCAACATTTTTTCTATAGTGAAGTGGTGTCTTTTGCGAAGAAGATGGTGTCAGGAAGCACAGACATTGAAAAAAATGAAGTTAAGAAAAAGAGTAAAATTGTATCAGATGTTGCCCCAAAAGTGCACGGTTAGGATATTCATGTGTACCTCTTGCATTACCGATAGATATAAAGCATATATGATGGCAAAGGGATGGACACTGGTACCCACTTGGAGAAATCTTTGCAAATGAGCAAAACCTTCTGTGCATGACCAGAATTAGAGAACATTTGACACTTATTTTATATATGCTAAAGCATGCTGTTTGTATAGATGTTAGTGTTAGACATTTGTTGTTGAGCAGCATACCAGTAACAAATGTTCTTCCCCAAGAACAGCCAATTCTCAGCCAAGCTGTAGCATATTTCAACTCCACGTGCTTTTATGTAATGTCATTCTGCTGTCTGGCATGTGTGGGAACATTGTGTGATACAATGAGATTGACAGCAGCAGATCCTAGCAGAAAATGTCAGCACTTAGAAAGCGGTACAAATTCTCAGGAAGGAGATATTTTCCTCTTCCTAATCTGCCTAAATGACTATTTTTAAAATCAGATTTTCAGACATTTTCTCACATTGAAATATTGAAGTCCTTCAAGCTGAATAGAAATGTATGATGTTCCACCTTTCAGAGATGTTCAGAGTTCAATTACAGAGTTCAATTACATTTATAGCTAAAGCAGTATTAAGCCACAGAATAACGATTATATATATATATATATATATAGCAGCTCATGAATCCTTAAATGTAATGGCTACATTCGATTCTTGCTTAAAGTGGTTGTAAACCCCAGTCATGAAATGTGAATAAAGCACATATATCTGTAGTGTCTACTTGTCTAGCTCCAGTATGGTTTCTCTCTTGTGCTTCGTTCCTCTGTTATCGGTATGAGTCACTTCCTGACACATGAGATAAAATTTGTCTCGGGGGAGGGAGATAAGCCCACAGCTAATCTATTCACACTTTGGTCCTACTTCAGCCCATTGAATATCATTAAGGTTGGATCATTATCTTAACTGATCAAACTTTGGCATTCAACTTTTGCTCTGAGGAACTTGAAGGACAGCCCCACATCAATTAAAAAAAAAAAAAGCGTAGGGTCCCCCCCCCAATTCCATACCAGACCCTTTGGTTCTGGTATGGATCTTGAGGGGAAACATAACATCAAAGTAAATAAACTGTGTGGGGTCTTGACCTGCGGGGCTGCATGCTCAGATAAGAGTCTGGTATGGATTTTAAGGGAAACCCCCATGCTAAAATAAAAAAGTGTGCCCCCCCCCCAAATCCATACCAGACCCTTATCCGAGTACGCAGCCCAACAGGTCAGGAAAGGGGGGGCCCTTTGACTATACCAGGCCACATGCCCCCAACATGGGGGGTGGGTGCTTTGGGGCAGGGGGGCCCTGTGCCCCCCCACCCCAAAGCAGCTTGTCCCCATGTTGATGGGGACAAGGGCCTCTTCCCCACAACCCTGGCCAGTGGTTGTGAGGGTCTGCGGGCAGGGGGCTTATAGGAATCTGGAAGCCCCCTTCAACAAAGAAACATCACCAGAGGGAGAAGACACGCTGAAGCTATTTGTAAATAAAGGACTTTGTGAAAAACCTGTGTACTGTTTTTATTTTTGACGCTTTTTTTGGGTGAATGAGTAGGGGTACAATGTTACCCCTACTCGTTCACATGGGGGGCCGGGATCTGGGGGCCCCCTCGTTAAAGGGGGCTCTCAGATTACGATAAGCCCCCCACAATCACCGCCCAGGGTTGTGGAGAAGAGAACTTTGTCCCTATTAGCCTCGGGACACGGTGCTTTAGGGTGGGGGTGCGCAGAGCCCCCCCCCTGCCCGAAAGCACCCACTTCTCCATGTTTAGGGCATGTGGCCTTGTATGGTCCAGGAAGGGGGGGCTCACTTGTCCCCCTTCTTTCCTGACCTGCCAGGAAGCATGCTTGGAGAATGGTCAAGTATAGATTTTGGGGGAGCCCACCCATTTTTTTTTGCTGTAGGTGTTCCCCTTAAAACCCTTACCAGGCCGAAGTGTCTGGTATGGTCTTGGGGGGTACCCTACGCCTTTTTTATTTTGGCAAGGGGTTCCTCCTCAAGATTCATACCAGACGCAAAGAGCCTGGTATTGTCGGGATCAAAGTCTGATCCCGTTTATTGAATTCGGATGGAAGTCGGACATTAAGTTGCAGGGCAAAGTCGGATCCACAGTTGTATGACTGTCGTGTCGTACCAGTGTGTATCCAGCCTAACACATTTTAAGCAGTTACAGCAAACTGTTTTTTTTTCCTTTTTTGGATAAAGATTTCATATAAATAAAAGTTGATCATTGTAAGCACCCTGGTAATTGGTAAAGGGTGTGTCTCAATCTTCTAACTCCTACAGTGTCTCAACAGCTTGTTCTGTTAAAGGAAGTTGAAAAATAACATTTCTGGCTAGGTCACCAGGCGAAGATAAAGGATTAAGGCCTAAAAAAATAAAACAAATGCAGCCATCACATCTAAGCTATGGTAGACTGCAATATAATACATTTTTACTTTGGATCGAATGCTGCATTAACTTCAATGAAAGTACTAATATTGAAATGGAATTTTATTTGTGTTCTTTTTTATGAGCTAAGAATTATTTGTCTCTTTCCAGCTGTGTGGATTTTATTGGAGCAATTTATAGAAGTATCAGCCTAAATTGGGTGAAAGTTTCCTTGGATAATTTGCTACCAAGATCAGATTGTTTGATTCATTGTTTAATAGCGGAGAGTCACTTTACACTGGAGTTGCCACACAAAGAACAAAGTGTAGGATATTGTCATCAATGTTATTGATGACAATTGATTATTGTATTATAGTAAATGTCTATCTCCCCCAGGCAGAGATAGATTATCTCCCTTACCCATACCTCCCAACTTTTTGAGATGGGAACGAGGGACTCCTAGTAGCAAAAGTTAATTCGCATAGGACACACACCCTGCAACGCCCCCTAAAGGAGAATTCTATAAACAAAAGATGTGTTTTTTTACCACTACTATTCATTTATATTGGCTTTTAACATGTACAAATGCAGCTGTTTAGAAATTTGATGAAAGGTGTAGCACTGGGAAACACTTTTTGAAAGATAAAAAGTGAATTTTATATACAACTACATAGATCAGACCAAAATGAGGAGGGACAGAGGGACTTTATGCCAAATCAGGGACAGTCCCTGGGAGCTATGCAGGGCCATCTTAAAGAGGAGGTAAACCCTGATGGGTTTACTTCCTCTTTGTTTACCTGCAAAGGTAAAGCATAATTGACTACTATGCATCACATAGTAGCCCATTATGTGTCACTTACCTGACTCAGAAACCAACAATGTCACCGCTGTCCCCTCTTCCACGGAGCATCCATCTTCTTTCTGGGTATCGCGGCTCCGGCGCTGTGACTGGGAGCTCTCCACTGTAGACACAGTATTTGCTAAGGTGATGGCTGGGCTTTGCAACTATTTTTACAACTTTGCAACTATTTTTGCCCGCTTCCCAGGATTCATGTGACTACTTCTTTTTGAAGTGAGGGATGATGAGAGAATGGAAACCTTACAGGGTCAAACAGACAAGTCTATTTTTTAAAGTGATTGTAAACAATCACCTTGTAAAACAACCCATTCAGTTTAAAATGGAAATGAAAGGCAAAATATATATATATTTTTTAAATAAGTTATCACATTCCCTCTGTTCTCAGCTGCATAAGACCTGGGGGGAGGAGAAACAGTAGCACACTGAGCTTTCCAGGAAAGGCTGTTCAGGGTAAGGGGGTGTCAGGACAAGTCTGGTCATTGGAGGAGAGCAGGCTGATTTCCCAGCACAGCTAGAGAACCGACCACTGTGTGCTCTGGTGCCTAGTGTAGTCAGTTTTTAGTAGGAAAGCAGAGGGACTGGCGGGAACAACAGGGGTTCCACACAGAGTAAGCAATGCAAAGACAACAGGAGACTTTTTCATACAAGTACATGGTACAGCAACCACATATCATGAATATAAAATGTTGGGTTTACATATCTTTTTAATGTGGGACTGCACATTTTGACCACTAGGTGGAGCTCAGGCTCTTAGTTGCATGCTTAGAGGCTGAGCAAGTAGGCAATCAGGCATCTGGGGGGGGGGGGGATCTCGACAAAATTGTCTGGATCCTTCCAGAGCCTGGAGCGGCTCGGTGACATCACCTGACAGCAAACTTTAGCCCGCTGTCGTCTGATTCTGGGTCACAGGAGAGTACAAGTAAGTGTGCTCCTGTGACCCATATGGGAAGTATGACCAAAGAAGCTTTGGCCACACTTCTCTTATATTATTACATAGTAGGGGAAAACTTTGTTTTTAGGGTTTTCATAAAGAGTAGATACAAATTTATACTGCAGTTTTCATTTTTTTAAGTTATGCTATGTGATTGGGAACATGTAACAAATATAAAGTAGGTGTTATCCCAGTTTGTCTGCCAAGTGCAAATAAGATGCATGCGTAGCAGTTGGAGAGATTTTACAGACTAAAAACAGTTAGAAATGTAAGATCCAAGCCAGAAGGTAGGAGCAAGATGCATCAGCCCTTGCAAAGCGGGTATTTTTCACCTAAAGCTCTTTAAGGATAAAGAAATAATAACAAACCACATATCCTTTTCAGTTATAGACTATAACTACCAAAACTGCACACTAGAGTTACAGCAATACAAACAAGTAACTAAAGCTGGCAATACACTGTTTTTTTGTTCAGCCTGCAGGTCATACAGGGCTGGCTATTGTATTCTCATGCACACAATCCAATAAGAGTGCCAATAAAAAGGCAGAGTCCAAGGTAATTTAATGATAAAATTGATTTATAGCCGAATAAAGCCAACGCATTTCAGGAGCCAAACACACTCCCCCCTCCTCAGGGCTGTGATTTACTGCTTGGAACAGTTTAACCCCTTCAATACCCGCCCATAGTCATATGACGCCCACAAGGTGGATGTACCATCCTGGGTGGGCGTCATATGACGTCCTGCTATTCCCGGTCGCCTGGGGGGCGTGCGCGCCCGCGGCGTCGCTCGGGACCCGGTGCCCGGCGGCCTCGATGTCCGCCGGGCACCCGCGATTGCCCGTTAAAACAACGGGACCGTGCGGGACCGTGGAGCTGTGTGTGTAAACACACAGCTCCACGTCCTGTCAGCGAGCAGGAGACCGATCATGTGATCCCAGCACGAAGGAACACATGATCGGTCTCCTCCCCTTGAGTTCCCTCCCCCCACAGTTAGAATCACACATTTAGGGAAAACATTAACCCCTCCCCGCCCCCTAGTGTTAACCCCTTCCCTGCCAGTCACATTTACACAGTAATCAATGCAATTTTATAGCAACGATCGCTGTGTAAATGTGAATGGTCCCAAAAATGTGTCAAAAGTGTCCGAAGTGTCCGCCGCAATGTCGCAGTCACGAAAAAAAATCGCAGATCGCCGCCATTACTAGTAAAAAAAAAAAAAAATCTATCCCCTATTTTGTAGACGCTATAACTTTTGCGCAAACCGATCAATATACGCTTATTGCAATTTTTTTTTACCAAAAAATATGTAGAAGAATACGTATCGGCCTAAACTGAGGAAAAAAATTGTTTTTTTTAAAAAAAATGGGATATTTATTATAGCAAAAAGTAAAAAATATTGTGCTTTTTTTCAAAATTGTCGCTCTTCTTTTGTTTATAGCGCAAAAAATAAAAACCGCAGGGGCGATCAAATACCACCAAAAGAAAGCTCTATTTGTGGGAAAAAAAGGACGTCAATTTTGTTTGGGTGTAACGTCGCACGACCGCGCAATTGTCAGTTAAAGCAACGCAGTGCCGAATCGCAAAAAGTGCTCTGGTAAGGAAGGGTGAAAAATGGCCCGGTGCTGAAGCGGTTAAGGAGGGCAGGTTAAGCTAGCACAGAAGCGGAATTCACTTAACCTGCACTCTGAAACTTTTCCAAGCAGTAAATCACAGCCATGATAAAAAAGACGTAGTGTGTTTGGGCCCTGAAACGCGCTGGATTTAAAAATCTATTTTATCATTACATAACCTTGAATGCTTGGATGTTAGTTTTGCACTCTCATTAGAGCGTATATATGTGGATTCTCCACTCTGGGTCCTTTCCCTGTTCCTGTGGGTGGTCACCATTTTGTGTAGTAACAAAAAATATAGAGAAGGTGCTTCAAAGTGAAGTACACCAACGTTTTGAGACATACGGTTAAAAACACTTATAGGAATAGAATGTAAAGCAAGCTCATCAGATTATCAATCCAGGCTGAGCTCCTGTCACTGCTCTCTCCATTGCACTATTCCAACCAGCAGCTGCAGAGGAGAACCCATGTGGAGCGCACATTTCAGGGCATTTGCAGAAGCTCCTTCTTCAAAACCAAAGCCCCAGTGTTAAGAACCCCGCTTATATGGACACAATGGGTGGGGAATGGGCGGCATAATAATAAAACTGGGCGGAGGATGAACGAGACAGAGTGACGAAGGAACAATTGGCATAAAAAAAACAATATTTGTTATATAAACAATGCTACAATTGACACAATAGATCACAATAACATAATTTAAATCAATTATAATGCATGATTAAAAATGAAAGCAATATCTCATATTTGAATGGTAAAATAGTCAATACCATTATTAACACCAGCATGGGTAAGCACGATCGGATTGTTGGCCAACAAAACCATTACATTTTGTCTGAACGTAGTGCCGTACTATGTTTTTCAGCTCTTTAGTGCCACCCTTTGGGCTCCTTCTGCTAATTTCGCATTAGTAGAAGTTTGGTGAGTGTAGATTCGCACTTTTCATTTCACGCTTTTAATGTCGCACTTTTCAGTTCGTTTCTGAACGGCCATTCGTTTACCAGACATTTTGCAGAATCGGAGGAGATAACGTGTTATTTATTATTGGCCTTGGAGTTATTGCTTTGACATTATTTTTTTGGTTGAATAATAATGATTTGATTTGGCATATTTTCTATATTTTTGGATGCATAGAATGCACTTTTTGGTTAAGTTCTATTGGCAGATAGCATGTCTAAGTTTTCTTTTTTTAATGCACAATAAAAAAAATTGTGGCAAATAATACTTGGCTATGTGTTTTACTTCAGATTACATTTTGGGAGTCGGCAGTTACATTTAAAAAAAATACAATGTAAAATTGACAAGGGACACCAACATAGTTGTATCTTTGATCTTAAAAACTACGGGATAATGGTGTTGTGGTAACTGGAAAAAAAAAAGCCTTTGAAAATGTATTTGCAATAACTCCTTCAGTATCACCAGCAAAGCAGCTTCATTATTACCCCATTAAAGAAGAAGAGCATTGTGCGCTGCATTTGGTGATTTCATAATTTGCTGTGTCACAAATGTTAATTCTCCATTACGCTAGTTTACAAGACCGACCGCTTCTGCTTCCGAGCATGCTTGTTTGTACTTTGGACTTTAGTCCAATGGACTTGTGTACACACGCTCGGAAAATCCAACAACAGACATTTGTTTGCGGAAAATTTTAAAACCTGCTATCTAACATTTGTTTGTGGAAAATCCGACAATAGTTTGGAGCGTACACGCGTTCGGATTTACCGCCAACAGCCTGTCATCATACATTTCCCATTGGAAAGTCTGATCGTTTGTACGCGGCTTTAGAACTACAAATACCAGCATGCTATATCACTATATAAAAGGAAAGTTCATGGTAGAGATTATTTATACCAATGCATTGAACGCATATATACATTACAAGTTTGAAAAACCCTTTGACCCATTGAAAATCTGAATCGAGCACCCTGTTTGTTCTTGTTTTTTGGCTATTGTACTCTTGACAGTCGTTACTGGCAAATGTCAGAATAAACAGTGCCTGCATTCGATTGGATTGTTTGTCCAACAATGTTCTTCCCAGGCTTCTTCGAAGGATGTCAGATGGGAGGGTGCCAACAGAGTCACCCACAAAGCTAATTTTGTCTGGTTCCAGAGGCAGCGGCTGAAATTAACTCAGTATATGGCCATTTTGAAGCGGAACTTCACTCTTTCAATTAACATGGACTATTATTAAACCTTATGCCACTAGAATTGTGAATAGATAAGCAAGTATATTATATTTACTTGTTTCAACCACTTGACCTTTCGACGATTTATCCCCCTTCATGACCAGGCTATCTTTTGCTATACAGTGCATTTCTTGCTTTTAGTGGCATTTGATCACTTCTTCAGTTTTAAAGAGCTACTTTCTGCTATAAAACGTATACAATAAAAACAATCAATTTCTTCATCCATTTAGGCCAATATGTATTCTGCTATATGTTTTTGGTAAACATAAATCCCAATAAGCGTATATTGATTTGGTTTGCACACAAGTTATAGTGTCTATTATATAGTGATATTTTCTTTTTTTACTAGTAATGGCGGCGATTTGCAACTTATAGCAGGACTGTCATTGTGGTGGACAGTCAGACACTAACTGACACTTTTTGGGGACCAGTGACACTAATACAGTAATCGGTGCTAAAAATATGCACTGTCACTGTACTAATGACATCGACTGGGAAAGGATTAAACATTAGGGGTGATCAAAGGGTTAATTGTTAGTAGAAAATTTTTGTGTACTGTGTAAGAGGTGCTTTTACTAGAGGAAGAGATGGATCCATGTCCCTACTTTGCAGAGACACAGGATTAATGCCTTCCCTCCTGTCAGAATGGCTGCAGCTGGATGATCGACTGGTGCCAGTGGACATCGAGCCTGCGGTATCAACGGATCAGCTCCGCTGTGCATGCGTGCCCCCCTACCAGGAAGCGATGGATCACATACTAGGTACGTGGTCCAGCGCAGCAATGCCAACTTG
Source organism: Lithobates sylvaticus (assembly GCA_028564925.1). Taxonomy (NCBI): domain Eukaryota; kingdom Metazoa; phylum Chordata; class Amphibia; order Anura; family Ranidae; genus Lithobates; species Lithobates sylvaticus. The sequence continues at coordinate 170,615,107 of CM053035.1, forward strand.
CCGCTGTATATTCAAGTTATACCGTCTGCAAGTGGTTAGCGTTTTGTTTTTTTCATTTCCTCCTTTACTTCCTGCTTTCCAGGCCTAAGCAAATGATGTCCTACATCCCAGGAGTCTTCAGGAGGGGATTTCTCAGCTAAGCACACCCTCCTGCCTTCATACTGAGCTAAGAACCAATGAATTCCAGGAAATACATGCTACATGAATCATCTGCCAAGATGGCCACGATTAGAAATGTTGGGGGGGGGGGGGGGTCAAAGTGATTTCTCATCAAAATTAAGCATGGAGTCCTGGATGGATGGGAGAAATTGCTTTGACTATTGAAAATGTATTAAATAGTGTTTTGGGTGATCAGATGCAGCGTAGTTCTGCTTTAAGTTATAAATGCACAGACATGTTGTTCTAATTATTGCCAAATGGATAAATTGCTACCCCTCCTGATAAGAGTTCTTTTATTTCTTCCTTCTGTGTTTATGTGGTGACCACTCAATAAGAGGCCTTTAGTGGCAGGCAATTTCAGCATACTGCATCTAATTTACATTTAATTTTGTTTCCTTCTGAGCTGTGCCTGCTTCTCCAATAATGGAGCACAATGAGTGAAGAATTGCTAGCTGTATCATTGGTTATCCTCACCATTCTCCTGTGTGAACAATGCAGCAGGCATTTCATGGTGTCTGTACAGAATAATATCCAGCTTAGCTCTATGGGGATGGAATCGGCCACTAGGTTCAATTACCTGCCGCTGCTTTCATAATATTTCCAAACGTCAGGGATAATTGCACAATATGCATGTGTATTCAGTGCTAAATAACCTGTTGCAAGAAAGGAAATCCACCTAATAATATGATTCATATCTTATTACATTTAGTAACCATACAAAATATTGGTGGTGACAATTGCCTTTGTGTCCAAAATCAGATATACAGTATCTCACAAAGGTGAGTACACCCCTCACATTTTTGTAAATATTTTATTATATCTTTTCATGTGACAAAACTGAACAAATTACTCTTTGCTTCAATGTAAGTAGTGTATGTAGTGAGTGTACAGCTTGTATAACAGTGTAAATTTGCTGTCCCCTCAAAATAACAACACACAGCCATTAATGTCTAAACCGCTGGCAACAAAAGTGAGTACATGAAAATGTCCAAATTGGGCCCAATAAGTCATTGCTAAAGAAGGCTAGGCTATAAGAAGATTGCCAAGACCCTGAAACTGAGCTGCAGCCTGGTGGCAAAGACCATACAGCAGTTTAACAGGACAGGTTCCACTCAGAACAGGCCTCATCATGGTCGACCAAAGAAGCTGAGTGCACGTGCTCAGGGTCATATCCAGAGGTTGTTCATGAGTGCTGCAAGCATTGCTGCAGAGGTTGAAGGGATGGGGGGGTCAGCCTGTCAGTGCTCAGACCATACGCCGCACGCTGCATCAAATTGGTCAGCATGGCTGTCGTCCCAGAAGGAAGCCTCTTCTAAAGATGATGCACAAGAGAGCCTGCAAACAGTTTGCTGAAGAAAAGCAGACTAAGAGCATGGATTACTGAAACCATGTCCTGTGGTCTGATGAGACCAAGATAAACTTATTTGGTTCAGATGGTGTCAATCGTGTGTGGCGGTATCCAGGTGAGGAGTACAAAGAGTGTCTAACCTACAGTCAAGCATGATGGTGGGAGTGTCATGGTCTGGGGCTGCATGAGTGCTACTGACACGGGGAGCTACAGTTCATTGAGGGAACCATGAATGCCAGCATGTACTGTGACATATAAAAAAAATCAATGTTTGGTGATGCGCTCCTAAATAGTAAGTGCTAGCAAGGTCACACTACTATGGGTATCAGAAAAGATATAAACGGAACTAATAAACTCAAAGTCCATAAGATTAAATAAAGTGAAAAATTTGCAAATAAATAAGTGCTAACAGGGTCACACTGTTAAGAGTATCAGATAAAATAAAATAACTGAACTTATACATTTATAAAAGTCCATGAGATGAAATAAAGTGAAGATGATGGAGAAATGAACAATTCATGTAACAACAATATATAAACTGAACTATGGTGAAATAAAGTGCAGCAAGTGCAGATGATGAAATAGTAAACAATTCCTACAGATGGCATAAAGTGCAAATGTGAAAATAGAGTTTTGTCTAGCATCAACAGGTGATGTTGTGACTTCAATGAAGTGAAATCTTCAAGTGAATGGAATCTTCAGTGTATGTTACACCCATAGGTGTCTCTAAAGCCTGATGCCTGCTTCCTCTAATGCCCCATCTCCTGGGGTTAGGTCAGTCTGTGCGGATCCACTCAGGTGAATCAGCCGGGCATGTATAGGAAAGATTAGGAAGGGACCTCTATAGTGTAGTAAGTTCAATGCTATTTTATTGTATTCACAGTGTATAACATGGAGGTACTCACATTTAATAAGAAAAAAGCATGCACATAAAAAACGAGTGCCAAACTAGCAACCTGATGTCACTTCCGGGTTCCGTCTATCCAGCACGTGTCGTCACGAGTCAGGCGGTCACAAATATCTACTGACTTTCATTGATGATTATTCCATGTACACAACTACTTATCTGATGAATCCCAAGAATGAAATATCAGAAAAACTTCAAGAGTTCGTTGCCGCGTCTAGCAACAGATTCCAACGGATATTCCAAGAATAATATGCACCGACAATGGGGGAGAATACATAAGCCAAGAAGTGGTCTCATACCTAAAGAGACGAGGAATAGTACACCAGACAACCACATCATACACTGACGTTGTATAACTAACAAAACATTCTAGCAGGAAGGAAAAAATCACACTTTCATTAAATGGCCAGATGCGTTAAATGGCCAGGCAAGTACTGGGGAGAAGCGGTCATGACTGCAACCTACCTACAGAACAGACTACCTTCAATAGTCGTTAAACATAGTTTATTCAAAATGTGGCATGGATCAAACCCTAGTATAGGGCACATCAGAGTGTTTAGCATATGCATATATTCCAAGTGACAAACAAACCAAGTTGGAGAACAGAGCCATAGAGGGCATTCTAGTAGGCTACAGTGAGCCAACTAAGGGTTACAGAATCCTACACCCAAAGACTGACAAAGTGACCATAAGCAAAAGTGTTTATTTTGATGAGAGTCCATTACCAGAAACACAGATCCCCAAAAGCTGTAAAGTGAATTTGCCACGCAAACCAGAAGAAAAGGTGCAGGAGTCAGAACAGGAGGTGGAACTCACAATGCCTAAATCAAATTCCCCACCAGATCATGCTGAACTGCCTGAAATAAGAAGATCCACTCGGACTACAAAGGGGATACCACCCCTCAAGCTGTCATACATTGTCAAACACACAGCATACTTGAACCAACATCCTGGGAAGACATAGAAAAACTGACAAAACGTGAAGCCAATAAATGGAGAAAGGTGGCAGAAGAAGAATTAGTCACTTCAAGAAAAAAAAACCTGGAAACTCACTGCAAAACTATAAGTGGACTTTCAAAGTAAAGTCAGACACAGACGGGAATATCCACACATACAAAGCCAGACTAGTTACCAAGGGTTACTCCCAGAAAATCGGTGTAGATTACGATGAAACATTCGCTCTCGTTGTAAAACACTCCACCATCAGAGCTCTTTTTTATATGGAGACATTAGGGACAATCTCTACATGGAGCAACTACCAGGGTTTGAGCAAGGAGGCAACCTTGTGTGTAAACTTCGGAAGAGCATATACGGTCTTAAGCAATCTGCAAGAATGTGGAGTGAGAAAATGAACAAAGTACTTACCAGAGAGGGATTCTCAAGAAGTAAAGGCCTGTCTCTACTCCAGAAATCAAGAAGACAGATGGATATACATTCTTATCTATGTTGATGATGACATTATAACTTGTTTTGCACAAGGGGATTATAATCAGATAGTTCACAAGCTGAAAGAACATTTTAAAATCGGAGCTAGGGAACTGTAGCTAATATATGGGATTCCAAATAGAGAGAGTAGATGATGAAAGTTATCTTCTCAACCAATCTTAGAAAATCTATGAAATCTTGGAACAATTCCATATGCAAGATGCAAAGAAAGTGAAAACTCCTATGGAAAAAACTCCAGGCTCTAACGAGCAATGAAGCAGAAAACTTGCTACCCAACAATGATATCTATCGCAGAGCAATCGGTAAGTTGCTATATGTTGCCACTGTGATGAGGCCGGACATAGCCGCAGCAGTGGGCATACTATGCAGGAAATCCTCCGCTTCCTGTCAGCGTGACTGGAACGCAGTAAAAAGAGTGATAAAGTACCTCAAAGGAACAAGTTACCATTACCAGCAACATCCAATCCAAAACTGGTCGGATATGTGGAAGCTAATTGGGCCAAGGACTGCACAGACCGCAAATCCACAAGTGGATTCATCTTCCAGTATGGGGAAGGAACCAATAAGTTGGTCTAGTCGAAAGCAAGCAATTGTCGCTCTATCTTCAACTGAAGCAGGGTACATTGCAGCAGCACATTCATGTCAAGAAGTGATATGGATTTGTCAACTTTTTGTGGACATTGGGATAGACTTATCAAAACCAATTCCCATTTTTGAAGGCAACCAGGATTGTATAAAGCTTACACAATTTGAAAGGGTCAATCCTAGGACCAACACATTGATGTAAAGTATCACCTACTGAGGGACAATGAAGAGCAAGGAGTTATTGACCTTCAGTACTACCAGTCAAAGGAAATGACTGCTGATGCACTCACCAAGCCTTTGTTGAGGGAACATTATAATTTCCAGAAGAAGCTTAATATACCGTAATTTGACAAAGCACATGCTGTTGAGAAGGGGTGTTGAAAGAACAGCAGCAGAGTTGCTTTTATAAACTTACAATATATACTGTATGCATTATACATTTTTATCCAGCAGGTGACACTGCAGTGTTATAATATGTATTCTATGGTAATTTAATGAGAGGAAGTGTTTGCCTTTCCTCACTGTGCTCTTGTATATTCTTCTTCCTGTTCCATGATAAAGATATCCTCAATGAAAGTAAAGTTGTTTTGCTGCAAGCAAGCAAGAAGCTTCCAGAGCATGATTTCAATACTCTAACAGTTTAGAGGCAGCGGAAAAAAAACGCCAGATGCCCTTAGAAGCAGCTGTGAAAAGCTCCAGTGTGTGTGAGGCATTAGTGTAGTCCTACTATATTCCATATGTTATTTGACTTACCTTGCAATGATGATCTCACATGTCACTGCTGCAGTTTGTAGTGTCATGGCTGATCGACCCCCCCTATATCCATGGAATCATTCACCTAGCTTGTCCCTATTCACTAGGGGCAAACAATTTGTTGTTCTGGGTCACACAACGTCCAACCAATGCTTTGCTGTTTCCTCAGTTTTGCATCACAAATGTAGAAGTGTTTTTATGATGAAAACATCTCTTCCAATATGGTGATCTCTGTTAATTGCTCTACCTGTTTGGGCTCATTGACACATGCGGTAATACCCTGTGTTTCGTGCCATTTAAGCAGTGTATTTAAAAGCCTCCTAATAACTCTTCAATGCCTGCCATGAATATAACAAAGGCACCACACAGTGCAGTACACACAAGAGCAGTAGCATTGTGTGGTGTTAAAAATTAATTAAAATTAACAGTAACGTGCCTTAACCACACCTATAGCATTTACGGCGTGTTAATGAAGTATTTAAAAAGTGTTAGCTGGGTGCCAGGGGAGAGGCAGTGAAACAAAACCCTCCTCTTTTTCTGCTGGGCCATTTTTTTCTATGATCATCTTGCGCTGGACCAAGCCAAGTGTCAAAGACTTCGAAGTAAAGGAATCCATCTTGCAGGGAATTCACAAAAAATGCCCACTATCACACCAAACCTAAAGATGCCTCAAAACAGATCATTTCCCTTTTAAGCATAAAAACAAGGTGCAGGTAGGAAGGTTTAATCAGTTGGGCCTTCCTAGAGGTTGAAAACAAATCATCCTTCAATCTGTCAAATGCTTGTTTCCGTACTTAGGCCGGCCATATTCGGTTTGAGTCTCGGCCAGTTTGGCAGGAACCAGCCGAGATTCGAACTGGTAATGGGCAGGCTGAATATACCATGTTGATCGATTGATCGATCAGCTTGGGTGCAACTAGCCTACCAGATTCTCTTGTGGATCGCTAGCGGATATTTAGACGCTCGCCATAATCACTGTCTTCTCCAGGCAGGGACGGCTCCCCCTGCCTGCTCCCACCCCGAACCGGTAGAAGACAATTGCTGATTCCCCTGTCAGCACTGTCTGTGTTGATGGGGGAATCTTGCGAATTTCATTCCTGCAACCAGTTTGCAGCAGAATATGCGAACAGGCAAAAAAATTTGTGCAAACACTCTTAGTCTATGGGACACGAATGTGAAAAATCAAGTGTTAATTTTGAAGGCTTAAATGCAAGTTATTGCCATAAAACGTGTATGGGGTCACGGGTGCTGCCCCAGGGGACATGTATCAATGCAAAACAAAGTTTTAAAAACAGCCGTTTTTTTTTTTAGGAGCAGTGATTTTAATCATGCTTAACCACTTTAATACCAGGCATTTACGCACCTTCCTGTCCAGGCCAATTTTCAGCTTTCAGCGCTCTCACACTTTAAATGACAATTGCACGGTCATGCTACACTGTACCCAAACATTTTTTTTATAATTTTGTTCCCACAACTAGAGCTTTCTTCTTTTCGTGGTATTTGATCACTGCTGGGGTTATTATTTTTTGTGCAATAAATAAAAAAAGACCAAAAATTTGGAAAAAAATGTTTTTCTTTGTTTCTGTTATAACATTTTGTAATTAAGTAAGTTTTCTCCTTAACTGACGGACACTGATGAGGCTGCACTGACGGGCACTGATGAGATGGCACTGATGAGGTGGAACCAATGAGGTGGCACTGATAGGCATCACTAATGGGCACTGGGCAATGATAGGCGGCACTGGTATGCAGCACTGATGGGCATTGATGGGCAGCACTGGGCACTCATAAGCGGCACTGAAATGTTGCACTGAAGGGTACTTATGGGTGGCACTGATAGGTGGGCACGTATGGGCACTGGCACTGATTGACACTGAAGGATGGCACTGCTGGGCATCACTGAATAGGAGACATCTGGCAGGCAATAATAGTTGGCACTGACTGGCAAGTTGTGTGGGCACTTACTAGCATCCCTGGTGGTCATGGGTGGCATCCCTGGTCATCCATCCATTGTGGTTATCTATGGTGGTTCTTTTGGCATCCCTGGTGGTCCAGTGTGGGCATTCACAGGGGGGCTGCACTGATAAATAATCAGTGCAGACCCCCCTGTCAGGAGAGCCGCCGATTTTCTCTCCTCTACTTGTGTCTGTCAGACGTGAATGAGGAAAAGCCAATAAACCGCTCTTCCTGTTTACACCGTCATCAGCCATGATTGGACATGGCTGTTCACGTGGTAAAGAGCCTCCATCAGAGGCTCTTTACCGTGGTTTGTGTAGCGCCACCACCGATCGCCGTGCTGCGCGCCTGACAGCAGTTATCCTGAAAAACGTCATATGACGTCCAGTCAGGATAACTGAACCACCGCCCGGCAGTCATTTTGCTACAGGCCGGGTGGGAAGTGGTAAAAAGTGAAACAATAAAAATGAAATATTCCTTTAAATATCGTGCCTGGGGGGTCTCCTTAGTCTGCCTGTAAAGTGGCTCATCTGTCACATGTTTCTAACAGTACCACAGCAAAAATACATTTCTAAAGGAAAACATTTATTTAAAACTGCTCACGGCTGTAATGTATTGTTGCATCCCGGCAATATAGATAAAAAACATTGAAAAAATGGCGTGGGTCCCCCCCCCCCCCAGTACATTACCAGGCCCTTTGGGTCTGGTATGAATATTAAGGGGAATTCCGTGCCAAAATTAAAAGAAAAATGGCGTTGGTGTCTCCCCCCCCCCCCAAATCTATACAAGGCTCTTTAGGTCTGGTATGGATTTTAAGTGGAACCCCGCGCCAAAATAAAAAAAATGGCATGGGGGTCCTCCCCCAAAATCCATACCAGACCCATATGCGAGCACACAACCTGTCAGGCCGCAGGAAAAGGAGGACGAGAGAGCGCCCCCCCCCCCCTCCTGAACTGTAATCCTTGCCCGGTGGTTGAGGGGGTCTGCAGGAAGGGGTCTAATCGGAATCTGCAAGGGGAACCCCAAAAGAGACAGGAGAGTTTTTGTCAACTCCTTTACTAAAGAAAAAAAAGTGTCCCGCGTTGTAAATACATCTTCAATCACAGCGTCAACGACCGATAAAAAAGAAAACCGGAAAATCTCTGCCTCCATGGGAGGCGTCCCCGCGACTGCAGCCTTTTCACGATGACAGCTGTTATACAGCTGAGGGCACGTGACATCAGAGGGGGGTGGGGTCACTCGTTTACGTCACCGGGAGGCCCCATCCTCAGCTATAGAACAGCTGTCATCGTGAAAAGGCTGCAGTCGGCGGGAGGCCTCCCATGGAGGCAGAGTTTTTCTGTTTTTTGTTTCTCTAGACCATCGGCACCGTAATTGAAGATGGATTTATATCGCGGGACACTTTTTTAATAAAATAATTGCACCCAATACCCATTCACACATGGCTGCTCTCATTCAATACACTATGTACGGCCGTTGGGTAAGCAGCCTTACATAGTGTGGGGCTTGGACTTTGCCCCCGAGCCATGATTGGCCAAAGGCACTCTGCCTTTGGTCAATCATGGCTCTCACAGCAGAACGCGCTGTGACTGGCCAAAGCATGCAGGTCAGGTGCATGCTTTGGTCAATCAGCAGCCGTCAATCTCGCAGTGGATTATGGGGCATTCTGCGGGCACTCAAATTTACCACGTACGCCCCATAATGTTCTAAATTTGGCGAACAGGCTCATCTTTAGAGATTTCCATACTTGTTCAGCAGGTTCAGTCTCACCCTCGCTAACTGGAAAACTGAAAAAAAATTATAACTTCCTTTATGCTATTGCTCCATAACATCAGAATTATGCAGATTATAGCGGCAGGACTAGTTCTCATTGTTTGTCAAATATATTTATCTGTTGAAACAAATATGGTGCAGTTTTGGATTTCCCCAATTTATTATAAATATGTATTACCTTGTCTATTCCTATAGTTAACTTCATCAGAGCTTTGATAGACTAGCTAACAACTTTATCCCCGGACCATTTGGCTGGCCAAAGACCAGAGCACTTTTTGCGATTCGGCACTACGTCGCTTTAACTGACAATTGCGCGATGTGGCTCCCAAACAAATCTGACATCCTTTTTTCCCACAAATAGAGCTTTGATTGGTTTGCGCAAAAGTTATAGCGCCTACAATATAGGGGATAGTTTTGTGGCATTTTTATTAGTAATAAAACATTTTTTACTAGTAATGGCAGCGATCAGCAATTTTTATCGTGACTGCGACATTATGGCAGACACATCGGACAATTTTGACACATTTTTGGGACCATTCACATTTATACAGCCATCAGTGCGATTAAAAATGCATTGATTACTGTGTAAATGTGACTGGCAGTGAAGGGGTTAAAACCAGGTGGCGCTGTAGGGGTTAAGTGTGTCCTAGGGAGTGATTCTAACTGTGGGGGGAGGGGCTACGTGTGACACATCACTGATTACTCCCGATTACAGGGAGCTGTGATCAGTGACAGTGTCACTAGGTAGAACGGGGAAATGCTTGTTTACAATAGCATTACAATAGCATTTTTAGGCACCATAGACGAAATGTAGTTTTTACAAAATGTATTCTTTAAAAGGAGTGTTACTGATATTTAATAGCAGGTTTGTTCCAGCCAGTGTCAGCTGACCACTTGCGAAACTGTATAGTCCTCTACTGGCCTTCTCCCTTGGGACAAGGTATGAAGAATGGCTGTGGCGGTGTGTTGTTGGTCATCATATAATTGAGCCATGGATTCGAAAAAAGTGTCCACAGAGTTTAGCAAGGGACTTCTCTGCTCCATTAGGCTGTGGGCCCAGGCCTGCGGCTCATCGGACAGTAGGAAGGTTATGAATCCAACTTTCACAATTTCAGTAAAAAAAGTTCTGGGTTGAAGAGCCAAGTACAAAAAACAGGCGATTTTGAATGCCCTTAATTTCTTGCGGTTGCCAGAAAAACGCTCAGGTGTGGGGACCCTGGGTTCAGGAAGGGCCATCACCAAGGTAGGACTTGACTGGGAAGAGGAGGCCCCACTGGTGGGGGGTAGGTACTGCGGCTGTTGGTACTTTTTTTCCTCAATTTGGACGTAGCCTTCCTGTAGTTTCTGGATGGCTTCTGTGAGAGCCGTAACCTTCTGGCACAGGACCTCAAGAGGAGAACATGCTCTGTCGGCCTCCGACATGGCTGGTTTGTACTGTCAGAAAGGGGTACTCACCAAGGCAGATATGCAGAGAGCAGTTCACTCTTGCAACTAAGCGCACTCCACCCCCTGGAGATGGTACAGAGGGTGAATGGCACAAAGAGGCACAAGCTACCAGCAGGCTGGGCAGGGCTTACGTGAAGGTCAGCTTAGGGCTAGCAGCCGTGCAGGAGCAGGTAAGTGTGTGACCAAACAGAGGCTGAAGAAAAGCAGAGTCCTGAGCAGGCCAGGGGTCAAACACCAGGAGAAAGTCCATGGACAGGTTGGGAGCCAAAGTACAGTGGAATGGAGGTTTCAAAGTTCAAAGACCAGCTGAGGGTCTAGGCACAGGAGACCGAAGGCAATCCGGGTCACTGGCTGAGGGCCAAGGCACAGGAGACTGAAGGCAATCCGGGTCACAGGCAGAGAATCAAACACCAGAGAAACAAGCAGAGTCCGTTCACCAAGCCAGAGGTCAGGTCCAGGAGAAGATCTAGGCAGGTCAGGGTCAATCCGGGTCACAACAGGCAATCAGGAAACAGGAACAAGTACACAGGAAGCTGAATACAAACCAGTGATTTGCTTGGGAGAGGAGGCAGCTTTTATAGGCAGCAAGGAGGTCACGTATGTGTGCGTGTGTGCGCGCGCGCCATTCAGTGGGGCCGCAAACGCGTGTGCGCCGTTTTCACTGCAAATGCGCGTGCGCCAGAGCACCATTACACCGCGCATGTGTGCAGGGAAACGGCGATGCCGGCCAGGTGGATTCAGATTCCTTCCCTGACATGTTTGGGTAATGAGGGCTTACAACAATTTATTGTTTGTTTATAATTTATTGTTTGCATGTGAGATCGAGGCATGGATTTACATCGCTCTCCCTCCCCTAGCCGGTGGTTGTGTTCCTGGGCTCCAGTAAGAGTGGGAGAGCCCAGGAACCACGGGAGGCACCACACCATCGGCTCTGTGAAAATGATTGGCAACTATGGAGCTGCCGCATCACTTTCACTTTGAAGCTACTGCAGCCATCAGCTTGTGATTATAGGTTCACGCTTTGTCCAAAGAGCTGAACTGGACAAATCGTGCACTTTGCAAGCACAGTTGCAATCACTCTTCCATAGAGCAAAAAAAAAAAAAGTAAATGTGTCAAAGCTGTGCCGATTTCCATCATCAAACGCATTTTTTTTTTCTTGCACCTGATTGGGTATTGTTTACAAAGTGAAGCTTTACCCTATTTACATTTACTAAGGAAAATTAGTGCAAATGCACTTGCAAAGTAAATCCACCACTAAGTGTTTCAAATCATAATGTTTTTGTCATTGCTTTATTTCCTCAACATATTGCTGGAGGCCAGCTATTTTCCAATGGTTTAGCCATTGACCACTGCTTTGTTCAGCAGGTCACTTGTTTTAACTTTGAAAGCACCAGAGATGTGTTATAGCCTATTACCCAGAACAATTTACATAGTTTACACACTGCAATGGCTTGGAGAATAATATCAATCACAGTCCTTATGACATTCACATTAGTGTCAAGTAATAAAAGGATAATCGGTGCTCTTGAGGAAAAAAAGTATTTATCAAGCTGAAACATGAGCCCCATATCATAAACCTTAACTATTTCTCTAAATTTAAGCATATGTAGCTGAGTGCTAGGCTGCAAGGACTAAGCCGTGACACTATCAGTAGCTACTGTACCTACGCACTTGGAGCAAACAGACAAGCTGGACTTCAATGCACTACAAACTCCCAAGAGCAGAAGTGCCGACAGGACCCAATAGACTGTGAAGCTGGCCGCAGTCGACCACGGGAATTGAATTCTGGGCAGGGAATTATTGCAAATGCACCATTTACTGGCCAGTAAAGCCAGGGGACACATCTAACCAAGCCAATCTGTGCTTTGTTAGATGGTGTGAAGGGCAGGGGAGACATTCGGGTCTATTAGACCCATAATGTCACCATTAAATAGTACCTGTCATCTGCTCAATGCTACCACGTAACCACGTAGGGGTTTATTAACCCCTTTCGAATAACAATCAAGTAAAAAGAAAAAAAAAAGAAAAACTTAAATTTTTTTTTTATATTTTATTATATATTTTTTTAATTGCCGAAACCCCTGTTTCCCACACACACCTGCACAAACCAATGTCGGGGTGCATACGCACATGTAAACTGCGGTCGCACCACACTTGACATATCGCCATGAACGTCAGAGTGAGAAGTATAATTCTAGCAAAACAGCTCCTAGTTGACTCTAAACTGATGAGCTGTAAAGGCTTTTAAAGCATCACGTATAGAGACTTTTGGGCACCATCATTTTTGGCGAGTGAGTACACCCCTCACATTTTTGTAAATATTTTATTATATCTTTTCATGTGACAAAACTGAACAAATTACTCTTTGCTTCAATGTAAGTAGTGAGTGTACAGCTTGTATAACAGTGTAAATTTGCTGTCCCCTCAAAATAACTCAACACACAGCCATTAATGTCTAAACCGCTGGCAACAAAAGTGAGTACACCCCTAAGTGAAAATGTCCAAATTGGGCCCAAAGTGTCAATATATTGTGTGGCCTGGAGTTCACCAGAGCTTCACAGGTTGCCACTGGAGTCCTCTTCCACTCCTCCATGATGACATCACGGAGCTGGTGGATGTTAGAGACCTTGCGCTCCACTACCTTCCATTTGAGGATGCCCCACAGATGCTCAATAGAGTTTAGGTCTGGAGACATGCTTGGCCAGTCCGTCACCGTTGAGGGGACTCGCAGGCATTGGACTGTTGAAGTATTTTGGACTTAAATTTTCACTTTAAGTAAAATGGGCATTTGGATAGGTTTCATTTTTATTTATTTTTTGTCATCTCAGCAGTTTGTTAGTATCCTGGAGTTGGATATTAAAGTTTTATTGTTTCAAAGATTTATGTATCCCTAATATCCCCAATGTTAAGTGACCAATCTAAATCTATCATGCAATTTGTTACGGATTTATACATCCCTAACATATTTGAATGTGTTCAAATCAAAGCTGTTTGCTTTTATATATCATTGTTGGTGGGGGTTTATAGAGAGAGACCATCCACCCTTTATAGTCCTGTTTTCTGAGTCATTTGGAAAAAAGTATATACAGTGCCTTGAAAAAGTATTCGTACCCCTCAACATTTTCCACATTTTGTCATGTTACAACCAAAAACATAAATGTATTTTATTGGGATTTTATGTGATAGACCAACACAAAGTGGCACATAATTGTGAGTGGAAGTAAAATGATAAATGGGTTTTCAAAATGTTTTACAAATCAATATCTGAAAAGTGTGGCGTGAATTTGTATTCAGCCCCCTTTACTCTGATTCCACTAAATTTTAGTTGGGGGTAACAATTGCCTTCAGAAGTCACCTAATTAGTAAATACAGTCCCACCTGTATGTAATTTCATCTCCGTATACATACAGCTGTTCCGCGAAGCCCTCAGAGGTTTGTTAGAGAACCTTAGTGAACAAACAGCATCACAGAGGCCAAGGAACACACCAAAAAGGTCAGGGATAAAGTTGTGGAGATGTTTAAAACGGTTAGGTTATAAAAAAAAAAAAATCTGGAACTTTGGGTATGGATTGTGTATAAGGGATTGTATGATTCTTTTTAGGGTATTTTGTTTTCCCCTTTTACTGGTTAAACTAGATGGACTTGTTGAACTAGATGTGTCTTTTTCAACCAGATAACTATGAAATTAGTTGGCTTTCAAAAATAAAGTGTCATTGCTGTGACAAATGTTAAGAATACATATTTTTGTAATGGAGACATCTACTCATGATTTGTAAAGGTTATTTTTTTTTTTTTTTAAACAGCAAAAATGTCATACTTACCTGCTCTGTGCAAGGGTGTTGCACAGAGAGGCCCGATACTCCTTTTCTGGGGTCACCCGGCGGCACTCTTGGCTCCTCCTCCGCATCGAATGCCTCCACGGAGAGCCACATTCCATGGGGGCACTCATGCAGGCGTGCTCCCGAGTCCTGCTGCTGCGTCCATTGACACAGACAGCAGGACTCGGCCCCGTCCCTGACTCCTGTGTCACAAGATTTGTCCTGTGGCTCCCGCTGCTATCGATCTATCCAATGAGGACCCGAGACAGCGGCTGGAGCTGCTGGGCTCCTTCTCGTCGCTGGAAAGATTGGGTTCAGGTAAGTAAAAGGGAGGCACCAGAATGCATTAAGGTGAAAAACCTTGAGACTTTACAATTCCTTTAAGTAGAATAATTCTCACCATGTTGCATTTCTTGTTGTAAAGACTTCTGTTAGGAATCATGCCTTCTGGCACAGTCTTCCAATGTCACAGAATACCCCCAGTATCATTTCTAATTGATGAACTCTGCAGCAAGAAGCTTGCAAACCCACCCAAATATTGTAAATATTAGATTATCTCTGCCATCGTTCCTATTGCAAAGACTGAGAGCAATATAAAGCAATATAAAACTCTCTTCTCTCAGCTTCGCTAATAAATATCCTGTATGAAAACACTTCAGTAGGACTGTTCAGTTTCCATGGTAACCATTTAAAATTAGCTTAATTCAGATACAGAGAGGTGAAGATGTCATATCTCCTTTAAAAGGATACGGAAGGGAATAAAGTTTCTCTGTTGGCATGGCTGTCAGTTTGTTCCCTGAAAACCTGCTAAATAGGACTCGTTTTCTGACTGACTGGCCTGTCGTTTCCCACATTATCACACAAACCTCCACTGGGGGCTTTTTTTGTCAGACGTGGCCAGACACTAATCCATAAAACCTCCTTAAAATATATACAGCACCTGTTTTCTGGCAAGTTTTATATTGTATTTTAGTAAGGTAAAATAACAAACGTAGCCATCTGTTATTCTTACCTAGGCATTGGGGACATATTTCGTACTTGTTTGTTGCCATCCGGAAGCTTTGGACAGAGCCATCAAAGAGATATACCTACCTATTCCATGATGAGTTACTGAGAGCATTGAGCCATTCATATCAATCCCTGCCCCTAAGGAGCTTACAATCTATTGCCCTTTTCTTAGTCATACGCTTTCCACAGTGACAGCTTGAAATGAAGACACTAAAAGTGCATCTTTCTTTCTGTTAAAAAAAAAAAAAAAAAGTGCATCTTAACCCAAAAACAAAAATGTAATCTATTGCAGCTTACCAGTCTTTAGATGTAGTGGCTGCATTCGTTTTCTTTTTTTCATTTTTTTTTTTAATTGGTGATTTTGCGCATTCTAAATATCATTAACACTGGTGTAACCTGCCTATCTGAAACTTTCCAAGCAGTAAAGCACAGTGCAGGCTTATTTTGTATATGCTCACGTGAGTCTATTAACCACAGTCCAAATTCTTAAAGTGTTACTAAACCCTGGACCCTGCATTCACTGTATCAGGTCTCCCATAGTACACAGAACATGGTAATGGAATTATGTTAGTAAATATAAACTGCTGTAACAGAAGTTATAGCAGCCGAGAAAGAGGCGCCTCTGGGTGCAGACTGGAAAAAAATTTTTTTAATCAAACAGATTGTTGTAAGCAACACTCACATTTTAGTAGTGAATAAAGGCAAGGTATGGTCCCATACAACGGGGGGCATCAGTGTGGTCAGTCCCTGGGATGGATGTGCTGTCCCTTTGCTCGTCTCCAGCACCGCTAGTTGGTGTCCGGCCGACAGCGGTGAATGGGCGTCAAAACGAGGCTGGGAACGCAGACTGGAACCCAGGCGGAGGGTGATGACATCACTGGAAATGTGACGCGTTTATCGAGCTGGCAGGCCGTGAATAGCATGATGTCCACGCTCCTTTCTCAAGCTTGGATTCCAGTCTGCGTTCCCAGCCTCGTTTTGACGCCCATTCACCGCTTTCGACATCCATCCCAGGGACTGTCCACACTGATGCCCCCCGTTGTAAGGGACCATACCTTGCCTTTATTCACTACTAAAATGCGAGTGTTGCTTACAACAATCTGATTAAAAAAACGTTTTACAGTCTGCACCCAGAGGCGCCTCTTTTTCTCGTTTGTTTTTAGTGTCTCGGGAACAAGGTTTCTGTTTCCACCGTGATGACTGACGTGAATGTGGACTTTGCTTTTTCCCTTCCCCTCTCCCCTTCCCCTCTCCCTCTCCCCTTCCCCTCTCCCTTTCCCCTCTCCCTTTCCCCTCTCCCTTTCCCCTTCCTTCCTCATCCCGTTCACTTATATTGTGCCTTATTGCCATTGTGCATACATACAGAGCGGATTTATAGTCTCTCCTGTGCATACATTTTATGCTCATTCAGCACTGTGTTGTTTTCTTTTAAATCACTGTGGATTACTGCTTTAATTTTTGCGCCATTTACTTGTATTAGAAGTTATAGAAGCCTTGTGATTTCTATCAGTGTCTGGTTAAAGCTTGTAGGAGCAGTTTTCTTTCTCCCCTGATTGTCCTCTGAGGCTGCAAGTCCCCTGACCCTCTGTCTGGAAAGTGCTGATTAGCCCTGTTCTGATCACATGCACTCTTCCAAGAAAAAAAAAAAAGAAAAAACGCTCTTGCAATAAAGAACAATAATAATAAAGAACAGAAAAATATCTCTGCTTTATAGAGCAATTTTTTTTTTTTTTTACCAAAACAGCAAACGCAAAAACAAAAGGAAGAAGGGGAAGGAGGAAGGGAGGACAAAAAAAAAAGGGGGGGTATATTATTATCTTCCTCTCCTGAAAGAAATTAAATCCGATCTACGTAAATGGACATACTTGGTTGGGGAAAATAAATATAGTTAAAATTAATATCCTACCACATATCTTAATAATGTTTCAAATGATTCCCTTTGGAGTCACTTCTGCTTTTTTTTCTACCCTTCAATCCTTGGTTTCTCATTTTATATGGAAAGGACAGCGTTCTAGAATCTCCTGGGATGTACTGTATTGCACTAAAGGAGCCGGAGGTTTAGCTCTTCCTAATTTTTAAGCTATATTACCAGGCAATAGTCTTAACCCGAATATCAGATTGAAAATATGCAGGGGATTCCAGGTTGTGGGTACAGATGGAACATACTATGGCAGAAACTGATCTATCGGCTATTGTATGGCTCCTATGTAAATACAGAACCTTCGCACCTTCAGTATCTGCCCTGACGGTATCCACCTTGGCTATATGGGACTCGTTGCACTCCCTGATGCCCTTGTTTCACCATTCCTATTTGTTTCAGTAAACCCAATAAATCAGCGAAACAGAACCCTAACCCCTACACAGAACGAATAAATGCAGGTAGCACAAAAGATCATCACATAATCCAGATAGAAAGTTATACAAAAATGTGCAGCGCATGAATAAATGAAATTAAATAGAAATTAAAAAGTCCAATGTAATCCAGCAGACAGAGAGGAGAACTACAGGTCCCAGCAATCACCAGGGAAGATTCCAAGTGACTGATGGTAACAGACCCTCCACCTCCAACACACTCGCTTCGCTCACCTCAAATGAAAGATCACTGAACTAACAGATGGTTAGTGAAGCAGGTAACATTAGGGGAAAAAATCCTTCAGAGATAGGCAGGAACTCCAAATGACTCCTCCAGGGTAAACATAGGTGAAAACAAAATAATCTAAGTGCACACTGTGGGCTGGTAGGAAAGACTTTTAATTTAAAATTAGCTACTCACAAACGTCTGTTACAAAACACTTATTTCCACAGCAAAGCTGGAGGTGCAAGAGACACAGAACGGCAGCGGGTGACGTCAGCGCGTGGCTCCTCCCCCGTGCACGTTGCATTCAAAGAACTTCGTCAGCGAGTTGGCTGGTTCCTTAGATTTTTTTTTTCTTGTTTGTATAATCACATACAATGGAGCCAGGATTGTACCTTATGTATTGCATGTTTATTCTTGATCATATTTTGTGCATCCTGCATACCTACTTGTCTAATTTGTATTCTCACTTGTTTATATGTAGATTGTGTTTTTCTACTATCACCTTCAAATAAATACCTTATGCTCATACCCTACGCCTTTATTTATAGAGAAGTTTACCTTTTAAAGTCCCACTAGAGGAATAATTCTTCCAGTATATAGATAAAGGGTTTACATCATGGTTTTTAGAGGACAAACCCCAACTTCGCCATGTGACCGAAAACTCTAAAGTGAAATCTATGCGATTTAATATGTGGTCCAACAAGATATAGGTACACAGATATTTGGCGATATACTCAGTTATCTAATTTTGTATGCAGTGTACCACAACCTGTTCGATCATTAAACAAATTAACTAAAGTAGAGGCAATATTTTGACAGGCGGATTCTCCCCAGCATTGTATATCACAATTTTATAAAGCTTTGCTGTCTTTTCAACAGGCTGAATATCCAGCGTATCTAACCCGTTGGGAAACAGACCTACAGTCCTGTCTTAATAATAATACACAAAGAGATAAGATTCTGATACTTTCTCATGTTACCTCCCTTTCTTCCATAATAGAGGAAATTAACTATAAATTGCTTGTTAGGTGGTACTGTACGCCTGTCAAGTTGCATTCAATGTTCTCTTCTAATTCTCCTCTATGCTGGAGAGAATGTGGAGGCCGTGCTACTCACGGTCATATCTGGTGGTCCTGCTCTTTCATTCAAAAATATTGGAAGACAGTTATTAATATGGCGTATATAATACAAAAATATATAATCCAGTTGGATCCTTGGGTTATTCTATTTCACCTTCACAATCAATATCTAGATATAAAAACTCAACCCCGCATTTGTTAAACACAGCAAAATCCTTAATACCTATGTACTGGAAGCAAAAGTCTATTCCGAACTTACGAAAAATAGATGATATACAGTGGGGATGAAAAGCATTCAGACCCCCTTAAAATTTTCACTTTGTTATATTGGAGCCATTTGCTAAAATCATTTAAGTTCATTTTTTTTCCTCATTAATGTACACACAGCACCCCATATTGACAGAAAAACACAGAATTGTTGACATTTTTGCATATTTATTAAAGAAAGAAAAACTGAAATATCACATGGTCCTAAGTATTCAGACCCTTTGCTCAGTATTTAGTAGAAGCACCCTTTTGATCTTATACAGCCATGAGTCTTTTTGGGAAAGATGCAACAAGTTTTTCACACCTGGATTTGGGGAACCTCTGCCATTCTTCCTTGCAGATCCTCTCCAGTTCTGTCAGGTTGGATGGTAATCGTTGGTGGACAGACATTTTTAGGTCTCTCCAGAGATGCTCAATTGGGTTTAAGTCAGGGCTCTGGCTGGGCCTTTCAAGAGCAGTCACGGAGTTGTTGTGAAGCCACTCCTTCGTTATTTTAGCTGTGTGCTTAGGGTCATTGTCTTGTTGGAAGGTAAACCTTCGTCCCAGTCTGAGGTCCTGAGCACTCTGGAGGGGGTTTTCATCCATGATATCCCTGTACTTGGCCGCATTAATCTTTCCCTCGATTACAACCAGTTGTTCTGTCCCTGCAGCTGAAAAATCCCCCCACAGCATGATGCTGCCACCACCATGCTTCACTGTTGGGACTGTATTGGACAGGTGATGAGCAGTGCCTGGTTTTCTTCACACATACTGCTTAGAATTGAGGCCAAAAAGTTCTAGCTTGGTCTCATCAGACCAGAGAATATTATTTCTCACCATCTTTTCGTTTTTTAGCAAACTCCATGCAGGCTTTCATGTGTCTTGCACTGAGGAGAGGCTTCCGTCGGGCCACTCTGCCATAAAGCCCTGACTGGTAGAGGGCTGCAGTGATGGTTGACCTTCTACAACTTTCTCCCATCACACAACTGCATCTCTGGAGCTCAGCCACAGTGATCTTTGGGTTCTTCTTTACCTCTCTCACCAAGGCTCTTCTCCCCCGATAGCTCAGTTTGACCGGACGGCCAGCTCTAGGAAGGGTTCTGGTCGTCCCAAAGTCTTCCATTTAAGGATTATGGAGGCCACTGTGCTCTTAGGATCCTTAAGTGCAGCAGAATTTTTTTGTAACCTTGGCCAGATCTGTGCCTTGCCACAATTCTGTCTCTGAGCTCTTCAGGCAGTTCCTTTGACCTCATGATTCTCATTTGCTCTGACATGGACTGTGAGCTTTCCTAATCAAGTCCAATCAGTATAATCAAACACAGCTGAACTCAAATGAAGGTGTAGAACCATCTCAAGGATGATCAGAAGAAATGGACAGCACCTGAGTTATATATATGAGTGTCACAGCAAAGGGTCTGAATACTTAGGACCATGTGATATTTCAGTTTTTCTTTTTTAATAAATCTGCAAAAATGTCAACAATTCTGTGTTTTTCTGTCAACATGGGGTGCTGTGTGTACATTAATGAGTAAAAAAAATGAACACAAATGATTTTAGCAAATGGCTGCAACATAACAAAGAGTGAAAAATTTAAGGGGGTCTGAATACTTTCCATCCCCACTGTATGTTCTAAAGAAGAATTTAGGTACAATATCAAGGTTGACAAACATTTAAAGATATGGGCATGTTGGTTTGATTTTAAAACGACTTTGTTATATTATAATACAATATTAGATCCCTGATATTATAGTATTCTAATGACATAAAATTGTCAGATGATATAATATATAATATTTGGATCAATATGGTGCAATAGAAGTTCAATATTCTTATTTGTAATCCCAGGCCTGGAATTGAACGCAGCGCATTGGCATTTATCCCCCAAAGCTCTGTTCTATCAGGAGATGGTTTGGAGACTGTGGAAGAACGGGAGGATCAAACAGCCTTTTTACACAACTTGGGTTCCAAAGTGAGTACAACAATCATTCTTTACTGTATATACAGACTGATTTTACTGTAGTGGATTTAGTAACACTTTAAGCCCTGATTAGGTGGGAACGTGTTTGGCCTCCGAAATACATTGCTATGAATCAATTTTATCATTAAATTACCTTGGACATTTGTATGACACCCTCCTAGGATTGTATGTTTGAGTAACACTTTCTTGTCTATAGTGGCAATGCTCACTCACTGTACTGTATGTGTGGTGGACCAGCTTTGACATCCAAGGCTGCTAGCTCCTGATTTACTAGCTCTTTTCATCTCCATAACATAGGGGGGAGGTGTTCTGTGGTGCTGATTACACTGCACAGGCTTTCAATGCAGCAGGGGAAAGTGTACAGAAAGTTACATGATTGCTGGACTTTTGTAATTATCAACATTTTCTTTGCCACTTATCGAACAGATAGAACAAACATAGGGTTTTAGGTGTGTAATAAGACAAAAAGGAAGCAAATAAGGCAAATTTGCTGTTGGGATATAAGATATCGTTTGAGGTAGACCTTTAGCCCCAAAAGGGAGTTTTTTTTTTGTTTGTTTTTTTTTTTTGTGTTCACATTTGTCTTTTTTTACTGTTGCCATCATATGACGTGTATCTGCTCTCACAACTTTCTGGGATATGCTTGTCACATAGCCACAATGGACAGGCCTTGTACGCGTAATCAGGGGCTGGTGGCTTGAACCTGGAAGAGGCAATCAGTCTTCCAATGATGCTAGAGCAGGGGGGTCTGCAAACTTTCTAAACAAAGGGCCAGTTTGCTGTACTTCAGACTGTCCCAACATCAGTGGGAGTAAAAAAAATTACATGGCGCCTGTGGTCAGTAGGAGAAGGAATCATTGCTATCAGTGGGAGGAATAGCACCCCCCATCATTAATAATAGTGGGAGGAATAGTGCCCCATCATTGGTATTAGTGGGATGAATAGTGCCCCATCATTGGCATTAGTGGGAGGAATAGTGCCCTATCATCGGTATTAGTGGGAGAAATAGTGCCCTATGACCAGTATCAGTGGGAGGAATAATGCCCCATCACTGGTATCAGTTGAATGGATAATGCCCTATTACTGGTAACAGTGGGAGGAATTATGCCACATTGTTGGTGTCAGTGAAAGGAATAGTGCCGCATCATTGCTGTCAGTGGGAGGAATTATGCACCAGTTTTTATGTCAATTGAAGAAATAGTTCCTCACCCTGGATGTCTGTGGGAAGACTAATGTCTCATATCAGTGGGAGGAATAGTTCCCTAAAGGACAGACAAAGGCAAGCAACGGGCCGCAGTTTGAACATCACTGCACTAGAGGCAAAGATGGTGGCACAGACCCCAGGCTGTGGCACCTGAGCAGCAAATTGCAGCAGTACAACGCTGGATTCGCTGGGCAGGTGAGTACCTAAATTAAGGACAAATCTGGATAACATAAAAGAGGGGAGGAAAAATGGGTGGGGGACCAAAGTTCCTCTTTAAGTTCTGTTTCAAGTGTCCAAAGCAGGTTAAACAGTAGACAGCAGAGGTAAATATCTACACCCTCAGAAGCTGATGCGTGTTTGTTTTTTTTGGGGGGTTAAGCTGGTTCCTTTTCTGGATCTACAGACAGCAGGGTGTGTAGGTGTGCAGGCTGCCACAGATCCTGCAAAACATTATTAGCCTTGTTTTCATACCGATATGAATATTGGTCGATTTTCTTCAATTTCTGTATTACGGTATTGAAAAGCACTGGCACAACAGTCACTCATGGGCATGCCTGTTCTTTATTCCTTAACTTTTTGAGTGTGGATATATTTCAAATGCTCCTGCGCTTTATGAGTGACGATGAATTTCAACATGTCTGCAATGTTCTAATTCAGCTGGGAGTGATGTTTAAAGGACAAAAATCTAAAAAGTGGCAGCTAAAACAGCTTGGAGTAACTTGGAGTCTCCTTACACAAATAAACTGGATACTTGGCAGTCATCAAGGTAACAGCTTTGCTGTTCTCATCTCATTCCAGATAATTAGTGGTGTCAACAGCGTTCAATTTCATTTGAACGCATCCTGTGGAATTGCTAATGTAACCCAGGTATGCAAGCAGATTTTCGTTATAAAGTCTCATTGTTTACCTAATCCAAGTGTCTCCGGTTATATACTACTTAAGTATGCATTATGTATAAAAAATGGACAGCACGTATACATTTTTACCCTAATTATTCATATGGGAACAGAAAGGATGTGGAGACAGTTAGGGGAACTGTGCCTTTCTGGTAATAGGCTGATAATGACCAGTGAATTTAATGAATGTACGAAGGTGACTATAAATTATACATAGGGTGACCTAGAAAATCCTTTATAAAAGCAGTTGGTTAAATAATATTGATGTTCGCTCACAGTGGTGGATTTACATTAGCTGAGTCCCTTCAAGCATAACCAAGTGTAGACATGACCAAAAAAAAAATGTGTTACTTGTGTATTTCATGACAAACTGTTGGGCTATAGCATACTTTTCTGTTTGCATTTAGGCTCCATTCATACTTGTGCGATTCGTCATACAATTTTTGACATCTAAGTCACATGACACATTACACCCCATTCTTTTCAATGGCACCCGTTCAAATCAGCATCACTTAAAGTCGCAGCAAATTTGAAAAGGTGCCTGCACTACTTTGGTGTGACTTTTGATACAACTTTCAGCCATAGAATGTAAAGCTGGATAAAAACCACACCAAAAGTTGTGCTCCAAGGTCGCACTGGAAATTGTGTGGCTTTGGAGATGCACTAATGTAAATGGAGCCTTAGTCAACACAGTAACATAACCTACAATTTCACTGGCTTATACACTTATATGGTTGGCCCCCAAACCCCTCTCCTAGTCTTCTACTCACCTGTGCCCAAGTTTACAGCATTAAATGTAAGTGAAGAGGAAATCTTTTATAAAAGCAGCTGCACAATCTCATGAATGATGCTGGATTGGGGAATAAAAGACTGGGAAGTAGGGTTGAAGAGGGGTTCTACCATACAAGTGTAACTGCCGTTAAGTTATTCTTTTCTTTCCAATAATTTTTATTCCAAGGTTTTACATGGTATCCAAAATCATAAACATTGTCAAATAAATGTCAAAGAGAGAAAGCATCCTCCTATACAGGCATTATATGAAGTAGACAACGCTACTCCAGTTATCTTCAATTGCTTTCGGGTCCTGTGCTGAGCGACCAGCCTGCTGAATTATGAACACAAGAGGTCAACCACTCACCATGGGTGCCATTAAGGGAATGCGTTGTATTTTCTGAATCAATGCAAAGCATTCTCTGATTGGATACAGTAGGTCAGTGACATCTCCCCCACCTCATCCAATCAAAGAATGCTTTGCATTCATACAAAAAATGCAAAGCATTCTCTTAATGAAGCCCGTGTGGGGCAGCCAACTTCTTGTATTTACAATGCATCAGGCCAGTAATTATAACCAGGGTAAATAAACAAGAAAAAAGCTGCGCTGAAAATCGTAAAGTATATGTGATAAACTATATACTTATATATCAATAAATGCTACAAATTGCAGTATAATTGCATATACCAATATGGCTGTGAGGAGAGGTTAAAGCAGGAGCCTTTTGTGTTGATCCAAGTGGACCATCAGGATATACCGCATGCAATTTGGTACAGAGACCCAGGCTGGGGGATAAGCCACAGGCACGTTGGATCTTCCTAAAAAGAGATCTAGCCAACTGGTAAGCTGCAGTAGTTTTATTGGTGGAGGATCTCCCCTTTGTGTACCCTGTCACTTCTTTGAGGGTGTTGTGTGCAGTGTCACTATTGAAGACCTACCTCTCGTGGACTATCTACATATGTTTTTCATTTACCTTTATTTATTTTCTTTTGCACTGTTACTTTCCCAATTAACATCTCGTTGGTTATTGATTAATAATACACATGTGAAAAAGATAGATTAATATTTATTGCACGGTAGCAGTATTTAATTATACTGCAATGTGTAGCATTTATTGGTATACAAGTATATTGTTTATCACGTATACTTTATGAATTTCAGTGCAGCTTTTTTTCTTGTTTATTTATACTGTATTGTGTGTATCTCACATCAAGTTGCAGCAGAAATTTTCTTTTTATTATTTAGTTTACGATTATTAGACAGCGCTGTTTTGCCACGATTTTATAATTTATAACCAGGGACCTGGAAGCAAGTGGAGATCACTGGAGTAGCGTTTTTTTTTTTAAGTAAATTCTTCCTGGGGTATTGACCAAGTGTGGTATATGCATAGCTACAGTACATTGGTCCAAGCCGGACCAGTGTAACTAGGTAAAACTATATCATGCCTGGAATTCTTCCTTAAGGCTTCATACCCACGAGTGATTAACACCAGTCTTCATATTCTGGTGTTAAGAATGAGCAGATTCTTGCAGTCGGAACTACTGGTGTAAATTTTTAGCCCTGCCTATGTGCATGAATGACAAGCGGACAGGGGCCATGTATGTCTGCTGACCTGCATTTGTAACCCTCGGGTAGATACAGATGATTGCAGCTGGTTGCAGAAAGATGCATTCAGGCTCAGACATCTGTCCCTAACCAGCAGTAACTGCTGCATTTGTGGATACATGCAAGGAACGATGTCTTCTCTCAGCCTGTCATTGCTTTGCGCAGGCTGAGCGGTTGCCACAGTTCACATACACCTGTAATCTCTGGCGCAAGACTGCGGCTGGAATCTGGTGTATGCCCCCCAATTGCCTGCATTGAGGAGGCCTAAGTTCCTGTAAGGAATCTCACTGATCACTTTTCAAATTGTGGGTGACAGCTAGTTTGCAGGTGTTATGAAGTCAATAATGCTGCCTCCTGCATTCCTGTTATGTGATCTCTAGAGGAATTGTTTCTATCCCAGTGGGGATTTTACATTGAACTACCACAATAGTCTTAACAGCATTTGATACACATTATTTTCAATGGGTAAGTTTGACAAGTGGTGCCACCTGTCAAACTTGACATGCTGAGTTCAAAAGGTTCATAACATTGATGCATTACATGTCAGTGAGTGAAAATACTGCTTTGGATCAACACATGCTGTACAGAAAAAGAGGACTCGTCTTGTGAAAAACTAAAACAAATAAATAAATTAATGAAAAACAAAAAAAAAAGAATTGCTGAGTAGCGCCAGTACAGGGGGTCCCCGGGTTACAAACAAGATAGGGACTGTAGGTTTGTTCTTAAGTTGAATCTGTTTGTAAGTCGGAACAGGTACATTTTTTAAGTGTAGCTGCAGCCAAAAAATCTATTTTTAAGTTTTTATGATAACATAGGGAAGGGTTATCACCCCTGTAACATTTGTTTTGCTGTCTGTGCCCCTGTTCAGAAGATTTCACCTCCCCTTCTGTCCCAATGACAATTGGATTTTGAAAATTTTGGGTTGTTAGGGAAGCATGGACTGGTGATAAAGCTTCAGTGGAGACACCTTTGTCCCATATTAATTCTTACAGGAGTGAATTTCCCTTCCTAGGGGTGGATTTCCTCTCACTTCCTGTTGTCTCCCTCCGTTTGTAAGTAGGAGTCGTTTGTAAGTCGGATGTTTGTAAGTAGGGGACCCCCTGTAATTGGTAGAAAGTTTGGATATGAAAGACCACCAAACAAGATGCTTTAAAAAACCAAACGGGAATCGAATCCCCCAAAAAAAAAAAAAAAAAATAACACTTTTTTCTTGGGTCCTGGGGCTAAAAAAAAAAAAAAAAACAGAAGCTCCGCATCCCCTTTAAAAAACAAATAGAATTTATCGGTACAAAAAATATAGCACACTTGCATTCACGCAGCTCTATAGCAGCATGGATGGAAGGGACCCAAATGTGCTCACAGGCAGGCAGGGCTGTATGAAGTAGAAGAAGCTGGTGATCCTGATATTGGGGCACCTGCTCAGTGTAGAAAACAGTGTTTGCCTCAAGCAGAGTTACCTGCCACCGTTCCAAATCCTGGCCGTGTTGTATGTGTAGCCAGGGGACATTAGCATGTTTCGAAGGTGGCCCTCTTTTCTCAAAAGACCTTTGTTACGATCCTGCAGTGGGACCCTTTCACATGTTCTGTAGTGGGTCCCCTTATGGCTGTCTTGGAGCTCCCCCATGGTGGCAGAATGCCAGGGCCCAGACTAGTCGAAAGTGTGACCTTTGTGACCATGGTAGTTCTGCCACTGCCCAAAATCTAGTTTTATTTTGCAATGTTTTAAAGGAAATCTGTGCCGCCAGTAAGGTGTTGGCTGCCATTATTGACCTTTTTTTTCCCCCTGAAAACTCTAGCTGCCTCGCTCATGCTCACCTTACGACAATCCAACAACTTCATTACTTTCTAAATTGCTGTCATGGAACCAGCTTCTGATTTCACTATGACTTGCGTGACTTTCGCTGATTATTGTATATGTGCAATCGGTCTGGATTGAAAATAGCGACAGAGAGCCAGCCCGAAATTTTTAGGAGTTCAGCAATGGCAGCCTATCTATTCTCTCCGCACAGGTTTCCTTTACTCTATGAAAGAGCGTAGTACTAAAGAAAAACTTCTACCATCTTGATAATACTATTTTAATAAACGTTTCTCACAGATTTAAACATTTTCTTTCCCCGTAAGGACAGTATCTTGCAGAAAACATAGCTTAAATTAATGATATGGCGGATCTCCTGCAATGTGTGATTACAAGTAATCTACCACATTCTGATTTTTAACACTTTTCCTATTCTCTTTATGGTCTCCTATTTTTACTTCATGAGCTTTCTCTCCTTTCCACTCCACATCCTAAGTTGGACATTCTAATGAACTGGCTGAAATTTGATCAACAGGTTGCCCCGTTGACGTCATTCTGGCCCATATCCTTTGATGGAAAAATGGAAGAAGCAGCGTCTAAAATTGTTGGCTGAACAGCTCCAGCATTCAATCAGATGCAGGCCCTGATCTGGTATTCTGACAGCCGCAGCCTGCAGGTATTGGATGTAAAAATACAATAGCTACAGCAGGAGATTTGTCCATCCACTGTTTAGCATACATTGAGAAATCTACAGTATATGTGTATTTTTTTTTTTTTCCATTTTTCAAATTTACTTACTTTACCTCTTTCTGTAATCTTTCTTTTGTTTAGCTTTGTTTTCATCTCTCATCCTTTCCTTTTTATCTCCATCTTTCTTTCTCTCTCTTTATTTTCTCTTATTCTTTCTCTTTGTCTTTCTTTTTCTCTTTTTCTTTAGTTTTTCTAAATCACATTTCTCTACCTCTTTCTATAATGTTTCTTTTGTTTAGCTTAGTTTATATTTCCATCTCTCTTTCTTTCCTTTCCTTCCCTTTCATCTCCTTATATTTTTGTTTTTTTGTTTCTCTTACTTTCTCTCTATACTCTAGTTGCCAATTTTTTTTTTTTTTTTTTTACTTTGCGTATTCACTCTCGCTTTTTTTTCTCTTTTCCTTTTTTTTTTTTTGTTTCTCTAATTCACATGCCTCTACCTTTTTCTGTAATCTTTCCTTTGTTTAGCTTTGTTTTTATCTTTATCTATTTCATTCTTTTCTTTTCTTTCTTTCATTTTTTCCTTTCTTTTTCCTTTCCACTCCTTTTCTTCTTCTTTTTTTTTTTTTTTCTCTTTTTTTTTCTCTATTTCTTTTTCTCTTTTCCTCCATTTACCTCCTCTTTTCTCTCCAATCTCTGTGATGGGTAGAAGGTGTTTGTGATTCTGTCATGCTCTGAGTCACTCACAGGTCTGTGAAGCTGTTGGATGTTTGACACACCACTGCAAGTGCTGTCATCTTATACCAATCTTTCGGGAATAGTGCTTGTGCAGGTTACTCCGAGAGTTAAAAAAAGGTTTATTTACAATGGGAAATAGAGCAGAAAGCAACTGCTGGTGCATAAACAGTACATGTGAAGGTTACTTGTTTTGTGGCTGCTGGATCCCAAACCAAATTACCTAATGGCTACAGCTTTTCAATCACTAAGACAAATTTCTGTGCAATAGGAGTGTTGTGGCAGCAGGGACCTCGTAGGTCTGTGTTCTGTCTGCACTCTTCTCCCGCCATCCCAACACACAGTCCGCTGAATGCTAAGGATTGTAACACACTTTTTTATGCAAGCACCAGAAAGAGAAGACTGATCCAATACGTGTTTTGAAATGTTGTAAAATATATTTCTTTACTTCCATAAAATTGTTCCTGCTGCCAAATCACAAGGACACACAAATGCAAACTATGGGAATTTTAGAAACGTAGCACTTTTCTGCTCACAGCAACATCCCAACAGCAACATTTTAATATATTGCATTTGTCAGATGGAGACACGCTGCACAAATAACCAGTGCCCTTCCTGCTCACCTGGCGCACACAAAACTTTTCTGCCCCATGCGACTATTTTAATCCTTCAATTAGAGAAATAATTATTACAAGGACTTTTGCCAAATTCACAGAGTACCTTTGCTCGATGCTGTAAATTTTAATTATTGCCAGACTCTGCTTGTTTACTTGACAACATATGCCGACTCTGCCAAGAGCTTAGTTACAAAAAAAAACACCCTTAAAGAGAACTAATTATGATTGGGTTTATGCAAAAATCTGATAATTATGTCTTAAATTATCATAAATGTACACAGCCACAGAAGGGTGTACTGCCCTTTATAAACAAATGCAACCATTCGATTTGTGATGTGGTCACGTACAGACATGCTTGGCATGTATTGTTTTAGGACCACTACAAAGTCAAACAGAGATGGCACTCTGACTCACGTTTGCACTCCAGGGTCCTGATGATTAAAGAACAACTCTGCATTCCTGCTGTGCTGTGAATAATTGGATTTCTTTTGCTACTTTTACTTTGAGGACCAACTATCATTGTGTGATGCAAGATATGGATTTCATGGACATGTGAGGGTCTGACAAGCTTGGAGACCCCCCACATTTTTTCAGACAGACGGTTCAGCTCAGTTTGGCTTATGATGGCTGTTGACCCCTTTACTGACCAGGCTTCACAGAAGATACTTTGCCCTTAAGGCTAGTTTCACACTGGGGCGTTGCAGCGGCGGTTTGCGGCCGAGCGGCCGAAAAAGGGTTAATACCGCCCGCAAACCGCCGCTGCAGCGGCGTTTTGCGGGCGGGTTCGGAGCGCTGCCCCATTGTTTTCAATGGGAACGGGCGCTATAGGAGCAGTAAATATACCGCTCCTACAGCGAACCAAAGATGAGGCTTGCAGGACATTTTTCAGCGTCCTGCAAGCGCACCGCTTCAGTGTGAAAGCCCTCGGGCTTTCACACTGAAGACACAGCAACAGCTGTTTCGGGTCGGTTTGCAGGCGCTATTTTTAGCGCAATAGCGCCTGCAAACCGCCCCAGTGTGAAAGGGGCCTTAGGGTCCAGTTCATTCTTGCCATATGCAAACATGATCCAAGCATGCAGGCTGGTGTTTGCTTTTGCAGAGAGGGGGGAGGTTGCGGTGCGATGCACTGTTTTTTTTTCTTTGGACTTTATTGAGAGTGGACAAAGTTACATTTCATTCAAGACTTTCCACTACAGCTGTGGTGCAGTTACCCATAGTGCAGTCTGGTGCTCTGACAAAATGCAGCACGTCTGCATTGCCCATCACCACAGCATTTTAGTGTGAATGGGGCACATGGGAAAAATTGTTTTCTTAATGCAATTGCAGTGACCTGCGTTGTTATATGCAGGGCACTGCCTATAGCGCGAATGAGCCCTAAAGTAAACACGCAAGATTACCTTATGATTACCTGTTATAATTTACAGTGATTCCCGCAAAGTGACCACAAGGCAAAATATTCTCTATAACAAAACAAAATTAAGCAGGAATTGCAAATGTCATGGATTTTACCAGTGGATGTAACGATTAATGTTCTTGACCTGTTGGTCTTCTACACCACATCCAAGAATACTTATGAAAGATTTATATTTGATGACTTCTGTGCCAATGTCCTGGAATATGAACATGAATTTAAGTCAGAACTAATGATATTTTAGTTGGTTTCGGGTCAGTGACAAAGTATGAAAACCTTTTGGATCTGATTGACAGTCCTGGAATTAGCATTTTCATTAGTACTTTCATGTACTTGCTATACAATTTCTATTAAAGAAAATGTGTAATAGTTTTGTACGTTTTCTTTTTGTGGTTGGAACTAAATCAAAAATAACTTTTTTTTCCAGTCATTTAAATATTAAATTTGGCATATTAGTATTGTGTGTTTTCTGCGATCTCCATTTCCTCTTTTGTTGTAAAAGGACTTGTTTACTCCGCTCAATAGCTCAAGTTGACATTTAGCCCATGTTCACACTTGAGCATGAGTGTTTTCATTTTCAGATGATCTTGAAGCATTTTTGCACGCAAGAACACAATCTTTTGAAGTGTTTTTCATGTGCTGCAGTTAAGCTTGCCACCCGTCCAGAATTCACCTGGACAGTCCAGGTTTTGAATCGTGTGTCTGGATTTCAGACTGCCTGAAACCCGGACACAATATGGGCTTACATGCAGAGCAGTTACTCCTCCTGGAGTCTCCTGGCATTGCCTGAATGGAGAGAAGTGGTATTAGTCTCTCTTCAGGATGGGGCAGCACAGTGGTGTAGTGGTTAGGGGGCAGCACAGTGGTGTAGTGGTTAGCACTCTCACCTAGCAGTAAGAAGGGTCGCTGGTTCAAATCCCAACCACGACACTCCCTGCCTGGAGTTTACATGTTCTCCCTGTGCCTGTGTGGGTTTCCTCCGGGTACTCCGGTTTCCTCCCACAATCCAAAGACATGCAGGTAGGTTGATTGTCTTCTGTCCAAAAATTGGCCCTAGTATATGAATGGGGACCTTGGATTGTGGGCTCCTTGAGGGTAGGGACCGATGTGAGTGTGCAATGTACAGGGATAGGGACAATTGTAGACACTCAGGTTGAACTGGATAGACTGATGTCTTTATTCAACCTTACTAACTATGAAACTATGGAAACGCATTGTGCTCTGAGAATTGTTTCTAATGCCCCGTACACACGGTCGGACACTCCGACCACAAAATTTGTCTAAAAAAATCTGTCCGACACTGGTGTTGCATACACACAGTCGGACAAAGTTGTCGGAAAATCCGATCATTCTGAACGTGGTGACGTTTGTTGCGTACGACGGAACTACGTAGAGGCTATTAGCCAATAGGTTTGGTCTCCTAATTTGATCTGAGCATGCGTGGCACTTTGTCCGTTGGAATTCTCTACACACGATCGGAAAAAGTCCGATCGGATTTTGTTGTCGGAAAATTTGAGAGCAGGATCTCAATTTTTTTCCGTCAGAAAAAGTCAGATGGAGCACACGCACGGTCGGCTTTTCCGACAACATGGTCCGATCGGACATTTTCCGGCGGAATTTCCAACCGTGTCTATGGGGCAGAAGACCTCATGCACACAGGACGTCAAAAAAAGCTTCATTTACAGATGTTTTGCGCTATTTCTTTTGCGTCTAAATGCCTCTCTGTTAGCCTAGATGTCCATGCATAAATATGCATTAATGCAAGATGCATGTTAATATTCTAGCCAATAGAATGCATTAACACCAAATGCGCAAACACGCATAAATGTTCATGAATGCACATAAACACTGTTTTGGGCACTTTATTCGTGTCCAGGGGACACTCTATTAGGGGTTAGGGTTTCCCCTTGAAGGACAAGGTTAGGACTCAGGGATTGGAATAGGGACCTCCTCCAAAGGTCAGAAGGCGTGTCCCCAGAGTTCAAAGGTCTAGAGGCTCAGCTGACCCGCCGCCCCACCAAAGTGTTCCACCTACCCCAACTAAGTCGGGGAATGAACAAGTCGGGGATGAAAAAATATATCTGTGTGCATTAGCCCTAATTGCATAGCTCCTAACTGTCCCTGGTTTGAAACAAAGTCCCTCTGTTCCTCTTTCCTCCTCATTTGCCCCTCACTTTGATCTGATCTATATAGTTGTATATAAAATGCACTATTTATCTTTCAAAAATTCCTAAAACTTTCATCCAAATTCTAAATTGCTGCATTTGTAAATTTCAAAAGCCAGTATGAAGTAATAGTAGTGGTAAAAAAATTAAAAAACACTTGTGCGTTTGACAAATCTTTTTTTTTTTGTTGTATAATTTTCCTTTGTGGGGGGCGTGGCAAGGGGTGTGTCCTATGCTGCATACTTTTGCTGATAGGTGTCCCTTGTTCCCATATCAAAAAGTTGGGAGGTATGAAATTGTAAGACAATAATTTTTTTATACAGAATGTAGCAAAAGCAAATATTAAACATCAGTTTAACAAAATACATACCTACTATTAATTTAAAAAGTTCTAATGCTGCTTCTTGCTGCCAGTCTTTATAACTGTGGCCATTCCCTCACTAGAGATCATAAATCGAGCCCAAACCTACCAATATCTCAGCAGTGACACAATATCTTACAGAATCTCTATTATTCCAAGTGCTCCTCCAGAAGTAACCTCTGGCCTTCCCGTCTCCTCTCCAGTTAGCTTTTCTCACTTCCATCTCCAGTACTTCAGTGGAGATTACCTTAATTTGCTGGAAGCTATTCAGACAAGTATGTAATAACGTTACTCTCCTGACCTCAGAAACCAATCTACAAATTACAATTACTGCTTGCTCCCATGTTTTTATTTTTATTGGATAGTTTTGGAAATAGGGATATTTTTCCAGCTATTGCTGTCAAATGTCTATAGTACTTGTGGACAGTTTATTGTAAATTGCAGCAAAATAAATCAGAAAATGAAAACTGCATGTTTAACTAATATGTGATTATTATAACTGAAGTTTAAACTGGTTTGTATGTGAGCATCTCCCTTTCCCATTTATCATCTTACTTGACCCTTTTGCGTCACTGTGTGGTGAGGTGCAGCAACAGTAAACACACAGGGATTACATAGTAGGTAAGGTTGAATAAAGACAATAGCCCATCCAGTTCAACCTTTGCAGGTGTACGTGTGTCAGTGTCTATAATTATTTCCCATATCCCTGTATGTTGTGTTCTTTAAGATGCACATCCAGGAGTCTCTTAAAAATATCCATACTCCCCGCTGACACCACCAGATGTTGAAGAGTGTTCCACAACCTTATTGTCCTGACAGTGAAGAACCCCCTGCACAATTTAGGGTTAAACCGCTTCTCCTACAATCTTATTGTGTGGCCCCATGTCCTCTTACACTTCTTGAGACTGAAAAGTTTGTTTCCTGTGTTGGGAGCGCCATTGAGGTATTTGTAAACAGTTATCATATTTCCTCTCAATCATCGTTTCTCCAGCGAGAATAAATTTAGTGCTTGCAGTCGTTCCTCATAATTGAGGTCCTCCAGTACCCTTATTAATTTTGTTGCCCTTCTTTGGACTCTCTCCAGTTCCAGCACATCCCTTCTGAGGATTGGTGACCAGAACTGGACAGAGAACTCCAGATGTGGTCTAACCAGAGTTTTATAAAGTGCTAGGATTATCATTTTATCTCTGGAGTATATCCCCCTTTTTTATGAATGCTAATATTCTGCCCGCTTTGGTGCCTGCAACTTGACTTGCTATTGCTCAATCTGTTATCTACTAGGACTCCAGATCTTTCTCCATCCATCCTTGATTCTCGCAGAGGTTCTCCCCTAGTGAGTAGTTTGCATGTATATTTTTTGCCCCTAAGTGCATTACCTTACATTTCTGCACATTTAAACCTCATTTGCCATGTAGTTGCCCACTCCATTATTTTGTTCTGTAAAATTTCTATATCCTGATGTGAAGTTATTTATGTCGTCTGCAAAAACAGAGATTGAGCTATTTATCCTATCCTCTATATCATTTATGAATACATTGAATAGATTTGGTCCCAGGACAGAACCTTAGGGTACACGTTATTTATCACCACCCTTTGGACACGCCCCTGTAACCATTTTTTTACCGAATAAAAAAACTTATGGTCCATGCCTGGAGACCTCAGCTTGTAAATTGTTTATTGGGGACTGTATCGAATGCTTTTGCAAGACCAGGTACACTAAATCCACAGGCCTTCCCCTGTCTAGATGGCAGCTCACTTCCTCGTAGAATGTTAACAGGTTGGTAAACCCATGCCGATGACTACTGATGATATTATTTCCTTCAACAAATTTTTGGATATAGTCCCTTATCATCTTCTCCGTTCCCTTCACTCCAGCCTCTGTTAGCCACAAGGGTATGTCCCGTAATCTGACACTAACAATACTGTCACAGTCGTTATACCCCTCCTTTTCCCGCGTACTACTACAACTAGAGAGCTCTGCATATAAACCATCATCAGCTTCCAGTTGTTTCTTGTCAAAGTTTAATTGAACAATTTGAAGTTAGAAGCTGATTGGCTACCATGCACCACTGCACCAGATTTTTCACTCTCCAGCCTTAGTAAATCAACCCCACTGAGTGTTTGCAGAGAACAGAACTGGTATCAATGCAAACGAGAACACTCACGGCAATATCAGCAGTGTGTAGTGGAGCAGGTCTCAGATGTGCCAACTTCTGTCTTGATGGGCGGAATGGGGCCTGGCTGGTCCCGGCCCAAGTGTGTGGGTCTCCAGTAGAATGGCGTGTCCCTATCCTTTCCCTACTTGTCTGGAACCTCTCCCTGCTATTAATCATGGTTGGATGAGTGACCTGCCCCTACATTAACCACAAGAGAAATGCACGCCAAGCCTGGGAGCCAGGGCCTTAAATTGGCTCTGCCTAGACCAAGATGTCTGCTAGAGTCACATGAGGCGGCAGCATCCAGTGACCCAGGAAACCATAGAGCAATGATGGCGAACCTTGTACATGCTCGCTCCTAAGCCACCCAGTCTGCGTCTTATGACACAGACCAGGTGACTCTGCCCCGCTCCGCACTCCCTCGTAAAAGCATTTGACAGCCGGAGCTAATGCTGCTGCTGCTATCGCTCTGCCCAATGAAGAGGGAGACAGCAGCGAGAGCCACTGCTCTCATGCACATCACTGGATTTGATCGGGCTCAGGTAAGAATAAGAGGAGGGGGGCTTGGGGGCTCCTGCATCACAGAAGGTTATTTACCTTAATGCATAGAATGTATGAAGGTAAAAAACCTTTGAAGCTTTAGAACCACTGTAAAAGTGAGTTAAAGTGAATCAGTGAGAGGTGTGACCCCCCCCCCCCCCTTCCTTTCCACCTGCTCTGTTCAGATAGGGCTGTAGCTTTTGCTAGGAGAGAAAATGGCAAGCAGTGGCTGCTTTTCCATCGTATTTTTAAGAAAACCCATAAGGCTTTATGAATCTTGTGTCTTCGGTGTACCCTGTAATAAATGTTTATTTGTAATATAAGGATTTTATATAAAGTTAAAAAAAATGAAACAAAATTGTAGTACTATAAAACTTTCCCAATACCATACCATTGTAGTATCCTATTTAGAAATCAGTCTGAAATTGGAATATAGGGATCTGAGACACATTGGTATTGATTTGCTTGAATGTAAATGATGTTCTCCATTTGACAATAATGGGCTGATTTACTAAAAGCGGGATTGATTTACTACTGATTTCCATCATCCAAGCATGGGCAAGCAAATGTTTTTTTTTTTTTTTTCTTTTTCTTTACATGTGATTGGGTATTCTTTGGAAAGTGAGTTTTCACCACCTTTACTAAGCTAAGGTAAAATTCCCTTGCAAAGTTAACAGCCTATTTGCCTTTAGTAAATCAACTGTACTGTGACAGAAATTATCAGATGGAGAACATTATTTACATGCACTTCACCTATGTCAAATTACAACATTTTAATATTTATTTTTTTAACTTGAATTTGACCTAATTTTTTGTACATTCAGTTAGAATAATTTTCATACCATAAAAGCAGAACTATTTTACTACTTCAACAAACTGTTCTTGAAACTCTTATTTTGCTCTCTTTCTGTTCAAAAAGTTTCCTATTTTTTTTTGGCAGCAGTAGCAGGAAATCTGTGTTTTTATCTTGATTTGGTTCCCTGTTCTTTGCTTCCTCTTGGTGAGAAGTGCGTTTTGCGAGTCATGCAAGCCGTCGCTCCTTATGAAAGATGAAAACATTGGGCAGGAGGAGAGCAGTTGGGAGGTTACACTGAAGTTAGTAGGTTGACTCCGTCAAAGTCTAATGGGATTCCTCCAGTCAACAGGATTCATTACCCTGATGTATGATGGCCGATAATATCTGAAGGATGTGCTAGAGAGCAATTTAGATCAAGTATATTGCCTGTCAGGCGGAAATAAAACATACAAGCTGTAAAAAAAAATATATATATATATATATATGAGCACCAGTTAGTTGGCTGTCCACATTTTTACTGTCCTGCTGCTTGAATGTTGAGCTAAAACTATTTAAAAAGTTTGAGTTGATTGCCAGACCTATTAACCACTTCAGCACCGGGCCATTTTACACCCTTCCTTACCAGAGCACTTTTTGCGATTCGGCACTGTGTTGCTTTAACTAACAATTGCACGGTCGTGCGACGTTACACCCAAACAAAATTGACGTCCTTTTTTCCCACAAATAGAGCTTTCTTTTGGTGGTATTTGATCAC
Organism: Lithobates sylvaticus; assembly: GCA_028564925.1. NCBI lineage: Eukaryota > Metazoa > Chordata > Amphibia > Anura > Ranidae > Lithobates > Lithobates sylvaticus. The sequence continues at coordinate 170,652,685 of CM053035.1, forward strand.
CTCTGCGGTTTTTATTTTTTGCGCTATAAACAAAAGAAGAGCGACAATTTTTTAAAAAAAACACAATATTTTTTTACTTTCTGCTATAATAAATATCCCATTTTTTTTTTTTTTATATTTTTTTCCTCAGTTTAGGCCGATACGTATTCTTTTACATATTTTTGGTAAAAAAAGTCGCAATAAGCGTGTATAGATTGGTTTGCGCAAAAGTTATAGCGTCTACAAAATAGGGGATAGATTTATTGCATTTTTTTGGCGGCGATCTGCGATTTTTTTTTTCGTGACTGCGACATTGCGGCGGACACTTTTGACACATTTTTGGGACCATTCACATTTACACAGCGATCGTTGCTATAAAATTGCAGTGATTACTGTGTAAATGTGACTGGCAGGGAAGGGGTTAACACTAGGGGGCACTGCAGGGGTTAATGTGTTCCCTATAGGAGTGATTCTAACTGTGTGGGGAGGGGACTCACAAGGGGAGGAAACCGATCAGTGTTCCTCCGTACTGGGATCACATGATCGGTCTCCTCTCCGCTGACAGGATGTGGAGCTGTGTGTTTACACACACAGCTCCTCTCCGCTGACAGGACGTGGAGCTGTGTGTTTACACACACAGCTCCACGGTCCCGCACGGTCCCGTTGTTTTAACGGGCAATCGCCGGTCCCTGGCGGACATCGCGGCCGCCGGGCACCTGCACCGGGTCCCGGGCGACAGGAATGGGAGGACAGGCGGCCGGGAATGGGAGGACGTCATATGACGCCCACCCAGGATGGGAGATCCACTTTGTGGGCGTCATATGACAGTGGGCGGTAGGGAAGTGGTTAAAGGTGATGTTAAAGCGGTAATAAACTCTGCATTTTTTTGTTTTTAATGTTTAATGTTTTTTTGTTTTTAAACCCAGGAGGTTTATGCCTTAGGCCCCTTTCACACAGCCTCTTCTGTTTTGTGGAAACTGCTTGCTCAGCCGGGGGATCGATCCACTGATCCCCGCTGAGCAGGCAGATGACAGGTCTGTCTCCGTTCACTGTGCAGAGCGGACGCAGACACAGTCTCGCTCGCCTCGATGGGGAAATCATGTGGAAACAGACCACCAGTCTGTTTTCATCCGATCCGCCAGAGGGATGGAAAATAGAACCACCATCCATCTGGATTTTGCAGGCAGGATCGGATAGCGGCCGATGTCAGCGGACATGTGTCATGACATCCGCCACTCCTTAGGGGAGCCTGCAAGGTCTGATCAGGTCCGTCTGGAAAAACTGACAGGCGGACCTGATCAGACAGCCCATGTGAAAGGGGCCTTACGTACTAGTATACACAACATTATGGTAGACTTACCCGCCAAACCAGCCCTGTGCTGTCTCCGCTCCCACTGTTCCTGGGCACTTCCCTCTTAGCCTGGTCTTCTTTTTGGGTTCACTTTCTCCAACTGCTCTAATGGCCAGGCTGCGATTATGTCATTCCTGTGACAAGAGTCACATCAACATGGAGCAGGTACCGTCTATGTGGTCTGAGCTGCATATTACATTACCACTGACAGGCCAGGAGGGGCATTTATGACAGAAGAGACCACTAGAGTCTCTTATGTTATAAAAACCTTGCTTGTCAGCAGTTTTTCAAAATTTGACTTCAATACCTTTATCTCATAATCATAAGATTATCCAGTTTTTTAGAACAGAAATTGTGTCCTCACTACCCCTGGCATGATGAACAGGTACAGATGGTAAATTCCAGGGGACTCTTCATTATACTCATAGCAATGTGACTGCAGGTAATATATATATCATGACGTGGAATGGTAGGGTTTTCCAGCAGCCATTTGTAAAAGTGGATCATAGTGCCTTGTCATAGAATAATTTAATCACCTCGTTCAGATGCTGCAAAAATGTCAAGCAGAGAGCTCTCTAAATACTATAATGTGATGTTGTAACCCAAAATACCTCGTACTAATTTAAGGATTTTCCCTACAATCTAATAGAAACAATTCTTCTTCTCTTGGCTACTCATGCTAAAACCTACCCATATTAGAACATTAAACTTTAATTACTGAGCCGTTTCAAGCTGTTCTACTATTACATTTGAAAATTACATTTATTACTGCGCATTAGGGAGTGTTGGTGTTTCAGTGATCAGTCTTCAGGTTCCTGATGCCTCTTTCTACATATTGAACAGAGAAAAGCTAAGAACATCGTAAAGCTGCATTTTTAGAGTACATTTTGCTAAAGAAAAGCAAAGGTGCAGAGATCCTAATAATTCACAGTGCCTTACTCTCAGCAAAACGTATACAGTAATAAATTGGTTGGGAATATTGCATATATTTACAAATTTGTACAATTTGAAACAGCAGGCTTCGAAGGGATAAAGAGGGTAAAGCATGGCTTGTATGTATCCTTAGCCAGCAAAATATAATCTAATTCATGCACGACCACAGAATGTTGGAGACCTACTTTCAGCCTTCAAACTATATTATTATTAGTTCTTGCCAAACCGATCTATTAACCTTCTATGAGGAGGTGAGTTGCCATCTAGACGAAGGAAGGCCCGTAGACATGGTGTATCTGGATTTTGCAAAAGCATTTGACACAGTATACCATAAACGTTTAGTGTACAAAATAAGGTCCGTTGGCATGGACCATAGGGTGAGTTCAGAGGGTGGTGATAAATGAGGAATACTCGAAATGGTCAGGGGTGGGTAGTGGTTTTCCCCAGGGTTCTGTGCTGGGACCCATCCTATTTAATTTGTTCATAAACAACCTGGAGGATGGGGTAAACAGTTAAATCTCTGTATTTGCAGATGATACTAAGCTAAGCAGGGCAATAACTTCTCCGCAGGATGTGAAAACCTTGCAAAAAGATCTGAACAAATGAATGGAGTGGGCAACTATATGGCAAATGAGGTTTAATGTAGAAAAATGTAAAATAATGCATTTGGGTGGCAAAAATATGATGGCAATCTATACACTGGGGGGAGAACCTCTGGGGAATCTAGGATGGAAAAGGACCCGGGGGTCCTAGAGGATGATGGGCTCAGTAATGGCATGCAATGCCAAGCTGCTGCTAACAAAGCAAACAGAATATTGGCATGCATTGAAAAAAGGGATCAACTCCAGAGATAAAACGATAATTCTCCCGCTCTACAAGACTCTGGTCTGGCCGCAGCTAGAGTATGCTCTCCAGTTCTGGGCACCAGTCCTCAGGAAGGATGTACTGGAAATGGAGCAAGTACAAAGAAGGGCAACAAACCTAATAAAGGATCTGGAGGATATTGGTTATGAGGAAAGGTTGCGAGCACTGAACTTATTCTCTCTGGAGAAGAAACGCTTGAGAGGGGATATGATTTTACTTTATAACTACCGTACTGGTGACCCCACAATAGGGATAAAACTTTTTTGTGGAAGGTTTTTTTTTTTTTTTTTTTTTTCTCCTTCCTTGGGGGGAAGAACGGGGGAGGAGGGAGGGGGGGAGTAATAAAATAGGAAAATAAAACTACAGGAGTAGAGGAAAGGTTAACTGATGTCCTTTTCTTTTTTTTTTTTCTCAGTGGAGAATATAAAGGGGGAAAGTGTAAGACACTACAAAGGAGTGTTATTGTTTGTATTCCGATTTGAATTAGAAAGGGAAGATGTTAATTAGGAAAATATGACTGTTAGGTTGTGTAACTGTAAAACCTGCACCTGTGAAATGAAAATAAAGAATTTAAAAAAAAAATAAAAAAAACAAGACACGCGGCCACTCATTAAAATTAGAAGAAAAGAGGGTTAACCTTAAACTACGTAGAGGGTTCTTTACTGTAAGTGCAGCAAGTATGTGGAAGTCCCTTCCACAGGCGGTGGTCTCAGCGGGGAGCAGCGATAGTTTTAAAAAACTATTAGATAAGCACCTGAGTGACCACAACATACAGGGATATACAATGTAATACTTACATATAATCACACGCATAGGTTGGACTTGATGGACTTGTGTCTTTTTTCAACCTCACCAACTATGTAAATAAATATATATATATATAAATTATAATTATGTTTTTATATAGTTATTTTTTTATGTATATAACTCAATACACTGATCATCCATTTCTTTATTACCACCCACCTAATATTGAGTAGGTCCCCTTTTTTCTGCCACCACAGCCCTGACCCATCAAGGCATGGTCACCACTAGACCTCTGAAGATATGTTGTAGTATCTGGCACCAGGCCGTCAATAGCAGATCTTTTAGGCCCTGTGAGTTGGGAGGTGGGGCTCCATGAATCGGACTTGTTTTCCAGCACATCCCACAGATGCTCGATTGGATTGAGATATAGATTATTTGGAGGCCAAGTCAACACCTGGAGTTCGTCCTTGTATTCCTTAAACCATTCTTGAACCATTTTTGCAGTGTGGCATGGCACATTATCCTGCTGAAAAAGGCCATTGCCATCAGGGAATACTGTTTCCATGAAGGAGTGTACTTGGTCAGCAACAATGTTTAGATAGGTGGTACGTGTCAAGTTAATCTGCTTGAAATCTGCTTGAAAAAAGACACAAGTCAATCCAGTTCAACCAACAAAAAGAAAAGTTGATCCAGAGGAAGACAAAAACCCCAGCAAAACATGATCCAATTTGCACCAGCAGGGAAAAAAACAATCCTTTCTGATCCCCCCAAGAGGTAATCAAATATTCCCTGGATCAACTTTACCTATAAATATTAGTAAAGGTACTCCTCACTTAACAATCAGGTTCTGTTCCAATCACAGGTCTTTAACCAAATTGGTTGTTAAACGAGGAGCCACATATCAATATTTTTAAGCATTCTTAACTACTGTACTGTATTGTATTGTGAAAAAAAGCTCTAAACACAAAAATCGTTTAACGAGGAGTATCTGTATCCAGTTATTTACATTTAGGAACAAATCCAGGTCTTTTTATTTTTTTGTTAAAACAATCTACTGAGCTGGCCTGAACCAGCTCTTGAGGGAGTCTATTCCACATTTTCACAGCTCTTACTATGAAGAAGTCTATCCAAGATTAAATCTCTTTTCTTCTACACGTAAAGAGATCCCCCTTGTCCTCTTTGATGACCTTAAAGGGGAGGGCCAGCTGAAAAAATTATTATTTTTTTTTTTTTTTTTTTAAAGCTGCTGACTTTTAATAAGCACACTTTTTTTTTCAAATATTTTATTTAAACCACAAAAGGTGAGTCCAGGTTTTCATGTCAGCCATATACAGTGGTGTGAAAAAGTGTTTGCCCCCTTCCTCATTTCCTGTTCCTTTGCATGTTTGTCAATCTTAAGTGTTTCGCAACATCAAACCAATTTAAACAATAGTCAAGGACAACACAAGTAAACACAAAATGCAATTTGTAAATGAAGGTGTTTATTATTAAAGGTGAAAAAAAATCCAAACCATCATGGCCCTGTGTGAAAAAGTGATTGCCCCCTAAACCTAATAACTGGTTGGGCCACCCTTAGCAGCAACAACTGCAACCAAGCGTTTGCGATAACGTGCAATGAGGCTTTTACAGCGTCCTGGAGGAATTTTGGCCCACTCATCTTTGCAGAATTGTCCTAATTCAGTTACATTAGAGGGTTTTCGAGCATGAACGGCCTTTTTAAGGTCATAACACAACATCTCAATAGGATTCAGGTCAGGACTTTGGCTAGGCCACTCCAAAGTCTTCATTTTGTTTTTCTTCAGCCATTCGGTGGTGGACTTGCTGATGTGTTTAGGATCATTGTCCTGCTGCAGAACCCAAGTTTGTTTCAGCTTGAGTACACGAACAGATGGTCGGACATTCTCCTTCAGGATCTCTTGGTATACAGCAGAATTCATAGTTCCTTTTTATCACGGCAAGTCTTCCAGGTCCTGAAGCAGCAAAACAGCCCCAGACCATCACACTACCACCACCATATTTTACTGTTGGTATAATGTTCTTTTTCTGAAATGCAGTGTTCCTTCTACGCCAGATATACTTGGACACACACCTTCCAAAGAGTTCCACTTTTGTCTCATCGGTCCACAGAATGTTGTCCCAAAAGTCTTGGGGATCATCAAGATGTGTTGTGGAGAAATTGAGACGAGCTTTGATGTTCTTTTTGCTCAGCAGTGGTTTTCTCCTTGGAACTCTGCCATGCAGGCCATTTTTGCCCAGTCTTTTCCTGATGGTGGAGGCATGAACGCTGACCTTAACTGAGGCAAGTGAGGCCTGCAGTTCCTTGGACGTTGTTGTGGGGTCTTTTGTGACCTCTTGGATGAGTCGTCGCTGCGCTCTTGGGGTAATTTTGGGCGGCCGGCCACTCCTGGGAAGGTTCACCACTGTTCCATGTCTTCGCCATTTGTGGATAATGGCTCTCACTGTGGTTCGCTGGATTCCCAAAGCTTTGGAAATGGCTTTATAACCCTTTCCAGACTGATGGATCTCAATTACTTTCTTTCTTAATTGTTCCTGAATTTCTTTGGGTCTCGGCATGATGTGTAGCTTTTAAGGATCTTCTGGTGGACCTTACTGTGTCAAGCAGCTCCTATTTAAGTTTGTGAACAGGTGTGGCAATAATCAGGCCTGGGTGTGGCTAGAGAAATTGAACTCAGGTGTGGACAACCACAGTTATAGTATGTTTTAACAAGGGGGGCAATCACTTTTTCACACAGGGCCATGATGGTTTTGATTTTTTTTCACCTTTAATAATAAACACCTTCATTTACAAATTGCATTTTGTGTTTACTTGTGTTGTCCTTGACTATTGTTTAAATTGGTTTGATGTTCCGAAACACTTAAGTGTGACAAACATGCAAAGGAACAGGAAATGAGGAAGGGGGCAAACACTTTTTCACACCACTGTATATACAGTAACGTAACAAAAGTGCGCTAGATAAATGATACAGTATTCCATATGATAATCGTAACATCTCATTTCTAGCCCTTTCTATGTTCCTCTCAAAGAAAGCTAAAGAAACAGCAAACAAAAACAAAAACAAAAAAAAACAAAGAAAAAGAGAAAAGATTAATTAATATAACATCAATATTATAACAATCTAGGAGAGGTAGATTCACCCTCTGACATTATACCTGGTATCACCCATTATCCCATTTTCTAAATGGCACCCAAAAAAAATGAATAAATAAATAAAAAAAAAAAAAAATTATAATTAGAAAATACTAAAAACAAAAAAAAAGAGGGACAAGGGGGGAAAGCCCCATTAAGTACTGGATACTTAGTTATAAACTGTTTATTATGATGCCTATGCCCGATAGTTATGAATTCAGCAGCGTCAGACCTTCTTCAGAGAGGATAAAAGTATTCCACCCTCCCCATACCTCAGAGTACTCTTCTTGTTTATTTTGTGCTGAGAGTGTGAGGTCTTCCATCTTGTTAATCTCTTCCACCCTGTGGAGCCAGCATCCAATAGTAGGGGGTAAAGTTTTTTTCCACCTAAGAGGAATACATGCTTTTGCTGCATTCACTAAATGCCTTAAAATATATTTCTTGTATTTTTTAACTGCAATAGTCGTGGCGTGTAATAAAAAAAAAGATGGGTCCTCAGGTATCCTATGGTCAGAAAATTTTTGTATAATGTTCCGTACTTCCCTCCAATATGGTATGATCTTTGAGCAGGACCAAAAAATGTGTAACATCGTCCCTCCCTCCTCATGGCATCTCCAGCAACGGTCTGGTATTTCAGGGTAAAATTTATGCATCTTCTGTGGAGTATAATACCAATGTGTCAGTATTTTATAATTAGTCTCCTGGGTCCTAGTGCAAATCGATGTCTTCAATGAAAGCTCAACTATATTCTGCCTTTGTCTGGTTGTAAACGTACAGTTTAGCTCTCCTTCCCATCTCTCCATCCAAGATGGGTATGGTTGTTCCGATGGAGTAGTCAATAGATCATACATCTTCAAAAGAGTTTGCATTAAAGTCCCCTCCTCTGAACAGTATTTTTCAAAGGTGGATAGTTGTCGACTGAACCTCTCTAGCGGTTTTAATGAATGAAGAAAATGATAGAGCTGCAAAGCCTTCCAAAACGGTAAGCCGAAAGATCCCGAGGGTTCTATTAATGTCGCTATTGAGGGCCAGCCCTCTGATATTAAAAAGTTGGATGCTCTAAAGCAGTTAGTCTGTCGCAAAATTGAGAAATCCTGGTCTCTCAGACCTGGAGGGAATCTCGGATTCCCCAGAAAGGGCGTCAAAAGAGAGTCCTCTGATGAAAGCTGCGTTTTAACAATCACCTGTGCACAGATTCTCACTGTAGGGCCTATCAAAGGGTGCGTCTTTAGGTAAGCCGGCAGTTTATCATAGCACCATGGTGCTCCTTTCAGTAGAACATCTGTCTGTGCCTGTTCGATCTGGGTCCATAGTTTGCCCGAGTGACGATTCCAGTCTATGAGTCGCCCTAAATGTACCGCCTGATAATATTTAAGTAC